>OW386288.2:169282818-170482818 GCA_936432065.2 Rutpela maculata
CATCTGCCATCCCCACTATCAACCTCATTACCACGCCCGCACCGTTATTAAAGGGAGTAAATAATAAAATTGTGATGTACTGTGTATACAATGACCAAAGGCCTCAAAATTTGGTATTCGCCATCCCCTCTACCACCCCCATTACCATGTGGCATATCGTTTTATATGTCTTTGGTCTTTCAAATATTATATCAATATAGTTCTATGAACAATTATATCCACATTGCAGTACAAATGAGTAGTAAAGAAATGACAGTTCTGTGACACCCCCCACCACTTTTTAGTACCCCCCTCCACTTTTCCAGAACCCCCCACCAATTTCTCAGAACCCCCCTCCATTTTTCCCCAGACCCCGCCCAATCTCCCCACCACTTTTCAATCCCCCCTCCATTTTTCCCCAGGCCCCGCCCAATCTCCCCACCACTTTTCGATCCCCCCTCCATTTTTCCCCAGACCCCGCCCAATCTCCCCACCACTTTTCGATCCCCCCTCCATTTTCCCCCAAGCCCCGCCCAATCCCCCCACCACTTTTCGATCCCCCCCTCTACTTTTCTCACAATCCCCCCACCAATTTCTCAGAAACCCCCTCCATTTTTTCATAAGCCACACCCATCACCTCCCTACCTCATCGGAAATGTTATAGGTTAGGCAGTACATATTTTACCATTGCTCCAAACATTTAATCATTATGCCCGTCTGTGTATGAATATGTAAGATAAGAGTGTATTAAAGGAATACATGAAAATCTTTCTCCCACCATAATTCAAACCCCCCACCTCACATCCCTACTATAATTCCCCCCCCCCCCCCCCCCCCCATAATTACCATGGAAGAGGGTAATCTGAGATGTCATAGGTTAATCAGTACATATTTTACCACAATTCTAAACACCTTAACATTATTATACTAATCGTGTATGAATGTGTCGGATGTAAAAGTTTACTACATCACACTGTGTTCTTCGTGATTAGTTACCAGATCAATTGTAAGGATTTTTCGGAAAATATGGATTCAGCACTGAGCTGCCCACACTGTCAAAGAAGTGAATTAATAAAAGAGCACCAGCATGGTAAAAATTTGTATGATTTTACTGAGGAAGAGTTACAACATTTCCCATTAATATATCTGATTGAAAAAGTCAAACCCATTGAACTTCTTTATGCATGGTCTAAATTACCAAGAGTATATACACAAGATTTTAAACTAATGGTTCAACTACCTTGCTTTGTACACCATAACCGACCAGAATGGCATAGTCATGTGGATGGCCCACCAGAGTCGCAATCCAGATGTAATGTATGTAAATGGGGGCTTCAAAAATGTGGGTGATTTATGCTGTGTTAAATAATTGTAAATATTTATGATAATACCTTTTTATGTGGTGAAATAATAAAAAAACAAACAATAATGTGTGTCCTTTTATTTAAGAAATAAATTAATTTTTCATTGAACCACCCTGTATAATTAGAGTTGTAATAAGAAAACAAAAATACACATTTAATTTTATACATTTATTTTTGTAAATACAATTTATGAATATGCATATATTAATGAGTATTAACAATAATAATAATAATAATTAAAATAAATTTAAAAAGCAATAAAAAAATACTCTATTTAAATGGAAAATTTACTACAAAGTCTCTCACATATTCCAAACTTCCTTCAATTTCATTTTGCTTCGTTTTTATATGGGAGTGTAAATCGGCTAATTCTCGTTGTTTTTTTTCAATTTTTTTAAGTTCCCTATTTAAAGTATTTTGCTGATTTTGGCAGTGTCGAGTATACCTCCCTGACTCAACAATTAATACCTTCCGTACCTCGTGCAGGAATTTAGTTCTAGCTCCCTTCATTTCATCATCATGAGCATCACATTTCCTCTTAACTTGATGAATATAATTTGTGAAGAGCTCATCTTCCAAGTCATCCTCATTTTCCTCAGAACTACCACGAGCAACCTCACTTCTTTGATGTGATGCAGATGGGGCTGATGGAGCTGATGGGGCTAATGGAGCTGATGGGGCTGATGGGACTGCTTCAAAAATGGGGCGAAGAGTTCCAAGATCACCTTCAGTAATGCAGAACTCAGAATCTACAGATTCAACTGAACGAATTGAGTTCATTCGCTGACACACTTTTTCTTCAAATGATATGTCTTCATATAATTCATCAGGAGTTGCCGAACGTTTGTTACTTGAGAAACTTTTTTGTGCACACATTTTTAATGATTTTTTATAGTAGATAAATAACGCAAGAAAAGTGAGACTGAAACTAAATGTATTTCTGATAAAGTCAAGCTTTAAATATGGAAATAATGTGCTGAAATTGCAAGTGGATATTGTTTGTGAAGAATTGATAAGAATAGATGAGTACGGTAATAATTTACTAAATGAATTCATTGAAATGAAAAAGATATGTAAGCGTCTTTTATCTACATTGTTATTTATCATAATAATGAAAGAAGCATTGTCAAGTCATACAGAAACTATAAACACATACTACAGAGTAAGGAAATAATGTGCTGAACTTGCAAGCGGGTATTGTTTGTAAAGAATTGATATGAATAGATAAAAAAATATGTAGGCTCCTTATTTATCTACATTGTTATTTATCACCTCTTTCGAGGCATTATCAAGTTATATACTTTGATGGGAATGAAACAAACATGTAACGTTCTTATAAATAGAAGTAGTCAGCAAGTATTGAAGTACCATAATTTGTATTATTCATTGATATGACTCACTGTATTTACACTATATACCACAACCAACCCCCCCCCAAAATTACCCCCCCCCCCCAAAAAAGTCCCCACAAAAATTACCCCCCCCCCCAAAATTACCCCCAAAAATTACCCCCCCCCAAAAGTCCCCCCCCCCAAATTACCCCCCCCCCAAAAAGTCCCCCCAAAAATTACCCCCCCCCCAAAAAAGACCCCCCAAAAATCCCCCCCAAAAGTTTCCCCAAAAATTACCCCCCCCCCCCCAAAAAAAAAAATTACCACCCCCCCCCCCCCCAAAAGTTCCCCCCAAAAATTACACCCCCCCCCCAAAAAAGTTCCCCCAAAAATTACCCCCCCCCCCCAAAAAAGTTCCCCCCAAAAATTACACCCCCCCCCCAAAAAAGTTCCCCCAAAAATTATCCCCCCCCCCACCCCCCAAAAAAACATACCCCCAAAAATTACCCCCCCCCCCCCCCCAAAGTACTTACCACAAATATGTATACTACCTACAGTCCATATACCATTCTTATTACACAATTTATTATAATAACATTCCTTTATAAAATTATCAAGACAATAAAATATAACACCGTAGATAAAATATCAAAGCACAGTTGTGTAATCATATAACAAACAAAGGCTTCTTCATTCAAGATAATAAATACTTCCTCATTATAAAAACCAGCTATAAATAGAACAATGGGCTATTATTTTCGCAATTTATCAGTTACTGTTCATATATTATTTAAATAACACATAAGTAAATAAAAAGTATTTTATTATGATAAAACTTATTTTATTACAGCATAAATTTATTATTAATTAAATGAAATTTATTTACAATGAAATCTTAAATGATTAATATAACTTTATTTCACTATGCATTAAAGCGTTTAAACAATAGATAACTTGAGATGCACATTTTTTACACGGTGGCCTATGTAAATTCAGTATGCTATTGCAGGTACCCCCACCACTTCTTTTGAGAGATATAAAGGGGCAAGAACATTTCTGATTTTTAATATTAGAGTTTTTCTTGTGTTGGAACGTACATTTCAATAATGCAGTGTCCTCAGTGCTTGAAAACTTTTACTGCGAAAAGTAGTTTATTACGTCATCAACGGGAAAGTTGTCGCTATAGAGAGATCAGTGAAAGTCATACAACCAAAAAAATGAAAGTGAAAAATTCATCACAATGTGTTGAGGATAAATCAGTAAATCAACCTGGCCCTTCTTCCTCATCTAGCATAGAGTTTCCTACAAATTCACAAGAGACTCGTTGTCCAGTATGTGATAAAAAAGTGAAAAAAAATGAATTAACTGGTCATCTAAGAAGTTCTGCACACAATAAAGGGATTGATATGTCTGGAGACGGAATTGAAAAGCTGCAGAATGCGTTTAAGAATCGTATTGCAAGTTTTCGTTTTTCTTCAAAGGAATGCAGTGTTGATATATCCCAGTTTTTGGATGAAATAAAAGAGAAAGTTTTCCGTTTGATTGAGGAATATATTAAAATGTACTCGAGCTTAAAAATTAATGTGGAATTATTTGGGTTATATGTTATTGAAGAGAAAGAATTGTCAGAAATAAAATCATTCAATACAAGAAATAAAGTTGTAACACTTTCAACCGATTTATTAAACTTATATAATGACTTTAAGGAGGAGATACTAGAGAAAGCCTCAACATTTCAGGAGCGAGACTCAGGATGGGCTTTGAAACATGTTAGTTTTCTCGAGGTCAACATTAATAAGTATAATCCACTATTTGCATCATCATACATTAAATTGCCGAGGCAAATAGAAAATAGAAAAGCTGTTTTAAATATCGAGAGTGGGGATGAAAAATGTTTCGCTTGGGCTGTCAACGCCGCCATCTTCCCAGCCAATGGAAATCCAAGGAGAGTTTCATCTTATCCTCATTATTCCACATTGTTAAATTTTGAAGGTATAGATTTTCCTGTTAAACTTAAAGACATTCATAAATTTGAAAGTTTAAATAATATATCTATAAATGTATTTGGAATAGATACTCAATTTAAAAATGGTGAAATGGTCAGTGAGATTGTAGGTCCCTTATATTTTACACATAGTCGACAAAATACACATGTGAACTTATTACTAATTACGGATAATAAAGGGAACAGTCACTACACACTTATTAAAGACTTATCGCGATTAGTTTCTTCTCAGAGATCAAAACATGATGGTAGAAATTATATTTGTGATGGTTGCCTATATTTTTTTAACTCTCGTGAGAAATTAATGACCCACCAAAGCAATGATTGTAACCATTTATGTACCATATTACCAAACCCAGAACCTCTAATTAATAAGTGTGGTGAAAGGCTTGCTGGGAATATCCTGAAATTTATAAATTTTGAAAAACAATTACCCGTTCCTTTCGTGATATATGCTGACTTTGAAAGTTTATTAAAACCGATTCATCACAACGAACCATGCGATAGTAAATCATTTACTGTTAAAACATATCAGCATGAACCATATTCATTTTGTTTCTATATAAAGTGTAATTTTGATGATAAATTTTCCACACTTGAATATTATCGAGGTACTGATGTTGCGGAAGTTTTTGTTAAAAAATTGGAAGAACATGTTTTACAATTGTATCAGAATCATTTGAAAAATATAGTCGAAATGAAGCCATTGACAGAAAGTCAACAAACATTTTTCGACAACAGTCAAATTTGTCATATTTGTGATAAACCATTTGAGAATGATGAAGGAAAGGTCCGCGATCACTGCCACGTTTCTGGTAATTTTAGAGGAGCTGCGCATTCTTCTTGTAATCTAAATTTCAAAATTCCTAAATTTATACCAGTATTTTTCCACAACTTAACAAATTATGATTCTCATCTATTTATTAAGAAATTAGCCTTAAAGAAAGAAAAAATACAAGTTATTGCACAAAATAAAGAAAAATATATTACATTTTCCAAACACATTCTTGTTGATAAATCTAATGATGAAAAACCGAAAAATATTTACATTAAATTGAGGTTTGTGGATTCATTTCGCTTTTTACCCGCTTCATTAGATAAATTAAGTCAAACATTGGAACCACATCAATGCCTCGAAGTGAAAAAATATTACAGTGATGAGAAACAATTCAATTTAATAAGACGAAAAGGTGTTTTCCCATATTCATACGTTGAATCCATGGATAAATTGAATGACATTGAATTACCATCACTTGAACAGTTTTTTAATATTTTGAGTGGTGAATCAATTTCTCAGGAGGATTATAATCGTGCTTGTGATGTGTGGCAAACCTTTAATTGTCAAACTCTTGGTGAATATTCAGACATTTACTTGGTATCGGACGTGCTGCTTCTTGCTGACATTTTTGAAAATTTCAGACAAATATGCATGCAAACATATAAATTAGATCCTGCACAATATTTAACGGCTCCGTCATTAAGTTGGGATGCTATGTTACGAAAAACTGGTATTCAACTTGAACTTTTAACTGATATAGATATGCTACATTTTTTTAGGAAGGGAATACGTGGTGGTGTCAGTCAGTGTAGTAATAGAAAGGCTGTGGCAAACAACCCATTTATTTTAAATTATAATCCATTAGAACCAACATCATATATATTATATTTAGACGCCACAAACCTTTACGGTTGTGCGATGAGTCAATGTATGCCCACAGGAAATTTTAGATGGTTAAATGATTGTGAAATTGAAAACTTTGATTGTACTAATCTTGGTGATGATTCACCAAAGGGTTATGTACTTGAAGTAGATTTGGAATACCCACAACATTTACATGATAAACATAATGATTTGCCTTTCTGCCCTGAAAATATTATACCTCCAGACTCTAAAAATTCAAAATTACTATTAAATTTACATGATAAACATAAATATATAATCCATTACAGAAATTTAAAACAATGCATTGAACATGGGTTAATACTTAAAAAAATACATAGAGTCATTGAATTTTCACAATCTGCTTGGTTAAAAACTTATATAGATTTGAATACTAAACTTAGAAATTGTTCAAAAAATGCATTCGAGCGAGATCTTTTTAAATTTTTTAATAATGCAATATTTGGCAAAACTATGGAAAATGTAGACAATAGAACTGATGTGAGGCTAGTATCGCATTGGGCAAATAGTATAGGCAGTGTTGGTGCTGAAGGATTAATTGCAAAACCAAATTTCAAATCCTGTACAGTGTTTTCGGAAAATTTAGTAGCAGTGCAAATGTCTTTGTTAAAAATACTATACGATAAGCCGCTCTATGTAGGTTTTACCATTTTAGATATATCTAAAACTATAGTTTATGATTTTTTTTATAATTTCATAAAAAAGAAATATGATGACAAAGCTTCTCTATGCTACACCGATACAGACTCTTTAATTCTAGAGATTTACACTGATAACGTTTACGATGACATTAAGAAATATATAGATTTATTCGACACATCAAATTTTCCTATTCCAAATATACACAACATTCCAAAAACGGAATCAGTTGTAGGCAAAATGAAAGACGAATATGCAGGTGTACCAATAGATAGCTTCTTTGGCACTGGAGCAAAAGCTTACTGTGTTCAAGCAAATGGTGACGTCACAAAGAAAGCTAAAGGAGTCTCAAAAAGTATTGTAAAAAATCAATTACATTTGATCGATTATAAACAAATTGTTGAGGATGGTGGATTGATATTTCGAAAAATGTATGTATTCTCATCACATCTGCATACTCTATATACCGAACTAAAAAATAAGGTTACACTCTCAGCACACGACGACAAACGATATGTTGTACCCGGGAGTACAAAAACTTTGGCGTGGGGGCATTACTCTATCAGTAATTTACACAATAACGCTGACCATAATACCGCTGAAGATAACCTCACAATTCTTTTAAGGCTAGCCGATGAAATTATTGAACAGGAAAATTTAGCAATGGACTTTGATTTATTGTAAATAATATGAATAACATCACTAACTTTGTCTAATAAAACACTATTATAAAAATTTTGTGTTTTTTTATCGTTTAATCATCCCATCTTATTACAGTTAAATCATATATGAATTGAAAGTGGATGTGTGTGTACAATATAATGAAACAACATTAATACTCTGATTATGTTTTTTATTAGATTTTGTGTATACATTCATAAGCTATTAGGTACAGTGTTTTGGGCTGAGTGATAATCGGTTGCAGGAGACGATCTTTATATTTTTCTTGTCGAAAAGGAGTTCCAAATTTCACAGGACCAAAATTACAGTCAACAAATAAAGCACTTTTTAAATGTAGGGCTTTCCTAACCAAGACACAATCAAAACACCACAGCAATTGGAATATTTCATGGCTCAGATGTATCCCTGGTATTACATTTATAAATTCTATAATTTGTATATTATATTTTCGATGGTTGAATACATTAAAAACATTGCGGTAGCTTGAGGATGGATGCCAATCAGCTTTGTCACATTTCTCACTAAATTCGTTGTTGAAATAAAATATGTCCATACCCCCACTGGTGTTAGTTAATTTTAATAGCAAACATATAAAACTGCCAGCTATTACCCAACGTTGACCTGGTAAATTTCTCAAAACTTCATATTCTTCAGGGAAGCGTTCTTTAATTATTTGCACCAATTTATAATTCCACGTGCAATAATTTACTGCAGGACTCCTGAACATATTACATACACACACTGTACTCATTTCAGATATTAAATTTAATTTGGGTTATATAAATTTTATTAAGCAACTGCCATTCACAAGCTTAGGTTTCCTTTTATAGTTGTATATTTTCTTTAGCTGGGTTAAGTGGAGGAATAGTTTTGCTGAACTTGCAATAACATTTATGTCTAGACTGTAAAGTGTCAACTATGCAAATGCTGATTTGGTAATTAAAAATAGAACTGCTGACTGTGTGGATAGATAATACAATAATAACATTATTCTGATTGTAAAGTGTTAACTATGCAAATGCTGATTTGCTAATTGAAAATAGAACTGCTGTCTGTGCAGCTGGGTAGGTAAATCAAGTGATAAAATTGTTTTCTTTGTATAGACATTTAAGAAATAGGTGGGGTATATGGTTAGGTGGGAGTTTCATTATAAAACTGGAGCATTAATTTAACACTTTAGTCACTATCAATTTAATTCGGGGGGGAAATAAACAGTAAATTTCAAAATGTGGATGGCGTATGTGAAAGAAATCGAAATTGTTGATTTACAAAGTGGTGTGAATCATTTAAGACAATTATTTTCAAATTTGAGATTCGATGCGGAACATGAAGCGGTTTATGGAATGGGTAGATTTTATACAGAGGAAGAGTGTAACGAGGTAGCCAAGAAGTACGATGAAGGTCTTCAAAAATGTGACAAGTTTCTGGATGAAGAGATCTGTCAGCACTGCTTTGTACAATCTTTGATAGATTTGAATCTGTGTGTGTATTTGGATCGGATAAAACAATTTTTAAAACCGGATCTTGCCAGCAAGGTGATTGCTTATAATGGGGACTCTGACAGT
Source organism: Rutpela maculata (assembly GCA_936432065.2). Taxonomy (NCBI): domain Eukaryota; kingdom Metazoa; phylum Arthropoda; class Insecta; order Coleoptera; family Cerambycidae; genus Rutpela; species Rutpela maculata. The sequence goes on from OW386288.2 coordinate 169,292,064, forward strand.
GACAGTGGTGAAGATGTGTAGCTAAATTGAGTATATGCAACGATAAAATTATATATTTAGGTGGGAATTTCATTATAAAACACGGACACTTTAGTGACTATCAATTTAGTTCGGGAAGAAATAAACAGTAAATTTCAAGATGTTGGCGTATTTGGAAGAAGAAATCAAAATTGTTGATTTAGAAAGTGGTGTGATTTATTTAAGACATATATTTTCAAATATGAAATACAAAATAGTTTATGGAATGGTAATGTACGAAGAGGATGCGTGTAACGATCTAGCCTTGAGATTTGATGAAGCATATAGAAAATGTTGCAACTTTCTGGAGAGGGCGATCTGTCAGCACTGCTTTGTGCAATCTTTGATAGATTTGAATCTATGCACATATTTGGATCGGATAAAACAATTTTTGGAGCCGGATCTTGCCAGCAAGGTAATAGCTTGTAACGGGGATTCTGACTGATAGTAGTGAAGATGTGTAGCTAAATTGGAATTGTATTTGTTAGTAGTTGTATTGTTATAAAATTTTTTAAATAAAAACAACAGAAATTCATTTATAGTTTTTTTATTGTTTTACTCATGACATTATAAAATTTTCATACAAATAATATACATTAGAAAGTGCACACATACAATTAGTATTTAAATGATAAAAACATTTTGCACTAGATTTTCGTAAAGGTGGCTGCTCCTCAAATTCAATAACGGGTTGTGAAGTGAACTGTCTAATGTAGTTCGCCTTTTCTCCTCCTTTTATGTAAACACAATCATCAGATGTGACCAAATTATCAATAATCTTTCCAAACATGTGTAGTGGTGTAAAGCCATCAGACCACTTAATGCAGTGATAATTTCCTGTTAACCAGCACACTTGTTTTTGTAAGTCTGGTGAAAGCATCTTAAATGGGTAGGGTGGTTTAAATATATAGTGACACGTTTTCATTCCATCATATCCTGCCAGTTCTTTAACAATAAACTTATTGTTTTCGATTCGAAATCCTTGAACATCGATAATAATTTTCATATCTTTAAACGTTGTAGTTCTCTTAGCATCTTCTCTTTTATACAGTATAATTCAATCGCTCTTCTTAAGTCACGTAATTTTTTTCTGTGTTCTTTTAACTTTTGAATATAGTCTGATCTCATATTCATACTAATAATTTACATTATAATTTTTTTATATATAGGTAAAAATATGTCATGCGCATTTTACTGCTGACGAACGATTTTTGTTAGAGGATTATAGGTGAAATGCTTCTCGTGCAGAATGAGACAATATGCATTAGTATCCGTGGTAGTAGGGGTGCCAGTCTCAAACTCTATTCTCATAACCACCGATCCTGTTTGTAAAGCTTCTTTTTGACGAGAACAATCAATATGAGCTATTGGTGCAAAATCTTTGAATTCAGTGGGATTGAAAATGGGTTGATTTATTTGGTGGGGGTAATAGGATTCTTGAAAATCGGCAAACATTTGATAGAGAGTTGCAAATTTGTTATTCTTGAAGTCTAGATATAAATCATTGTATGGATATCTTTCAGAATTCAAGAAAACTCTAATGCTTCTAAGATCACAATCATCAAATTTACTCATATCAGCCCTAATATTTCCTTTCTTATTTTTTTGGAATGCTATTATTACATGCCTAGGAGTTTCAACTTTAGTAGATGTCTTGACAGGCCACGTATGTCTGCTTGAGGCCGGTAGAGATGGATATTCAATCAGTTCCCTACTTCTAAATGTTATAGGAAGATCCACATTCCTACTTATAATTTTATTTAATCGAAGCTGCTCTGAAATACCCACGGTAATATGTGGAACTCTCCAAAATAATTTAGAAATCGTGATTTTCGGCTTTTCATCTATAGCAACACCATCTTTATCTACTTCATCCTTAGTATTTGTAATGCAGTCAAAATCATTACTATTACGTACCAGTACTAATTCTTGTCGCATGTTAATGATTATTTTTTGAAAATCTTCAAAGAAACCAACCAGGAATTTTAATGGAATACAGACGTTGAAATTTCCACTTGTATCTATCAAAATTTTAGGTTTTTTACCTTTTTTCTGTTTTGGGAACCATCCAGCATTTTCCATACAAACACTTTCATTTTGATTCAGTGATAGATAATTAAATAGAGTTGAAACTAAGCCAACATTTCTCACGGAATCTATTACTATTCCATTTAACTCATATCTAATTTCTCGAAATAAAAACGCAACACCATTATTGATAAACTCTAAGTTGGTAGGTGAAGTTCCATCCTCATTTGTTAATTTTCCTTCGATGTATAAATAGCTATAACATGGTGCTGTATAGGTATCTAAATCCTGAATGGTAATTCTCGTTTCATCATTATAATCTAGAGTTCCAGATATATTGGGTTGATATGAATGATACTGATATTCTACTACGGAGTTGTCAATTATGGGTTGCTCGGTTATATTAAGTAATTCCATTATACTAATACTTCGAATCCAAGTGATTTTAAGAACCGTCGATTTGCTGATGTTATTCTGTTGAGAGTGTTTTTAGAACTGTTGACTTTTTTCCTACGTATCCTTTTATAGTGTGGTTTTTGTGTATGAATGGGAGACCTTGAATTAAATATCAACACCATTTTATTATCGAATTGATTTTCTAAGCTGTAGTCTAACAGTTATCGTTTCTTTTTGAAAATTGACAAGATGTCCTTCTTGATCAATCACTTTAACTGTGATGTTGTTGATGGTTTTAACGCTCACTGGGAAGTAAATAATATTTAGAGGTGATTCTACTATTTTATACCCAATTGGAACTGTTGGATAGAACTGATGAATGATGTGAACAGGTTTTCCATTAAAAAAAGAACCAACAGCAATGTTACAGTCAATGCAGATAGCATTCACTTTGGAAACCTTTACTGGATCATCGGAAATATTAGTATCATTAGCGTTTAACTCTCTTTTCTTGAAGCCTAATACTGGACCTATCGAATCCTCCACGTTAAAATTAATTATCCTGTTTGTTCTTATAATAATTTTGGATGTGTTAATATCTATATCAATCCTAAGAACTGCTTCATCATCTTCTTGAACTATTTTATTTGTCATGATTTTTAAAATATCATCAATTTCATAACACCCTACAGGTATTTGAACTATATGTTCATTATTTCTTCCCCACGCAAATTTATTATTGTTGTTGTCAATATTTGGGATAATATTATAAGTATCAAAATTAGTTAATCCAATTTCATAATCTGCCTCATCATCTAAATATATCGGTGGATTGAAATTGTAATTTAATACAGAAGATTCTCCACTGAGAGCGAATGTAAAAGACATAGTGATACTTTGAACGTTTATTAGAAAATGAATAAGAAAAACTTATTTACATTGATTATATAAAAATAATAGACATAAATGTCCACAGACATATGAATCATAATTTTGTACAGAATCATAATTATATTTTATTTCATTCAGGCTACCATCACTTAAAAAATATTTTCTCAACTCATCTGGGGGTCTTAAATTTCCATAACTGTCGAAATAAACTATTTCCTTATTTTTCTTTATATATGCAATCCAGTGAGTTCCATCTCCATCATTGATATCCAGATTTACTATACCAGATTCTTTTTTCCTAATTTTTTTGGGGAGTGTATCTCTCATGAAAATACCTCGAAAATTTGGAATTTTTAGAATTTTCGAGTATTTCATTAAATCTATGTTAGTAAGTGGACGGTGAGGTAGCCTAATTAGTTTTTTTTGCTGTTATACGTCTTAAGATATAATCCAGAACCTTTCTTATGAGGGCCTAAATATAAACCCTTCCCCTTAGCGGCCTGTTCCATCGCCAAATTATGCCTCAATTGTTCAGCTATCGCCTTACCATTTGACTTGGAATCGTTAACTGCTTTCACAATACCGGCTACACCCCCTCCAACAGCTCCTAATGCTCCCAAAAGAGGTAACAGAAGTGGAAGAACCCCCCCTCTTTTTGGAGTGTTGAGAATTCTTTTCCCTCGCTTCTTTGATTTTAATGTTTTTTTTACAGCAACCTTTACATTTATTTGTCCACCTCTCTTCCTCTTCTTCGTTGAATCACGATTTTTTCGTCGCTTAAGACCCATTCCCAATTTACTCTTTAATTTCATTACCCCACCAACTCCCAATGCAGCGACTTTTTCACCAAAACCAGAGTCGGGTGCTTTTACACGTTTAAATGCAGCTTCAGCTAATTCCCTATCTGCTTGATTCCTTTTTTCAACCTCTTCAAATTTGGAATATGCTATATCGTGTTCTCTACACGCTTCATCTAATGGGTTAATTCCTCTATCACCTCGTTCTAGGCGTTTTGTGAGTTTAGTTCCTGGCCCACAATAATTATAACCAGGTATATGTAGTTCCACCGGAAGTTTATTTATTATACTATTGAGCAGACCACGTCCTCTCTTTTTAGAGTTTCTAGTACAAGTAAGCTGTGAACTTTTGGTTCGACCCATTATATCCCAAATTATGGAATAAACTGATTCTTGGTTTTGTAGAATACCCTTTTATATAGAGTAGAGGGTTATGCTTGATCAGTTTTTAACAGTTCTCTTTCTAATGCAGTTCGATTTCACACTAGTGTGATGTGATTATTTGAACACAATGCAGATTCAACAGCAAGCAACAATTTTACCAATAGTTAATCACGACAAAATTTCCAAGACAAAGACTTTTCAAAAACATGGTATTTTATTTGGTGGACAGTCGAAACGGGGACTTCTAGTTGGAAGTTCTGGGTCTGGAAAAACAAATGTAATGCTTAGTTTGTTGGAACATCCTAACGGTTTACGTTTTGAAAATATTTATTTATATTCTAAATCTCTATACCAACCGAAATATGAATATCTGAGGATGCTTGTGAAACCTATGAATGAAATTGGATATTTCGAATATAATGACGGGGATGCAGTGATACCTCCAGAAGAAATAAAACCGAATTCAGTCATAATATTCGATGATTTGGTATCATGTGATCAAAGTATTATTAAAAGCTATTTTTCTTTTGGGCGTCATAAAAACACTGATTGTTTTTATTTATGTCAAACCTACGCTGCTATCCCTAAACAATTATGTAGAGACAATGCCAATCTTCTTGTGATATTTCCTCAGGACCTTACCAATCTCAAACATATCTATGATGATCATGTAAACGTTGATATGAGTTTCCAAGATTTCAAAGAACTTTGTGCATTTTGTTGGAATGATAAATATGGATTCGTTGTAATCGATAAAGATTGTCCAATCAACTCTGGGAGATATCGAAAAGGTTTTGATCAATTTTTTCATATATAAAATAGAGACATTAATATTATCAACCATTCACCATGGATAGTAGAGTGGCAGCAGAGCTGTTAAAGACGCGAGATGCCTTAAGGCAAAAGTATAGAAGTTTGAAAACTGATATTGCTAAATCTCAGTTAGCATTGGAGGAAACTTATAAACCGATAACGCGACCTCTTCGTGAATTAGTAACAACTATCGTTAATAATGAAAGTGATCCACGTAAATCTTTTTTGAAAACAGAAATAAAAAATGAGAGTTTAAACAGGCGATCAATTGATCCAGTCCCTCTTGAATTTTATCACACAGCACCCACTAATTTGGAAGATGAAACATTTCATTTTGACTCTACCCAAGAAAGACCTCAATATGTAGGGAGTTTCTTTGATGAAACTTTTCCATCACAGGTAGTAGATCCATCCGTACTATCAGAAAATGAGAGATACTTGCAACAATTTAATGCACCTCTACCGCGAGCATACATACAAGATAAAATTGAGGATTCACAAAACGAGTTTGATGATACCTTTGGTATTTACTTCGACCCATTTAAGAAGAAATTCGCTATTGGCACTGCAACTGTTGATTTTGATGGTGCTAATTTTATTATTGATGATCAGTTTCCATACAAAGGTACGCCAGGATTGTATGAATTAATGTTCAAAAAGCATCCAGCAGGGCATCGAGCATCTGATGTGGATCAGTATATTGATATAATTAGGAGGAGTAATGCTCATTACCTAGGTTATGATCCGGAGAGAGGTCTATCTACATCAAATGCGTCTAAATTTATAGATATTATTAAACCACGTGTTTCTACCTTGCACTCGATGAGTCAAGAAAGGGCTAATAAAAAAAGTGCATCGGCAATACCTGCTGTGGTAAGACCAAGAATAAATACATTTTCTTCAGAAGCTAAGCCACCCGTGACGAGATCGAGAGTGAGTTCACTTTCTTCACCTGAACAAATGAGAAAGACAAGGGAACAAATAAGGAAGGCAAATAATGAAAAAAAAAAAGGTGGTGCATTAACACTGATGGAACTTGATAATAAAAAAATTGAATATAAACATTTTGATGACTATAATGAAATAATAGACCGATTAAGACTACTCATAGCTTCACAGTTGGCAGGAAATACGGGACATAATAACGAGATAATTTCAATAATAGAGGAATTAAAAGAGGCTAAAATAATAAGATAAATAGTGTATGTGGGAAGTTAAGGATTCATTTACCCTATCGATAAGTAAAGATGAGTAACATTAAAAAGGAAATAGTAAATGAACTTCATAAACCAGCTAGAAAATCTTTTAAACGAAGAAGAGTTATTGTTAAAGGTATTAATGATCTTTTTCAAGCAGATCTTGTACAGATGATCCCTTATGCTAAAGTAAACAAAGGTTATAAATATATTTTAGTAGTTATTAACGTATTCTCAAAATTTGTTTGGTGTGAACCTGTGAAAACTAAAGGCGGAAAAAATGTTACGGAAGCAATGAAAAAGATCTTATCAGATATCAAAGCTGTACCGAAAAATTTGCAAACAGATTTGGGTAAAGAATTTTACAATAAAGAATTTAAAAAATTAATGGATGAGATGAAAATTAACCATTATAGCTCTTATACAGATCTCAAAGCAAGTGTTGTGGAACGAGTTAATAGGACTTTAAAAAATAAAATGTGGAAACTTTTTAGTCTAAACGGAAACTATAAGTGGTTAAATTTGTTACCGGATATTGTTGTTGAATACAATAACACTAAACATAGGACAATTGGGATGCAACCTAAAAATGTTAAAAAGAAAGATGAAAAACGCTTATTAAAAACTGTCTATAACCACCCGAAAACAGTCGATCCAAGGAAAAAAAAATTTAAAGTAAATGATTATGTGAGGATTAGTAAATATCGACAAGCTTTTTCAAAGGGATATACGCCTAACTGGTCTAATGAAATTTTCAAAATTAGGAAAGTTCATAAAGGTAATCCTAGAACTTATCTTTTACAAGACCAAATGGGAGAGGAAATTTTAGGGAGTTTTTATGAGGAAGAAATGCAGAAAGTAAAGTATCCCGATGTATATCTCGTGGAAAAAATTTTAAGAAAAAAGAATAACAAGCTCTATGTTAAATGGTTAGGATTAAGCAATAAGCATAATTCATGGATTTCAAATAATAGCATTGTATGAATATAATCTATATTTTATTACTTTTTTCATGTATTATTTAATTTATAATATATTTTTACCTAATAAAACAAATATTCAAGCATAAATATGTTTTATTTCTATATATCTATTTCACATACATAAATACAAAAATACTACCTATGTGGTTATATATGATTAAGTATCATATAAATTACAAAATCTTTCATTATATACATTATATCTATGAGTACTGTCTAAAATGGGGTTTATAATATTTGAAGTTTGTTTTATTCTTCTATTAAACCGAACTCTATCGAGGGCTACAATTTCCCAATATCTCTTTCTTGATAATTTATACGCAAAATTCCACACCACCATAAAATTAATCTTATTGTCTCTTAAATTAAATGTCACTTTCTTCATCTTTAGATCCTACCACAATATTCAGCTTCCAATATATCTGGATAAATATAAATTAACTCCATAAGCATAATGGTATTTTCATTATAGCCATTTTTATTCTTTTCAATAAGATTTACTGCATTTTCAAATACATTTCCTTCTTGATGTTGTAGTTCTCTCACCACATTCCTGAAATAACTTTGGAATTGCAATATTTTTAAGGTCTCAATGTTAGCCTTAATGAGTGGTAATGCTTCCCACAACTTGCAAATCGATTCATATCCCAAGTAAATGTAAGAGTTATTTTTTATTATTTTTATAACTCTGGAATAGGAAATTTGCTCAAATTTTATAAGAAAGTTATCAGTCTCTACTGGTTCAACTTTATCATTGGAGTATACATAATTAGTTATTACACCTTGATACGTGAGAAAATGAAGCCACTCCTTTTCGTTAAAAATTATTACATCAAGTTTGTTTCCACTTAGCTTCACACATGGGTTATAACAGAAGTCATGTGATAATCCCGTTGTCACATATTTACTTCTAGATTTATTCAGTTGGTACCTTCGCTCACCAAGTACTACTATTTCATTTTTGTCTTGCGGTGCTGGAGGTAAATTATTAATTAAATCATTAATACTCAGTTCAGGTAAACTAAATAAACTGCCACTGTAAGCCATTGTGAACACTTGAATTTCTTTAACTAGTTGACACAAAAAACTTTGTTACAATGCCTGTGTACGTCTCTTTTTATAATCAGAATAATTTGATATAGTGGGGGTGCTGAATTGTGGTGGGAGGTTTTGAGTTGTGGTGGGAGAGATGGGAGGTCCTCACCATACATATATATGATGATGATCATATATATGATGATGATCATATATATGATATGAGGGGAGGGAATGATCCTAAATTATGGTGGAGGGGAGGTTGAAAATCCACCACTACTTTCACTTATTAGTATGAAATGTGAAATCAATTATGCAGCAGGTGCCTTGATAGGTTGTATATCACAATTGTCACACACGGTGAATATTTTTTCATTTTTGAACGTACTGTATTCCTTTAATACACTCTTACATCTGATACATATCCATACACAGACGGGCATAATGATTAAGTGTTTGGAGCAATGGTAAAATATGTACTGCCTAACCTATAACATTTCCGATGAGGTAGGGAGGGGGTAGGGCGTGGCTTATGAAAAAATGGAGGGGGTTATGGAAGAGTGGAGGGGGTGGGGTGTGGCTTATGACAAATGGAGGGGGGTTCTGGAAGAGTGGAGGGGATGGGGCGTGGCTTATGAAAAATGGAGGGGGGTTCTGGAAGAGTGGAGGGGATGGGGCGTGGCTTATGAAAAATGGAGGGGGGTTCTGAGAAATTGGTGGGGGGATTGTGAGAAAAGTAGAGGGGGGATCGAAAAGTGGTGGTGAGATTGAGCGGGGTCTGGGGAAAAATGGAGGGGGGTTCTGGAAGAGTGGAGGGGATGGGGCGTGGCTTATGAAAAATGGAGGGGGGTTCTGAGAAATTGGTGGGGGGTTCTGGAAAAGTGGAGGGGGGTACTAAAAAGTGGTGGGGGGTGTCACAGAACTGTCATTTCTTTACTACTAATATAATTTTTTTTATATAATTTATTTTCCAAACACTGATATCCATTTATGCATAGAGTCAAGTGATATCTAACTTGACGAGTGTGTGAGTTGGTAACACAACGTACGATTTGATATGACATGCGCACAGAGCCATTGCAATGACGCAGAGAGAAACTAGTAGCGTATGTCTAATCCTCTTAGTTTATATGATAAATACAACCTTTGGACCTGCCAAGTTAAAGTTTACTCGACTCTACTTTATAATATATTATATAATTTTAAAATGTTTATCGATATCCACTTGGAAGAATTGCAGATGAGACGTCAACCACGGCCACAGCAGAACTTCCCCTTTTATTATTTGGTCATGGAATACTCAAAATACTGTAATAAATAGAAATAGAAACAATTTTTCTTTTTAGCTCATTTTCAATAAAAGCGTGTTTAAAATAAAATTGTTTTTAATTTTGTTTTCTGTTAGGATATTATCAATAGTTAAGTTGCCAGTTATATAAGAATTATAGAAGAAGAGATGTGATATTTTTCGTTTGGCAATACATTAAGATCAATCTTGAACTTAATAATTCCTCCAAATTGCTTAATATAAAATGTACAGAGTCTAAATTCAGTCTTCAGTCTTTGTTTTATGTCGTTGCGAATATAAACAACTACAGACTAAAAACTCCATACGGTATGTGAGTGTTTTCTATTTTTGATTTCTCTTTGTGAGATTTATTGCCGTGCAACGGCCGCCAATATATAAATAAAGCACTATAAATTTCTATTTTTGCCAATACACATGAAACTGCCAGAAACATGTCTAGGTTTATTGACATCTCTCGTAATTTACTATACGAATTGTAGTTTAAACATATATTATGAAATTAGTACGATGCGAGCAGTTAGTAAAAAAAACAGGTAAAACAAGTTTGAGGCGGATAGGGCTTCACATCTTCATTAAAAATCGTATGTTGTATGTTTAGTCGATAAGGAAGATTTAAAGAACAACCGTTTTTGCAAGCTCTTCCTAGATAGTAATTTACATTTCTTAGTGACTCAACATGTTTGAAATCCGGTAGAAAAACATAAGTTCCCAATTGAGATGAAGATGAAATATATGAAAAATGTTTTTGAAGAAACTGAACCATCTTAAAAAAGTTCATTAAAAGTTGCGAAATAAAATTCATCAAGAGAATCAGCTCGAAAATTTAATATAAGATCGTCTGCCGTTTAATGTCAGCAACTTTAGAGAAATTAATGTTTTAATTTAAGCATACACAACTTTTGCGCGCCATAATTAATATTACAAGTAGAAGTTTAAATCTACACAAACCTACACAAACTGAAAATTATACATTCCTTTGTTAGTTGTTTGAGTCAAGGAACACTTTTAAATACACAATCCCGTGTAATAGTGGGTTTTCACTAGCAATTTCAGAATTTTTATTTCTTACGGAAAAAATCCAAAAATAGGTATTTTTTCACGAATTTGGTACAAACCCATTTGAGTGGCTCAAATTTAAAATGAAAAAATCGCTAATAAGATTTCTTCATTCTCCGCCCCGAAAAAAGACCGCAGTAAGTCGAGCTTTTATGTTTTATTAAATGTAATGTACCGCAAGAATGCACTTTCCAGAGGTCTACGTTTTAAAGAAACCCCGATCTAAATCAGACCTAAAATAAACTTCTTATGGGGGTGGTTCCAAGCAAAATGGGACACGCTGTATATAGCAACAATAAAGTGACAGAACTCTTCAAGATTGTGTTTCTGGTATATATTTCATTATTCTTAACTCTTCAACAAATACGTAATTATCCTTTCAAAATCTTTGAATGCAATATGCTTTGTCCTTAGTGAAGTACACTTGAATAAAAATAAAGCAACGATAGGTTGCCTGCGTGAAATATTTTCAAGTACGAATTCATTGAAGAATTTTTTTACTTGATTATATTGTATCTTACCCAATAAAGGAACAGGAAGTACATTTATTGACAATCAATAATAATAAATATTTAACTAAGCGTGACATTTTTTTCATTACAAGGTCCCATTTGCATTTTGCTACTTTTAAATCATAGTTTGTGTGGTAGAATAAAAACGATAGCTGCTAGAAAGAGCAAGAAACTGGACCGAAGGAAGTCATGAACTCTTTTATTGAGTGTTTTAGGTATTTAATTAATCGAGAATTATTTGCCAGATTTGCGAAAATGGTTAAAAATAATCTACTACTATTGTATTGTGCTGTTTTTCTGAAATTCATGTTATATTACCATTAATTTATTAATTAACAAATACCGTAGAGAAAGGTACAATTGCAAAATGATTTATGATGGGAATCTATCATGATATATGAGTAGTTTTAGTAACTGTTTGAAAGTGCGTCGATTTATATAATCTTGCCCCAGTAGAACATAATATTGACTGGAAGCTAATTTAATGTTGGGTCAATATCTATAGTCCGATAATTATAAAAATTTCCATCACAAAAAATGTTATCTGAGATTTTCCTTCAGTACCTGTTAGTGGAGAGGTTATACATCACAAAAATCAGTTCTTGAGGTGCCGCACAACCCCCAAAAAACCACCCCTTCGGTGAAAAAAGCCTTATTTTACTGATAACTCGTTAACCGTTGAAGATATAAAAAAATTGCTCATTATGAAAAAGAAAGCTTGACTAATTTCCTAAAAAGTCCTATTACAATTTTGTTGTTGCCATGGTTTTCGATAAAATCCATATTGAATAAAATTCCAAAATTTGTATTTTTAATGCACACCAATTTTCGTTTTGATGGCAATTGATATTTATTAGTATATAAAAATAACAATATAATATAGTTATCTCTTAATTTTTTGCGTCTCTAACTATTCACAGACCCATAATAACTGACTTTAATATAAGTTATAAATGCATCATCTTTGAGTTCAAGGTAGTACTTCAATGCGGAAAAAGTTAGGAATAAATATATTCACATTTTCAAATTTACCAGCATGTTGAAGTTAGCTAATTTTGGCCAATTTTTATTGCTTCCTAAAAATAAAGAAAAGACCCAAACATCTTGAAAATTTAGCTCAAATTTTTTTTTTCAGTTTATATATCATATAGCTATTGTTTGTAATCATTTAATACTTAAAAAATTTCATAAAAAAATATTAAAAAATTGAATATGCAGCCTTTTTTTGGATTTTTTAAAATTAATCTAGCGTCCTTGTATTTTAATATTTTTGAATGTATCCTGTCTAAAAATGAAGGTAAGACTTCATATTCATTGCTCATACCATTTAAAATTATACTATCAGGAAAAAAAATGCTATTTTAGAATATATTTTTTTTAAATTTGTAAATAAACTCACATTAAAACTCATTACTAAAGTGTTTCATTTTGTTACTTTTGACATAATCTAAAATTAGTAAAAATATAGTGACTTATAATTTTTTATGATATAAAGTTATTAAATCTTTCATTTGCTTCTTTTTCCATAACATGTCAACAATTGGCAAAGATCTACTTAAAAAAATTTGAAAAAAAACAATTTTTACTTACACAAACTCCAAATTACAAAACATGTACGGACTTTTATTTTTTATGGTTACAAAATAAAGTTATTAAATGAGTGTATTTCATATCTGATTCTATATTACTTCCACATCCAGTGGAAGTATAGTAACGACAAAAAAATTTTAAAAAATTTGTATTGTTCAAATAGGCTTAGAATGTCACGAAACGTCGAGATTTTAAGTTTGAGAGAAAAAAAATTTCTGTCTGTCGGTCTGTCTGTCGGTCTGTCTGTCGGTCTGTCTGTAACTTTTTTTGTGCGCACGTTTACTCTGGAACCGTTTGAGATATTGACTTGAAATTTGGTACACGTATGTACTTTAACGAGATCTAGAACTAGATTATATTTTCATCTTGTTCCGTCGAAGGGTTGGGGGGTAAATTTGGGGAAAATAGGTAAATCAAGCAGGTAAGAGTCCATAAAATTGATATTTAGTATATACAAGAGAAGCTGAGGTCTCAAAAAAAATTTTGGCATTAGCCACCTCTATTACCACCCCCACCCCATTATTAAAGGGGATGAAAAAAAATTGTGAATTAGGGTGTGTACAAGAACCAGAAACCTCAAAATGTTTTTTACTTCATCCACCCCCACTACCACCCCCTCTCACCACCCCTACCCCGCTACCGATGTGGGGTATCATTTTATGGATTTTTGGGGTAGAGGATTTCAAATATTATATTATTAATGTTCCATAAACAATTATTTCCACATACAAAATTTTTTCGTTGTGAGTGACTTAGATAAAAAATCTGGATGTGGAAGTAGTGATTCCTTGGGCAGCGGTTTTTTATAATTTGTTAACAATTGGCAAATATACATTCAAAAAAATCGTGAAAAAATCAATTTTTACTAACACGACCTTAAAAACCCTAGAAATCTAGTTACTTTATAATTTTCTATGGTGAAAAATTGAAGGTTATAAAAATATATTTTATTTGCTTACTTATTTTCTTAGATATGTCGACAATTGGCGAAGATATTAACGATTATATAACGCATTTTCTAAAAATTCTATTTTTCTTATATTTTCAATATCGATTTTCTCGAAAACTATGACATATACAAAAAAATTACAGAAGGACTTTGTTTTAGGAAATTAGCCAAGCTTTCTTTTTATACTGAACAATTTTTTTATATCTTCAACGGTTAACGAGTTATCAGTAAAATAAGGCTTTTTTCACCAAATGGGTGATTTTTTGGAGGGGTTGCGCAGCACCCCCAGAACGGATTTTTGGGGTTTTGTCATTAACAGTTACTGAAGGAAAATATCAGATAACATTTTTTGCGAGCTTCTGGTGTATTTTTTACTTTACCGACTGGACTACTATTGAAATCGCAAAAAAATATTGGATTGATATTAAAACATTGGTATTTTTATGTTGGTGATATATTATTTTTACCTATTCTAACCCAGATGCATACAGACAATATTAATAAATATTTATAAACATTGATTTTACAATATTGTATGATCTATATTAATAAATAGCTTAATAATAGTTTATTATTCGTTTAAGTTTACACTGCATAATGTATGTATATAATAATTATTTTCATAGGACACACTGAGATGCAACCAGCTTGTATTGTATCCCATACAAGGAAAAACATATTCAGGTAATAATATAACTATATAAATTGGAGAGTACTTAAAATTAGATGAGGGTACGAAAGTGATTTGTGTTTTTTAATATAAAATCGGTCACGGTCTTTATAAAAACTTTTATTTTTGTAATTTTTTTAATTGTAACAGGCAAAATATTATAAAATTTAGGTCCATAATAATTGAAAATCTTTGAGATTGGTTTTAAAAAATTTTTGTGTTACTAAGTTTTTGTATGCATTATTTCGTGATTGATTTAACACATAATAAACGAACGTTTAAAATTTCAGAATCCTAGTATAACTGACTAGTGCAGTTTTTTTTTCTATATATTATTTTTAAAATTGTACTTTGAGTTATAGTTAATCTACTTAATATATTATCATATAGACCACCCCAAACCACTATTCCGTACTGTATTACTGACTCAACCAAGGCCCTGTATACCATCCTTAATACAGATGCACTAAGATATTTTCGAAGTTGGTAGAAGAGATATATATATTTTCTAACTCCATCATTAAGGTATTCTATATGCGCTTTCCATTTCCAGCTCCTATTGAGTACAATACCGAGATATTTTATATTTTCGGTGGTATTGACGGTTTGAGTACAATTGCAGTTATATATATATATATATATATCATTCGCAAGACATTCAGCGGTATGCATGATTAATTTTTCTTTATTGCACTGGTAGGAGCTTGAGATGGAAAACGTCATGAATTTGGTTTTTCTTGTATTAAGTGTTGATAAGCTATTAATTAACCAACAGTTCAGGATGCTTAGTCCAATGGATGCTAATGTATGTATTTCAACCCAACTACTTGCTGCGAATAGAAATACATCTGCATAAGATATAATTTTGCTGTTTGTATTTATTCCAGTTATTCCATAGATGTATATTAGGAACAATATTAGACCAAGCACCGTGCCCTGTGGTAAACCTGTTTGTGAAATTTTTGGTTCACTCAAGATGTCATTAATTTTTATATATTTTTTTCTGTCTTCCAGACATCTTTTTAAAATTTCCAATACGATACCTCTTATTCCCATTTGTTCTATCCTATTTAATAACATCTTATGAGAAACGGTATCCAAGGCTTTTGCCAAGTCTAGAAATACAGCTAAGCATTTCTCACTTCTATTTAAAGATCGATTTATACTAAGGTCGTAAATTGCTAATTCTGTATTTCTAATATTCCTAAAACCATACTGATTTGGTGACAATCGATCAAATTTTTCTAGGTATTCAGTAATCCATCTTTTAAGTATTTTTCAAATATCTTCCCTATGTTAGAAATGAGAGAAATTGGTCTATAATTTGCAATTTCAAGAAGTCTTTGTATATTGATATAACAATACGTTCTTTAAAAGATTTAGGAACAATTCCGGTAGTGAAAATATTATTTATAATTTAAGCAAGGGGAGTAATTATATACTTTTGTTAATGTATATTTTTGAGTACATTTGTTGATACCTCATCTTTTCATGAAGGGCAGTTGTTTTTAAGCTCGTCGATTTTAAGCGTTATTTCATTAATTGAAACTTTTCTTAGAAACATTGAAGTAATATTTACTTGAGTTTTATATTAATTTTTAATTTATTTGAGTTTATTTTACTTGCCATTTGCGCACCAATATTTGTATAAAGTTCATTTGCTGCATCTGCTGTATTTTTATGTTCTTTGAGTATAATATCATCGCCATTTCTATTACTAATCTCCCTTCTTTCTTTGTATTTCCTATGTCCTTAACAATTTCCCAAATTTTTTAATAGTTTTTTTTAATAATGTGTCAGTTAAATTTCTATATAATATCCTTTATATCTATTTTCTAGCCCAATATCATTTTTGTTTTTACACCATTCTTTTCTAGTTTATTTCTGTTTTATTTATAGATTTGAACAACCCTATAGTGATCCATGGCTTTAATTTGTTTGATTTATTACTTATTTTTTTAATTTTACCAGAATTGTCTATATGCATGTTTTTATAAAATAGTCTGTCATATCTTTTGTTTTGTTAGTTTTATAAATATCCTTCCACGTTTCAGTCTCTATTTCTTTTTTCATTTATCATAGTCTATTTCTTTTTTGTTAAATTGTTTGTTACATACATTTTTAATTTAAACTTTTAATAGTGTAGTAAAATGGTCAGTTATAGTGCTAAGACAAATTGCAGATTAAATACCTATTACTACTATTATAATATTCAATTCCTTTTATAAATATATGATCAAGACAGGTTGCTGATGTTTTACCAAATCTAGTTGTTATTAAAGAAGCAAGAATATTAAGATAGTTATTAGATATATCATCTTTGTTAATAATATTTGTATCCCTCCCAATAAACAAATTTGTTTTATAATTGTCATTTCTACAACAATTTTGTTTGATTGCTATTTTATTACATTTATAAAATTGCAGTACTAGTTGTATAACGTTTAAATTTCGCTTGTTGGGCTAAAATTATTTCCAACATTTGGTGTTATAGGAAGGCAGTAAGCAGTGGTTACTTACTCTCAAGGGCGGATCTAGAAATTTCAATAATTTTTTTCTCGTCTGTGGCGCATGGGACCCATACAAAATATGGGAAATAACATCTAGAGAAGCACTCCTCTAACGGCCCCTAAAAAGTTTTGAAAAAGCAGTTTGCGAAAATTTTTTTCAAAATTCGAGTTTAAAATTATTCTTTTTTGTCATATGCATTTTACTTTTCATCAAAATCCAACAATAGGTTTTGGAGTTTATGAAAATATTTTTATTACTAACTGAGATACAACGAATTGAAATTTTGTAATTTGTTAAATTGTAAATTACAAAATTTCAGTTCATTGTATTTCAGTTAATAATGAAAATATTTTCATAAACTCCAAAACCTATCGTTGAATTTTGATGAAAAGTAAAATGTATGTGACAAAAAAGAATAATTTTAAACGGGAGTCCCTTGGCTCGGGGGGGGGGCACTCGAATTTTGAAAAAATTTTTCGCAAACTGCTTTTTCAAAACTTTTTAGGGGCCGTTAGAGGAGTGCTTCTCTAGATGTTATTTCCCATATTTCGCGTGGGTCCCATGCGCCACAGACGAGAAAAAAATTATTGAAATTTCTAGATCCGCCCTTGCTTACTCTCTTGCTTAAAAGCATGAGGGTAGTAATGTAATCATCGTTTCTGATGAAGTAGATATATTACATAAATTGACATATTTCAAAAGTATATGGGAACAGTTTCCGGATTGTAAAGAGCAAGAAAGTTTTATGTAAATAGATTTACAGATATTTTTAGTGGTAAATATGGATTGTAGAAGTTTATCTTGGGGACAACTGAAAAAGTTTGTTATTGGAAATGTTATTAGTATTTTTTATTTGTATTAAACCAACATAAACAGCAATACAATTTTTTTTATTATGCTTTAGGCTGTCAGAAATATACTAAATACGTTTATTTCATTATTAAACAACATCGGGGTGACTTACATTTCTTGAAATCTCACACGTTTCACAATCCAACGTTTAAACAATCACACCAATTCATAAACCACAACACAAAACATAACGAAGTGTAAACCAAACTATTGAAAAACACACAGCACTTAGAGGAAGAACCAGAGCAATAATCCAAGAATTATTATTACTTTTATGTATGTCAATAGCGAACCGTGACTTTTAAATTGAGATTGTATTAATGGTAAACGCAAATATCGCCAGCGACAGTCAGGCCGCCCACTGTCGAAGAGTACCTGGCGAGGAACTTCGAGACTCAAGTCTTCGAATTTCAATGGTACACTGGTCACAAGCTCAACACGATAATAACTTACAGCTAAGTCTGGGTATCGGCACGAGAATACTTTGAATTGTAAGTAATCATAGGCGGGGGTCACTAAATATCGGTTGCAGGAGTCGGTCTGGGTGGCTGTTTGTGATTATTACACCTAGTTGGATTTGATGAACGACTTGCTTGAAAACTGTCTGAACAAGGTAGAGAAAAAATGAATTATGGTCCATTATAGAGTCTCGCATCTGCCACAGGTAAACTGTTTGGGTTTTTTTCCAAAGCGAACTGACATATTCCTTATAAGTGAGATAAGTTCCCCCATTTGCGTCAGATGAAGCATTACTAGTGCTGGTTAAGATATAAAAAAATAAATCTTAAAAATATAGCTGTACAATCTTCAACAATGTAATTTTTAATTAGTTAAAATCTAACCAATAATTTTAAGTTACTTGCAAATGAACTAGTTTTTGCTTAATTTAAAAAATATGTGAAAAGTACCACTTGTCTCTTATTTTGTCAAATTTTTACCTTACGTGGTTATATAATTGTCGCTATTCTCAATTTGTCTAAAATAGACAAAAAAATTGGTAAAAGCTATTCCCTGGAGGGTCATCGCCACTAATACTTCGATTTTTAAAAAAATACGACCCCAAAAGCGAATCTCCAACATTGTAAAATCCCGTTGAGCTGATATCATGAAGGAGCTAATGTGAAAGAGCTTTGATGAGACTGTACTCCTAACAGGCAACCACGACAGATGGTAAACGGAGATAAACACGATCAATAATATCTTCAATACCTTAAGCTGCGATCACTATTGATGAAATATTTTCGGACTTCTGAAAAACTGTCAATATTCTCTTAGTAGATTTACAATTCATTAATATTTAACCTCACACCATCAATATTATTGTCAATATTTCCAAATATTGTCAATATTATTGATCGTCTGAGGACTGCTTAAGTTCGTTAACAATATTTGTTTGTACAGCCCAGAATCGTTTTCAAACTTTAGTTTTGCAATATATAAGTACTACTAAAATGTTTAAATGTGACAATTACATATTTAATGTTGTTTAGTTGGATGCGTAAAAAATCTTGTCCTATTTAATTCGATCTAGGAATTTTGCATATACTTCGACCTTGACATTAGATGAAAAATTCTTGAGGTAAAGTTGTCGAATTATCACTTGCATAAAAAGGAAGAAATAAGATAAGTTAATGTTTAAACTTCATCATATTATTGTTATTTGTTACTGATTTTTACAAACTGATGTGGTTTCATGGCTCTTTGATGAAAAATAATGACTATTACTTTTTATTAAAAAGCTCTGAGGTCCTTGCTTTAAAGAAAATTAATGTTAATAACTTTAACGAATAGTATTTGTTTTCAGTATATTAAATTGAATATTATTAAGAATATAACACTGCATTGCAATATTTATTTAACCCTTACTAATTTTGTATCCGGATATCTTGAAAACTGACAGAAAATGTCCTATTTTCAAGTCTTGTGATCCCTCTTGACTCAATAATTACAGACCAATTACTATACGTAATTTTGGTAAATTATTAGAAATTATTCTTTATGACTACATTCACAGCTCAGTAAAAAAAAAACCGCTGCCCAAGGAATCACTACTTCCATATTCAATTCTCTATCCAAGTCACTCACAACGAAAAAACTTGGTATGTGGAAATAATTGTTTATGGAACTTTAATAATATAATATTTGAAATCCTCTACCCCAAAAACCCATAAAACGATACCCCACATCGGTAGTGGGGTGGGGGTTGTGATAGGGGGGTGGTAGTGGGGGTGGATGAAGTAAAAAAATGTTTTGAGGTTTCTGGTTCTTGTACATACACTAAATCACATTTTTTTTTCATCCCCTTTAATAAGGGGATGGGCGTTGGTAATGGGGGCTGACTAATACCAAAAATTTTTTTGAGCCCTTAGCTTTTCTTGTATACACTAAATACCAATTTTATGGACTCTTACCTGCTTGATTTACCCATTTACCCCAAATTTACCCCAATTTATCCCCCAACCCTTCGACGGAACAAGATGAAAATATAATCTAGTTCTAGATCTCGTTAAAGTACATATGTGTACCAAATTTCAAGTGAATATCTCAAACGGTTCCAGAGTAAACGTGCGCACAAAAAAAAAGTTACAGAGAGACAGACCGACAGACAGACAGAAATTTATTTTTCTCTCAAACTTAAAATCTCGACGTTTCATGACATTTTAAGCCTATTTAAACAATAAAAATTTAAACAAATTTTTTTGTCGTTACTATACTTCCACTGGATGTGGAAGTAATATCACCATTTCAGCATGGATTTATAGAGAAAAACCGCTGCCCAAGGAATCACTACTTCCACATCCAGATTTTTTATCCAAGTCACTCACAACGAAAAAATTTTGTATGTGGAAATAATTGTTTAAGGAACTTTAATAATATAATATTTGAAATCCTCTACCCCAAAAACCCATAAAACGATACCCCACATCGGAAGCGGGGTGGGGGTGGTAGTGGGGGTGGATGAAGTAAAAAAATATTTTGAGGTTTCTGGTTCTTGTACACACACTAAATCACATTTTTTTTCATCCCCTTTAATAATAGGGTGGGGGTAGTAATGGGGGTGGCTAACGCCAACATTTTTTTTGAGACTTTAGATTCTTTTGTATATACTAAATACCAATTTTATGGACTCTTACCTGCTTGATTTACCTATTTACCCCAAATTTACCCCAATTTACCCCCCAACCCTTCGACGGAACAAGATGAAAATATAATCTAGTTCTAGATCTCGTTAAAGTACATACGTGTACCAAATTTCAAGTCAATATCTCAAACGGTTCCAGAGTAAACGTGCGCACAAAAAAAAGTTACAGACCGACAGACAGACAGAAAATTTTTTCTCGCTCAAACTTAAAATCTCGACGTTTCGTGACATTCTAAGCCTATTTGAACAATAAAAATTTAAAAAAATTTTTTTGTCGTTACTATACTTCCACTGGACGTGGAAGTAAAAGTAAACAGTTACCATCTTACTTGATCTGTATTATGTAATATATATCAAAGAGATTAGATTAGATTCACGTCTAGTTGATGTGATTTACACAGATGTACAGAAAGCTTTTGATCAAATAGATAATTTTTCACTTTTAGCAAAGCCGAGGGTCATTAGCTTTTCAGAAAATTTTATTTTATTACTTGAATCATATTTGCTCGGTAGGCTTCAATTTGTATGGAAAATACAAATCACAAACATATGTTATAAACTCTGGAGTTCCACAAGGATGGATCTTGGGCCCTCTTTTATTTAATTTTCATTAATGATATGACGACTGTTATTGACTAAAAATTTTCTTGGACTATTGTGTCCTATTACAAATCGAACTCGACAAAATGGTGCTCAAATACTTTTGTGATATCAAATATTGCCAAGTATAAGGTAAAATCATATATCAGAAAAGATGTAGTTTTCAACTACAGAATAGATACATATCATATTAATGAAATGGTTCAATCAGCATCTAGTACCGGGTTTCTTTATTGAAAATATTGATATTATTAAATAGTTATTAGAAGTTAATTGAAATGTGGATTCTATATCCTGAGCGTGGTGTAGATAATAATGTATTGGTCAATATGTTTAAATTATACTCTTTAAGTAAAATTCAGAAAAAATTGTACCGCCATATCTTTCATATATAATTTGATCAATTAAAATATTGACTGCTCTTTTCTCTTAAACAAATTAAACTTTTTAGTTCTTAGGTTAGAGTCTCAACATCATACTTTTACTGCAAAGCCGTTTGTACAAAGGTTTTGGCAAAATTACATATCAGCAACTGTAATATGTGCAAAATATTCAACAATATTTCGCATTTATGTGACCTTCACTGTGGTAATTTAAATAAAATAATTATTGAATATGAAATAACTATTCTCAATTTTGATTATTCATAAATATATATATATATATATATATATATATATATATATATATATATATATATATATATATATATATATATATATATATATATATATATATATATATATATATATATATATATATATATATATATATATATATATATATATATATATATATATATATATATATATATATATATATATATATATATATATATATATATATATATATATATATATATATTTTTCTATTTTTTTATTAACTAGCAGCCAAATAGCTTATTTAATATTAATTTAATTTAATAAATGTTTAAATTTTTATTATTCATATATTTTTTTTTCTTCCTCTTGCTTATTTTTGTTTTGCATAGAGGTGTTTTTACGTTATTGCTTGTTACTATTTACACAAACTTTTTTATTCATTATGTTTATGGGCGTCCTACTATATCCATATTCCCGCATTGTTTGTGTTTATTACATCTATGTATTGGTATTAACATTGCAATTTGTTATACTGCTGTTATTAAATATTATAATATCTAACAATATCATTATATAAATCTTTCCTGTAATTGGGTGTTTCATATATTGGAAATAAATAAATAAATACACGTTTTCTAACTGTTCACTTCACTCTTAGTCGCTGTCATCAACAATACAGTCTACCTACAAACTAATGAGGAGAAAGTTATCGATATTGTACAATGAATATTAATATTAATAAATGGTCGAAGTTTAGCTTGCAATTTCTAACTTCAAGGCCTCGATGAAATGACTGACAACCATCAACAATGAGGTCTAGGAGAGCCATTTTTTTGTCAATAAACTAGTTTAGGCAACTTATTGTTGGTCAGGTGCGGAATACTATAGCCTTAGGTGACTTTTTTCAATTAACATGTTCGATAGTATTTCTTAGAAAATACTCTGGTTACATAATTCGTTGGCCGAGTATTAGCACATTACTAGTAACTTTGTTATTAGAAGAACGGTCAAGGTGATGTAAAAAGTAAAACATTCGTCAGAGGCCAAATAAACGTTACTACATTGTTACAAGAACTCTCGGTGGCTGTTATATATTTATAGAAGTCGGATTGTTTTCATAATTAGCCGATTTATAGACAAAAAAAAACTCCTCTGAACACGCACATTATATTCTCATGTATTTTTTGGCGCTGAATCCGAATCTGATAATAAAAAAGCCGTACACGCCCAAATTTTTGCATTACGGTCAAAAATAACCTCCAAAATGAGGTAAATCCAACATATACATCAGGATATAGTGAATGAATAAAAATATATTGTGGAAAACATGAATAACGTACAATTTATATATTCAGCGGTCAACTTCACAAATATTAAACGAAAACCATCCCCATAATGGAGTAGAAACTAATCCTATATAAAAATAAAGTACATTAAAGCCAATAAATCGTAAAATTTTCATAGTGTAAAGTACGGTACATGAATCTGAAGTGACACCAAGCACCAGTCTCAGTCATGACCCAAAATCACCCCCATAATTGGGTCAAAACCTCCCCTATATCAAAATGAAGTCCACAAATGCCCATAAATCGTGGAAAATGTTGTTTTTATAGTTTGGAATAAAGTATTAATCCGGAATGACTCCTACCTGTTCGTCTTACTCGTTCCCCACAGTTACCCTAGGATGGAGTGTAAAACACCAATACATACCTAAATACACAGCACAGAGTACAAAAATGGCAAAAAATTGAAAAAGATTGTTTTTTGTGCACATGATGGCAGACTACTGTTGGTTCATAAAAGAGACAACTGAAGAACACCACAGACAGCCAATGGGAAAATTATTAGAAAACAAAACAAGGTATTTCAAGAATAGGGATTGAGAAATATATTATGTGCCGAAAAATACAAAAAAAGCAATATTTTTCAATTTATTGTCATTTCTGTACTCTGTGCCGTGCATTTATGTATGTATCGGTGTTTTCCACTCCATCCTAGGGTATTTGTGGGCAACGA
Source organism: Rutpela maculata (assembly GCA_936432065.2). Lineage (NCBI taxonomy): Eukaryota > Metazoa > Arthropoda > Insecta > Coleoptera > Cerambycidae > Rutpela > Rutpela maculata. The sequence goes on from OW386288.2 coordinate 169,316,414, forward strand.
GTGGGACGAACAGATAAGAGTCATTCCGGATTCATACACTTTACTCCAAACTATGAAAACTTCAACATTTTCCACGATTTATGAGCAATTGTGAACTTTATTTTGATAAAAGGCAGTTTCCACCCCATTAGGGGGGTGATTTCGTGTCATGACTGAAAGTGGTGCTTGGAGTCACTCCAGATTCATATAATGTACTCTACACTAGGAAAACTTTAATTTTTCTTTTTAACGATTTATTGACATTTATGTTCTTTATTTTTATATAGGAGTAGTTTCTGCCCCATTATGGGGGTGGTTTCCATTTAGTATTTGGGAAGTTGACCGCCGAATACAGAAATTGTACGTTATTCACGTTCTCCACAATGTATCCATTCACTCTATCCTGATGTACGCAGTGGTTTTACTCCATTTTGGGGGTTATTTTTGGCCGTAAGGCTTCTTTTATTATCAGATTCGGATTCGAAAAATACATGGAAATGTTCAGGTATCAATTTTTTTTTCTTTTGTGTGGCTGTGTAATTTTAACTTCTCTATCTATTCTATTTTGCCAAAAGAAACTGTTGCACGTACTGTTTACGTGCATTTATTAGGGTAGGATTACTCTTACGACACGGTACGCCACGGCACGTACTGACAAATGCCGTACCAATAGTGTGGTATAATGAATTCACATTGTTTTATATGGCGCAGGGACACACATATGACACGACACGTTTTTACAAAGCACCCTCAAACACGCGCGTAAAACAAAGTAAGTACCATGTCGTACCCTGTCGTAAGTGTGTTCTTACCCTGCTAAGGTACAGATTATTTCCTGTTATTACACGCACTGGATAAGGCATTTGTTTTTGTTTATATTACCACGTTGACCCTCGAAAGAGCGTCTTAACGGAAGAAAACTTCGAAATTTTGGACCTGTCTAAAGCAAACTTAAAATAGCATAGTTTTTGTTTGAATATTATTGTTTTGCTTGCATTTAAAACGTTTTATTAAACCATGGAATAAATTTGCCCTACATAAATTACATATCCATATTGTATCCAAAGTTGAATTGTTTCTGGAAAGGTAACAATTGATTAATGGGGTCAATATTTGGCGATCGTTGATAATCAAAAGAAATAGCAACAGACTTAAAGCAGATCCTTGTGGAACATCCCAGGAAATTTTTATTCCTTCTGATTCCTCTTCATCAAATTTTGCTGACTTCTATCTAAAATTTATGTTCTATTACATTGTTTACTCATTCCCTTAAACCATAAACCTCTGACTGTGACGAGAGTAGAACATGATCGACCAGACGAAAAGCCTGACTCAGATCCAAAAATAGACCTACACGTTTTTTAGTATTAGTTTATAGATGTCAATAATAATTTATTCATTTAGAAACATATTTATTTTTATTTTAATTAAGTATATTGTAACGTGTTTCCACCCCTAGGAAACCACCCTTGCAAATTCCGTGGGTTCCAAAAATTATAACAAGAGATGTCCACTAACACACTTTATTTAATAACTTACTGGATACTTCACAATACTGTTAATAACTTAAATGTACTTTACTGACTAAAAATAACAATGTTTATCACTTTGTCTTAATCCTCACTTGTCAAATCCAAACTTCTCTACTTTCTATACTTTCTGAACTACCCGCCGAGAATGCGGTCTTTTATACCTAAAAATGACAGATCTCGATTTTTCTGTGATGACGCCACCATTCTCTAGATAATTCCAGATGTCATCACTCTAGAACTACTACTGGTAGGTTCTTTCTCGAGTAGGTGCAAATACATGTGAATTAATTGAAGAGGTTGCAACACATCACAATATGTATACGTATGAGCAATGAACGAGAAGCATTACTAGGTAAATTTTAGATGATGTAAGCCTGTAAAGAAATGTTTGTCGAAATGATATAAGAATATTTTGAGAGAATCTTATGCCAGTTAATTTAACAATAAATAAAGAGGTCACTGAAAATTATAAAATGAAACATATGAAATAAATAATATGTCCTACAATTTAACAATAATTGTTTATAATAATTATTCATACAATAATTATTCATGAGGTTCTTATTATGTAGTGTTAGGCCATTAATATTCTTTATTTGGGTCTAATTGATATTTTGCTATTTTATTTGTAAGTGATTAAATAATAATTATGAACTTTTTTGCTGCGGCATAATAAATTATTGATTTGAATTTAATTGTTACTATTAATATAATTACATACTTATAGCTGCCACATAAAATTGTTGTAAATTATCTTCAGGACCATATAAACATCAGAAGAGCCTATTGCGAACTGATACTAAAAAAAATGAAAAGTATCAGATATTTATTAGTCATCAGCCAAATTTGAGAAACAGTGTACATGCACTTAATGATTCCTCGTTTTCAGAAGCTTTTATTTTATTATTGTTATTATTTATTAACTTGCAATGTTTGTAACTGTGTGTTTAAAATTTGTGATGGAATTTTACCGCATTATATTATACTAAGCTAAAATTTAGTACACTTGTATAAGTACTCATACTTTTTTTCTGGGGACAAGAAATCGAGGTAGAAACCGTACCTATCATTTTCCAGGAGTTGGAAAATTTGGTGTTGATACAACTGAAAAAAATTGCCTTATTACTAGGTATAAATTTAAAGTTACCGAATAACCCTGAAATTTTTAAAATAATAGGTTTGGGACATCGGGGCAGGTCAGATAAATATGCTACCTGTCTCTTGTCTTATTTCCTTCGTTATTTGTCCTCCCTCTAAATGAATCAACAAGCCTTTATCGCCTTTCCACACCTTCTGATAGAGAGTACATAGAAAGTTTTGTTCTGCAGTGCGACAAGGGCATTATCATCGTAAGTCATCATTTTATTAAATTTATTGTAGCACAAACGTGTGGATTTTTTTCATTGGAGATATATTGTAATTACTTTCCTTCCCTGTTTTCAGCTTACCTGCCTCTCTCTAAACATATTATTTGTAGTAGTAGTAGCTTTTCCTCTACATTTACAAGAACTCTTTTGTCGCCATGAAACGGTACATTTAAAATTGATACATAACTGTTATACAGAATAATTTGCAGCATTTAGTTCAGTTTTTGCTGCATCTGAGACAAATGAACACAAAATTTTATCGAATGTCTGCCCTACTTTCGATTTTGTCAGTGGTGCACCTCGAACAAATTACAGAAGGGCAAAGTAAAACTACCAAATACATTAACAACTTTATTTTTCTTATTTTTTCTGGGCAGAAAAAAGGAAAGTTACGGGAATGTTACAAGTAACATTTAGACACTAATTAATCAGTCGAGAGCAGGGCTTTGTCGAATTTTGAATTATTTCTTTGCTTTGGAGTAATTAATTTCTCAATAATCATCTATCATTGGAAGTGAGTTAGGTTATGAGGACAAACAAATGTCCTTTTTTAAGGGTATGAAGTCCTCTCGCGTAATAATGGATGCCTGGAATTCCTCAATTACCTAGGAAAAGCGATATAAGCGATAGCGACACTATTGCAATAAATAAATATCTAAAAACTGATACATTACAAACTGGTAAAAGATCTCTGAGATAATCATAATTGTTTAAATCCCAGAATCTAGCTCATGTGCCAATGTTATGCAGATTATGTCACCTATGAATTTTATAGGCCGTATATAAATTGGTGTAAGGTATAACAAAAACATTCAAACATTCCGAAGACCGTAGAAAAGAGTTCGTCTCGATAACTATAATGGTTCTGGAGCTTTTGTCTCCATGACGTGTATGTTGATGATTTATGTTCAACTTACAAAATCTGATAAGTGGTAATCTTATACGTATGTAACACATTTCGATATAAAAATAGTATAAACGTGTTTTTTCTTAAAAGGGAATTTCTTAATAATAAAAGTCCTCAAAAAAAAAGAAATAGCATAGCCGGGTGTGGCAGTTCACTTGCCTACTTCTTAAGATTTTGAAGTAACCAAGGAATGGAGCAGAAGAAACAAAAATAACAATTTATTATCATTTTGATATTTTACAAAAATGTTAACATTTAAACAAATCTTTTTAAATCTGATTCTAAAAAGTATTATTTATAGCATTAGTACTATAAAATTGGTGGCCACCTTTTTGGGTATCCAAACCGGAGATATGGTTTACTCAAATAGAATCGCAATTTTCTATTCACATGATCGTTAGCGATCGGAAAAAGTAGATTAAAGTTTGTGTCATTGCCAGTTTGCCCCCGGAAATTATTACAACGGTTTATGACGTTGTCACTAATCAACCGGAAAGAGATTTGTATTTAAAAACTATTCTTATTTCTCGTTTGACCTCAAGCGAGGAAAAGCTCTCTGGTTTCCAGATGGGGGACCTCAAATCTTCCGATTTTTACCGGTAAATGTTGTCGATTGTCGGAGGTTCCCATGTGGTGAGCCAGGAGCTTCTAGTCAAATTATGGAAACGGCGATTGCCTAAAACCATCTTCATTGCAATCACCGCATCCGGAAAAACTGAAATTAAAGAATTAATCGACATTGCTGATCGAATATGGGAGTCGTGTCAAAATTCTATGAATTCCCTTGCCTCTAACTCAGTTTGTAACATTAATCCCACAGTATCTACGTCAAATTTGATTGCAACCTTTCAAGATACGTTGAATCAAGTATTGCACAAACAAGAAATTTTTTCATCCCAATTGCATGCTATAGAGTCTAAAGTTTCTTCAATAACTTCCGCTACTCCTACAGTTTCTAGCACTTATTGCGATAATCATAAAGATCGCATCGACTCAGGAAATCACTGGGCTCAAGGCCCCGTTCTAATAGTCGAAACAATACCCGCGTTAGATATAACTCTTCTAATGCCAATGTTTGCTATTACCATCAACTTTATGGTCGTAAAGCTTTTAAATGTCTCGGAGATTGGTGCACTTTCGCCAAAGACTTCAAAGTTGACAATCAGAAATGACTAAAAGTTAATGATATTTTGACAGCTGACGTTAATATTTCAAACAGTAAACGTCGCCTTTTTGTATTTGATAATACAAATAACTTAAATTTTCTCATTGACACAGGCGCAGATTTGTCTATAGTATCTCGGAATCTTTTAACAGATATTAAGAAGAACTCTGATATTGCAATGACAGCCGCTAATGGGTCTATTATTAATACATTCGGGAAAAAAATTTTGAAAACAGATTTAAACTTACGTAGGTTCTTTTCTTTTGTTTTTAATATTGCAGATATTAATGTCACTATTATTGGGGCCGACTTTTTAACGCATTTTGGTTTAGTTGTTGATTTGAAACATAAATGTTTAATTGACAATATGACTAGTTTATCAACATATTTATTTTCTAACAATGGTCCATTACATTCTCCTAAGTTATTTAGCATATCAAATGAATACACTGCATTACTTTTAGAATTTCCAAGTTTGATAAGTTCACCAAATTACAATTTGCCCGTTAAGCATTCCGTAGAGCATCATATTATAACAGAGGGTCATTTACCTTTCTCACGACCACGTAGGTTAGATAATGTTAAATTTAAGATAGCTCAGAACGAATTCAATGCTATGATAGAGTTGGGCATTTGTGTACCTTCTTCTTCTTCCGTATCCTCACCATTACACATGGTCACAGTTACCGTCCCTGACAGATACCCATTGCCGCATCTTCATGACTTCAATTCACAATTATATGATTGTGTTATTTTTTCAAAAATAGATTTGGTCCGTGCTTATCACCAGACACCTGACGCAAAAAGTGACATTTATAAAACAGCGAAGGGGATAAAAGGGGTGGTAGAGGGAAACTGACATGATAGAAAAAAGTTTTGTGTCCAAAATTGGTTTCAGCGTTTCAAAAACTTCAGAGAAGTTAGATAAGAACCTTAGGAAAAATAAGACGTTTTTTTGTCTTTATTTAGGGGATAAAAGGGGTTGGTAGAGGAAAACTGACACTATAGAATTTTTTTTTTGCAAAATTGGCTTCAGCGCGTCAACATACATTAGAAAAGTTAGGACCTGTATTATTAAATGGCATTTTCATTAATTTTGACAGCTGCCAAAAGTGAAAACTTTATTCTAATATCAATTATAGAACTAGATAGTTTTCTTCTATGAAAACTCATATTATTTTCAAAATTATGAAAGACACTTGTAAATTTTTAAATTTGACAGCGATTTTGGCAACTGTCAAGAATAAAAAAAGGAAATGAAAAATCTACTTTGTCAGATCGATTGTTTCTGTAAAGTACAGATTTAAACTAAAATTGTGTGAATTTTTGTAGGTATATTTGTGACCTGTAGACTGATTTTGATAAAAATTCAATTTTGGATCAAAATTATAAAAAATTGTAGCTAAAAATGAAAAATTCGGCTCGACAGATTGATTAACTTTAACTTGACGACCTGTAGAGTGATTTGGGTGGCACAGTAGGGTTTCGTCCCACGGTTTCTCCTACACCTTCTGACAAATAGACAGCAAAAAATGGAGTGAAGTACATGTTTGCTGTCGTATGATGGTCTATAACAATGAAGAGGGCTTAATTGATATTAGAGATTGTAATACGCTTATGTATCGAACACGTGTTATGGTTTGAAAAAACTCTTGACATCAGTAGCCGGCTGGTAGAGCGTTACCGTCCCATTATTATAGAAATTTTCCACTCGGAAGGAACGCTTCTAAGGTGTGTTAACGTTTATATCACTGTGAGCTACCTTCGTGCTTAAATTATACCGAGACTTCCTGCCATTTATTCCTCATAATGTAATACTTTAAGCATGACTGTTAGTGACTGGTTATTAATTATGCAGAGATGACATAGCTGGCATGTTTGTTGTACAATTATTATCGGCATGTCAACACTTAACTTTTTATTCAATTACAATAGACCATTATTTATTATTGCATTGTTTGAAAATATTCTCGTGTTTGGACCTAAACCATATTCACCATTTAAAATACTTTTACATAAACATCACGTATAGCATAGCACAGCTTTCCTTCCTTTAGGCCAACACCAATTTAAAACATGCACATTTATGTTTTCTCGCCTTGAATGTCTATGGTTATTTCTGTTACTCGACTAGTGTTGGAGAGAGATGGCCTTGTTATCGCGTACACATGTAAAATATCAAAACACTCCCAGATCCCAGGTAATCAACATTCCACACAATGAGTAGAGGTTTCGTAATTTTTATCCATGAATACCTATCGAGTTACGCAAATTGTTTACTTTTGTGGTTCACGCGTCTCAGGCTAGGAAGGGTTTTATAATATGAAAATATAAACAATAAAATGTGATTATGAACATCTAAAAACAATTGCTTAATTTAATAGTTTCAGTTTAAGAACTCTTCCTGTTTTCTTCCTCATTGTTTGTTATATTATTATATTTTATCATATTGTGGAGTTACTCCTAAAATACTTTTGCGCCTGTCTAGAAAAGCGATTGCAGATGCAAAAACTGACTCAAAGAACAATGTTAAAAAAGGGCTTTTTTGGCCCATCCATGGTAAAGTGTGGACACCATCTTTTACTTCCACATCCAGTGGAAGTATAGTAACGACAAAAAAATTTTTGAAAATTTTTATTGTTCAAATAGGTTTAGAATGTCATGAAACGTCGAGATTTTAAATTTGAGCGAAAAAAAAATTTCTGTCTGTCGGTCTGTCGGTCGTCGGTCTGTAACTTTTTTGTGCGCACGTTACTCTGGAAATGTTTAAGATATTGACTTGAAAGAGTGACCTTAAAAATAGCCCGTTTGGGGGTCCGCAAATTTTCGGTTGATTTGTGGTCCAAATGATATCTTATGATAAGACATTAATGACACAAAAATATGAGGTAGAGCATAAGAAATATACAGGGTGTCCCACTTAAAACTACCGGTGCCATTTTCTCGATAAATAAAAGAGATATTGAATTCTGTAAAAGAATATATAAATGATATCAGTTTTGAGAAAAACGGTCATTTTACAAATTGAGATATAGATGGCGTTGCGACGCAAAGAAATTATTTTATCCTAGGAACGTTGAAATGAGGTGCAAGTGATGAGACATGAGCAACTTTTACGATACGAACAATTTTCGAAAAATCACTGGTTCTCGATATATTTGAAGTTCAATATAATTTCTTTAAAATATAAAAATCGTCATAACTTTTTTAAAATACATTTTGGACGATATGTCCTTTGGGACATTTTTCATAGTGAATCAGGCTAATTTAGATGGTAATGAAATATTTATGTCAAAACACAAAATAACTTTCTATTTTTCAAGTAAAACAAAGGTGGGGCTGCCACTGCTATATGGAAATTAAAGATTTTGACATTTCTGTTTATTATAGATTGTCTAATTTTTGCCTCATGTTCATGTTGTATGTTCGACTAAATGTTATACTGTAAATTGTAGACACATGATTTTTGCTAGTTGAAAAATTACACTGTAGTTCAAATATTTCGAAAACCAATGATTTCTCGAAAATTGTTCATATTAAAAAAGTTGCTTAGAATATAGTCCTCAACCTCAAATCTCATGCACTTCATTTCATCGTTCTTAGAATCGAACAATTTCTTTGCATCGCAACGCCGTCTATACCACAATGTGTAAAATAACCATTTTTACTCAAAACTGAAGTCATTTATATATTCTACTGGATATCTTTACACAGTTCAAATATCGTCGGGAGTTTTAAGTCGGACATCCTGTAGAGGGTCAATAGATTGGATCTGGTTGTATTATTATTATTGTAAAACATAATAAGGATAATAATAACAATGATAATAATATATAATAATAATACTAATGATTCAGCCCCTTTTCTAATCTACAAAGAGGTTTTTCATTTTTTTTTGTATTTTTTATGTTTCTTTGTTTTTTTTGTATTGTTTTTCGATGTTCTGCTTTTCTTTAGATTAGTTTTTAATTCATACTTCATGAGTTATTGTTTCTGTATGGTCAATGATGTATTATTTTTCATCGAATTATCCTCACTCACTGTGCTATGTGAGTCGATTTTGACCACTTTTACCCTCTATATCTTTGAAACCTTTCTTATGCTCAACTCCAATTTTACTACTGATGTCTCATTATAAGGTATCATTAAGACTACAAATCAATCAAAAATTTGCGGAACCCCAAACGGGCTAAAAAAAACTTGTTTTTGGAGTCACTCTTTGGTACACGTATGTACTTTAACGAGATCTAGAACTAGATTATATTTTCATGTTATTCCGTCGAAGGGTTGGTAAAATGGGGTAAATGGGGGGGTATTTTCAAAAAAAATTTTGGCATTAGCCATCCACTTTACCACCCCTACCCGGCGCAACTAAGGGGGTGGCACTGGGACGCCCCCGCTCTGTCCTGTCACTGATGATTTGCGCAAGACAGTAGGTCAGCAGAGCAGCAGAGGCAGAGCTCAGTTCATTTCAACAGTGCGTGGATGTTGCTTAGTAGCTTGGTTATTTCTTCTATATACCTACATATGTACTTACAACGAATTATTTCAATGTGTTAGTACTATCAAAAAGCAAACTTATTTTGACGAAACCTATTTTTCGAAGAAAATGTTTTTGTAACTCGAATTTCTAACTTTCCATTTTAGAGCCTTTGACCTTGAAAAATACCAAATTTTCGCTCGCGGCACATTTTTCAAATTTGCCCCCCTTAATATGTCCCGATATTATTTTCAAAAATTATGGCAATCCTACTTGTGCCCCTCCCACGAATAAATCCTGGTTGCGCTACTGCCCCTACCCCATTATTAAAAGGGATGGAAAAAAATGTGATTTAGTGTGTGTACAAGAACCAAAAGCCACAAAATATTTTTTTACTTCATCCACCCCTACTACCACCCCCTATCACCGTGTGGGATATCGTTTTATGGGTTTTTGGGGTAGACGATTTCAAATATTATATTATTAAAGTTCTATAAACAATTATTTTCACATACAAAATTTTTTCGTTATGAGACTTGGATAGAAAATCTGGATGTGGAAGTAGTGATTCCTTGGGCGGTTTTTTACTAATTTCGGAGTGCTGAATACGAATCTGTCATCCTGATTGGCTAAAAGCATCGGGACAGTAAAAAACAACCCTTGTTTGGGGGTGGCATTGAAACTTGCAAGAAAAAGTTATTCTTTAGTGCAGGAAATTCTTTCGTTTCCCTCACCCTTCACCACCCATAAAAACGGTGTAAATTATAATATCTATTATACGGTTATTTATTTATTTAAAAAAAAAAGCAAAACTCCTCATTAAATGGCTATTATCAGGTTATAATGTGATTACTTCTGAATACTCTTACACCCATTCCCACCAATTAAGGTGGTGGATTTTATCTTTTTAGAGTTTTTATTGGTTTTAATTGCAAAAAAATCCCTAATTACCCAGTTTGATGTTTTTTATCATAATAAGGTGAATATATATCACCCCTGAATATTTCTCACACTTTTGGAGTTGAGATAATATTACTTGTTTTTATGTTAAAAAATTATTTAATTATTTAAATGACTTTAGGTGAGGAGGGTTGAAGAGGTGAATTTGTTTTTTTTTATTTCTTTTTCTACTTAATTATCGAAACTTAGTATTTTAAGAGAATTTTCTGCAAAAGAATAACCTTTTGTAGTTCTAATTCTAGTGGTAAGTTCTAATATCAATTCCAATGTCACCCCAAATGAGGGTTGTTTTTTAATGTGTTACCGAGATTTTTCGCCAAAACGGATTCGTTTTAGTAATTAGTAAGAAAAGATGGCTTCTACACTTTACTACGGATGGGCCAAAAAAACCTTATTTTACATTGTTCTTTGAATTTTTCTTTTCATTCAATCGACCTTAAAAAAATTGAAAAAGGAAAAGGTTCCCAACTCGAGATTTCCGCGTTTGTCGGTATGAAAATTACGTAGTTCTTGAGTTTGAACCGCATCTGAGATTATTGAATTTTCGACGTTTCGGCTTCTGTTCTAGAGCCATTTTTGGGAGAAAAAGAGTGAAGAAGAATTTTAAGAAGAAAGAACATAAAATTGGCAGTGCATGCCTATATGTAATATGTTCTCCGGAAGTAATGACCGGCCCTATTCTGGGTCCTTAATCTGATTATTATTCAGGTGGACACGTGGTTCGTCTCTAAGGCCCCAATCTGCCTACTTAGGGAAAAAATATACTCCCGTCAAAAATTTTGAATAATTTCCAAAAAAGTGAGTGTATCAACTCTGTACCTTTCTGCAACACGAGTCAACAACATACAAATGCAATACGTATTTTTCTTCGATTATTGATAATTAAATTTGCAATTAATTAATTGGCAATTATTTATTGGGCCCTTTTTTAACATTGTTCTCTGGGCACGTTTAGACTCGACAACCAGTTTCGGGTAACTTAACACAGAAAGTATTGTTGACTTAAAATATTGAAACATTTAATAGTTAAATATTTCTTTCCTTTCTCTTTAAATTATAAGAGAATGTTTCAGAAGCCAACCGCAAAATTCATTTATGTAGATAAACAAAATATTATGCGGAAAGTTCTTCACTTGATGGGCTCAACCGGTTATTTTAGTAACTGAAAGCCCACATTGATGAAAAAATAATTTATTTCAAGCAGATGATGCAGATGTTCCGCCTAATTACCATTCAAAGTTATAAAATAATACGCGATGTATTTTTACGTTCAATATATTATAGCTATTTGTTCAGATGATTGTTTGGAGTTTACACAATAATAATAATAATAAAAATGTGTTTCCATATACTTTTACAAGCATCACAATAGAGTTAAATTGGAAAAATTGCATGGAACTAATATTGTGTGTCAATGCAAATACCATGGACGGATATGGACTTTGAGCTTGGGGGGTAACACAGCCGCGTACTGAAAATAACAAAAATGTTTTTCCTCGAAAATTAAAATTGATGAGCGGAGGGAAGAAAATCACAAAAAAAGAATTATAACAACTAAATAGAACATAGGCATTCAAAAATGTAAAATAAAATAATAAAAATTATGACATTTTAAAACAAAAGTTGATGGTTTACATGATCTTGGGGGAGGTCATTACCTCGTTATCCCCCCCCCCCCCCCCATAAATCCGCGCTTGGCAAATACACATATAAATCAATTATAAAGTTACGAAAAAAGCAGACAATACAAAACCTAACAAAACATGAGGCCTCAAAATATAAACTTCCAAACGGAGAAAAAGAAAACTAAATCAAAGAAATATTTCCGGTATCGATAGGATCAGTGCTTATGTACTCATTAACTGAACAAAGCGAATCTTTGAGTAAAAGTGATTTTACTTCTCTTTTAAAAAATAAATAATGTCATTTTTCTTGATAATGGATAGGTAATTTGTTGAACAATTTTATACACATTAATTTGCAACCTTTTGCAAAGCTGGTAAGGTGTGAACTAGTATGTTCAAGGTATAACTAGGTATGTCGTGATAAGTTTCTGCTATTGAACTGATCAAAAATTTCTTATACAGTTTTAGTCCAGTGTTTGACGATAAAAAGAGGGAATTACCTCAGAATCCTTTCGGATAACATAGATTTTGATGAAAATTTGTAATTAAGCTTATCTTTCCCTCCTCTCTGTTATATATTCCTGATGTGTGCTTTTTGTTTTTTGGGGGTAAAAACTACCCCTTTTGACAAAAAAATTTGAAAACCATAGATTTAAGCGTTACATATATTGAAATCTTGTTTAAATAGATAGAATAAACATAATTTCATGTTCTGAAATATAATATATGGTGTGTTACAACGTTTAAAACCACCCCATTATGACGAAAATTAAAAAAAAATAGTTTTCAACAGCTTGAAATGATTTAATGGTGCATTTATAATGAATTAAAATCCCGTCACTGTTTATAATATAATTTATGATTTATTGCAACGTTTCATCCCTTACAAACCACCCACGTGATAAAATTAACTACCATGTTTACTTAAAATTAAAAATTGAAATTATTAAATGAGTTTAAAGGGAAAAAATAAAAATTTTATGTATATTATAATAGCATGTTTTATTGTTGATCATCAGAAGAACTATCATCACTATCGACCTCCTCCTCTTGGTCTGTAATTAGAGGACACCTTTGACAGTTGTCACCGGAGCATACTCCGCATGTTGCGTTACAAAAAAATCCAACTTTTCGACAGCTATAAGCTGCGCCGCATCCTTTTTTGCAATTACAAAATATCATTTTGTGGAGTTCTTCCGGTGCAGGCATTTTCAGCATTTTAATTAGTAGTAAAGATTCTTCATTATTAATCCATCCCCAACCAGTTGGACGAATATTTTTTTCTCAAATGGTTTTTCAACGATGACTTCCTTAATTTTTAAGCTATTCAATCGCTCCAAAAATTATTTTGCAGGGAATTTTAAGGGCAACAAGGCATATAAAGTTGAACTTCCTTGAACCCTTCGTTTTTGAGATTTTTGAGTTTAAAGGGCTCGGGGAAGGTGGTCCTCGCCCTCAAATGCAAACTTATAACGGTGATATCTCAATTAATTTTTATCCTAGAGAAATAAAAAATATATATAAAATTTTCAGTAAAATAAAACCTAAGTTTTTGTACTCTAGCATTTTTTACGCATCTTCTTTAGTTTTTGAATGATTGTGAAAAAAAAAATTCAAATTTGAATCAAACTTTTTTTCAAATTTAGGCATCCCAAACCGGTCAAACTGCTAGAACATATTGTTAGTACTTAAATAAAGTAAATTGTAAATGGATTACGTTCAATTTCAATTCTTGCGGTGAAGCCATCGGTTTCATTGCTGACTTTTTCTCCGAAAAAACGAGACAACCATTTTATTTTCATCACGTTGAAAGGTTCGAATTCAGTTTTCAGCGAACAAAAAGTCACCTTCACCGAGCCATAACTCGGTTCGCATTGCATCTACAAAAATAAAAAAAAACTATCTATTTGTTATATTATAAGCTTCATTTTTGCTTATAATAATTCTTTTAATAAAACGTAAGGTTTTCCAGTTATTCTTGAAAAATTGTTCTAAAATATACATTTTTTTAGATGAAAAATCAACATTTTCAATCACGAATAACTCAAAAACTATTGACTCGTCGAAAAAACTTCATAGAACATTTTTTGCTTAGAATGTATTCCTCTACCGATCTCTGCGGTTATTTTGAATGTAATAATTTCCACTCCCGAGAAGGGGCTGCATAAACCCCCGAGAAGGGGTGGCATCTACCCCCGGGGTAAAAGCACATATCCGCACTATATAACTTTTTTTCCTTGAACCATTCCCTAATTACTATTCAAATTTCATGTCAATCGGTTTATCCGAAAGAATTCTGAGCGAAAAACCGTCAAACACTGGACTATTTAAAGTGTATAGAAATGGAGCAGTTCAAATTATTTATTAATTTTCTGAAAAGGTGACTGTACGAGTAACGAGCAGGTTTGAAGGACATTGCAAATGTTTTATTAAAGCTGAAACACTTCGTTAAGTCCAGAATAGTTGCTAATGCAGATGATACTATAATCTAAACTGGACATGAGCAAAATAGTAGAAAAAAATTATTAAGTCCTCTAAATTTTCATTAATTTTTGCTTATAACTTCTTAATTATCAAACTTACAACAAAAAGTTGTTAACAAAAATAATTGTAGATAATATTATTATCTACAAAAAAGTTTTTTACAAATTCTTTGTGGGAGTTATAGCTTTCAAGATAAAGGGCATAGCAGGATAAGCATGTGTTAGGTGCCTCCGCACCAATCGGGTCGAAATTTTTAGCACAAGTTGATAGTAGTGTTAGATGAAATTTCCCAAAATATTATTTTTGGAAAACCATTTTTACGAGAGTTATGGGGGTAAAAAGAAAAATGGAAAAAAATTTTTTTTCTCGAGGACGGATAAACCGATTTTCATGAAAAAAATATATGTTATGGCTTTTGATGGTGCAAATGTGGGGAAAAAATTATTGAGTCCATTTGTCGAAAAAAAGTGGTGAAAAAATTTTTTCAAAATAAAAAAAAATTTTTTTTTAGAGGATGTTCTAGAGGCACACCCACCATTTTCTTCCAAATACATGCTTATATGCTCCTTTAAAACACATCCAATTTTCAAAGCGATCGGAAGGGTACAACATACTCAAAATTGATAATCATTGGCAGACTGCGGGCGGCGCGTAGTCTATGTAATGAAGCATTATAAGACGACTTTTTTGTAAATATTTCGTGCAAAGACGAGATTACCTTCCCCCCCTCGTTTTCGAGGGTGCTGAACACGATGCATGTGGTGGGAGAAGTTTTTGACCGCCGCAACCCCCTGAACGCCCATCTCCCTCTTATGGATCCCTTCATGTTTTCATATATAAACGGGTTTGGGGAGTGATTTATCGACGAGTTATACTTGAAATAATATGGAAGGGGGTTGTAGAGTAAGTGGAGTCCAGACAGCAGGCCTAGGGGGTTGATTAAGCCCTCCCGAGGGGTGTAGTTTTTTTTCTTTTTCAAATGATTCGGTTTCGGATTTTCGGGGTCGCTGATCACGGGAAAAATATTCATTTTTAGCTCCAACCCCCTCAAACGGGCAGAAATCACCCCTCACTCACCGTTTGAGAGATGAAGATAAAATCGCATCCTACCCAAAATGCACAGCTGAAGTTTTTTGAACGCCGGATTGAGTCAATTGAGTGAATTTCATATATGCAAAAATAATAAATCTGTATTAAGTGCAAGACCGGTACTTTCACAGTAAGTTTGCATGGATTTAATGGTATTGCTAGCTTTGAGGCTGCGCTCATTTATGTCATTCGAATTAACCGCAATGGTGAAATTATCAACAAAATAAGCTATGAGCCCTCATAGCATATTTTGTTGATGATTTCACCATTGCGGTTAATTCGGATGACATAAATGAGCGCAGCCTTCATAATGAAGACAACTTAGGTAGACGATTTACAAGACTACAAGACCTCGAGTTAAAAAGGGCAAAAAATTCTAAAAGTATCCTCTAGGTAGGGCTATAGATACTTGATAGGATGGCTTCATATTGAATGTTAGATATTAAGTGTATGAAAGAAGTTGATAAGATGGCTCGTAAAAAAGACTTGCGTGATCAGGTCATGATCAAATTTGCATCAATAATATTTGAAAAAAGCGAATGGTTTCTTTGGGAATAACAGCTATAAAGACTACGTCCAAATTACTGATAGTTCTAAGGTTACAAATCTACAATATTGTCCGCGACGTAATATATAAAATGAAAAATAAAAATAGATAATAAGTAATCATTTTGACATATCGACAGATCGACACATATAGTCAAATGCATTATAAATATGATAATCGTACCTCTTACTAGTTTATTAAGTCAGTGCATAAGATCTGGTATTTATCCTGACGTCCTAAAAATAGCAAAAGTGATACCAGTTCATAAGGGCGGCCCTATAAACATTAACTTCAAACCTATCTCTCGCATACCAATTATATCAAACATTTTTGGAACTCCTTTAAAGAACCAACTCACAAAGCATTTTGAAAATAACAAATTATTTTGTCCTAAACAATTTGGATTCAGGAAACATCTTACCACCAACGATGCAATCACACATCTAATAAACAAAATAGTTGAGGGAAACGAAAATAAAGAATATGTTGCAGTCACTTTTTGTGATCTTTAAAAGGCATTTGACTGTGTCTCGTCTCGGTAAATTAGAATACTATAATTTTAATATAACCAGCAGTAATTTATTAAGATCTTAACAAACAGACAACAATACACAAGTTTTAATCATATCGACTCAACTACTCGGTATGTCAAGAATGGCTCGGTCCTAGGACCAACTCTGTTCTTAATCTATCTAAGTGACCTAAACAATGCCATGTCTGAGGTCCATCTAGTACTATTTGCAGATGATACAACGCTCTTGACATCCGACAGCAAAATGGATGTCCTAGAAAGGCGTATGGGCGAAGCAAGGTCAAATACGATGGGGTGGTTCTCATCAAAGAACCTGTCACTAAATGAAAACAAAACAAGATATGATTTTCACTCACAGACCATTCAATAATTTTAAAAATCCCAAAAAACAAAAATGCCTTGAATTAATCGTAGACACAAAGTTAAACTGGTTTCATCATGTTGATTATATAGCGAACAAAATATCCAAAAACATATTCGTCATTAGGAACTTAAAAGATCAGGTATCACTCAAAATAATGTTGACAACTTATTATTCTCTTATAGTATCGCACATGACTTGTGGTTTGAGAAACTGGGGGCATGCACCGCAAGCTACCCGAATTTTTGGATTGCAAAGGAAGACGCTTAGAATAATCACAAACTTGGGATACAGAGATGACGTAAGGTAAAAATGTATTGAATTGAAAATTCTAACAATCCCCTCACTTTACATATTACATTGCTTAGAATATATATATGTCGTAGTCATTTGATGAAATCCGTCATTTCGTGAAAAGCCTAGGCAGTACATGAACTGCCGGCATATCATGTAAATTCTTGACGTTGCGCAATCTGCCCAGGCATTTCGTGAAACGCCGTGGTTGTCTCGTCACATGATGTTTCTACACGATGTGCCGCAAATTAGATGTTGACTGTTCATGAAGTGACTGATACCCCGCAGATTGTGTTGTGTTGTGCGTTTGAGATTAGGTTAGTTGCCGTTTCGGTCGATTTGTTTGCTCGGAAGCCATGTTGTGCTGTTTGTTTTGTTTATTGTGGAAATTCAGAGTGAGAAAGACTTGTTCAGTGATCAAAGAGGAAAAGATGGGATATGTAATTAATTTTGAGGTTTATTAGTACAGTTCAGGTTTTAGAGTGCTAACGAAACTACGAATTACGCATATAATAACTTAATCTATATATACGGTCATTTACTGGGCTTTGCTCCATAATACTATTTGTAATGATCATTGAACAAGTCTTTTTCACTCTTACTTTCCATAATATACAAAACAAACAGGCTCAAGTAATAGTACACAATCTGCCAGTCTAATTTGCGGCAGATCATGTAGAATGACTTTAAACGTCAAGTGCCGAGACGACCACGGCGTTTCATGAAATGCCTAGGCAGATCGTGCAACCTCAAGAATTTGCATGATATGCCGGCAGTTCATGTACTGCCTAGGCTTTTCACGAAATGACGAATTTCATCAAATGCCTACGACATATATAAAACATATCTTATAAAAAACAAGAGGAAATTCATGACTACAATACAAGGAATCTAGATAATATTACAATTGATTTTAAGACATTAAAATCTAGTGACTGTGGTTTTAATTGTTACGGCCATAAATTTTATAATAAAATCCCCGGCTGGGTAAAAGTCTTACCGGAGGTGAGATATAAGCAGCTGCTGAAACAATTACCTCCACGTCCAGTGGAAGTATAGTAACGACAAAAAAAATTTTAAAAATTTTTATTGTTCAAATAGGCTTAGAATGTCATGAAACGTCGAGATTTTAAGTTTGAGTGAAAAAAAAATTCTGTCTGTCTGTCTTACTCTGGAACCGTTTGAGGTATTGACTTGAAATTTGGTACACGTATGTACTTTAACGAGATCTGGAACTAGATTATATTTTCATCTTGTTCCGTCGAAGGGTTGGGGGATAAATTGGGGTAAATGGGGGTAAATAGGTAAATGAAGCAGGTAACATTCCATAAAATTGGTATTTAGTATATACAAGAGAAGCTAAGGTCTCAAAAAATTTTTTGGCATTAGCCACCCCCATTATCACCGCCACCCCATTATTAAAGGGGATGAAAAAAGATTGTGATTGAATGTGTGTACTGTGTACAAGAACCAGAAACCTCAAAATATTTTTTACTTCGTCCACCTCCCACTACCCCCCATCACCACCCCCACCCCACTACCGATGTGTGGTATCGTTTTATGGGTTTTTGAGGTAGAGGATTTCAAATATTATATTATTAAAGTTCCATAAACAATTATTTCCACATACAAAATTTTTTCGTTGTGAAAGAATTGGATAGAAAATCTGGATGTGGAAGTAGTGCTTCCTTGGGCAGCGGTTTTTTTAATACAGGATGCCTTCTACAGTATAGATACATTCTTAAAATTTGGCATCAAATCAAAGTTGACGGAGATCAAATAATTACTGTTGTAATGTATTTTACTGTTATATCTACATGTGATAAGTATAATGAATGTAGACCTCATCATAGAGATGGGTCGTGAAAACTATCCATATTTGATAAAAGTCTGTAAAAGTCATTTAAATAATTTGCACTTATTTGGTATCACAATGAAGCTTTCATAATCACGAATCAGATTTCGCCATAAAATAGACTATCAATATATCCAATGGAAAGTTACAAGGAAAATTTCCTGGAAACTTGCCGTTTTGAAAACTCCGAAAGTTTCCAGGAAGTTTCAAAATGTCCGTCTGTCCGTCCGTCCGTCTGTCTGTCCGTCACGTTTCTTGTAAGCACGATAACTCGAGAAAGAATTGTACTGAAATTTGGACAGTAAGTTAGTGTTAGATAGGGGAAGAACCCTATTGTTTTTGAACAAAATCGATCAGTAAATAAAAATGTTATTAATGATTTTTCTTTATTTTTGTTTTTGTAAAAATTTACATTTTTTACATTTTTTTACGGGTTAGGTAGTTCTTACGCTTTTGACTCGGAATCCAAGGGTCCTAGGTTCGAAACCCACATGGGGTATGGTATAGTATTTTTTTATTTTTTCTTTATTTTACTTTAGTCTTTCACCAACTAAGTTCGTACTAAAATTAAAAATGTCTAAAACTAACTTATTTACAAAAAACTGCGAAGAGTATTCTATAGAATGTGTAACAATTATTATAAAAAATTTAGTACACCGGCGAAGAGTACATTTTTATTGTTTTTATGTATGAGTATATGTGTAATCTATGTGTATTGTTGTATATGCATTTAAATGTGTATAGATAGATATATTTTAAGTTATACAATTTTTATTGTTTATTTATATTAAGTACATTTTTGTGTACCTGAAAACTATTCCATTGATTGACTTGAATTGATTGAATTTATTACTAACACCAATAAATTGATTTGATTTGATTAGATTTGATTTGAAATTTATCTGCCGAATACCCAAAATAAGGTTTTTCAATAATTGTGTAAATAGAAATAAAAGATATTTGTTTTTAAATAAAAATTATTTTCAAACTCTGATTACTCAATCAGTGCTTTTCACTCGAAACCAATGCAACCAATTTAATAATACCTTAGTATTAAACACAATGTATTATTCATAAAATAAATATTTATAAATTGCATGAGTTAACTAACCCAGTAACTCTATACAATTACTAATTAATAATTAATTAACAACATCGTACTAATGAAGCCTTGACCGTTGATAATTTCTAGAATGCAATTTAAAATAGTTCAATATAGTATTTCATGAACACAGTAGGTTCTAATTACTCTCTAAATGAATATAAATAGATTAAATACATATGGTGAATTACTATTAATAAAGCTCAAAATTAAAAATAAATAAATAAAAAGAGTAATACTTCTTGTAGTATGTCGACAAACTATTTTTTTAAAATCCGGAATTTTCAGACTGCTTTCATCTATGTGAAAATATTTCTCATAAATACCTTTCTGCTTTACCTAAGCCAGGCATTCTCTTAAAATAGCAATTGTCACTAAGAATTTTAATCGACAACGTTGGTCATGAACCTCAATTATATCTACGTAATAATGATAAATAATTTCGTTTTATATCACGTTTACACACTTGTAAATAAACTTAAATAAACGCAAGTGGCAATGAGAAAACTACACCAATGTCAATAATTAATCGTTCTGACACAATTTTACGCGAGATCCGTGTGCACGATGGGGTATTGTAACTGCTCTCCCAGGGGCACGATGTCTTTATCAAAATCATCCTGCTAAGGTGAAATATCTAATAGTAAGAATATTTAATCTGTGCAACTGGAAAAAAAAATGGAGACCACAGGAAAACAACAGATGCGGAACATAACGAACGACTGAAAAACGCATTGAAAGAAAAAAGAGAGGCAGAAATAAACTATGAGGTGAAAAAACTTTCGAAGCCATAGGGACACTTCCAACAATACAACGATTAAACTAAACCTTCATATACCTAAAAAAAAAGACATATACCACCAAGATCAAGACCAAGACCAAGAAAATGGACAAAGAAGGGGATGCAATCGGATTCACCGCCATTAAAGGGGATGGATCTGGATCTGGACTGTTTGGCGGGTGGTGAACTTGCACTCACATGCACTCAGGTCTCATAGGCGGGCCCATTGTGTTGCCGTAGATGGTGGCATGTTCATTGAGTCTCATTTCCCAAGCCAACCAACACTTGTGATGTATTTGAGGAGAAGGCCAGGTGAGATGCCACCTATGCTGGCCATACTGGGCTAGAAGTCCCCAACATGGATCCTCTTTTCATTGAGAGAGCAAGGCAGTGACAGAGCACATGCTCAGCAGTCTCGTCATCCAGATTGCACACTCTACACTTGTCTATAACTCCCAATGTATGGAGGTGTTTATTTAGTCTGCAGTGTCCTGTTAGTAATCCTTCATAGATGCGCAGATTACTCCTGGACATCTGAAGATAGTGTTTGCTTAGGGTGTGGCCAAAGCCATTCTGCCATGTCTGCAGCTACTTAGACCACTCCAACAGTCCGCGTGGCGTTTGAGTGTACGGGGGATAACCTGAGAAATGATCACCAGAGCATGGATGGAAAACGCATCTCTATCTATGGAATGGAATACGATCTTTCTAATACCCCTCCCCAAAATCAACTCCCCACAGAATATTTATGATTACTGAGGAATGGCACTTGGCAGGATACAAATACTATCCACAATTCCTGCTCAAACAGCTAGAGAAACACATTGGGAAGCCACCAGTTTATCAAACAGTATTCATTTAAGATAGATCAACATTCATTAAAGGCAGATCAACTAGAAGGATCCTGGAAGAAAAATTGAGAGAAAGACAAAACTCATATAGTCGCAATAGGTCCCCATTATATAATATCAGCCACCAGGTCATAGTTAACAGGTTACGTAGCAAATACCTAACAATTAGGATAATAAAAATCATGCCTTCACGAAAGCATTGCAATTCACTGGTTCAGACAGACAACAGAAACTAGACAGAAAATTCTGGGAGTTAAGCAAGGATGTCTCCAACTTCCCAACAATTCACCATAATCCTAGATCAAGTGCTACATACAAAGCACAACAGAGGAAATGACAAATCTTTATCAAGACGTAGAAATATTGAGGACCCTGATCGTACTAGCATACACCGGTGATCTCCTACTCGTCAAGGAAGAAGAGCAAAATTTTCTCAACTTCCCAGAAAACATTGTGTGAAACCGTATCTGGACGCTTGAAAGTATGACTAGGTCTTGGATGAAGGAAGATTGTAGCTACTTTGGTTTCAAGAAAATTCAACACCTTGGTAGATGATGTTTTGAGAGAAAATGAACGGTTTAAAGAGGAAAAACAAGATGAAATTGGAATTGGATGTGAATCCGATGATTAGATTATTAGTTTAGAATTTGTAAATGTAAGAGGAATTGATAAAAGATTTCAAATTCACATATATCTCATTTGCACCTTCATTAAATAGTTTTAAAAAACGCCCCTTTCCTGGTTTTTTGCTGTATTTTAAAATACAGTTTTCATTTAAAATTAAAAGAAAGACAAGTTTTTCCAATCTTTTAGGGAGCACTTTTACTTAAAAACATCCGGAAAATCGAAAAAAAAAGAAAACGTGCGTAAGTTACAGAAGGGGTTTTGTTAAAAATAATTTTTTCACAAAAGAAAAGGCATTTATATGTCGCGAAAAAGGGGATCAAAGTCGTACCAAAAAAGATAATTTTAAAAAATTACGTTGCAGCCAACCGGCCGCCATCCATACGCATATGTCAAGAAGCCGTCATTTGTCGGAAATTTCGACCTTCTAGGCCATGACGGAGAGTAACCGTCTTCGCAAAATCACTTCATGTTTTCGGTGGCAGAAATCGAGCCCTTTCGAGTGACATAAATTGCATCTCTCTGGAACATGACGGTAATGACCGTTTTTTTTGCGGACTGGTAGTAATCCTTTTGTTGCGGGCATGGCTGAAATTTTCGGCCCACCGCGCATTGGGCTCATCTCTGGTTTAGCCCGGGTCGAGTTGAAACTTGACACGTCAAATGTGCTTCTGGATTACTACGCAGACTTTGAGTACCATGGGCCCTTAGACTATAAGTAATGGTACTACTTTGATTTTTTATGAGCTTCTCTAAGAAAACGTGAGACCATTAGCACTACGAATTTATGGAATATATGTTTGCTGAGAGCAAGTTCAAAAATGTGCAGTCAAAAAATAATTTCTGAGACACATGTTCAAACAGCCCCATCGACAGGGTTAATCTACTTTACAATTACATTCTAAAGAATAATAACTAAATATTGTGGATTAATTAGAAAACATCTTTATGTAACGTAATTGATTTTTTCCTATTATATCTTGTGCTTACGATGAGGATATTATGCTCCAGCTGTCCATAATCACTCCTTTGCCCGGAAGAGAATCCGAAAATAGACATCAAAATAATGTTGGCTTCCTGTCAGATACAACGAGGAAGCGGTAATGACAGTAATGAATGTTTTGTTATTTTATTATATACTTATGTATATAAACGCCGAACAAGTATTTCTAGAGTAAAAACAAATAAAAGCGAGTGAAATTCACAGCAAAATGCATTCACTTTCATGTTATGTTTTAATCAAATAACGCAAATGAAAGAAAGTGTAACAATCTTAAATTTGTAATTGAAATTATCTTCGCTCATTTCTTGTTATTATAGCATTATATTATATTAGAGTGGATGTAACTGGTACTACAAGCCCCATGTAAAATAATGCAAGTAATTTGGTATAGTGCTTCTCACAGCAATTGATTTTCTCTCTATTTCGTAAGCCTTAAATTTTCTGAGAATTTTGGTTAGCTCTAGCTTTCTCTCAGTGTAATTTCTAGATATGTACGTATGTGAAAATATTTGGTAATTTCAAATTTGAAAATGTTTAAAATTTTTGCAATAGTCATTTTACATACGCTACACATTAACTATACAAAACTTTATTAAAATGAAAAAATGAAGATGATGGGTTTAGATTATTAACAAAACGAACAATTATAAATGAAATATATATAAAATAAATTAAATGTTCAGTTTAATACCACGTACTTATCTAATTAAGCATAATCTTAAATAAATTGTACTCTTAATTTGAAATATTGATCTTATTCATTACATATAAACTTATCGTTTATTTGGATTGAAGCATATTTATTCAAATCAAACATACTTTTTTTTTGTGTGTAGTACTATCAGAAGCATAAATTACTTGAAAATATTTCCATGACTGGACTTAATTTTTTTAATGTTGCTCTCAGTGCTCCTTAACATCACCCTGTATATATTTTTTTGGGAAATGTTAAATAAACGTTTGGAAGTCAATAGACCAGTGTATAAAATAATGCCAAAATATTTGAAGGCACGTTCACGGTTATTTTTTATAAATTTTCGAAAATATTGATTGATCAAATTTTAACTTCTACAAATAATGAAGTTAACTAGCTAACGTCACTATTTTATTAATTTCACTTAAATACGCTACAGAGGAACTTGTCTGTTTCTAAGCTTTTTTGAGTTTATATTTCCATTCAGAACAACACATTTCATTATGGCATGTTAATAATAAGACTTGTATTAACAGGCAAAATTAAAATCAGTTACTAAAGTAAAAACCTTTGAAAAATAATATTAAAATATTAAGTTAAAAAATTGACAATTTTATTTTGACAAAATAAAATCCACAAATAATTTATTAACAAAAAAATTATTAACAGAACGATACGATTAGTTAAAATTACAACATATTTTCAAAATGAACACTCCTGCATTAATACATTTTCAAGAACGTTTAGTAAGTATTTTACTGACTTACTAATAATTTCCAGGTTATTTCTAATATTATCATGTATTTAAAAAAATTCTAGTAACTGTTCCCGAGTGTGAAATTCTTCATTGTACACCTCTGGCTTGAGGTGGCTCCATAAAAATAGTCCAGAGTTGTAAGATTAGGAAATCTTGATGGCCACTTAACCAGACCTCGACCAATTTATAGATTGTCATCGTGGTTTGAATCCACGATGGCCCTGGACCTCATTTTTCTTTTGCGATCAGAGATCAACAGAATCAGCATGACCTCAATAGATGGATTGGTCGAGAAGGTCCTGGCCACCGAGGTCTCCTGATCTTACACCTCTTGACTATTTCTTATGAGGCCGCCTCAAGTCAGAGGTGTACAATGAAGGATTCCACACTCGGTAACAGTTATTATAAATTTTCTTTAACCTATGTGATTTTATTAGAAATAACCCGGAAATGACTAGTAGGTCAGTAAAAAACTTATTAAACCATTTTCAAAAATGTAGTAATGCTGGGATGTTCATTTTGAAAATATGTTGTAATTTTAATTAATTGTATCCTTCTGCTAGTTACTTTTATTTAAGTATTATGAGTTTTGTTACTTAATAAATTTTTTGTTGATTTTATTTCGCAAGAATAAAATTGACAATCTTTACTTAATATTTTAATATTATTTTCTAAAGGTTTTTACTTAAGTAACTGATTTTAATTGTGCCTGTTAATATAATAAATCTTATTATCATGCCATAATAGAATGTGTTATTTTGAAAGAAAATTTGTAATCAAAAAAGCTAAGAAACAGATAACAAGTTATTCTGTAGCGTATTTAAGTGAAATTAATAAAATAGTTGACTTCATTATTGTAGAATTTAAAATTTGATCAACCAATATTTTTGAAAATTTATAAAAAAAAACTAACCCTAAACGTGTCATCAAATATTATGGCATTATCTTACAAACTGGTCTATTGACTTCCAAACGCTTACTACCTCAAAAAATTATATACAGGGTGATGTTGAGAGGCACTAAGAGCAACATTAAAAGGAATAAGTCCGGTCCTGGAAATTTTTCCAAGTAATTTATGCATCAGATAGGACTAATAGAGTATTATATTGTCACCAAATTTTATCCACACAGGTATGGCCGTTCCAGAAATACGGCAGAATAAACTCTTGGTCAAAAGTGACAAAACACCCCCCCCCCCCCCCGTTTTTGTTCTTCATCTGTAGCTAAAAATTTGTCCTCTATTATAACAATTCAACAGCTTCATACATTATCACTGTGCTGCATTTTTAATGAGGATTTTTTAAATATTTCTATTTTCTCTGATAGCGATTTCTTTCGTGCGCCTATTCATTGTCTGCTGTGTATCAACTTCCTAATACTTGGGATTTCCATTGTTTTTAGTGAACTTGATTATCTACAAAATGATACAAGTTGATGAAGTAATGCCTATGGTATTATTTAATAATGCAATTCCGTTCTCAGGTATTATAAACAAATCATTAAACCAAGGTAAGAAATAATCAACAAAGACACAAAGTTGTTTCCCATAATTGTTTACTTGTTTTTCTTACCAATTTTGTAACCATTTGGCAATAGTCAGTGCGATACACACATATTGATGATATTTAGCAGTAGTTTTAGCAGTATTCGAATAAAACTATGCTTTTTTCATTTTTGTAGTCTCATAAAAACTGCCGTTCCGTTTTTTTAGTCACATTAAGAATTTTCTTTAATCGTACGTAGGTATGGTAATAAAAATATTTTTTCTCTGTTACTTTGAAGTTTCAATTGTAAAAATTCACTTTTTATGAAAAAATGCATACCGCCGAAAGCTATTATCATATGTTAAAAGTGCTCCAAAAAAAGTAATTAAAAAAAATAACTCTTTCTATATTAATTAGAAGCAGAGATATCATATCTTTTGCGTTTCATGCATTTATTTTTATGCATATGTATGTTTTAAACTGAAAGAACAATGTCAAGAAAAGGGTTTTTTTGGCCCATCCGCGGTAAAGTGTGGAAGCCATCTTTTTTTTACTAATTTTGGGGTGCTGAATACGAATCTGTCATCCGAATTGGCTAAAATCGGAAAGGCAGTGAAAAACAACCTTTATTTGGGGGTGGCATTGAAATTGATATTAGAACTTGCAACAAAAAGTTATTCTTTAGTGCAAGAAATTCTTTCAAGATACTCAGTTTCGTTAGGTAAGTAGAAAAAGATAAAAAATTCTAAATTCACCTCCCCCCCCCCTCGTTTCTCCACCTTTCACCATCCACAAGAACGGTGTAAGTTACAATATCTAATATACGGTTATTTATTTATTTAACAAAAAACAAAATTCCTCGTCAAACGGTTATTATCAGGTTATAATGTGATTACTTCTGAATACTTTTTCGCCCATCCCCACCAATTAAGGTGGTTAAAGTTTTTATTGGTTTTAACTGCAAAAGAAATCCCTAATCACCCAGTTTGATGATTTTTTATCATAATAAAGTGATTTAGTCAATTCAGATGAATATCTCACACCCTTGAATATTCCTCACACTTTTGGAGTTATGGTATACGGTGTGCATATCACTGTCCAGAAAATATTACTTGTTTTTTATATTAAAAAATTCTCTAATTACACAGGTTTACAAAAAAAAAAGTTGTCTGGATCTGAATACGTTTCTTATGTATTTTTCGACGCTGAATTCTAATCTATTTTTAGCTTTGCTCTATCACGTCAGGATTTTGAGATATCCTAACTTAAAAGTTCAAAAAACACGGTTTTTTGGCATATTTGAAGTTATGTAGCTTTGCGAATTTTTTTTCTCTCGAAAAACCATGTACGGGATCTTAAAGTACAAATCTTCCTCTTTAAAATGCCGTTGAGTTTGCTCAAATATCTTTTTCTTTCGCCGAGATATTGAATTTTTAAAATTGTCTGTTCATATCATATCTTTCCCAATACATTTAATTAGTACGGAAACTTTATGGTCATTATTTAAATTGCAATATCTCGGCGAAACAAAAAAAGATATTTGAGCAAACTCAACGGCATTTTAAAGGTGAAGATTTGTACTTTAAGATCCCACACATGATTTTTTGAGAAAAAATTTCTCGAAGCTACATAACCTCAAATATGTCAAACAACCGTGTTTTTGCACTTTTAGGTTAGGATATCTCAAAATCCTGAGCTGATAGAGCAAAACTAAAAATAGATTCGAATTCAGAGTCGAATTCAGAGTCGAAAAATACGTAAGAAACATGGTCTGATCCCAGATCCAGACAACTTTTTTTTTGTAAACCTGTGTTATTTAAATAACTTTGGTTGGGAAAATGAGAATCTTTCCTTTATGGCACCCAAATAACGGTTGTTTTTTAATGTGTTCCCGAGATTTTTCACCAAAACGGGTGACGGATTCGTTTTCAGCACCCCAAAATTAGTAAAATAAGATGGCTTCCACACTGTACCACGGATGGGCCAAAAAAGCAATTTTTTTAACATTGTTCTATTTGTACAGATTTATTTAATGTGTGATTGTGTGACAATTTTGGTAAATAAGTAAAATGCATTTTAATCCATAAAATGTTTAAAGTTATGCAAATATGCGCGTGCTCGTTTAGTCAACCGCGACTGTCACACCAAGTGTATTTTCTTCACACTCCCGCTGCCGCGGCTTCGAAATTCTGTTTTTTTTACTTATCTAGAGCGCCCAGATAAAGTCAAACGTGTATCGCGAAACATCAAAAAATGCTATTTTTCGTACGGTCCTGCTGGATCGAATTTTCGATTCGGCGTATTCAGTTTATGATGCGGTTAAAATGCTAGTCTTGCTCTTTGGATATCGATATCGTACGGCCTTCCCACTCATGAATTAACGAAGCTCTGATTGTTTTAAAATTTCGTATTTTGCTTTTTCTTCCTTAATTCAGCGAACCAGCAAATGAATTACGGTTTTAGCTCAGTTGTAAATGCAAGAATTCCCTTGCAGATTTGCAGTGCAAATCCCATTTTGAAGCCAATATCTCAGCTTCTAATTAATGCAGAAAGGCATATATTTTTTTAACTGTTCGCTAAAAAATGCATTATAAAAAAGGGCATTTTATAAAAACGCAAAATGTATTACGGTTTTAGCTCAGTTGTAAAAGCAAGAATTCCCATGCAGATTTGCAGTGCAAATCCCATTTTTAAGCCGATATCTCAGCTTCTAATTAATGCAGAAGGGCATATATTTTTTTAACTGTTCGCTAAAAAATGCATTATAAAAAAGGGCATTTTATAAAAACGCATGAAATGTTACTTTAAAATAAGATAAAGGAAATATTTTTGCCTACATTGGAAAGCACGATCTAAAACCTACAATTTAAAAGAAAAATCCTATTATAATAACCAAATAAAGCTCCAAATATTTTTCGAAATTCTCACTTTTTAGAGAAAATAATAACTATTTTCATTTGTAATTTGTCACAATATAGTTTACGTTCATATATTTTCACCGAGTATAATTAAAAAGCGTTGTTAATTTTTTAGTAATTTCAATTTGTGTAAAATTTGAAATTTTCTTGGTTTTTATTTTTTTGACAAAAAACAAAATGACAGATCTGATTTGGACCTACGTAGTTTTATTCGTAATTTATTGACAGAAGCTTTGATTTTTATTTTAGCCTGATCCCATGAACAGAACCCGACATTAAAATAAAACTTTACCAAAAACTCGTTTTTCAGAATTAAAACTAAATTTCCAAAAAACACTTACCTTACAGATTGGACAGAACTTTACTGTAGCTTCCTGGTAACATAGAGATTGCATTTTCACAAAAAAGAAATTGCCCCCTCCCCCCTTCGCAGTTCTAAGTGAAATCGTATTTTTGATGCATAGTGCACTATAGTGTACGAGTATAAATGCTAGTCTTATTTGCTGCATGCAACATTTTCCATTTATTGGCAACTCAGATTGTGAATTATTTATTTAGGTTTCGAGTTGCTAAACAAAATAAGGAAATATGCAAATTGCAACAATAAATACCGTACAAATGACCTTTTGATTTAATTATTTACACCGTCAACACGAATTATTTATGTTTATTAGATAGCAATGCCAGAAAGCATGACATATACCTCGCGGTTATTGACCATAGATTGTCGTTATAACGGACTTAACATCTTCGTGCACAAAGTAAAGCAAAAACTGGAATAGATTATGATGTATAATATACAAATCGTATAAATGTTACTATAGAAACTGTTCTACAACCACACAGTAGTTTAAAATTTGGGTTTACACGATTGAAATTCTGAAAATTTGGAGATAGCTATTTATATGGGGCCTGAGATAAAACATGTTAGCATTGCTGTTTCTGAGTATTTTATCTTATGTGAGATATCATTTTGGGGCTTGGTGTCAGTTGAGGAGGGTATCTTGGCAATCAACAATCGATATATGCCAACATTTTTTCTCCGTGCAGTTGGCAGCAATGGCGAAATCAATTATGGCCAAAATTGGAACGTAGTAGGTATAACAATTTCTGACCATGCGGAAAATTTTCGTTGTCAATGCTCATTGCTGGAAAACCATATGCCAACATTTTCTGCTTACCCACTTTCCAGATTTTTGGCCAAAAATTGGACTTTTGGCCAAAAACGGGCCAAAACTGGTGCTTTTCAAAAAAGGTACCAACATTTGTACCTTCTCAGACTAATAGTTTTTGTACCAAAATAGTCTCTGTGAATACCAACATTTTTTTCTCAACTGAATTTAAAGAATCACTTCACTATAACAGTATTATAATACTATACAATATATAGTACAGAAAACGAAGACCGAAAAATCCCCCAATTCGGAAATAAATAGTGCTCAACGGATTATCATTTTAAGTTGTAGGGTTGACCCTCAGGAGTATTGGTCGAGTTCATCGACAAGATCATCATCATCGTCGTCGCCGTTAGTACACGAAGCGCGGCAACTGCTGCACACAAGCGGGAAGGGTATGCCTGCTTTGCGGCATCTGCAACGACCCCCGCAACCAGTTGTGCACGCACTCGCAAAATATGTCATTTAGAATGAATTCTGGCGCAACTGGGTCCGTGCTTGTGACGGAGGTAAGGAAGCCATCCGACCCCCTCATCCATCCCCAAGCAGTTGGCTCCTGCTGCTGATCTCCATATAACCATTGCTGAATCTGCAAACAATAATTCGTCCTTTGTAGTTTAAAAAAATGTGACACAATCTTGTCTAAGCACAATACAAAACATAAGATAATGTAAACAAGCATATATTGATACAAACCTACAAATGAACTCTAAAGGAGTGTTGGCGAGCAGCCGCTCTTGGTGGATGGAAGTGCCGCAAAATCAGGCTTTGGCTTTGTCGAGGCTTTAACAAAGGCCTGGTGTTGTACCCCGTTCAGGTCTGCTCCTAGTGGGGTCTAGTACAATGCCAAAAAAAGCTGGTTTCCTGCATCAGCTACCATGCCCTGTGTTGCTGAGGGATCACAGAAAACTTTGTAGATGTCTGTGATCTGCTCCTCGGCCTTCAAAAATACTTTCACCACATCTCCCTTGCTCTTATTGTGAATTGCGGAGGTAGTATCACAACCGCTGAACGAATGGTGCCATTTGCGAAGACCATTCTGTTGCTCCATTCGTTCAGCGGTTGTGATACTACCTCCGATATCTACAAAGTCTTCTGTGATCCCTCAGCAACACAGGACATGGTAGCTGATGCAGGAGAGCAGCTTTTTTTGGCATTGTACCAAGCCCCACAAGAAGCAGCCCTGAACGGGGCCTTTGTTAAAGCCTCGACAAAGCCAAAGCCTGATTTTGCGGCACTTCCACCCACCAGAGTGGCTGTTCGCCAACACTCCCTTAGAGTTCATTTGCAGGTTTGTATCAATATATGCTTGTTTGCATCAACTTATGTTTTGTATTGCGCTTAGACAAGATTGTGTATTTTTAAACAACCAAGGACGAATTATTGTTTGCAGATTCAGCAATAGCTATATGGAGATCAGCAGCAGGAGCCAACTGCTTGGGGATGGATGAGGGGGTCGCTTCCTTACCTCCGCCACAAGTACGAACCCAGTTGCGCTAGAATCCGTCCTAAATAACATATTTTGCAGGTGTACAACTGGTTGCGGGGGCCGTTGCGTATGCCGCAAAGCAGGCATGCCTTGCTCGCTTGTGTGCAGCAGTTGCCGCGCTTCGTGTACCAACGGCCTTCCAATCGTCAGCATCACCGGCGACGACGATGATGATGATCATTGTCGATTAATTACTTAATATGGCCTTGTAAATACTTGTAATATTATAAAATTTTCTACTTGTTAAGCATTACCTTCCACAATACACAATTTTTCCAGCTTTTTGCATTTTCACACTCACGTATACCCTTAACTACTGCACCTAGCGAAAAAATGAATAGGATCTTTTTTGTACACAATTTAATTTACTTTCATTTTCTATAGAATGACCTTTTCGCTAGGATGCTTAGTTTTCAAGATAATAACGAAAAACCTACAAACCGACCATTTCCACCCCCTCCTGCCTAACGCATGAGGCCCACGGCTGGGGACTTTTGGTATGTTACTCCTAAGGGTCAACCCTACAACTTAAAATAATAATCCGTTGAGCACTATTTATTTCCGAATTAATGTCTTCGTTTCCTGGCCTAATAGCCTAAATGAAAACTTCAAAAATCTTCAGTTAGCTAAATATAAGATTGAAATAATTTTTAGTATTACGATTTTAATTTTCTAATATACCTATAATATATAGTGGGTAAGATTTTTACTCAGCGTTGTTATAGAGGGCATTTTCTATAATTTTTTTATTTGAATCTTATATTTAGCTAACTGAAGATTATTGAGGTTAGTGAAGTGATTCTTTAAATTTAACTGTTTTGTGCCGTAGAATCTCAAGCAGCTTCCCGTGTCTCGTATTGTAAGCATGGCTGTTAGTTTTAAATTCTCGCAAATTTGATTTTGCGTATATTAAGCATTTATACAGATTCGCCAAATGTAGTTTTATATATCCTGAGATAAACGAGTGCAAGAAAGAAAACAGAGAAATTAGAAAAAGAAAGACGGATATACTGCTCCCAGCGAAGCTTTTGAGTTTTTAATACACTACTATTAAAAATAGGTTCTCATGCAACTGCATATGTTGCTTTTTCCATGCATGCCACTGGCGGCTTTATTTAAATAAATTTTTCAAATTATATACAAACTGAGAGAAAAGGTAACAAAATTTCTATATCTAGTGTCTAATTTATTCGGTCACTTGAGTGACAGCCAAAAATAGCTGAAATGTCCTCCCCATATTTTTTGCTAAATGGCTTTACGCAAGACAAAAATAGTATAACAGAGGATGTAAGATAATTTCTAAAGAGCGCAGTCAATATTTTTCGCAATTTGCAAGAAGAATAGTAAGTTATTAAAAAAATTCTAGCGCAATTTCATCTTTACACGCCACTGGCGGCTTTATTTAAATAAATAACATATGTAAATTGTATACCAATCGATAGAAAAAATAATGATCTTTATTTTTTTATAGAGTGTAAAATTTTGATTTACTGGGCCGTTTTAGCCAAACGTGTTATTGCTGGCAGGCTCCCCCCACTTTTTTGCTGTGCCTTACATAAAAGAAAATAACAAAAATAAGAAAAACAAAATAAGGGTCTTATGCAGAATTGTATGCTCTATCGAATGGCTCCAAAATAATTTCCCTATCTCGTACCGTTTTTGAGAAAAAATATATGATGCCCTTTGAGGGGGGTCAGGGGGAGCAGGCATGATTTCTCGAGGTGGGTCTGTTATAAAATCTACTTATTCTAACTAGTTTTATGCATGGTTAAAAGGATTTGCTTTTACTCAAATGTAGAATTATCAAACACCTAAGTCACTAAGCTATTATAGTAAAAATATGTTGGTGGATACAATGTTTCGTTACTGAAAACAGATAATTTATCTTACATGCGGTAACTATTTCAATTTCTTTCTATTTTCATATAACAGAGTTTTTCGCGAAAATAAATTGGTATGTTAACTGGTAAAAATGTTTTCAGAACATTGATGAATACAGGAAGGCCATCATAGTCAGTTGGAAGCTGAAGTAGTAAGTTATTTTACCTAAAATAGTGACGTCACATGGTAGATCAAATAACGTAATACTAGTCGCAACAACTACAACTACCAGTCATATAAAGCCGCAAAAAGCAGTTGTCATTGCCTAGTTCCTCTGAATAATAAAATCATTATTTTGACTTTTAAAGCTAGACATAAGTGAACCTTAGTAAAAAAAGTTACAGCCAGACAGACAGAAATTTTCTTTTCGCTTAAACTTAAAATATCAATGTTTCGTGACATTCTAAGCCTATTTGAACAATAACAATTTTCAAAAAAATTTTTGTCGTCACTGCTTCCACTGGACGTGGAAGTAAAATAAATTCAAATGAGTGGTGGTGAGTTCATCTACATTATCACTATAGATTTTTTAGCAAAATGTATTGTTAAGAACGTCAAATTTTAATAGGTGCAGAAAATGAATGATGATAAGATACGATAAAATGTGAAAATTTGGGGGGGTAAATAGAGAACTTTAACTGAGACAAATTTTCTCTCCAAACATTCAATATTTGAGCTAAATTAGTTTCATTCTGTAGTTCTTTTGACGATTGTATGTTATTTAAAATAAAGAAGTCAGAATGTTTGTCTTATTTTGTAAGTTTTCTATAAAACCTCCCTTTTTAGCTGCCTTTAGCATTCTGAAAGTATAAACAATTTTTGTTCAATAGGCTTAGAATGTCACGAGACATTCGAGATTTTAAGTTGGAGCAAAAAAAATCTGTCTGTCAGCAAACTTTTTTTTGTACGCACGATTACTCTGGAATCTTTCATGATATTGGCTTGCAATTCGGTACACCTTTCTATTGTAAAGAGATCTGGAACTGGATTATATTTTGATCCTATTCCGTCAAAGGGTTGGGGGGTAAATAAGTGTAAATAGGTAAGCAAGCAATTAAGAGTCCTTAAAATTGTGATTTAGTGAATGTCCGAGAAGCCAAATTTTTTTGGTATTAGCCAACTCCTGTTACCACCCCC
The DNA here is from genome assembly GCA_936432065.2 of Rutpela maculata. Classification (NCBI taxonomy): domain Eukaryota; kingdom Metazoa; phylum Arthropoda; class Insecta; order Coleoptera; family Cerambycidae; genus Rutpela; species Rutpela maculata. The sequence continues at coordinate 169,351,487 of OW386288.2, forward strand.
CACTCCATTATTAAAGGGGTAAGAAAATAAAATTTTTATTTGGTGTGTATACAAGAACCAAAGGCCTTAATTTTTTTATGATGAGGATAAGATATATTGATGTTGAAGTAGTGATTCCTTAGGTATAGATTTTTCATTTTGTTGTAATTTACATTCACACCTAATCAGAGTCTGGTGTCTGAAGTTAAAATAATTAAATTGTAATTAGTTAAACAATTATTGTATTATTTATCTCTAATCTTGTTTTAAATATCTGGTAATTAAAATCACAATAGTTAAATTGTAATTAAGTATACAATTGTTCTATTAATTTATTTATATTTATAATCTCATTTTGAATGTCTGGTAATTAAAAATACCATTGAACAAATGAATGCTATTGATTGTCTTTTTTTTAAATTACGGTTTTTACACAGGCGCAGATGCGAATTGAAACCTAACAGAAAGATTTTCCGTTCAACTTATAAACGTCAATTTTTAACAATCCGGGTAAATGTTGATTGAACATCATTCATGATTATAGCTGTATAATTGCAATCAAATGAGATGACTACAACAGTAGCCATGGGATTTTTAAATTTGATATAAGCCAACTAAGAAGAGGTAAGCACAATAACATAGGAGTAATTTACTAAATTGTTCGATTTGATTTGATTAAACTTTCTTACGTGATTTAAAATGACTGTTATAAGGTTAAATGCAAGTTATGCTTATTTAAAGATGCACATTTGCATAATCAATATTCATTAATTACACCTAATTAATATTCAAATAGTTGTTTGCATAAGCACATGTACGTGTGAAGGTGTATGTCTTTAATAATATACTTCTAAATAATTTAATAATTGTATAATAACTAAACGTAAACGTTTTACTCCTCGCGGGATTATTGAATTTTTTATATAATTGTTGAACATTCTATAGTTTACTCTTCGCAGCTTCTTGAAATAAGTTATTTTTAGGTATAATTGTTATATCTGTCATTTTAATCGTCTCCTTATGTTACCATCTTGATTAGTGAATCGATTGTAGATTCTTATCAAATAAATAATTATATAAATAAACGTTATATCTCAGAAACTATGGCGCTTACTTAAAAATGCTAACGACCAAAATGAAACACTATTAATTTGGCTTTCAAATGATTTTTTGGCTATTTCTGTAGCATGAAAAACCAAAGAAGTCTTACAGAAACAATATACTTCTTCACATTTTTTCAACAAGAACGTTGCCATTTTGTTAATGTAAACAGTCAGTAATTAAAAAAATTTATTCTCATATACTGTTTTTCATACAGTACGACCTAGACGTCTAAATTTGTTGGTCTATTTACAGCACTTGCTTTGACAAAAATTGCATTTTAAGATATAAAGGGATTTTCAAAAAAACGTAAAATTAGTTTTAGAAAACAAATAGCAGACATAAAAAAAATAAAGCTTAAAATCTGAGAGTGAACTTGTTTTCCTTTTATATTTGTGGGAATAATACTTCTGGAGATAATTAAGTTCATAGATGGCATCTGAATGTTTATAGGATGAAGTTTCTAGTTTAAATGTTGAATATCTGACACACAAAAAACAGAATAAAAGATATGATTTTTTGTTTGTTTCTGTATCATAAAAAAAATAAAAAAGTTAAGGCCAGAACAATGTGCGAGTTCACATTTTTTTAACAAAATATTGCCATTTGTTCAATAATTAATTTTTTTTCCAAAAATGCTGATTTTCGTTAATATGTCGCATCAGCTAGATGCTCAATTTTTTTTGTCCGTTTAAAAAACTTGCTTTAGAAGAAATTTCCATCCACCATATTGGAGCCGCCATTTGGAATTATTTGGTTTTAACTTCAGATTCGTAATCAATGATCCCAAGAACATATATATCCTATGTCTAAATATACAATATAGATTCAATATACAATATACGTTGAACATGGGAATGAAGGGGGTAAATCCACTGGTTTAAAATGTCAGTGTATTTTGAGAGTCTCCCAAACAATTCTAGAAAACCTTAAAATACTATTTGGTTTAAAAATATGCCATTTTGAAGAAAAGCGTAATTTTTTATGCGGTTGGCGAGCGTATTTTTGCATATTTAATCTTTTAGCCACCATAAAAATGTCAGTAACTATTATTTCGTGTTTATATATAGGACACGTTGAAGTATTTGCACCTGGTTAGAATAAGAATGACCTTCGGTACGTCGTAGCGGCAAAAGTCGTTTTTTCAAAATTTTCGAAAATAACCGTGAGTCAAAAACGCCGCGGCAAAAATGTCAGTAAAAAGTATTTTTGCAATCTTTGGTTCATGAAAAAACATATTTTGGCACCTACTGACAAAACGACCTTGTGAGCCACCACATGAAATTTCAAACTTCGTTTGCCGGAAAACGCCGCGACCCCAACTATACATGTATTCTAAATACTTGTTCGTCCCCCTCTCCTGCAGCGTTTTAATAGGGCTACTGACACAACGAGAGAGTCTCCATTTTTTGACGTCGCACGGTGGCGAGAAATGCTAATGTTCCACCCAAATTACTCTAGAGGTCGTAAATTTTAAGTTATTGAGACTTTTTTTTTAAATGTTCGTCTTGAATTTACCTATCGATCCCTCTAGCCGGATTTTGAAATTTTATTTTTCGTTTTTTTTTAAATTTTTAATAAAAAATCATATTTTTACAAAGAAATACTGTTTTTTCTATTAAATTTATTCTAACGGGCCGTAAATTTGAGTTTTTGTAACAATTTTTTTTTTAAATCTTCGTCTTTTAATCAGCTATTGATCTGTCTAGATGAATTTTTGATTTAGTTGTTGACAACTGTCAAAATTACTGTCAAATATAAAAAAAATACGATTTTTAGATAAATAATTCATACAATAACAGGTTGGTGTTCAGAAAAATATATATAGTTTTCAATGTACCTGGTTCCGAAATTGACAGGAAAATATGTATTTCTAAATTTGGCAGCTGCCATAATTGTTGTCAAATTTCCAAAGATAGATGGAAGAGCTTATTAATTTTAAAAATACCCTGTAAATGTATAGAAAAATAGATATATATTGTTTTTGATCTGTTTGATTTAGTAATTGACAGAAAAATATGAGTTTTAAATTTGGCAGCTGTCATAATTGCTGTCAATTTTCATAATATAGAGGTAACAGCTTATTAATTTTAAAAATGCATTATAAATGTATAGAAAAATAGATATATATTGTTTTTAAACTGCCAAATTTAGTAGTTGACAGGGAAATATGGTTTTTAAATTTGGCAGCTGCCATAACTTCTGTCAAATTTCAAAAATAGAAGTTAGAGCTTATTAACTTTAAAAATACTCTGTGAGTATGTAGCAAAACGGATACAAATTGTTTTTAATGTACCTGGTTCCGAAGTTGACAGGAATATATGATTTCTAAATGTGACAGCTGTCATAATTGCTATCTCATTTCAAAATATAGAGGTATGAGCTTATAAATTTTAAAAACACCCTATGAATGTATAGAAAAATAGATATATAATGTTTTTAAACTGCCAGATTTAGTAGTTGACAGGAAAATATGGTTTCTAAATTTGGAAGCTGTCGTAATTGCTGTCTCATTTCAAAATATTAAATTCAAAAATACCCTGTAAACGAAAAGAAAAATAGATATATGTATCTCATTCCGGGAACTTTATTTTTATATTGCCAGAACCACATTCATCAGAAACTTATATCTATTTTTCTATACATTTATAGGGTATTTTTAAAATTTATAAGCTTTTACCTCTATATTTTGAAATTTGACAGCAATTATGGCAGCTGCCAAATTTAAAAATAATATTTTCCTGTCAATTCATAAATCAGGAAGATAAAAAATAATATATATCTATTTGTCTATACATTCAAAGGGTATTTTTGAAATTAATAACTTCTAATCTGCACACCTTAAAACTTGACAGGAATTATGTCAGCTGCCAAATTTAAAAATTATATCTTCCTATTACTTACGAAATCAGACAGATCAAAAATAATATACATCAATTTTTCTATACATTTATAAGGAATTTTTAAAATTAATAAGCTCTTACCTCTATTTTTTTGAAATTTGACAGCAATTATGTCAGCTGCCAAATTTAAAAATGATATTTTCCTATCAGTTACGAAATCAGACAGATCAAAAATAATATATATCTATTTTTCTATACATTTATAGGGTGTTTTTAAAATTTATAAGCTCTTACCTCTATATTTTGAAATGAGACAGCAATTATGATAGCTGTCAAATTTAGAAATCATATTTTCCTGTCAACTTCGGAACCAGGTACATTAAAAACAATTTGTATCCGTTTTGTTATATATTCACAGGATATTTTTAAAGTTAATAAGCTCTAACTTCTGTTTTTTGAAATTTGACAGTAATTATGGTAGCTGCCAAATTTAAAAACCATATTTCCCTGTCAACTACCAAATCTGGCACTTTAAAAACAATATATACCTATTTATTTTTCTATACATTTATATTGCATTTTTAAAATTAATAAGCTGTTACCTCTATATTTTGAAAATTGACAGCAATTATGACAGCTGCCAAATTTCAAACTCATATTTTCCTGTCAATTACTGAATCAAACAGATCAAAAACAATATATATCTATTTTTCTATACATTTACAGGGAATTTTTAAAATTAATAAGCACTTCCATCTATCTCTGGAAATTTGACAACAATTATGGCAGCTGCTAAATTTAGAAATACATATTTTCCTGTCAACTTCGGAACCAGGTACACTGAAAACACTATATATATATTTCTGAACACCAATCTGTTATTGTATGAATTATTTATCTAAAAATCGTATCTTTTTATATTTGACAGTAATTTTGACAGTTGTCAACAACTAAATCAAAAATTCATCTAGACAGATCAATAGCTGATTAAAAGACGAAAATTTAAAAAAAAATTGTTACGAAAACTCAAATTTATGGCCCGTTAGAATAAATTTAATAGAAAAACAGTATTTTTTTGTAAAAATATGATTTTTTATTAAAAATTTTAAAAAAATGAAAAATGAAATTTCAAAATCTGGCTAGAGGGATCGAGGTAAATTCAAGACGAACATTTAAAAAAAAATGTCTCAATAACTTAAAATTTACGACCTCTAGAGTAATTTGGGTGGAACACTGGCATTTCTCGCCACTGTGCGTCGTGTTACCGTCTAAAAGGAACCTAGGGTGCTAGTTATTAATTATACCTATTATTAATTGCAGTATTTTTTAATTCAATTTCGTTAGCAAGAAGAGCTAACTTTCTTAGACGCAATTTTATCCATCATTGGATCAAATCCTCTGTTTTACTTAATACTTTGAAGAAGCACTTTTACTTTCTTAGACATTCTCCTTCAATTCACCGAAACTTAATTTTAACTTATCAACTAAAATTAATTAAAACAGTCAACGACTTTAGCGATTAAAATAAATCATTTACCTACTTTATGAAACTTTTTAAATTTGTGTCTATACACTTGAATGACTTCGAAGGATGTAATATTAATTCCTCATGATTTTCATTACTTCTCCACTTGAATGATCAAATAATGCAATTAATTTAATAATCTCTTACAGCTGACGTATTTAATTGGCATTAGAACCAATTATAAGTGTTATTATTTATTAGGTCTTATTCATTACTTGTAAAATGCACTTAACTGAAGGGCATCAACCAGTTAACAACAGAGTTCAAAAATTTACCTATTACAGAACCTAGTTAATACCAATGATTTTATTTATAAGGACAAAATCAAAATGGAATAGATTCTCAGAGTGATCTGCTAGAGGACGGACTTTTTTGTGACGCTCTTTTAATGTGCGTATAAATCGGCTAAAACCTTGTTAATTTTGGACAGAGTGGTGTTGAACTGATGCATCTATAATTCTTCATAAATTAATACATATTGCCATAACAATGGTTATGTTATATAGTTGATTTATTGATTGATTTACTAACCTGCGGTAGGCATTGCTGCCACTCCCAGCGTTATACAGCTGGGCCTGCTACGTCCACGATGGGTTGGACTAAGGTCATACTTGTTGCCAGCAGCGAGAGCCACATGGCGCATGGTAAAGAGGTGTAGGTATTTGTAAGATGCGTTACAGCATTGTGTCGTGAGGGAGCGTTTAAGCTCATTTTTTTGTGTTTTTGGACTTCTGCCTCTTCTGACTCTTCCTGTGTAATATGTTGCTGCGTTGTGTCTCTCCTTTTTTTGTGTTTCTACTTCTTCGAATCTTCTTTTTCTAAGTCTTCTGATTCTTCGGTTTCCAATTGTGGCGATTTCTTTGTGGTGTTAATTTTTTGATCCTGATCCTCTCAGTTGTTGTTCTCCGCTGTAGCATTGTCTTCCTATTTTTAGTTTGTTGATGTTCGGTGCTACTGCTTTCTTCAGTAGATATGTTGGGTCCCTTCCTTGGGTATGTCCCCAGTACTTCATTACATACATTTCTACCCTTTTTTTAATTGTCTTTTCTCCTAATAGTATTGACGTTTTATGCCGCTGTTTTCGTCTTGTTGTTTTTGCGAGTAGTTGTACGATGTTCCTTTCTGCTTTTCTCAAAAACTTTTTCTGTTGGCTTTTATTGTTGCCGCGTTTTTTGACTCCATATGTCATCGTTGGTCCCATGATAGTTTATTTTCCTCAGTGAATAGTATGATTGCCCTTGTGGCTCTGTATGCCGTTTTGATTCTCTACTTTATCGTTTCTCTCCGTTCCAGTTGGTTCGTCATGTCTGTTCCTAGGTATCAATTTGTTTCTTGTTCTTAGGGAGTACTCATCTATTTTGTGTTAATCTCCTCTGGTCCAACTCTCTTTTGTTGACGGGTCTCGCTCCATTATTAGGCTTTTCTTGAAGTTTGTTTTCAGTCTAGATGTGTCCTGCGGCGATTAGAAGATCATTATGTGTGTTTTCTTAGAAAATACCATTTTTCTGAAAGAAGCCTGCACCACGCATACCTCTTGAAGTGCTGTGAGAATTCAGTTTTGACGCAGTGTATCAAGAATGCCTCATTGAGATAGATGAAAGAAATATTAATATAACCCACTTATAGGCCCGGAGCCCGTGTATAAAATGACTGACTATCCAGCGAACTTTGACAATATGAAAAATGGATTGTTCTTATATAAATTGGAAATGAATGGACCGTCAGCTGGGTAACGGTGGGGGGACTGTCAAAGGGTTGAAAACACGTAAAAAAATTGAGAAAAAAAACTATCCGGCGAATGCTGAAATTTATGTGAGGGGAAGATTATGTTATATAATGAAAGTAGAACATAGTCAGCTGGACGGGGGGCGGTGCATTTAGCGTCAGCTGATCGATGAAACAGGTCCAAAAACATGAAAAATTTAAATTATTCTTCGAACTTTAAAATTTGGGTATAAGATAATATTTATACTGAGATTAACGAAAAATATAGTCAGCTGCAAGTATGTGTTTGGAAAAGTCGTCAGCTGGTACAGTAACAGTGCTGAATGTTGATCGCCTGCGAGTCAGCGCGCATCACCTTTCTTGCATCAGCTGACGACTTTTCCACCCAGTTACTTGCAGCTGAGTATGAATATTATCATATACCCGAATTTCAAAGTTCGCCATAAAGATTTAATTAGTAATATCGATATTGATAACTTAATGTTAGAAAACGTGCGTACGGCATTTCCGAGTTTCTTTTTTTAATTTGATTAAATATTCAATTTATAATTAATATACATTATTTTATGAGAATACAAATTAATACATTCGTACATTTCAAAATTATCCAGAATGATCTGCTCAGAAAATTTATTTAGTTTAGTGAAAATAAAAATAAATTTATTCGGCTTCCTATAACAGATCTTCCTCATTCTCATTTTCATCCAACTCATCACTCTCTTGATGCTCAGTGGGTGAAAGATCATTTTTCTCTTTGTCACTTGCATCTAAAAAAACAATTATTTATAAAAAATTGATTAAGAGCTGTCACCCATAACCAAGGGATCTAATGTAGGTGGCACTTGTTTGTGTGCGTTGTTCCAAATCGTATACATACATACACATTTCTTAAAACGTGCTTTAGAAGTTCCGATTTCGACGGTGGCGAGAGAGATGCATCAAAATTTTTGTCTGGTAACCGGAATTCTTTATCATTTTCGCTAAATTTATATCTAAACGTGAAGGTAGCTACCGAGCATCATTGACGTTTTTTATAGCTTTAAACCCATACATCGCGCAAACAAACTTCTCTATTATGTTAACGACATTATTTAGGTTCTCCTCTGGTAAATTATTCAAACTTTTAAATGCTTCAATAAACTTTTGATCTTTTCTTAATACAGTAAAAGGTTTTTTTCTTTACTTTCTTGAAAAATGTGGGATTATAATCATATCCCGTGAAACCGTGGAAAGCGAGCAACGCGTTACACAAGTCGTCGCCAAGTGCTGAATACCAATCGTTTAGATATAAAAATCGTTCTTTATTTCCTACGCCCATTTTTATCCAAAGGGCATAGCAGGATAAGCATGTATTAGGTGCCCCCGCACCAATCGGGTCGAAATTTTTAGCACAAGTTGATAGTAGTGTTAGATGAAATTTCCCAAAATATTATTTTTGGAAAATCATTTTTACGGGAGTTATGGGGGTAAAAAGAAAAATGAAAAAAAATTTTTTTTCTCGAGAACGGGTAAACCGATTTTCATGAAAAAAATATATGTTATGGCTTTTGATGGTGCAAATATGGGAAAAAATTATTGGATCCATTCGTCAAAAAAAAGTGGTGAAAAAATTTTTTCAAAATAAAAAAAATTTTTTTTTTAGGGGATGTTCCAGAGGCACACCCACCATTTTCTTCCAAATAAATGCTTATATGCCCCTTTAAAACATATCCAATTTTCAAAGCGATCGGAAGGGTACAACATACTCAAAATTGATAATCATTGGCAGACTGCGGGCGGCGTGTAGTCTATGTAATGAAGCATTCATTATAAGACGACTCTTTTGTAAATATTTCGTGCAAAGACGAGATTACCTCCCCCCCTTCGTTTTCGAGGGTGCTGAACACGATGCAGGTGGTGGGAGAAGTTTTTGACCGCCGCAACCCCCTGAAACGGCCATCCCTCTTATGGATCCCTTTATGTTTTCATATATAAACGGATTTGGGGAGTGATTTATCAACGGGTTATACTTGAAATAACATGGAAGATGATTATAGAGTAAGTTGAGTCCAGACAGCAGGTCTAAGGGGTTAATTAAACCCTTCCGAGGAGTGGAAAATCATTTTTTATCAAATAATTCGGGTTCAAACGCGTTTCCCCCGTTTTTGGGCTGATCATGGGAAAAATATTTATTTTTAGCTCCAACCCCCTCAAACGGGCAGAAATCACCTCTCACTCACCGTTTGAGAGATGAAGAGGGGTTGGAGCTAAAAATGAATATTTTTCCCATGATCAGCCCAAAAACGGGGGGAAACGCGTTTGAACCCGAATTATTTGATAAAAAATGATTTTCCACTCCTCGGAAGGGTTTAATTAACCCCCTAGACCTGCTGTCTGGACTCAACTTACTCTATAATCATCTTCCATGTTATTTCAAGTATAACCCGTTGATAAATGACTCTCCAGACCCGTATAGAAAACAAAGAGATCCATAAGGAGGTTTTCGGCGGTCAAAAACTTCTCCCACCACTTGCATCGTGTTCAACACCCTCGAAAACGGACGGAGGAAGGTAATTTCGTCTTTGCAAGAAATATTTACACTATTTCTGCCTTTATTACATAGACTAGCGGTTCATTACTACATCTTACTATATCTTACTACAACGGTCACTGGCGGCCATTACAACCCTACCATTTAAATCAGTATCAAACTTCAAGAAGTGTGGTGCAAAAATTCTCTGACGTCAACTGTGGGGTCAAACAAAATCTAGTTTGAAAATCTGAAGATTTTGCAAGGATGACGTCCGCAGTCAGCCTACGAAAGAACTAGGTTTCAAAGTCCACTACGAGGAGGTTACAGTGCCTTTCACTAGTGAAGGTGCCTGTTTATTGTGAGTCCTCTTGCCTCTCATGAGTCGGGGTGTTTATTTATCGTGAGTCTCCTTGCCTCTAAATAATCGTTTGTTTATTGTAAGTTCCCCTGCCTCTCATTAGTCGAGGTGCTTGGTTATTATGAGTCCCCTTACCTCTCACAATTCGGGTTGACTTTTTTGCGTGAGTCCTCCTGCCTCTCACGAATCAGGTTACTCTATATTGATGAGACTTTTCTTAGTCTTCATTCTTCAAGAACATCCCATAAAAAAAATTTTATTTTGAAAAAATTTTTCAAAAAAGTTGCAGGGGGTTGCGGCGGTCAAAAGCTTCTCCCACCACTTGCATCGTGTTCAGCACCCTCGAAAATGAGGGGGAGAAGGTAATCTCGTCTTTGCACGAAATATTTACAAAAAAGTCGTGCTTCATTACATAGACTGCGCGCCGCCCGCAGTCTGCCAATGATGATCAATTTTGAGTATGTTTTACCCTTCCGACCGCTTTGAAAATTGGATATGTTTTAAAGGGGCATATAAGCATTTATTTGGAAGAAAATGGTGGGTGTGCCTCTGGAACATCCCCTAAAAAAAATTTTTTTTTATTTTGAAAAAATTTTTTTACCACTTTTTTTCGACAAATGGGTTCAATAATTTTTTCCCACATTTGCACCATCAAAAGCCATAACATATATTTTTTTCATGAAAATCGGTTTATCCGTTCTCGAGAAAAAAATTTTTTTTCATTTTTCTTTTTACCCCCATAACTCCCGTAAAAATGATTTTCCAAAAATAATATTTTGGGAAATTTCATCTAACACTACTATCAACTTGTGCTAAAAATTTCGACCCGATTGGTGCGGGGGCACCTAACACATGCTTATCCTGCTATGCCCTTTCCACATTATTATGTACATTTTTCATGTTTCCCAGCATGAGTGAATGCAACAATATGGTACGAAAAATGTGTTTTTTCAGTTTTAACACTATAATTTAATCGACTAGTGTATTCACTCAGACGTTGTCTTCTAAGAAATGGCGATGGATCCGATATTATTTTAAGACGCAATGAATATAAAACTAATTAAGACGTTACTAAAAATTTAAAAATTAAATTAAATGTAAAATAAACTTTTTAAAAACAAGCTTTTATTATTATTTAGGTGTACTAAAACAAAAAAAAATAATTGTCTTAAAAGCTTGTCGCATGAATAGAAATAAAAAAACCGCTGCCCAAGGAATCACTACTTCCACATCCGGATTTTCTATCCGTCACACAACGAAAAAATTTTGTATCTGGAAATAATTGTATATGGAACTTTAATAATATAATATTTGAAATCCTCTACCCCAAAAACCCATAAAACGATACCCCACATCGGTAGTGGGGTGGGGGTGGTGACAGGGGGTGGGAGTGGGGGGGTAAAGTAAAAAAATATTTTGAGGTTTCTGGTTCTTGTACACACACTAAATCACATTTTTTTTTCATCCCCTTTAATAATGGGGTGGGGGTGGTAATGGGGGTGGCTAATGTCAATTTTTTTTTGAGATCTTAGCTTCTCTTGTCTACTAAATATCAATTTTATGAACTCTTACCGGCTTGATTTACCTATTTACTCCAAATTTACCCCAATTTACCCCCCGCCCTTCGACGGAACAAGAAAATATAATCTAGTTCTAGATCTCGTTAAAGTACATATGTGTACCAAATTTCAAGTCAATATCTCAAACGGTTCCAGAGTAAACGTGCGCACAAAAAAGTTACAGACCGACAGACCGACAGACCGACAGACCGACAGACCGACAGACAGACCGACAGACAGAAATTTTTTTTTTCGCTCAAACTTGAAATCTCGACGTTTCATGGCATTCTAAGCCTATTTGAACAATAAAAATTTAAAAAAATTTTTTTGTCGTTACTATACTTCCACTGGATGTGGAAGTAAAATACTTACTTAGGTACTTACAATCTCAGTCAAACGAAATTAATGCCTGTATGGACTTCTCGCGCCCAACGACCTTTTAAGACAATTCATTTTTGTTTATTTTTATTTTTTCATTTTAGTACACCTAAATAATAGCAAAAGCTTGTTTTTAAAACGATTTTTTTTATATCTAATTGATTAAATAAATGCTTGTGTATCCTTATTCAATTCAATATTACAACAGAGAATCTAGAGATTCTAGTCACTCCATTTAAAAATCACGATAAATAAAAATATATCATTCACGATTTTCAGGGTCAATAACACTTTAGGATGCCAAAATAACCTACGCCAACTTGTATTGTTTACCTGTGCCTGTGTATCGGAGCTAAATCGACAGTTGGAATGTCGGATATTTACAAATCCGTTAAACAGCCACTCTTAGGTCAATGTGTCACGTCGTGACCGCACACATGTTCTGACTTGTAAACATTTAGTAATCCCATTCTAGGCATCCAGAATAATAAATAATTCAACTATTTGGCATTGCTAACCATTTACAAAGCGTGTATATCACGATATTAACAATGAACTGTACTCTCACGTGTGCAAATAGCAACACTTGTTCTTAACGTAGATCAAGACTTTAATTAAAGTTATACAGGGTGTGGCAATAAAAAGTCCTATGCAAAATATTTTGGAAGTTAATTGCTAACTCAAGTAATAATTTTGGTTTTAAAATACTCCTAAGATATTGGATTTTGTCATCTGGCTGTCGATGCCAACAGAGGTATCTCATAGTGCTCTGCTATAAAAATATCTAAAAGTTAAATACAAAGTGTAGAAGATATATTTAAGTTCGCATAAGTGTTTGAAAATTAATATAAATCTCAGGGTATTTTCAGTAATTGTATAAGACATATTTGTTAGTGTGTAATCAGATATGCAAACCAAAATTTCCACAGTCCTTCTGGTCTACGCAGTAAATTATAGTCCAGTGCAGTGACATCGTCTAGTAACACCCGAAGAAAGAAATACAAAACAACAAACGGTAGCTTTGCCTTTATAGCAGGTGAATGATTTTCTGGTCATAAGTAGATCCTAATTTGTTCTATACTTGAGTAAAATTTGATTCAAATCGGAAACAAAATGAAAAGGTTATAAGGGTATCATCATTTTAAGTGAGTCACACTAGATATTTAAGGAAATGTCTAGATCTCGACAAAATATTACGTTAGTAAATACGTCCAGTGTTGTAAAATAAAGATTGTTTTGTGACTGTGATTTATTAGCAGACCACGGTAAACCGCTTTGATAGAAATATTCAAGGTACAAAATTGATTTTTTTTAATTAATTATCGATTTTCGCTGGCGAATATCTCGTAAAATATAACACATAGGAAGAAAATGAATATAAACATTCTTGTGGGAAATTTAATTACATTTAATTTTGCATAGGTTACCTTTTTTCGTACGACGCATTGTTTCCGAGTTATAAGCGAAGTAGTGTTGCCAACGAGTAGATTTTAAATACCCACAAAATCACAAAGAAAATATCCGCATTACCCACCAACTATATGAAATTACCCACCAAAATACCCACACTGGAAAAACATATAGCCACTGTAATTTTTTTGGTTTTTTGTGGCTTGGTTTGGTGCCAAAAATTTTTACCGCTTTAATAGTGATGTTCGTACGAAGGAATGGGAAGATAATAAAACAATATAAATACATAATTTAATGAGTATTTTTTAAATAAATATAAAACGCAATATAAACTATTAAAAAAATAACAAAACTCTAACAAAAATATAAATATAATACATTATACAAAAATAAATATAATGGGTAATGACACTGCGCAAGCCAGTGAGCTCTATACATAATAGCTGTTTTTTTTCGTGCAGAACGATTGCAATCACTAAACAGCCAATCAAATTAAGGTATTTTTGAAAACCTTGATCTCTATTGGTTGCTTATTGATTGTGTTCACTTTAAACGAGCACGAAAGAAACAGCCAATGGAGTGAACTCGAACAATAGCGCACTCCCTCGCACTTGTTAAACTATGTATTGGGCAACAGAGACAGAGAACCTTCGGTTGCGAGCTTACCCCCTTTGTGAGTACACTCCAGTATGTATAGAGCTCACTGGTGCCAGATCTCTAAATACCCGCATTTTACCCACATGAAGCCATTACCCACCAAAATACCCACACATCACTAAAATTCCCGCAATTCGGGTAAATACCCACCAATTGGTAACACTGAAGCGAAGAATCGAAAAAAGGAACATTTCTACCCCCCTCTCCTACTGAAGCGGCGGGGCTAGGGGCGGGGACTTTTAGTATGTTTACCTCCTGACTACCCCCCAACACATTCCTGAAGAGAAAAATTCTCCCCTCCAAAATGTTCTCTACAACTCTTTCATTGACTGGACTACTTTTCATTTTAAAGCGTTTAACTTTGGAAAATACCAAATTTTCACTTGCGGTACATTTGTAATGGTTGTGCCCCTGAATAATCATTTTACTCAAATTATGTTCTAAAAGAATTTATTCGTTTGCCGAATTAAATATATCCAACTAAATTAATGTTTCCGTTAATACATGGATAAATAAAGTAGTCGATTAAATCGTTTTGCGGAACGTTGTTTTAAGTCTACTCTGTGCATGTCATAAACTATTTTCAGAAAATCTCCTGTTAAGTTTGCGAACACATCATTAATACTGGTGTGGAGTTCAGTTGTAAATAAAGTTGTCAAGTAATAAAATGACATAGACGACAAGAGAGATGTGAAGTCAGATTAATCACATGGCATACCAGATGAATATTGTTTGAGCTGAAGCCAAAAGTAATATATCAAGTGACAAGTTGCTAAGAATGAAGTTATCTTATTGTAGAAGTTTTTGTATTGGTATTTGTTTCAAATTATGTCATGCGGCTTTTGTAAGTGATATAACAGAGAAGTCACAGTATAAATTACTTTCCGAGCTTTACAAATTATATGCAGAATTGAATAATAAAAATAAAACAATGGTAAATTTGCTATGCATTTTACAAAAAAATTATCTAAATGCAGAGCTGGGCGAGTACCGGCGTTAATGCACTCACTAGTACTTCACAACGAGTACCTTCAAAAAGTACTCATAACTACTCGAGTACGAGTACTTATTTGAGAGGTGCTCAAAAAAATGAGTACTTTTGCAAAACTTAGAAAGTACTTCTCAAAAAATGAGTAACGAGTACGAGTACTTTATAAAGTACTAATCAGAGATATTAAATTAGAATTAATAGACAAAAACAAGAATACCAGTAATATGAATGCTCAATTTATGGTACTTTAAGTAATAAAAAAAGGTAGGTAAGAAAATATAATTACATTTATTAAAAATGTACATAAAAATATCACACTTACACCCCACCTGTCATCTTTATATTCTATCCGAAGCAGACTGATTGTATGGCAAACAATATTGGAATTGGATATATGTCTCTCTTGCACGCTTTATTTGTTTAATCATTCAGATCAAGGTCAAAGTCTAGGTAGATCCAGAGCCGGCACTAGTTGCCGCGTGTCGTGTTTTCAATTTGTCTGGCATACTACAACGACAGTGTGTTTATTTTTATATTGTTTGTCGCACGTCGCACTGTCACTGTCCGGTGTAATAAACTAGTTTGCTGTCGTCCCAGTGTATACTATTCATTTATATCAGTGTTTATTAATTGAGTGAGTAGCAAAACGTCTAGTGCCGGCCCTGGCTGGGTCTAGAGGCTACGTCATTTTCGGTTACCTCCCCCGCGCGCTCCTTCGTCTAAAAGCTGCGGGATGATGCAACCGTATAGTTTACTGACCGTGGTGTCGCGCGAGGTATTACGCGTCGGTACTCGTACTCGGTACTCGTCACTTATGAGCATCAGAAGTACTGAGTACTCAATAATGTAAAGTACTCGAAATTTTCAAGTACCGAGTATCGATGAAATAAAGTACTCATGAGTACCTGGTACTGAGTACTTGAGTACTCAGTACAATTATGAGTACAATTTACTCGAGTACTGCCCAGCTCTACCTAAATGTAACTTATTTGGTAAATTATTTGTCATTTAGTAGCATAATATAATTCGCAAAAATGAATTGGATTCAAGTCTGGGTTGCGAGCTTACTAAGGAAATTTAAAAAAAAAATGATGGACACTCACTTTAGTCTAAGAGCTGGTAATAATTTGATAAGGTAGTAAGCTCTCGTCTTCCGCTCGGTATCCTGAAAGTATAGGCAAAATAAATATTCTTTCTTATTAGGCCCTTAGCCCTATGGGCAGAGGTCATGTGATAGGGCCGATCGAAACGCTCGGTAGCAGTATTTGACATAACAAAAAAAAACCGCTGCCAAGGAATCACTACTTCCACATCCAATTCTCTATCCAAGTCACTCACAACGAAAAAACTTTGTATGTGGAAATAATTGTTTATGGAACCTTAATAATATAGTACTTGAAATCCTCTACCCCAAAAACCCATAGAACGATACCCCACATCGGTAGTGGGGTGGGGGGTTGTGATAGGGGGGTGGTAGTGGGGGTGGATGAAGTAAAAAATGTTTTAGGTTTCTGGTTCTTGTACATACACTAAATCATATTTTTTTTCATCCCCATTTAATAAGGGGGTGGGGGCTGGTAATGGGGGGTGGCTAATGCAAAAAATTTCTTTGAGACCTTAGCTTTTCTTGTATATACTAAATACCAATTTTATGAACTCTTACCTGCTTGATTTACCCATTTACCCCAAATTTACCCCAATTTACCCCCCAACCCTTCGACGGAACAAGATGAAAATATAATCTACTTCTAGATCTCATTAAAGTACATATGTGTACCAAATTTCAAGTCAATATCTCAAACGGTTCCAGAGTAAACGTGCGCACAAAAAAAAGTTACAGACAGACCGACAGACAGAAATTTTAAGCCTATTTGAACAATAAAAATTTTTAAAAATTTTTTTGTCGTTACTTCCACTGGATGTGGAAGTAATAAATGGATGACACCGCAGACCTGTGGCGCGCGCGCGCGCGCGAAGAAATATTCCAAAGAAAAATTAGCGAGCTCCTTGACTAAAGGAGGGGTATCGATAAGCTAAGAAAATTGATCCCAATATATGACAAAAAATTGAACTATATTTTTTTTTATATTTCTCATTATTTTAGTAAAATACAGGACACTAACTTAACGCTACAATAAATTAAATTAAAATTAAAAGTAAAAATGACTACGTTTTCTTCACGAAAAAAATCGACAAACTGAGGTCAAAATGACTTTCTTTGAAAAATTTTACTATATCGAGTTTTTTTAGATATCAGCGCATTTTTTTAGCATGGTGACTTTTTTACATGTTGTTCTTTAGACGTCAACAAATATAAAAATACAAAAATTAAACTCCTAAAAAAAATGAGCTCATGTCTAAAAAAACTCGATATAGTAAAAAAGGGTACAATTTTTCAAAAAAAGCCATTTCGACCTCAGTTTGTCGATTTTTCTCGTGAAGAAAACGTCATTTTTACTTGTAGCGTTAAGTTGGTGTCTCCGATTAAAGAACTTATATCTAGATACATAATGGCTATCTTTTCTTCATATACCTTATTTGCTCCTAACATAGTCACATTATATGTCTATTAAAATGGATAGATGAACATCACATTCCATAGGCAACAGTGGCGGGTATGTGTAGAAGGGAAAATGTACAATATTGTATATATTTTATGTAATAATTGTTGGTTAACCTCTATGAACATAACCGCGGATTTAAAAAATATAATAGGTAGAGATGTTTTATTCAAGGGAAATATGTATTGAAAGGATATTATTTATAATATTATTACAACTGTAAACTGAACGCCATCATGTTACGACTATGATCTACTTACTTATGAAACGACCGATTTTCTTCTTTTCTAAACTGCCTTCTGCAAACGGCACAGCACTTCAACATGTAGAATTAAATTTTCACTAAACTGTGTAAATATGACTAGAGAATATTACTTAGGTATTAAACAAATCACAACTTAAAATAAAATAACTTTTTCATCACTTTTTGGTCGGAGAACACGAAAAACATTTATTGACATTAATGGCGGACACTGTCAAACTGAGATTATGATAATAAAACTGAACCGATCGTGTAAAAAACAGCCGCGAATAGGCCGATGGGCCAATCAGAAACTTATGGGAAGAAGCGCCTTAGATTGTGAGTCTTTCAGCAACAAATAAATCAATGCCATTATGTATCTAGATATAAGTTCTTTAATCGGAGGTTAGTGTCCTGTATTTTACTAAAATAATGAGAAATATAAAAAAATATATAGTTACATTTTTTGTCATCTTGGGGTCCATTTTCTTAGCTTATCGATAGCCCTCCTTTGTCGGAAATTGTTAATTTGGATGTACTTTTTTGTCAAAAACAACATGGTAGACAATTCTTTGCAGCCATTTTAATGTTATTCGCATGAAACATTCGCCAAAATTTCCAAATTTGAGTGCTCAAATTCAAAATGGCCGAAAATATGTATAAATCCATAATTTTTGTTTTCCAATCTATTGGATAAGTTCATTAATATGTCTAATAATAATATATATTCAAGACATTTTTTTTATTAACCACCCCTTGAGGGTGCAAAATTCTTTCCTGGAAATGTACGTTCAGAAAAAGTCCCAATGCTTGAAATGCAATAGTTTTTATTCAGTTTTGTTACTTTTTCAATAATTTATCAAATATGCCACATATTGCGTCAATGTATCCACTACAGCCCTTATAATAGGGATTTTTAGGGCTATATACATTTGGTATAGAACGACGAATACAAATTTTTTACGCCAACTTTTTTCGAGAAACTAGTGAAAAATTGTATAATTAAAAACACATGGTCGAATTGTTGCACCCATACCAGCTAAACATGGTCTCCCCTTCGGGGGGCATACCTGTTAACATTAACGTATTCAGGAAAATTGGCGGTTAATTGCTCACAACTCCCTTTTTGTTGATTTCAGGAAACACTTTCGTTTAGAACTTTCAAGGAATTTTCCGTAACAGCGGAAAATGTGCATTCATATGTGACCTTTTTCCGAGAAAAAAGGTTTACCCATAAATGTCTCTTTGATCATGCCACGACAATATAGATAAAATTGGATTTTTTATGATTTTGACATTATTTTGAAATCGCGCTTTAACTTGCAAAAGTTGAAAAACTTCCAAAAATTTGTCATGAATTTTGTCAGTTTTTTGGACTAGGGTTATACAATTCCTTTAAAGTTATAACCGCGTCGGATTCTAAACATAATTTTCCATTAAAATCTTGTATTGCAAGTATGAATTTTGATCTAAATTTCGGTTCACAGAGCCTAAAATGCAAACATTGTTTCTTATGACAAATTGAGCTAAAAATTTTACTTAAATAAAAGTTGCCGGTCCCAATG
This sequence comes from Rutpela maculata, assembly GCA_936432065.2. Lineage (NCBI taxonomy): Eukaryota > Metazoa > Arthropoda > Insecta > Coleoptera > Cerambycidae > Rutpela > Rutpela maculata. The sequence continues at coordinate 169,370,892 of OW386288.2, forward strand.
ATAGCATATAGGTCAAAGCGAACTTTTCAAGTTTCAACTTTAAGCTTTAAACTGCATATTTAACATATTATAGAATCACATTTTCACAAGGTATTTACAGAAATTAAGACTACTTGCTTACTTTATCCTCAACTCTTCAACGGACTAAGACCAGAATATAATCTACTTCCATATCTCATTATAATAGACAGGTGAACCAAATTTCAAGTCAATGTGTTCCAGTAAACATGCGCACAAAAAAAGTTACAGACAGACAGCATTTTTTTGCTCAAGCTTAAAATTTTGGCGAGTCATGATATTTTAAGACTATTTGATAAAAAAAAATTAAATTTCCTTTTTCTAGTATTATACTTTCACGATGTGGAAGTTAAAAGATATTTTTTTTGGAATTTTAGTTTATGTAAAATTAGAAATTTCCGTCGTTTTTAATTTTTACAAAAAACCCAAATGACAGATCGGATTTGAACCTATGTTCTATTCATAATTTATTTACAAACATTTTTATTTAGTTTTACTTCCACATCCAGTGGAAGTATAGTAACGACAAAAAATTTTTTAAAAATTTTTATTTTTCAAATAGGCTTAAAATGTCATGAAACGTCGAGATTTTAAGTTTGAGCGAAAAAAAAAATTTCTGTCTGTCTGTAACTATTTTTTGTGCGCACGTTTACTCTGGAACCGTTTGAGATATTGACTTGAAATTTGGTACACATATGTACTTTAACGAGATCTAGAACTAGATTATATTTTCATCTTGTTCCGCCGAAGGGTTGGGGGGTAAATTGGGGTAAGTTTGGGGTAAATGGGTAAATCAAGCAGGTAAGAGTCCATAAAATTGGTATTTAGTATATACAAGAAAAGCTAAGGTCTCAAAAAATTTTTGGCATTAGCCACCCCCCATTACCAACCCCCACCCCCTTATTAAAGGGGATGAAAAAAATTATGATTTAGTGTATGTACAAGAACCAGAAACCTCAAAACATTTTTTTACTTCATCCACCCCCACTACCACCCCCCTATCACAACCCCCACCCCACTACCGATGTGGGGTATCGTTTTATGGGTTTTTGGGGTAGAGGATTTCAAATACTATATTATTAAAGTTCCATAAACAATTATTTCCACATACAAAATTTTTTCGTTTTGAGTGACTTAGATAAAAAATGTGGATGTGGAAGTAGTGATTCCTTGGGCAGCGGTTTTTTCTTCAAACGTCGATTAGCTAGAAAAAAAAAATAAAGATAAAAATCTAGAATTTCACCAACAAAAACGCACTTTGTTAATATCGCATGGCCAGCGTATTAAATAAAATAAGCATTGCTGGATATTACTTTTACTTCCACATCCAGTGGAAGTATAGTAACGACAAAAAAATGTTTAAAAATCTTTATTGTTCAAATAGGCTTAGAATGTCATGAAACGTCGAGATTTTAAGTTTGAGCGAAAAAAAATTTCTGTCTGTCGGTCTGTCTGTCTAACTTTTTTTGTGCGCACGTTTACTCTGGAACCGTTTGAAATATTGATTTGAAATTTGGTACACATATGTACTTTAACGAGATCTAGAACTAGATTATTTTCATCTTGTTCCGTCGAAGGGTTGGGGGGTAAATTGTGGTAAATTTGGGGTAAATAGGTAAATCAAGCAGGTAAGAGTTCATAAAATTGGTATTTAGTATATACAAGAGAACCTAAGGTCTCAAAAAAATTTTGGCATTAGCCACCCCCATTACCACACCCACCCCATTATTAAAGGGGATGAAAAAAAATTGTAATTTAGTGCGTGTACAAGAACCAGAAACCTCAAAATATTTTTTTACTTCATCCACCCCCACTACCACCCCCTATCACCACCCCCATCCCACTACCGATGTGGGGTATAGTTTTATGGGTTTTTGGGGTAGAGGATTTCAAATATTATGTTATTAAAGTTCCATAGACAATTATTTCCACATACAAAATTTTTTCGTTGTGAGTGACTTGAATAGAAAATCTGGATGTGGAAGTAGTGATTCCTTGGGCAGTGGTTTTTCTGCCGCTCACAGCATCAGAAAGAATACTTTTACCTCCGTTGTTAATGGCAACCCACAGCCGTCTAAAAAGCTAAACTTTAATGTCGTGAAATGTCATGTTTTTCAAACGTTTGAAGAAAAAGTATATTTTCTTCAAAAGACGAAAGGGTTAATGTACTTCGCTCAATCTTTCTCTGACATTATTTATTACGGTTCCTATCGGTTCATGATAAAACCTCTAATTAACATTACTCGACACAGCTTACATAAAATAATATCGACAGTGCTCTGTGTAATGTCCGGTCAATTTGATTTGATTTTTAGTAATTACTTCCACGTCCAGTGGAAGTATAGTAACGACAAAAAAATTTTTTTAAATTTTTATTGTCCAAATAGGCTTAAAATGTCATGAAACGTCGAGATTTTAAGTTTGAGCGAAAAAAAAATTTCTGTCTGTCTGTCGGTCTGTCTGTCTGTCTGTCTGTCTTTTTTTTGTGCGCACGTTTGCTCTGGAACCGTTTAAAATATTGACTTGAAATTTGGTACACATATGTACTTTAACGAGATCTAGAACTAGATTATATTTTCATCTTGTTCCGTCGAAGGGTTGGGGGGTAAATTGGGGTAAATTTGGGGTAAATGGGTAAATCAAGCAGGTAAGAGTCCATGAAATTGGTATTTAGTATATACACGAGAAGCTGAGGTCTCAAAAAAATTTTTGGCATTAGCCACCCCCATTACCACCCCCACCTCCTTATTAAAGGGGATGAAAAAAAATGTGATTTAGTGCATGTACAGGAACCAGAAACCTCAAAATATTTTTTACTTCATCCACCCCCCACTACCACCCCCACTCCACTACCGATGTGGGGTATCGTTTTATGGGTTTTTGAGGTAGATGATTTCAAATATTATATTATTAAAGTTCCATAAACAATTATTTTCACATACAAAGTTTTTTCGTTGTGAGTGACTTGGATAGAGAATCTGGATGTGGAAGTAGTGATTCCTTGGGCAGCGGTTTTTTAAAATAATAAGGAAATACAGCAAAAACGAAGAGTTATTACGACGTATTCAAGTATCACATACCTGCTACCTCTCTTTTTTTGTATGTTAAACCACTAGCAATGTATGTAAATTGCCAATGGAATATTTTTTCATTTTTATTTTTATTTACCTATACTTTAAAAATGAAAATTTTATTTGAACGAAAAATTAAATTTTAATAAATTTTTTTCACTATTAAAACATGTAGGTACGTACTGCAGAACTTAATGTTAGTGTATTTTCTTTGACTGATTTCTAGTTCCTTTGTTCTTTATAAGAGCTTTGTAGTTTCTGTTTTTGTTAAGGAGAAAGGTTTTGTTTAAAGCTTTTATTCGCCTAATTAACGTTTGTTCAAGGGCGGATCTAGAAATTTCAATAATTTTTTCTCGTCTGTGGCACATGGGATCCATACGAAATATGGGAAATAACATCTCGAGAAGCACTTCTCTAACGACCCCTAAAAAATTTTGAAAAAGCAGTTTGCGAAAAATTTTTTCAAAATTCGATTCCTGTTTAAAATTATTTTTTTTTTTGTCATATGCATTTTACTTTTCATAAAAATACAACAATCCGTTTTGAAGTTTATGAAAATATTTTCATTACTAACTGAGATACAACGAATTGAAATTTTATGATTTGTTAAATTGTAAATCACAAAATTTCAATTCGTTGTATTTCAGTTAGTACCGAAAATATTTTCATAAACTTCAAAACACAGTGTTGTATTTTTATAAAAAGTAAAATGCATATGACAAAAAAAATTATTTTAAACAGGAGTCCGTAAACCTGGGGGGGGGGGGGGGGGTAATCGAATTTTGAAAAAATTTTTCGCAAACTGCTTTTTCAAAATTTTTTAGGGGTCGTTAGAGAAGTGCTTCTCGAGATGTTATTTCCCATATTTCGTATGGGTCCCATGCGTCACAGACGAGAAAAAAATTATTGAAATTTCTAGATCCGCGCTTGCGTTTGTTTCTGTTTATCTTTACTTGCCTTTTTTGTTGTTTTTGAGAAAATCTTATTACTTTGCAGTTATATCTATCAGTTACTTTTTGAGAGTAAATAAATATTGGGCTCTCTAATAGATAGATAAATAATTTATTAGCTACTGCATTCAAATATTGCTAAAAACAAACATTTTAAATTTACTTAGTAAAATTACCTAGTTACCTAAACAATAAACATCAATTTAAAATATCTATCTAACATTCAACTAAAGCAATTTAACAGTCTCCTAAGGCAATTACTAATTTCTCCAGCCATTTGAGCCCATGTATAGGCAACCAAAATAACACAGCACCGTCTAGAAATTGCCGAAGCACAAACGCATTGAAATCTCCATGTCGTAAGCTCAAGGACCTTAGCAGTTGCGATCATGGCTAAGAGAGGCCAGCAGTCTTCTTGAAAGCTTCTGACTTTGTTCGCAGGCTTAAAATGGTGGCCTGTCAAAGTTTCAGCACGTATCTAGGGCGGGGAGATTGCAGTTCGGTCCGATCTAATTTCGTGAGAATATAAGTGAACGTTATTAAAATATTCGTGAACAGTATTAAGTACATAAAATGTACAAATCGGGTTAATTTACGGATCTGTGACTGTGACTGAGTGCTTATTAATTAGTGTGTGAGTGTGTGTGTATGTGCAACATCGTAACCAAAGGTAAACAATACACTTTTTGTCTCTTTCCTACGTACAAAAAAGAGAAAGAAATTGCTGATTATTTGTTAATTTAATTAAAATTCCTTTTTGATATTATTCTCGGTAATATTTTGATAGCTATTAACAGTGATTGGTGTTTTATAAAACGTGGTAGTTATTTTCTAGAATTATTCCTTTCATCAAGGGTTAATCAATGTTAAGATACTTGGTATTCTTTATAATAGATAAAAGGGCGCAGGTTTCCATTTTAATGAAGAAAAGCCGTTTGACGTAAATAAGGTAGTAAACATGTGTTTTTTGTTCCAAAAAATAGCCTAATTTTCAGTATTGTTGGTACTAACGAGCAGGTCAACTGTGACCACACTGGATAAAACAATAGAAGAAAGTTATTAAAGTTAACAGGCAATTGTTTAAAAGATTTCGCTTAGATGTCTACTTATTACCTACTTAAAAAATGCTGCTAGTCATTAATAAAAACTATGTAGACAAAATGAAACTGATGACAGTGAATAATAAAATGTGTCTACAAGAAAATAAAATATGTATGTATTACCTGTTACACTGTTAACATTCTGATGAATATCAAAAGTATAGAAATGAGAAAATATACAAGTAGTTAAGTACCTATACCTGTGACGACCGACCGAGGTGTGCATGCACAATGTTCTTAGTTTTTCCTTTTCTAAAGTACTTAACTTGAATTAAATATCTACAGGTTTATGTATTTGGGAATGATCATGCTTTTTAAATACTTACAAATATATTTTTTGGAATGTAGAATGTAGAGTGAGAACAAAAGTATTGAATCCAAAAATGCAGATCTTAAAACAGCTGCCATTTAGTTTTTACTTGTGGGGTTGTTTGTTTAACTGAAGATTTTGGAATGGGGAATGATTTAAACGATCAGCAAAAAGGTACAAGGTACCTGTTTGATTTCCGTTAGGTAATAAACTACAATTCGGCAGTCAATTGCGAAATGAATCATTGGTCAGCAAAATGTATACAAACTAAAAACTAAATGAAAACAGTCATCTTTTAATATTTTCATGGTTCTAAAACTAGCTAAGGTGTCCGTTTGACTCCATCACAGTGAATCCCAAAAATAACCCAAATTATGAGGGGTTTTTTAGGTTATTTTCGCGATTTACAGAAAAATGGTGGACGATGGAGCTTATCGGACACCTGATTCGTGTTCAGATCGTCGAAAATACACTCGAAAATACATCACCCAATGGAGTTCCAGGAACAGATCGCTTTTTTTATTTTGTGGAGCCGTGTGTAATCAATGATTATTCCAGGAATCAGATTGTGGTACCTGAGTTTGTAAATAGCTATCCTTCGACAGTGAAAATCAAGTTTGAAATTAAAGTTTAAACAGAATGAAGTTTGCACAACCAATTCCTTAGTTTGATTTAGATGCGTCCGTGATGATAGTTATTGAATTTGTGGATTGGTTAAGGATATTACGAAGTATACTGTTACTCAAAATTGAATTTTCACTGCAAATTGGAGATACAACACTAGGTTGTTCTAATATTGACCAGCAGTCGAGTCTCTAATTAATGTCTTATCCAAATATTCATTATAATCACGATATGACCTGCACGTTGGTGGAGAGGGTTTTATTTACTTTAGTCAACGAAAAGCAAGCGGGAATTTGAGTGGTAGTAGTTACAGTAGCACTAGAGCCAGCTTTGCAGCAAATTGTTCTTTTAAGTTGAAAAATGTAAGTCTTCAGCCATTCTTTTAATTTGAATATTTGACTCTTTTTCAATAATCAAACAATTTATGTAGCTGAAGTTTCGAACGTTCGCTTGAACGAATTTCATTTGAAATTTCCAATTAATCGACTTACGCGTACAATTATTTTTGGTAATATTTGCTGGCAGCGATAGTATCGTTGCCAGCAAATATTACTAGAAAATTGGTAGACCTAAGTCGATTTGTAGTTTTTATTAATTTTCCCTTTTCATATGAAATTCGTTCAAGTGAACGTTCGAAACTTCAGATACATAACAATTTGAGTCACTCAGTGATATAAACCTCAAAGCAGTCGAAAACTGTAAGTATTTCATCCTCGATTTCATCTAACGTTTTGTGGTAGTGTTAGTTTCTTGTTCCCTTTTTTTTGTACCAAGCATTTGGCAAGCGTGTATTGCGAAACAATGTTTTGAAATTTGAACTACGTGTGATTTTACTTTTGTAACTTCCAAATCTTTAGAAGGCAAATTCAGTATGTGGCGAGGTATATGGGCAGAGCATGAGGTAACCCAGGGCCTCAGCAATTTTTCCCACATATTGTTCATGTTTGCCGCATTACTGTGACCAAACTAGTAACTTTGCAGTTGTACTCATTTTTGCACTTATTTATTAAATTAGTGGCCAAGTTTGCAAGATAATCATGGATGTCCTGATTTATCTATACTTCCCAGAAGAAAATCGTTTCCATTTGCTAGTATCAAAACTGTAGGATAATACCGGTTCATTATGAACATTCGACCGACCATTAAGGATAGGATTTTGCAGAGTGAGAGGGAAAGATGCGTTTATTTTCGGTTTATTATAAATATTTAAAAAATCATAAATGGTATATAGAGCAGCGATTTCGTAAGTCTATCGTGTCGTTTTTTTTTTTTTTTGGCGTAGAACCAGGTGAAACATGTTAGGTTCCTTTGAGTAGGTCACCGGGCATATGAAACCATATTTTACGACATTTTTTTGTGGTCTCGAACTTTTTAAATCAATAAAAAGTGAAAAAATGTATTTTTAAATAAAATTTGTTTTTTTTTGTTTCCACCGTCATATCTTTAGAACTATTAAAGGTACCAAAATTTGTTTTGTGTCAAATTAAAGCACACACTGTAGCGCTTTTACCAATATAAGCGGTTTGGGCACAATTCGCACTTTCATTTCTCTAAAAATCAGATAAACTAAAAATATATATTTTATGTATTGAAATCTTCACCAATCGATAAACTTTTTTATTTTTGAAAATATTTACATACATGCAGCGAAGAAAATAAAGCCTAATAATCATAAAAGTTTTTGAAACAATATATTTTTTCCTAAAGTGTACCGTTTGGCAACAGCGATTTTTTTTATCAGCGCTAAATGCGACATTGGGACGCAATTAATACACCTCGCATGCAGGGTTGGTCAGATTAGTCGCGTAGAAGTGGCGGTTGTCGAAAATCATTAAGTATTCATTGTTCGGATAAAAATTGTGACAATCTAAAATGTGCTTGTTTTAAGGAAGGCCTAAAATGTTGCAACGAGTGCCAATGTCGTTCCTGTAACAACGTTATTAAATATTTCGAGGCAGATATGAACGAATTAGAATGCTATTAATGTAGGTCCTACATAAACTACATACTACATATTTATCTATCCAAATAGAAAATTTATTTCAACAATAAAACTCATTTTATGCGTCGTTTTTACTTTCATTCATTTAAAAATGTCTAATAAACTTACTAATTAGGTGGGTAGTTAGTAACATTGATTGATATTTATAGATTAGATATTTATATCTACCTACCATGTCTTATTATTAACAGTAGACTATTTTATATTTATTGTACAATTTCTTAATATCAACAACATATGTTCAAGACTACTGTACAATATATGAAATATTGAACAATAATATTGATCCCCTAGATGTTTTTGATCAGTACTGGTTTTGTATCTATTGATATAAGTTAAACTACTACATACACCCCGACCGGGACCGTCAGATCGTTGTAGTCGGCAGGCTTGCTACAGCCGAGCGCGCAAGAATATGACTTTGGCTCGTTAAAAAAATCGCTGACAATACTATGAACGGGACATGAAAAATTTTTATCCTAAAAACTTTTTTCAACTATTGACTTCAATTTGTACACAGCACGTATATACAAATTTTCATAAATAATTTTTTTCTCGATTGTCTAAAATTACGCCACTGAAAATAACAAGTTTGAATTTCTTATTATTTTTCCAACTTAAAAAAAAATAAATCGGGTTCACGTGGGACGTTATTCCAAGCGCTATTGTGTCTGCTTTAATCTACAAAAAAAAATAGCTTCATAGCACAAATATTTTCAGAGATATAGCGGTGGAGACGTTAAAAAACATCTTTCATTAAAAATCTATTTTTTTGAGTTTTTTCGAAATAAAAAAGTTCTCGACCACCAAAAAATGTCGTAAAAAATGATTTCGTGTACACGATTATCTTACTAAAGAATCCCACTAAATCTGGTTTGGTTCTACGTCGGTTTTTTTTCTCGAAAACTAAGCGACTTTACTTCCAGATTTTACTCTACTAACTTGCGTTCACAGCGTGTTCACTGGGCGGTTCAGCCATCTGACATCACAACTCGACTACATGGTTATCCCGAGCGTTTTTAAGCGCGACGACTTTTATAATTTTTTTATACATGAAGGTGGCGTCAGTAAATTCTAATTTTTGGCATACTTACTATACTCACCAAGCTCTTTTAGAATATGTAATAATAAAAAATTGTTAAATGAGCCTATTTCAATAATGTATCGACACAAGTTTATAATTTAGAAATGAATAACGATGCTGCAGTAAGTTTCGAAAATGTGTTCAAACACTTGTTTTGGAAAATAATTATATCTAAAAGTGGAAACAGTTGCTAAACTGTTCCATAACATTGTTGTGCTATCTGGAAAACGTAAAAAAATGATAAAAACTTCAGAAAAAATGTTGGAAATGTATGGAAACATTTGTATTCCCCATAAGTATCGAAACAGTTACAAAACTGTTTCCCACTACACTAAATTTGTTCCTAAACTGTGTCTAAAAATGCTACTTGGGTTATAAAAAAAGTCAGGGAAAATTTATGAAAACTACTTATATACATATACATCTTGCGCCCCCACGCTCATCAAAAATTGTTTCCCATTTGTCCTTCCCCGCTCATCAAATTTAATTTTCGAGCAGAAAAATGTTATGAAATTTTTATTGAAAAGTCCTGGAAAAGTCAGAGAATTTCAAAATTGTGTTTTTAGTTTGTCGATAAGCCCCTAAATTTCCTTATTACATTTTTTACATATTGCACGGCATCCAAGTTTGCCCATTTTTTTTGACAAAATGTTGCCAAACACTATCTTCTTTTCTGCCTCGACTAGACATTTATTTTTAGTATACATCGCGCGTCAACGTTCAGTCAGTACTAAATAAATAATTTTCGTCTTGAAGTCAAAATGAACCACTTTATCTTCAGAATCGATACTTTGTTGAATTAATTCTGGAGATTAATTACATTAACGAAATTTGAACCATTGACAGTTACTGTAGCAATCATTTTATTGTTATCCGGTTTTTTATCATGAATTTTATCAAATTTATCATGGGAATATACTCCCGAAAATCGTTTGCCGGCTAGAGCTGCTTCAAGCACTTCTAAATCAAATCGAAAGTTATTTTTAAGCACTCTGAAAGGTCTTTAAAACCCAGTACACACGCAAAATAATTGAAATGTCAAATATCAAATACCCAAATCCTCCCTTATGGGGGGTGAAAACTACCGCTAAAACGCAGGTGAGAGTAAATAACATGTACAAATGCCAAATTTTTGTATCTTTTTGTGCAAAATATTTGACTCTGGTGCGACATTACTCTCATTACTCTGGAGGGTTAAATCTACCCCCACCTCTCATAAGTTTCAAAACGGGAAGAAATGCAGGCTTTTGTAGTTTTAGGCAGGGTGAACAAATATGGAGTAAATTTGTTCCAACCACGAATACACGACTAGAGATTATCCTTAAAGGGTGGCAAGCTACCTGCTACCTAGATGCTATTAAAATTCGGAAAGGGTCAAATACTTGTGGCTCATTGTGCCAAATATATAAATCTGGTACGACAGGGTTGAAAATCACCGCTATTGGAGGGGGGGGGATAAAACTACCCCCACATACAGACGGAAGTAGATAGACCGAAATTTAGTTAATTTAGGCATATAGCTTACATAGTTAGAAAAAAATGGTCACTGAAGAGATATATCCTATGTCTATGACTAAAAAAAAGGAAAAGATATTTTGGAGAGAAGAGAGAAAAATCATAAGAAAATAAAGTATCTGGATTGATGGTCGAAAGTATGAGGAAAAAGAATAGCTTTACACAGATTAAAAGATATATAAGTTGATAAATGTTAAGATAAACAGTTGAATAAACGGGTATGGTATAATAAATAAAACACAACTAGTTAATGCGTAATGTATGAATTTACTCCATATTTTTCTACCCTGTCTAAAACTACAAATGCCTGAATTTTTGTTCCAGGATATTAGAAGTAATGAAATTCGTCCGTCTATGGGGGTAATTTTCAACCTTATTAAGATTGGGTGGTTGTCGTACCAGATTTGTGTATTTGGCAAGATGAGCTACAAGTATTTGATAGCACCTATATGCGTCATTTGAGCATAGGGATAGCTCTTACCAAGGGTAGACTCTAGTCATGTGTCGGTGGTTGGAACGAATTCACTCCATATTTATTCGCCCTGCCTAAAACTACAAAAGCCTCAATTTTTTTTCCCGTTTTGAAACCTATGAGGGGTGGGGATAGTTTTAACCATCCATAGGGTTAAGTCTCTACCTTTTGAGAGTAATGGCTGGTTATCGCACCAGAGTCAAATATTTTGCACTAAGAGATACAAAAATTTGGCCTTTGTACATGTTATTCACACTCACCTGCGTCTTTTTAGCGGTAGTTTTCACCCCCCATAAGGGCGGATTTCAGTTTAGTTTATAGAAATAGCTTACTGCGGCTCGAATTTATATTCTCTACTCTCGACTACAAAACATCTACCATTTTTCACACTTCATTAAGACTTATTACATTATTTCTATGATTTTACACCATTTTAGGGGGATTTTTGTGTGGCTGTGTTATTATTAATCTTTAAAATATCGTTTTTACCTGCCCCCTCTCACCCCCCAATTTTCCACACCATTCACTCCATCAAAGCTTCAGTGCCTCTTATGAATTTCAGCAAGTTTTTCCAGTCTGTAGGGACCGCTTCTGAAAAGAGTTAAAAAATCTCCTCGACATCTAAAATATCTCGAAAAATATGATGAAATACCTAATTATTATTTTTTTTCTAATTTTAACATATAAAATGACACTTTTCAAAACTGATAAAACGTCCAACTTTCCGTAATCAGTTATAGTCTAGGTGCCCGCGTACATAAATGCAATTTATACATATCCTCGTTAACTTCTTGTACGGCATAATTGCGCCTAGTCTATCACTTTTTTCCTTTGCGAGAATTTTCGTAAACGCAGCGTTCCTCCTCGGCATGAAAAAGACGTCGGACTGGGAAATCGGCAAATGTATTTTGTCCGACAATTCGAAAATTGGATTCTACATATTTTTATTAAGCAATCTTGAAAAAATCAGCTGGTTATCAATAAATGTTTTAAAGTTATGTTACGTTATGTTTAGGTTGGTAGACACCCTTAACGAATATAGAATATATAGAATAGAATAGAATAGAATAGAATATAGAATATATATGTAGAATCCAATTCTCAAATTGTCCGACAAAATATATTTGTCGATTTTCCAGTCCGACGCGTGGAAATCGTCTTTTTCATGCCGAGGAGGAACGCCGCGTTTACGAAAATTTTCGCAGAGGAAAAAAGTGATAGACTAGGCACAATGTGCCATACAAGAAGTTATACGAGGATATGTATAAATTGCATGTATGTACGCGGGCTCCTAGACTATTATGAAAAGTTAAATTTTACCTAACTGGTGAGGAAAAGTTCGTTGTATCATCAATTAAAAAAAATTAACAACTCTCAAAAAGAAAAAGAAACAATGTCTATTCGATACAAAATTAAATACTGAGTCCATAAAGTGGAAGATTTTAAATTCTTCTTTCCTTCAAAATATCCTAACAAAATTTTTTCATTAACACGATTACCTTATGCTATCAAATTTCAAGTCAATATCTTAACCGGTTCCGGAGTAAACGTGCGCACAAAAAAGTTACAGACCGACAGACAGAAATTTGTTTTGCTCAAACTTAAAATCTCTTGACATTCTAAGCCTATTTGAACAATAAAAATATTCCAAATTTTTTCTACTTTCACTGGGTGTGGAAGTAATTAAGATTTCAAATAATATAACTTGGCTAAATAACGTTTATCAATTTTGACATTAAAAATATAATGTGTAATAATAGCAACAAAGGTAACTATGAAAAAGACTACTAATTTTTAAGATCTTTAAATATACCTATTTCATTTATGTTTAAAGGGTTTTTAGACGTTTAAAATTAGAAAAAACACGTTCCGAAAAACAATTTTGTGTAACTCGTATTATTTTACGTCCACTCGTTACACAAAATAAAGTCTTTCGTAACTGGTTACATAAATAGCTATTACGCTTCGTTATCGTTGCGTCGATAATGGACATAAAAAATAGAAAACTTATTTTAAAGGAATACGTTATTAAATAATGAATTTCTTTTGTTGCAGGTCTCATCGTAATGGAAGTTTAAATCAAGTGCGCGAAAATATTAATAATGCGTTCGGTACCTATCAAAGCCACCAGAAAAACAGTAAAACCAGCGAACAAGAAACCCGTTCCTGCTAGGAAGAAAAAAATGGCAGATTTAAAATCTCCGATTCGCGATACGATCTCCGAAACAATATCCTTCGTTATTAAAGGGAAATTAACGCCCATCAAGCCTATTATGATCGACAGCAAACTCGATTTGGTTACTAAAACAAAGAAAAAGCCGCAAAAGTGCGGTAAGGTCATTAAAAATCGAAGTTGCAAAAAGCCGGCGGGGAAACCAATCATCAAAAAACAACAGGAAAATTTAAAAGTTAAAGCAAAAGTTCAAATGAAAACTGCCAAGAAAACAAGTGCCCAGCTTATTAAAGAAAGTGCTGAAAAAATTTCAATAAATGTGATTCCCACGACACCAAAAGATAAGGTAAAGAAAAACACCAAACCTGCGAAAAAGAAACCCGCCGCTAAAGTCGAAAGAAAGGCGCCGGTCCCTAGATTGAAAGCCCAAGTCATCGAGGTGCAGAAAAAAATACGAAAAGCGCCTGTTAGAAAGCTTAAACTGAAACAAAACGAACCGGAAATAAAGAACAAAGCGAAACCGGACGTGCCGGAGAAATTGGCGCCGGAATCAGAATTATCGGAAAATAAAAATGAGGACGATATAAAAAAACAGCAGACTATTGAAAAGCTTTTGAAACAAGCTAATAAACAACTAAAGTCTAAGAATACCAAAGCAAAATTAAAGAAACTGAATGCAAAGCAGCGAAGCCACATTAAGAAAATTAAAAAGCAGTCGAAAGGCGAGCAGGTAACAAAGAAAATGGAGGAGAGTAAGAAACCGGAATCCAATTCAAGCCCAGATTATACTTCAGATGAAATCCCTCTGAAAGAGCTTTCCCAACGTCCCAGTGAAAATATCGAACCGCCCGGCCAAGATAAGAAAACCACTGTCGGAGAAGTCGTTCCAGAAACTCCACGCAAATCTACTCCCAAGCGAAAAATCAAAACCAAACCAAAAATGACTCTGATCAAAAAACGGGTAATGGCTTCTAAAGATAAACTAAAAAGCAGGGAGGAAAAACGGAAAACAAAACTATTTGGATTTTGGAACGGACCAAAACGTCACCGCGTTGCCTCTCTAAACGCGTTGGCAAAAGTCCATTGCCTTTACGAGAACGAGACAAGGGGGAACATCTTAGACATCATCGACGAAAGTACCGCCAAAAGGGAGTACAATCCCAAAAGGGAGTCACTGAAAAAAGAAACAAAAAATCTCATAAAAAAGGAGCTCATAAAGGAGGAATCTGATGAGGAAATGGAGGATAAAATGTCTGAGGGACCAGTGACGCCACCTACCAGAACTTTAAGGTGTGTACCCGGACTACGCGCGGTAGGTAAGCACTGGGACATGCATGAAACCTCGTCGAGTTCAGAAGACACCAACAGTGACGAAAGCGGCAATGAGAGCGTCCCCGTTGCGATAAAGAAAGAGAAAGCACCTTTACAAAAACAAGATACAGACAAAGAGCAAGATGAAGCGGCAAAGGAGAAAAAGCGGCGGCGTAATCGCAACGAGGTCATGATGGACCTCAAAGATATGGTCGTCCGCAAGAGAATGGCCAGCTTAAACGCCAGTGCTATCCTGGCTGCTAGCTATTCTGTAGAGAAACGGCCGCCAAGGGCGCCAAAGGACGCCGACGATTCATCGTCGTACGAAAGCGGGTCGTCAGAGGAGTATTTCGCCGCGTCCGATGACGATACTAAAGACGATGATGTTAACAAAGAGGATGATAGGAAGTTGATAGAGGTGCACACGACGCCTAATAAGAAGGTGGCCGTCATTCTCAATCAGGATACCGATGTTACTATCACGGGTGTGTACGTGAACAGCACCACGCGTTCGACACACCATGAGGGCTATTGCAGCATAGCGGGAATGCAATATAGAATTTCTGCTACCAGCCATACTCAGACTGCGGCGACCGCTGTCGCTACCGAGACCCTCCTGCAGTCTGCTGCTGCGTCTTCCAGTAGCGCACCTGATAATGTGAGTATTTATGTTGTATTTCGTGCGCTGAGAGCTCAGATTCAAATAGGTAGTGATTACATGTACAGTATTCTATTTAAACGTGAAGTATATCTCCGAAGTAAAAGTAATAAATGTTCAATAAAACTAATAAAGGTTCACAAGATAACAGAGTTAAATAAAGATCAATGTACAGAGTGATACTTTTATCAAGGGAAATAAATGTATTTTTCGTGTGAACTACTTACCGGAGAAAATTATTTTCTGTATAACATGTTGTATTCGTATTACCTGCCACTCAAAATTAGGGGAAACGTCGCTACGCTTGAAACATTTTTCTTTCGAGCAACACACCAATTTAATTACGTCATTGAAAAGATCTTTTAATTTTCAGTCTTTTTGTAAATACCATTTTTTTTCTGTTTATTTTTTAAGTTATGATGTAATTTATGTTATTTATATTACACAGTGTGTTCCCGAATGGGGTATCGCATTCTTGTAAACTTTTTTATTTTTGATTTGCCGAGAAAAAGTCATTCTTTATAAAAAAATTTACTTGACTTTGGAAGTCGTAAACAGTTGTCAAATTTAAGATAAATTAAGTATACAGGGTATTCTAAAAATTAGAAAATACGAAATCGACTTTAAGCAAACTACCTCTGTTTTACGTTTATTGAAAGTTTTATTTAACAAAGCTTTTTCAATTATGAAGAAAAGCTTACATATAGAATTTAGTTGCAAAATAAGGAAATAACCTCGGAAACAACAATTTTCAAGAAAAATTAAATTTTATTCAACCAAGTTGAAAACTATTCCATATGTAGACCTAAACTATTCCATATGTAAACACATTTTCTAAACTTTTTCTAAGATGAGCTTACATCTAGTAATGCCATGGGTTAATGTCAATATCGGTGTAATACTCGATGTAATAGATATTTATTAGTATTTTGTATTTTCTATAAAAATCTTAATTATTGAATTGTGCTAACCCTGGAAACAACGAATTTAGTTGGTCAAATACTATGGAATCGGAAATATTTCTTATAAATACGTAATGGATGTTTTTAATGAGAAGTATCCAGATGTTAATGTTAAAATATTGTCCAAGTCCGAAAATATCATTTAAGTGGGTTTCTTTGTTTAAAAAATTCATGACAGTTTTGTTTGAAATTAAACCCAAGCTGTTAGATAGATGTCAAGTAATTAGTACTTAGTCTTTTTTATATTTTTTAAATTTATCAATTTTTTTCATTTTTCTATTTTTTTATTTTGATGAAATATTGGATATTGGGTTTTTGGACAATTCTGAACAACTTTCATTAGGAAAATTTCTGATAAAAAAATGCCTAGCACCGGAAAATCGGAAAAAGGGTGGTTTTTTCGGTTTAGGTATAGTGGTTGGAGGGTAAGTCAAGGGACTATATTTCCAATACCGTACTTATTTATGGTTAAGTTAAAACTTTTGAAATTAAATATTACTGATATGAATTATTTTTCAATAAAAAAATGTATTACCTAGCCTGAGAATTATAAAAAAATATCTCTACGTAAATGTAACCAGAAATGTAACAGTTAAATTTTATTGGTAAGTTATAAGTATTTCATGAATGTAATGTTAAAAAACCGAAAAATCAAATAAACAAAAAGTCAGGTTGGTGTCAAATCATTTTTTTTAATTGTGTTTTTTTTGCAACCCTTCAAGAAATGAAACCAGCCACTTCACTGTGTTACAATAACTTGGCTAGATGATTTTTTTCTTATTACGAGATTATTAATATTAATAATAAAACCTAATTTACGTAATGATTTTGCAGAGCAACAGTGATTCGCTACCATCTTCAAAATCGTACACACCGCTGGATGCCCTCTCCAACATGCAGCCTCCTCCAGGACCGGGCATCCAGCATAACCATCCGGTCTTGCACGGCCAGCAACATATGGGCCCACCACAGCATGTTCTTCCGATACCACCACATCAGTTGTCACCGGGTAAGTACCAAGAAGTTATAGTAGGTAGTTTAACTTTCTATTTTATTTTTTACGTCAGTTATCCATATATACAGGGTGTTCCAAAAGTACTTAACTCCTGAAATTGTAGAGTGATAAAATGTCTCACTGAAAGCGTTTAAAAATATTTTAATCGCCTTTGAGGTCACCCCAATAATTCTTGTAAGTCTAGCAGATCTAGATTTGTGTAAAGGAGACGATATTCTACCGTTTATAGTGGAATCCGTATTACTTACAATTATTCTTAATTGTAAATTGTTATAATTATTATATTAAAGGTGATACAGAGAAATACTTTTGTATTTTTCTGTATGACCTTTATCGGTTTATTGATTAAACAACGAGTTGAAACATGTCAGCATTTAAAAAAATAAAGCAGTTGTTTCGGTTTTAAAAAAGACGATCGGAAACTATTGTCAAATATAACTTTTGAGTGTCATATCAAAACTTAGAGAGAATAGTGTACAATATAGTTGAAAAATTCCTACAAAGAATACATATAGTATCACCAAGCCAACATGGATCTGGACAAAATATGTCCATAGAAACTGCCTCTTATCAGTTACTAAATTTTGTATATAAAGAACTGGATAATGAGAAATATGTTTGATTTTTCACGGGCTTTTGACTCAGTCGATGCCTAGTTTTTAAATCAAAAACTATGGGAATTAAAGGAAGCATGTTACAATGGATCTCGTAATATATTTCCAACAGGAAATTATTGGTTAAATAGATCTGAGACCAAAAATATTAAAATGAGGGTTCTGTATTGGGACCTCGGCTCTTCATGATTTACGTCAAATATATCTAAATGCAAAGTTACTACGTTTGCCGACGATACCACTGTAACTGTAGCCCTTAAAGAACTCTCAGTAAAGTTGAATTGTGTGCGAGACGAACTAGTGGCATGGTGTCAACGGAACAATCTAATTCTTAATGACAAGAAAACAGTCTCATTAAGTTTCTATAGAAAGAAAACCATTATCCTCAAAGAGTATGAGCGGGTAGCAATGTAAAAAGTGCCCCCGCATCTACCGAACTAAAATGGCTTCCATAAGATATCTCGTATGCTGACTGTCTTGTGTACAAAGTGTTAAGCTCGTGGACTCTGCATGGGGTGGGAAAAAAATAATTTACCCCTAAATGTTTTATTTTTTTTCTCACCTCCTATTTGACGGATCGCTTTGTAATTTGGCACAAATGATATTAGTGTTAGATAGTTTATTTTAAAAAATATTACTCTTCTACGATGATTTTATGCATTAAAGAAAATTAATATATTTTTTCAATGGCCTGAAGGGTAACTACCCTGTTTGACACTATTACCATATTTTGATATAATATGTATTTAAACTATAACATATAACAGTTACAGTTTTATTAATGCGGTGGAAGAGGATAAAAATAAATAAAAATTATCTGAACTTGCAATATTACGAGTATATTATTTAATATTTAGATAGGTAATCATATAATTCATTCATGTTTAGTTATTTCACTTCAGCTAAGACATCGCAAAGAAAAAGAAGAACAAGAAAAGCGACCTCAAGAAGAAAAAGAAGAGCAAGAAAGAAGACGTCAAGAGGAACAAAGGCGGCGTCAAGAAGAAAGACACGAATTGAAGGAAATAATGGAAGACCTGAAAATAAGGCGTCAAGAAGAGAAAGAAGAACAAGAAAGACTACGCCAAGAAGAAAAAGAGGAACAAGAAAGAAGCCAGGAATAACTGAGGAAAATCCTAAGCGATCAAATGAAAATCCAATAAGACGCTATGAATTCAATCACTAACGAAATCAAAGAAGAGATAAACAAGGTCGAAGATAAAGTAGGTTTGGTCAAAACAGAAGTCAGTCAAGTCAAAGCGGAAGTAACCGACATCAAAGAAAAGATGAGTGAGGTCGAAGGAGAAATGGAGCGCCTTAAACGACAATTGAGAGAGAAAGGAGGCCAGCTGGTAGCATCATCAGGTCCTCGTTTAAAACCTTCCTCATTTGACGGCCAAAGCTCATGGACAACGTACAAGAGACAATTTGAAGGCGGCTGCAAGTGCGAATAACTGGGATAACGAGGAAAAGGCTATGGCATTAGTTCTGGCGCTAAGGGGCCAAGCCTCAAGAGTTCCTTCAGACCATCCCGGTGGAGAAACACAGGGACTTCAAAGTCTTGGAAGCTGCATTAGACTTGAGATATGGCGACCAAACCTTGCCCAAGTGTACCAGGCTCAGCTAAAAAATCAAGGACGCAAAAGGTTGGGGAAAGCTTACAAGAATTTGAAGCTGCGATAGAGAGACTGGCACACCTGGCATATCCAAGTGCACCAAGAGAATTTCCCTCCTATTTTGCGCCCTCTGCTTACTAATTCTTTTTTCATCTTTCGGCCCTCTGCTCGTCAAAAATTTTTCCCCGCTTATGAATCATGAAACGGACATCAACATTTTTTTTTAGATTTCTCCCCCCTTCCCGCTCATTCATTATGAGACCACTGTGACATGCAACTTCAGATTAATTTTTGTAGCTGATTATGCGAACGCTTTGGCCAAAATCCCGGCTATCGAAATCTATATCTGGTATTGGGGCGATGTAGCTTAATTTAGACAAGCGGGTATTGTAAACACTGTATTTACATCAGTGGTTTGACGACAATTACCATTCATTTCGGAAACGATTGTTTGAAAGGTGATGGTTAGGGCTGGATTAGTAAATAATGATGTTTTTCTTTCACATAATATGCCTAATCATCTTCAGAATCACAAAAATTTCTGATTTTTCTTTGGATTTGGTATCTCCCTCTCAATCTCCCTTAATAATTAAGATAAAAAAAAGGTCCAAAAACGAAAATGTTAAGAAAATATGAGACTATAATTCAATCTCCACCTGATTTTAATTTTGCTATTGGTGATTCCCACGGGATGTTTTAAAATTTTGAAAAAAAAATCATAGCTTAATTTTTACGCTCTGTCTTTAAAGAAAAAACAATTAATAAATAAGTATCTTTTTTTTCTCGAATGACCATTATAATTGTTATGGATTAATTTGAAAAAGAGGAGAATATTTTTTCTTGTTAGCGCTAAATTAAAAGTAAAATAATTTTCCACGAGTAGATAATCCAGAAATATGAAAGCGCAACATTTGCAGCATTGTTTCACAGTCGAATTGGTTTAGTAAGAATATAAATTGAGATTTTATGCGCCGCTTGCTGAGACTGTCAGGCAGAATCGACATAACAACTCGTCATTTGAATAGAGAGACGATTGCAGGACAAACGCAATCCTACTTCTAGTAAACTGTTTCGCAAATCTTTGTGAATTTTCTATTTCATGAATATGCTCCTCATTTTATGATGACGATGACTGTACAATTGATGCATATTCAAGTCGCTCTGATAAATGAAGTGTAAATATTAACGTTGGTACTCTTAAAGTTTTGGATACATTTCGAATTATACGACGATCCCAGAGTTTTGAAAAAAATTGGTGGCTAACAATTAAGATGAGACGAGCTCAGCTCGTCTTATTTATACTCGATACGAAAAGTTAAGCAACAGAAGTCGCTGCTAATATTCGGAAGGGGACCTCCAGAGAAACACAGCAACTTCACCCCACCTTCTAACGGCTTGTGTATTAGCAGTTACGCAGAAACTATTCAATATAAGGCGAGAATTCCATATTGAGTATACAATCCTTCTGAGAATGTAAAGCAGTCAGCCTCGTGTCTATTAGATGTTGTAAAAACGTTCACTCTACTTTGTTGAGTCGAATACAACGTTCTATGGATGCTTGTAAATGATTCGTATTGAATGTTTAACTCGATTCAAAATTGTGCCTTTACTATGCGATGACATTGTAAAACATGCTTTAACTTGGTCGAAAAAATGTTGTTAACAAAAGTTCCTAGTCATAACTTTCTTAGGCGAAAAGATCTCTTGGAAAAATCTCGTAAATCCAACCGTTATCGAAAAAACTCACTTCAAAATGCATTTCTGCTATTTGATCATTTGAAGTAAACGTTCACTCTACTTTGTTGAATCGAGTACAACGTTCTATGGATGCTTGTAAATGATTCGTATTGAAAGATTAACTCGATTCAAAAATGTGGTCTTACTATCCGATGACATGGAAAAACATGCTTAACTTCGTCGAATCAAAAAATGTTAACAAAAGTTCCTAGTCATGACTTTTCTAGGCGAATAGGTCTCTTGGGAAAACCTCGTAAAACCCACCGTTATCGAAAAAACTCGCTTCAAAATGCATTTTTGCTATTTGATCACTTGAAGTAAACGTTCACTCTACTTTGTTGAATCGAATACAATGATCTATAGAAGCTTGTAAATGATTCGTATTGAATGATTAACTCGATTCAAAAATGTGCTTTTACTATGCGATGACATGGTAAAACATGCTTTAACATCGTCAAATCAAAAAATGTTGTTAACAAAAGTTCCTAGTCATGACTTTTCTAGGCGAAAAGGTCTCTTGGAAAAATCTCGTAAAACCAACCGTTATCGAAAAAACTCACTTCAAAATGCATTTCTGATATTTGATGATTTGAAGTAAACGTTCACTCTACTTTGTTGAGTCGAATACAACGTTCTATGGATGCTTGTAAATGATTCGTATTGAATGTTTAACTGGATTCAAAATTGTGCCTTTACTATGCGATGACATTGTAAAACATGCTTTAACTTGGTCGAATCAAAAAATGTTGTTAACAAAAGTTCCTAGTCATAACTTTTTTAGGCGAAAAGGTTTCTTGGAAAAATCTCGTAAATCCAACCGTTATCGAAAAAACTCACTTCAAAATCCATTTCTGATATTTGATGATTTGAAGTAAACGTTCACTCTACTTTGTTGAGTCGAATACAATGTTCTATGGATGCTTGTAAATGATTCGTATTGAATGTTTAACTGGATTCAAAATTGTGCCTTTACTATGCGATGACATTGTAAAACATGCTTTAACTTGGTCGAATCAAAAAATGTTATTAACAAAGGTTCCTAGTCATAACTTTTTTAGGCGAAAAGGTATCTTGGAAAAATCTCGTAAATCCAACCGTTATCGAAAAAACTCACTTCAAAATCCATTTCTGATATTTGATGATTTGAAGTAAACGTTCACTCTACTTTGTTGAGTCGAATACAATGTTCTATGGATGCTTGTAAATGATTCGTATTGAATGTTTAACTGGATTCAAAATTGTGCCTTTACTATGCGATGACATTGTAAAACATGCTTTAACTTGGTCGAATCAAAAAATGTTATTAACAAAGGTTCCTAGTCATAACTTTTTTAGGCGAAAAGGTATCTTGGAAAAATCTCGTAAATCCAACCGTTATCGAAAAAACTCACTTCAAAATGCATTTCTGCTATTTGATCATTTGAAGTAAACGTTCACTCTACTTTGTTGAATCGAGTACAACGTTCTATGGATGCTTGTAAATGATTCGTATTGAAAGTTTAACTCGATTCAAAAATGTGGTCTTACTATCCGATGACATGGAAAAACATGCTTAACTTCGTCGAATCAAAAAATGTTAACAAAAGTTCCTAGTCATGACTTTTCTAGGCGAATAGGTCTCTTGGGAAAACCTCGTAAAACCCACCGTTATCGAAAAAACTCGCTTCAAAATGCATTTTTGCTATTTGATCACTTGAAGTAAACGTTCACTCTACTTTGTTGAATCGAATACAATGATCTATAGAAGCTTGTAAATGATTCGTATTGAATGATTAACTCGATTCAAAAATGTGCTTTTACTATGCGATGACATGGTAAAACATGCTTTAACATCGTCAAATCAAAAAATGTTGTTAACAAAAGTTCCTAGTCATGACTTTTCTAGGCGAAAAGGTCTCTTGGAAAAATCTCGTAAAACCAACCGTTATCGAAAAAACTCACTTCAAAATGCATTTCTGATATTTGATGATTTGAAGTAAACGTTCACTCTACTTTGTTGAGTCGAATACAACGTTCTATGGATGCTTGTAAATGATTCGTATTGAATGTTTAACTGGATTCAAAATTGTGCCTTTACTATGCGATGACATTGTAAAACATGCTTTAACTTGGTCGAATCAAAAAATGTTGTTAACAAAAGTTCCTAGTCATAACTTTTTTAGGCGAAAAGGTTTCTTGGAAAAATCTCGTAAATCCAACCGTTATCGAAAAAACTCACTTCAAAATCCATTTCTGATATTTGATGATTTGAAGTAAACGTTCACTCTACTTTGTTGAGTCGAATACAATGTTCTATGGATGCTTGTAAATGATTCGTATTGAATGTTTAACTGGATTCAAAATTGTGCCTTTACTATGCGATGACATTGTAAAACATGCTTTAACTTGGTCGAATCAAAAAATGTTATTAACAAAGGTTCCTAGTCATAACTTTTTTAGGCGAAAAGGTATCTTGGAAAAATCTCGTAAATCCAACCGTTATCGAAAAAACTCACTTCAAAATCCATTTCTGATATTTGATGATTTGAAGTAAACGTTCACTCTACTTTGTTGAGTCGAATACAATGTTCTATGGATGCTTGTAAATGATTCGTATTGAATGTTTAACTGGATTCAAAATTGTGCCTTTACTATGCGATGACATTGTAAAACATGCTTTAACTTGGTCGAATCAAAAAATGTTATTAACAAAGGTTCCTAGTCATAACTTTTTTAGGCGAAAAGGTATCTTGGAAAAATCTCGTAAATCCAACCGTTATCGAAAAAACTCACTTCAAAATGCATTTCTGCTATTTGATCATTTGAAGTAAACGTTCACTCTACTTTGTTGAATCGAGTACAACGTTCTATGGATGCTTGTAAATGATTCGTATTGAAAGTTTAACTCGATTCAAAAATGTGGTCTTACTATCCGATGACATGGAAAAACATGCTTAACTTCGTCGAATCAAAAAATGTTAACAAAAGTTCCTAGTCATGACTTTTCTAGGCGAATAGGTCTCTTGGGAAAACCTCGTAAAACCCACCGTTATCGAAAAAACTCGCTTCAAAATGCATTTTTGCTATTTGATCACTTGAAGTAAACGTTCACTCTACTTTGTTGAATCGAATACAATGATCTATAGAAGCTTGTAAATGATTCGTATTGAATGATTAACTCGATTCAAAAATGTGCTTTTACTATGCGATGACATGGTAAAACATGCTTTAACATCGTCAAATCAAAAAATGTTGTTAACAAAAGTTCCTAGTCATGACTTTTCTAGGCGAAAAGGTCTCTTGGAAAAATCTCGTAAAACCAACCGTTATCGAAAAAACTCACTTCAAAATGCATTTCTGATATTTGATGATTTGAAGTAAACGTTCACTCTACTTTGTTGAGTCGAATACAACGTTCTATGGATGCTTGTAAATGATTCGTATTGAATGTTTAACTCGATTCAAAATTGTGCCTTTACTATGCGATGACATTGTAAAACATGCTTTAACTTGGTCGAATCAAAAAATGTTATTAACAAAGGTTCCTAGTCATAACTTTTTTAGGCGAAAAGGTCTCTTGGAAAAATCTCGTAAAACCAACCGTTATCGAAAAAACTCACTTCAAAATGCATTTCTGATGTTTGATGATTTGAAGTAAACGTTCACTCTACCTTGTTGAGTCGAATACAACGTTCTATAGAAGCTCGTGAATGATTCGTATTGAATGATTAACTCGATTCAAAAATGTGCTGTTTCCAAAATTTTGGAAAGATTTTTTCCCCCCAGATATCTACAGTATTTGTTATCACATAGCTTATATCCTTTACGTCAATCGGGATTTTGTTAGAGTATAACATCGTTATTTTCTGAAAGGGAATTATCTTTATAAAAGTACTCAAAAAGAGACAAAAAGTATAGCGCTATTCTATAAAAAACTCTATTTTAAAGGTAAAAATGAGCAAAAGTGAATCTATTAATTTAAATTAAAAACTTAGTTTATTACTTCAAAGAAAAAGAATAACTCCCAGTCCAGGATATAATAAGGTAAAATTCGTAAATGAACTAAGGGAGTTTTGAAATAAAAAATAACTAATAAACGATAACAAAATTTATTGTAAATATAAAAGGTATAAAGGTATAAAAGGTGGGGAAATGAAATTGTGCTAACGATTATAAAGATCAAACAGAATGAAAGATGTACAGAGAGATAGACAGATTTATCATATACTAAAAACAAGGTAAATATATACGATAACTTACAAAGATAAATCCATAATTATTGGCAGAAGGCCACAATATATCAGGACTACTGTAACTACTCCAAAAGGATAGATAACTAAATTATTAGTTAGCCAACGTAGTTATTAATTAAAGAAACTATTAAATAAAATATCACTATTAAGAATTTTAAAACATTTTTAGATACTTAAAGTCAATAAACAAATCTGTATACGTACGTAAAAGTATTTACAGATAAAATGAAGTGCATATAGCATAATTAACTAAAATGGACGTACAGAAACACAATGTGCTTAAGGGTGCCGGTGCCGTGCTTAAGAAAATGATTTCGTAGTTCGAGGATTTCTCTTACATCCCTGAACCGATTCAACAAATTTTTTGATAGGCCTTTAGATACAGCCTTATAGAATGGTACCAGACTATTGAAAAGTCAAAAAAAAATATATATTTTTTTGATTTTCGCACAAGTAAAAAATTTTTTTCTTTTCTTAGTTTTAAATAGCCTAGTACCATTCTATAAAGCTGTCTCTAAAAGAATATCAAACAATTTTTTCAATCAGTTCAAGGATGCAGGAGACATCCTCGAATTACGTTCACGAAACCGCCCACCTTAAGCACAATATATTATTTTACATTAACTAAACATGATATAAACTAAACATGACATATATAAGTTTCTAAAGAAGAATACGCGCACTCACGAAAACAAATTTGTTTGTCAAACAACGGGATGGACACGAAAGTTACACATTCCACAAAGAAGTGGAATTGATAAAAAACCGCACAAAACGTACGATGAAAATGCCGGACCCTAGTAAAGACAACCAGAGGCAGGAAGGAAATTGAAGGTACTGCAAGTAACCAATAGACACCTGAAGAAAGTTAAGTGTTTTGTACTTACAGTAACTAGTATACATTCAGAACAATAACAGCAACAAATTCATAGCTTGGTATCAGTGATAACTCTGCCAAAATGCTAATATTTACCAATCCTAGGTAAACTAAACACTAATACAATAATGTAACACTTAACACTTAAAAGGCTCAAATTCCAGCAATTATTATTTTTTTTAACGACTATGCGAGCCCAAAGGCCGCTTAAAAAGTGAATACATCACACTCATTTGTGGTTTTATATTCGCGCCTAGCACACTACTTTCGGGAGCTGCAACCAAGGGCAACGTAGGCATTATGTCATATATGTGCTTGTCATTGGAGGAATAGTTCCCGCGCGGCTATTTTGCCCGGTTATTTTATGGAATTTCTAGAAAGTTAACTCGTAAACAGTTACCGTCCAACAGGGCCTGCGTTAAATCTTGTTTTACAAAACTAACAAGATCAGTAATAATGTAATTTAACGGATTTTAATAGAAATATACGAATACTAAAAAAGTTAACCGTTACAAAAGGATATAACACCACCATCGCTTTGATGAAACTTAATGCCAAGGTCACCAGTCCGCTAGATGGATGCTAGACTAGTCCAAGGCATTTAATACTATTGTTACAGTTGTCCTGTTCATGATCCAGATATACACGGTCTACCTATATGAAATGCACACGCGTCACTCTTTATCGCAGGTTTTGTCTTACTTGCCACTGTACTTTGAGTTTGTTTGTAGATACTGAGGGGACAAAGGCGGATTCATGTGATGACTGTAATATGTTTGAAATATCCCCACTAAGCGAGGTTTACTCTAACGTCCGCTATTTGAGGGGTTTCGAGGGAATGACCAAGTATGTGCATCGTCCTATGCATTTTTTTAATGAAATTTCGAGTGGCATTTTTTTTATGCAAACGCGTTAAAAAATAAGATATAGGAGTGGGGGGAGGGGAAAATGCAAAAAAAAAATAAAAATTGAAAATTTAGTTAAAAAAAGACGTAAATTCATTTTTTTATTTGCTTTGTATACATTTTATGTGAAAAAAAAACGAAAAAAAATGTACTTTTAAAATTGAATTTCGCGCCATTATCAGTCAGCCATTTTGAATTTTCCGATTTTGTCTTCAAATTCGTAATTGGTGACCTGGAAAACCCCCGAGTATAAAATTTGGACGATATTTTATTAATTTTAGGGCAATTATTAAAAATTTTTTTTAAACGGATGCAAATTATGCACTTTAGAATGCGTTTAATGGCTACAATCGGCCCATAAAGGGTCTTAAATGACCCAATATGTTACTTAAGACTTGTATAATACTAAAACAAACCATTTTTCTCAAATTTTTATGAATCTTAAATGAATATCTTTGAAAAATCCTTGAAAAATGCACAAAAACAGCAAAAAATGCACTTTTTTGCATAATTATGCATTTTTAGGTACTTTCCCCGTTATTCTGTGCGTACGGACTATGATTTTTCAAGTTTTTATACAATAAAATGCAATAAAATCTTTTGGAGATAAAACTTCTTGAAAATCACCTTTTTTTTATTAATTCCAATAGTTTCATACGGCATATGTGCTAATTTCGTTCATATCTTGTAAGTATTCTGTATTTTGTTATTAACATGGATCAAAAAAGAGGATATATAAATATTGTATAGTTCCAGACTGCAAAAGTACATCAGTGTCTACTCCCAATAAGATATTTATTTTATTTACCAAGTGATGAAAGTATTAGGTATTTGTGGCAGCAAGATATGCGCCGTTGCCGTTGGCGCGGAGCGAGCATTTGTAAACGAATTCGAAATCAATTAGGGTTAATATTAACGCTAGCGGCGTTACTTAAAGAGTTAAATGCTTTCGAAAAATTCAAAAATAAATTATAAAGTAAATATCACTAAATGAGCCCATTATAAATAAGACAAATGGCACACTAATCAAAACTTTTTAATATTCATCTGTTACACAAATGTAGTGGTAACAAGATTTATTACAATTCCATCATACTAGATGTCCACACTGCTCTTCCAGACTCCACATATGTTTCAAACCGTCGTAACAAGTCTATTGGGCAAGCAGCTGGTATTACATAGCTGGATTCTATGCGAAAAATTATTTTAGAAACACCTCCAATGTTTTAAATAGCTGAAGCTTGCAGATCTATGTACTTGAAGTTTCGAATGTTCACTTGAACGAATTTTATATGAAAAAGGAAAATTAATAAAAACCACACTTCGAATTAGGTCTAAAATCTTAAGTATTGTGGATATTATTGTCAGCAAATATGGCAATGAAGTGTTTACGCCTAAATCAGTGTGTTTTTTTTTAAATTTTTTTCATCTAAAATTCGTTCAAGTGAACGTTCGAAACTTCAGGTATATGCAGATCTGTTATTAGACAACTGTAAAATATTGAAAATAGTATATTACAGTATTCACAATGAAGTGAAGATCCTATTTAATAATGTAGGGGTAGTAATTTGAAAAACGAAAATTGGGAGCAGTTTCTTAAGGGTTCTAAGAAGCAAGACAGTTGCAAGTATGTAATCAAAAGGACTCTGGCCTCTTTCGTAATTCCTTTTAGTTAATTTTTGTATCTTCCCAGATAACGTAGATATGGCCTGTATACAATTCTGGGACACCCTGTATATCAGAAAATTCGTCAGCTAGAACATGTTTCTTATTGTTAATTGTTATTTTTGCAGGACTTCGCCATGGATGTTCAAGTGCATTTTCTTCACCGCATTCAACACCCAATTATCAGTTGCCCCCAGGTCACCATCCACCCATACAAGGCGAACCTGGATATGTTCACGGTAAGTTTATTTATCTTTGCACGTTTGTTCATATACTTAATCTATTTATATGTATTTTTCACGTTTCGTGAAATCAAATATTATTCGGTACAAATATATACTTAAGTTGTAAACTTTTATATTCCAACAGATGTATATTAAATTTTAATGTGCCTAAAAATCTTTGTAATACGTTGCTGTTATCACATTTAAATTATTCTGCCCTTCTTATTAAAAGAATCCTATCTGTCATTCAAGGATAATGCAAGGGCATGGGATAAATAATTTATATCGTTTTCCAATACAATAAGTACATAAATGATATGTTTATACATGCACAATAAAATCATGGAAGTTAATGGATGAACAAGAACAGCATTGGCCGGCTGACCCAAAACAATATAAACATGTATTTATCTGACTTGTAAGCAAAAATAACAGCAAATCAAAATTAATCATGTTTAACAACAGTCAGCACATCATTTAACAATTAATTAGGTACATAATAGACAGATCTAGTCTGTATATTGGACAAAGGTCTTGCAAAGAAACACTAAAACTACCTATTTTCGCTTCAAAAATGACGAAAATTATGTTGATAACGAAGCACCACACTAATATTTAAGATGTCAATTCTTAGGCAGCTCCAATCGAATTTATGATGCAACAGGTAAATGGCTAGATGATTTTATGAGCAAATTAATTACTTGTAGAACGAGGCACTGCACAGCTTACATGCTAAGTACAAATTATATCAATAGTTATAGGCAGCTAATAGATAGTTTTTGTTGCAATAAACACCAACATTGAACACAAACTTTTAGTTAGATTCTTAGATAACCAATATGTGTTATCCAGTGCTGATCTCGTACGGGAATCATGTCCCACAATAGCCGTTCAACAGCTCAGGAGGGGTCTAAGAGAACGGAAGAAAAATTTAGTCCACTAACCAATAGCGATTAGTCTTTTCAATATCCCGCCTTAGAAAGATGCGTCTTGAAGCCTTTAAATTAAAATATTATCACACGTAATATTCGTTAAGTACTCAAAGAATTTGAAAACGGGGCTTTGAACAATTTTATTACTCGCAAATGTAAAATATTATACAAAGGTATATAAAATGGTGTAAATCACCAAAAATGAACAATTTAATAGAACATCAAAATTGAACCGTTACACAGTTGTAAATGTACTTTTATGTGCACTTAGAACAAAGAAAATAACACTTAATATCTGTAGTTAATATTCTTCTTACTATATATCAGACATTTTAACTAAAAATAGTGTAGATCTTATGCGTATAGCATAGAAAATGTGAAAATCTGAAAGTTTAAATTTTTGCCTTTTCCTTAGGACGGCAGTATTGCAGTTTTATATCCAGGGTGGTCTGAATTTTAATTTGGAAACTTCGCCAACGGATACTACGCCTAAAAATAATATATTTTTGTCATATAAACATTTACCGAGAAATCAATGGATTTCGGTAAAAAAAAAATAAATTCACCAGAACGAGTTAGGATATTTTATTGAAATTAGGTATAGCTAAAGAAAGTACATTATTTAAAATGAATTTTGTCCCAAATATTACATTGGTTGATATTTTTTTTCTTGTCGACTACCCTTCAGGCCACAAGAATTTTTTATTCGTACGCCACTGGTCAAATTTAATGCAAAAATTTTAATCTACGTTCCCTTTAGAACATAGCCATAGCATTCAATTTGAAGGTAGAAATTGTATCTTCATTATACAGTCATACGTTATTATTATACTCTTCGCAAATACGAAAACGAAGAGTATATTGTATACGATCGGCACATTTCTAAAACCGTAAATATCGCTCGCAGACAAAAAATTTTCATATCATTGTGTTAGTGAACGAATTCTGAACAACTTTCAAAATGTCCGTCTGTCCGTCCGTCCGTCACGTTTCTTGTAAGCACGATAACTCGAGAAAGAAAAATCCGATTGTACTGAAATTTGGACAGAAGTTAGTGTTAGCTATTGTTTTTGAACAAAATCAATCGGTAAATAAAAATGTTATTAATGATTTAAATTTAAGAATTTTTTTTTTGATTTTTATGTTTTTGTAAAAATTTACATTTATTTACGTGTCAGGTAGTTCTTACGCTTTTGACTCGGAATCCAAGGGTCCCAGGTTCGAAACCCCACATGGGGTATGGTATAGTTTTTTTTATTTTTTATTTATTTTACACTGAGTCTTTCACCAACTAAGTTCGTACTATAAAATTAAAAATGTCTAAAACATTATTTACAAAAAACTGCGAAGATTATCCTATAGAATGTGTAACAATTATATAAAAAGTTTAGTAAACCGGCGAAGAGTACGTTTTGAGCTTGTTTACGTTTTTTTTTTTACATAATCAACCCTTAGAATATCTTTGGCAACATTCATTTTAAATAATGTTCTCGTTTTCACTATACCGGTATATCAAATATCAGTCCATAATCTGAATTCGTTTTTGAAATATTAAAAAATATATATAATTTCACCAACTGCAACACCTTGTATTTTCATTAATTTTTTGGTGAATGTTTATATGACAAAAAGTTATTATTTTTAGGCGTAGTTATACGCTGACGAAGTTTCCGGATTCAAATTCGGACCACCCTGTATAAACTCTGGTCACAGTAGACAAAAACAGATTGTAAAAGTTACAACATTTATGTAACTGGCATCTGTCATGTTTCAAAAATTATTATTATTTTTTTTACCGTTACCACCACACCACAACGTGGATGTGGTAGTAATTGTGAAATTGAGTTTAAATTGTATTGTAAATTTAAATTGATAAGATATTTCTATCTTCATTAATAAAATATGACACTTTAATATATTTTATCTTATTTACCTTTACAATTTAATTTTCTATGCAATGCATGAACTTGCTTATAAATTAAACAGACATTTCTATTTTCATTAATAAAATATGACACTTTAATGTATTTTATCTTGTTTGCCTTTCACAATTTAATTTTCTTTGAAATGCATGAAGTTGATAATAAATTAAATTCAATATTATAATACAATATATGCATATTCAAAAAAAGGCGAGTAGGTATAACCCATAAAATTACTAAAAAGTATTTTATTTATTCGATGCATACATAAACTTTTGTATAGAATAGAATCATCTCGCATATTGTTTTAATTTTAAATTGTTTCATTAAAAAAATACACCAGTGTTTTTATTTTCTCATATTACACTGTTTGGCATATGAAAAAATAATAATGAAATTTTCGCGCGCTCCTCATGACGTCGTAAAACCCGCGAGTTCTCATTGGTTGCCGTCTGTCGCCGATAAAGGAGATGCTATGGACTGCTCAATTACTCTACTCTACTCTACTCTACTCTACTCTACTCTACTCAAGTCTCAAGTGTACTTAGGCCCCACAATGATAAATTCAAGAGGCAACTTTTAGGTAGCAATAACAATATAATGTAAACATCTGATGTTAAAATACAATTCCTAAAAGTATATTATATTGTGAACACCTAATAAGATATTTCTAAACAAAATAAAAACGACGAAATGACTAAATATTATTATATACTCTTCGCAAAAACGAAGAGTATATTGTATTTGATCGGCACATTTCTAAATCAGTAAATATCGCTCGTAGAGAAAAAAATTTCATATCATTATATTAGTGAACGAATTCTGAACAACTATCAAAATGTCCGTCTGTCCGTCCATCACGTTTCTTGTAAGCACGATAACTTAAGAAAGAAAAGTCCGATTGCATTGAAATTTGGAAAGTAACTTAGCGTTAGCTAGAGGAAGAACCATTTTGAAAAAATCAATCAATAAATAAAAAAGTTATTAATCATTTAAATTAAAAAAAAATATTTTCTTAATTTTTGACTTTTGTACTTAAATAGAAATCTTGCGAAATTTTATTCTCTATAATTTTTTTTGTTTATACATTTTACTAATATATATATATTTCATAATAATATATTTAATTCGTTGAAATATAATACAGACATTCACTTATTGCAATGACTTGTGATGGTCCAATGGCTAAAGCTTTGACTGGCAAGCAAGCAAATAAAATTTATTAATATTCATATATACATATGCACCTCCCCGAAACCTGCCTCGGAGGCAGCCAGACAACCACAGCGCGTAGCGCCGTGGTGATTGTAGGGCTGGGCGGGGTAGGTTCGGCTCGGCTTGGCGACAATGATAAAAAAAAGAACAATTAAAATTCCTACCCATCTAGCGTGGGTTTAAAATTAATAATACATTTAAATGCTGCCCCCAAGGGTCTAAAACTAATGCATATAAAACTTAGAACTAGTTGCTGGTTGTAACACTGAATAAATTTTTGCTGTTGACTTGGGTGAAAAGCTAAACGAAAAAACCCGTACGAGAACTGCCTACCAGGTGGTCTCCCTGACGCCAGGAATATGTGGTGGTAAAAGGATAAAGTTTAAAATGTTTAAATTTTTTAAAGGTTTATCGGTCAAAATGGAATTTTTGGTGACAAAATAAAAAAGGGAATAAAACAAGGACAGAAATAGAACATACAGAAAGAGAACAGGAATGATTGGAAATATAGAGTTGAGGAAAGATCAAAGGTGGGGAAATGGTAGGTTGTAGGATAGGAAACTATGGCTAGGGAAGAGGTTGCTGGAAGATAGGCAACGCCTAGTATGGTAGGAGGTGTTTGAGCTGGAATGGGGCATTATGCATTCTTATTTGAGTTATGTTGCTGGTTAGCGGACTATCGACCAGTTTGAAGGTGTGGAATTTCTGGGAGATTTCTTGAACGTAGTCCGCTAGTGGGGTTATGTCGTACCGGCGCCGCGTATGTGATGGTCGGCCTGATCACCATCGTGTACAACAGTTTCTTATTTGTCCTGTTAAGTCCGCTACCCCTGACCAGGAGCGGGTACAGACTCCTGGACATGGCGTAGACCTTGCGTATTGTTTCGTTAATATGTATGTTAAACGTCAGTCGTTTGTCCAAGTTAACCCCCAGATACTTCACGCACCATTTGATTGGAATTTCTTTTCCCCCGATCGAAATTGGCGGTTCTCTGTGTTCGAATCCCTGGCAGGGTATCTTTTTTTAAATTTTTTTTCATATTTTTTTTTCACAACAAAGTTGGTATCACAAAATTTAGAATGTCCAAAAACCAACATTATATACAAGAAAACTGCGAAGAGTGTCCTATATAATGTGTAACAATTATATAAATAGCTCAGTAAATCGGCGAAGAATATAATGCTTCCACTAGTTTTCACTTTGTGTTTGCTTAGATTTTAAAAAAGCTCGAAGCTGAAGTCTACTGGGATTAGGTGTATACAACTAAAATTTTTCCAGAGCTACCTGAAACACGGTGTATCATATTAGAGAATAAAATAAGCGAACCTGAAAGAATAAAATGCGGAGTTCCGCAGGCCACTGTGTTAGAGCGTATTCTGTTATGGACAACAATGTATCAATATCCTTGTTTTTATATAGTAATGTTGAGTGGTCTGTATACAAAATAGATTTTGTTTGGATGGTGTTACTGGACAAGTGATGAAAATAAGAAAGAGAGTTGGACCCAAAACGGAACCTTAGGGTACTCCAAATGTAATATTTATAAATCCAGAATACTTTGGTAGTTCAAATTGGGATCTCTCCTTAAGGTGTAATTCACTCCATTTTTATACTGCACATAAAAAACTCAAAGCTGCCGAGCGAGCTGATATAAGGGGAGACCGGGGCATTCTTTATTTTTCTACACAATATGAAATAAGAAATATATTATATTACTTAATAGATAAAACATCTTTACTGTTATGGAAAGTATGTTCTGGCATGATTAAGATAAGAAATAAACGAAAACACGCCGCTTTTAATCAAGATTTCTAGCTCTTGCGATATAGTTCCGCGAATCACCGCTAACTAGAACTAGCTTATTGTTGGCATTAATACCAGGGTGACAGATAAACAGAGCCGTTACTTTGAATTTATCTGTCAGTGTCGCGAAGGACGGGCAATGCGTCCACCAATGCGTAAGATATTCCGATCTTGGCGCAAAAAAGAGTAAGATTTTTAAATTTATCAGCAACGTCATTAAGTTTCTACCGAAAACACGATTTTTAAATCTCTAGTATTATTTTGTTCATTCTAATAAGCAAAAATTTGAAGTACGGCTCTGTAGTCCTCTTGTCAGCATGTAATATCGCCGACTTTGATATTTTTATGGCCTTTTTTATTTGCACTAAAAATTTATATAGTCCTGTCAATGAATGGTCTCTAGAGATATCACAATTTTTTACTTGAGTGCTGTGTTTGGACTATTTAGGAGGTAAACATACCAAAAGTCGCCGAGCGTAGGAGGTGGGGGGGAGGGGGGCTGCAGGGGGACACGAAGAAAGTCCCGGTTTTTGGTTTTTCGCTCATATTTCGAAAACGGTTAGCCCTAATCAAAAAGTGGCTATATGCAAAATTAAAGCTGACGAAATTTTCTACGATGAGGGTTTTCATTTCAAAACCAGATCCGCTCCGCTATATAATTACAGGTCGACCTAATAGAAGCGTGCTAAAAAATCGACAACAATCTAAGAATTAATTCATTAGAGTTAACAATTTATTAAATCGCAAAAATCGTTCGTGTGATAATGTTCCAGTACTTAACATACTATTACAGCAAATAATTTGTTAACGAGCCTTAACTAATTCTCATACAAACGCCATCATTACTAGAAACAAATTAATGCAGAGCCACCTTCGATTCACCGTACATACTTCATTAGGCTTATTGCCGGACGAAAAATGTGATTAATCATACATAAATCGTTAAGTTAAATAATGAGGTAGAGTAATTAATTATTGTTTCTTTATAGGTGCTTCAAAGTTATTAATGACACATAACGCATGCATACAATAGTTGAGGCAGATAAAAGCATTGTTTATGGTTGTTGTGTTCATATAAACACGAAATATTAATGGCGGTTGCCAAGTCTATTTACCCGGAAAGTTGGGCGATTAAAAATAAAATAAATCGAAGTCGTCGAGGTTATGTATCGTGACAATGTTCTACCTCAAATAACTGTTCATATATTGGGTGTAAATGAATCCAGGATCTCTTCTATAATATTTTTAATTTTATTTCCAGTAGTAAAGAAGCTTCTGTAAATTTTACTGTAAGGTTTTTTTGGAAAATGGATTAAAAATGTTTTAAACTGCGAAATAAAGGTCAGAATTATTTATTATTAATAAATAATAATAACTGATAATAATAATAAAACTGATTCCAAAAGATGGCGAGTTTTCTGAGACAAAAAATTATAGATTAGATAATAGATACTGAAAAATGTATATAACGTTTTTTGTAAAGATTTTATAAGCTTTATAAGTCCTAATGCAATTAGGTTTTTATCTCTGAACCCAACTATAGTAAATGGATTTGAATGATTTTTTTTTGTTGAATTTCTAATGCCATAAACTAAAAAGTTTACCCATTGAAAATTACCGCAATTTCGAAAATCCGTAAATAAAAAAAAAAAAATAAAATTTTTAAAAATCTCAACAAAAAATACAATTATCGGAATTTTTAAATATTTCTTTTAAGAAAATAATGATTGTTATAGTTTTCGAAGTTGTTTATAAAGAATTTGTAAAAAAAATGAAACCTTAATCTGTAATTTTTAAAATCTATGTTGTCGCATTACCAGCTTTTTATTTTTAAGGGTGGAAACCACCCTAAAAACTGAAAAATGAATTACTTTTCTAATTTTACGAATAAATTAACGAAAATCCATAGACCTCTGTTTTTGAGGTCGCTAAATATGACTGTGAGATCAAAACTTATGAGACAAAAATATTATTAAATACTGAAAAATTAATAATTCTTCTAATGTTACAAATAAATTCACGAAAATTCATATATTTATGATTTTTAGGTCTCTGAATATCATTATAAGATCTAAAATTTATAAAAAAAAAAATAGTGGATTAAAAATGGTCACAAAAGAGTATGGTAATATGTCTAATTTTATTAAAAATACAGATTGTTATAAACAAATCAAATTAATACAGTTAAGTAAACTAATTAAATAACATTTTTAATCTGCACTTCAAACATGCTAAAAGTGCAATGCAATCTGCTTTTTCTGCGTATTCTTCGAAAAATAGACGGCTTTGCTCTACCTACTATAGACATTTAAAATGCGCGTACAAACTGAAAAGTTTCAACATTATTTCAAACTGTCATATCTCTGGAACAGTTTGTCGTAGGAAAAAAATAAAAACCCAAACACGTTTTTTTATAAGCTTCAATTCATTCTTTTATTATGATTTTATCAATCTTATACTTTTTGAGATATTTCAATTTTAAATACATAATTTTCTTGCATATGCGCTCAGGCGCCATCTTTAAACCTTTATATCTCTGGAACCGTTTGCCAAAGGAAAGTAAAAAAAAACAAACTATTCGTTTTTTTATAGCCTCATTTTTGTACTCTTACCATTTTTATAAAAAAAATATTTTCTGAGCAATTTCCAAAAACCCGATTTTTTAAAAAAAATTATGAAAATTTTAATTATTGAAAATGGGTACAGAATGAAAAATAATTATTTTGAAAATTTAAAAAAAAATTGAGCATGTTAATAATAATTTGCATAAACAATATATACAAAGGTTTTAAAACAAAGTGAATTAATAAGAAATTAAAGTAAGAAAAATGGCGCCTAAATTTTTAAATACGCTACTTTTTTGTTTGTAACTTTTTTAGTTTTCAGTCGAAAGAAAATTTTAATACCTTTAATTTTTATAAGAATAACAATTTTTCTCGTAGTTGAAGATTTTGAGTAATTTTAGATTTTAACGTTGTATATTTTTTCTGAACGTTTCAGCGCCATTTTGAAAATGCATTTCCAAAACTAAACATCGGAGAAAAAAAAACGTTCTATTTGTTTTCATAAAAGCTGTAATTTTGTACCCTTGCATTTTTTTAAGTCCACATTTTTCGAGTAATTAAAAAAAAAACGTCTAGAAATACGGATTTTAGGGGGTTAAAATTGCAATTTTCAGTTCAAAATATCTCAAAAAATATGCATTTTAGAACCAAAAAGCAGGAAAAATGACAATATAGATTCTTATGTACATACGAAGCATGTTGAAGAAAAAATTTGGAAATTCATTACATCGTTTTCGGGCTAGAATTTAAAAGCTTCACTTATGGTGGGGGAGCTAAGTGGCTTTTTCAGACACTCATCATTTGCTATGCGCTGATTAATTCTATCGAACTTAAATAACGACAAAATAGACTTCTGGCATATGTCAGCCCGTCGAGTTGGCCATGGTTCAAGATATAAAAATCGGTGAAATTAAATCATCGTTAAAAAGCCAATTTTTTTGTGTGTACACATTTTATGTTTAGAATGAATAAAATAAGATCGCCAGAAAGTGTGGGCCAACAGGGGCGCAACCAGAAAGGTCAAAGTGGTAAAAAAACGGAGTTATATAACATCATCGTTACAAACTTTTTTAACGTTGAGCATGTTTATTTAAATGTTTTGAATACAGAAAAAAATTCCCAGAAAGAAACTCCCGTCAGTAAGGCTAGCCAGAAAGAGAATGTTTAGGATTTTTGAAGAAAATTGGATTTTTTTCGCATATTTCATCTCAGAACTCTAAACTCATCGTTACAAGTTCTGGCTCCTTTTTAAAACGTAAATATAAGCTCCTTCAACAATAGAATAGCCTCCCCGTAAAGTTTTTAGTGTTAACAAAAGTACCATAGGCTCTTAAATACAGAAATTTAACACTTTCGGCTAACTTGACTCTGTACCGTGCCTCAGATGTATTCTATCATTATTACCTTTCTGGCTGCGTCTCCTGACGGCCCACACTCTCTGGCGATCTTATTTTATTCATTCTAAACATAAAATGTGTACACACAAAAAAAATGAGCCTTGTAACGATGACATGATTTCATTAATTTTTAAACAGTGTTCGTGACGCTTCTGACAGGAGGTTCCCCGCCAGAAGTTGATTTTATGAATC
This sequence comes from Rutpela maculata, assembly GCA_936432065.2. NCBI lineage: Eukaryota > Metazoa > Arthropoda > Insecta > Coleoptera > Cerambycidae > Rutpela > Rutpela maculata. Next base: position 169,410,053 of record OW386288.2, read on the forward strand.
GTTATCATCCATTAAACCATAAAAATATCTCAAAGTTCATAAAACGATGAGCTGCCGAAGAAGCCGCCTAGCTCTCGCTCTATTACTGTACTGTTCATTTATTTCGCTTTTTGGAGCTTCTGCCATCTTCAAATTAATTTTATAAAGTTTAATTTTTTTAAAAATTCTTTATAAACAACCTCAAAAACTATAACAATCATTATTTTCTTAAAAGAAATATTAAAAAATTCCGATAATTGTATTTTTCGTTGAGACTTCTAAAAATTTTTTTTTCTTAATTTATGGATTTTGCGGTAATTTTCAATGGGTAAACTTTTTAGTATATGGCATTAAAAATCCAACAAAAAAAAAATCATTCAAATCCATTCACTATAGCTGGGTGCCGTCATTTTTCATTTTTAATTACTAATTGCACTGGACTATTATGTTTTATATGAAACATTCCCATATTGCTAATGGTTAGCGAATTATAGATAAAAAACGGAGCGCCATTTTTTCAAGATGGCCGCTCGAGCACAACATATTAAGTTCAGGACATTTAGTATTATTGGGATTGTGGGTAAAGCTAAACCAACACATCAAATATGTTTATTAGTGTCCTCACTTCATAACGAGTAAAAATATATCAAAAGAAGTTTCAGTTTTACAAAAACAAATTCTTTATTTGTTATGTTATGAACCGCATCAAGTATATTTAAAAGTTTCAAAACTTTCAGTTATTTTCCTCCGAACGTCGAAGTTTGTTCCTATTTGACTGGTATAGTAACTTTATAGAAATACGTAAATCTTCTAATATAATAATATTATGCAAGGTAATGTTAAAAAATCTGTATAGAGTAGCGATTTCGCAAGTCTATCGTGTCGTTTTTTTTTTTGGCGTAGAACCAGGTCAAACATATTAGGTTCCTTTGAGTATGTCACCGGGCATATGAAATCATATTTTACGACATTTTTTTGTGGTCTCGAACTTTTTAAATCCATAAAAAGTGAAAAAAATGTATTTTTAAAGAAAATTGTTTTTTTTTGTTTCCACCGCCATATCTTTAAAACTATTAAAGGTACCGAAATTTGTTTTGTGTCAAATTAAAGCACACACTGTAGCGCTTTTACCAATATAAACGGTTTGGGCACAATTCGCACTTTCATTTCTCTAAAAATCAAATAAACTAAAAATACATATTTTGTGTATTGAAATCTTCACCAATCGATAAACTTTTTTATTTTTGAAAATATTTGCATACATGCAGCGAAGAAAATAAAGCCCAATAATCACAAACGTTTTTGAAAAAATATGTTTTTCCTAAAGTGTACCGTTTGGCAGCGATTTTTTTTATCAGCGCTAAACGCGACATTGGGACGCAATTAATACACCTCGCATGCAGGTTTGGTCAGTTTAGTCGCGTAGAAGTAGCGTTAGTTGAATCTAGATTAATATATGGCATTCTAGGTTGGGGTGGAGTTGCTAACTGTCATCTAAAAAATTAGATATCATTCATAAAAAATGTGCCACCTCCTCTCAGGTGGTGGCACTTAAAAAATATATATATTTATTGGAGCTGAAATCGAATCAAATTTTGAGAAGAAAAGGTTCCATGTAATTTTTCACATAAATTGATAGTTTTTAAGTTATAACGACTTCAAAATTGCGATTTTAGCTTAAAATAAAAGCTTTTAGAAAAGGTATTTTCAAACGGCTTTCGTCAAGTATCTCGAAAAGTATTACTTTATCGAGAAAATGTTATAGACCAATTACAGAAAGCACCCTACAAACTGGAAATTAATTATATTTTTTGTTTATTGATGTAGGATTAATAATTTCGGAAATATTTAAGTTTATATTTGGTATCCAAGGGTTTCGAAATTACCTTTAACGTTTAAAATGCATTCTTTTCTAAAGCAAGTGCTTTAAATGAGCAAAAAAGAATTTGAGTATTTAGGTAATGCTACATTTTAACGAAAAACTGTATTTGAGATATTTTTTTTTAAATTATTGGCTAATTAGAGTAACAAAACGAGTAAAAAATAATTTGAAAGCGCAATTAATTGTCTTTAATTTCCTTTCTTAGCATGCGTCACAATTTCTGAGATATTTAACATTTAAACTGCATTTTTCGTCTTATGAACGTTCGGATGCCATTTGTAAACTCATATCTCCGAAACTATTAAATCTATGTAAATAAATAAACAAGCGAAATTCATTATTGGTTTATGAGCTTATTTTTGGTCTCTACATATTTTTGAATAAAACTAATATTTATTGAGATATTTGAAATAGGAAAAAAAAATACGTTTTATCGAAAATACCTTTATAGTTTAAACTGTATTTTTTATAAAGCAAGTGCTGTATACGAACCAAAAAATTTGAGCATCTACGTCATGCTGTATATTAATGAGAAACCGTGTTTGAAATTTTTTTTTTAATTACTGGCTAATTACAGTAACAAAATGGCGACGTTGTTATTAAAATAATGTGTAGACGGACATTGCTTCGGTCATAACTTCTTTGTTTTTTATGCTACATAAACAAATAAAAAAATAGTTAAGAGCTTAATTAATAACCTATTATTGTAACTATTAGTATCCTTGGCGTAGGTGTCACAGTTTCTGAGATATTTAACTCTCACTCTAAATAGTTATCTTATGAACACTTGGATGCCAAATGTAAACTTAAATATCTCCGAAGATATTAATCCTAAATATCAATATATCAATAAACAAAAAATATAATTAATTCCCAGTTTGTACTTTCTGTAATTGGTCTATAACATTTTTTCGATAAAGTAATACTTTTTGAGATACTTGACGAAAGCCGTTTAGAAATACCTTTTTTTAAGCTAAGCTAAGCAATTTTGAAGTCGTTATAACTTAAAAACTATTAATTTATGTGAAAAATTGCATAGAACCTTTTCTTCTTAAAATATGATTGTACTTCATATATATTTTTAAGTGCCACCCCCTCAAAGGGGGTGGCACTTAAAACATATAAATAAATTAACAAGCCCCCGCTCAATATAGAAACTTTTCTATGAAACATTTACTATTATACTGCCAAAAATGAACGAAATCCGTTCAATATGACATTATTTCGAAGTTTTGCATATTTTTTACCTCTAGGTACTGTACTACTACCACCTGTCTTTTTATTATTAAAAGGAGACTATTTAATATTTATTATACAATTTCTTAATATTAACAACATATGATCAATAGTACTGTACAATATATGAAATATTGAACAATAATATTGATCCCCTAGATGCTTTTGATCACTACTGGTTTTGTACCTATTGATATGAGTTAAACTACTATATACACCCCGACCGGGATCATCAGATCGTTGCAGTCGGCAGGCTTGCTATAGCCGAGCGCGCAAGAATAAGACTTTGGCCCGTAAAAAAAAATCGCTGACTCAATACTATTAACAGGACATGAAAAATTTTTATCCTAAAAACTTTTTTCAACTATTGGCTTCAATTTGTACGCAGCATGTATATACAAATTTTCATAAATAAACTTTTTTCTCGATTGCCTAAAATTACGCTACTGAAAATAACAAGTTTGAGTTTCCTATTATTTTACCAACTTAAAAAAAAATAAATCGGGTTCACGTGGGACGTTGTTCGAAGCGCTATTGTATCTACTTTAATCTAAAAAAAAAATATCTTGATAGCACAAATATTTTCAGAGATATAGCGGTGGAGACGTTAAAAAACATATTTCATTAAAAATCTATTTTTTTGAGTTTTTCCGAAATAAAAAAGTTCTCGACCACCGAAAAATGTCGTAAAAAACGATTTCGTGTACACGATTATCTTACTAAAGAATCCCACTAAGTCTGGTTTGGTTCTACGCCGGTTTTTTTTTTCTCGAAAACTAAGCGACTTTACTTCCAGATTTTACTCTACTAGTAGACATAAAAGCAGTGGATATTATTAATTTTCAAACCTCTGGCTGAGAATCCGTGGCTGTTTTCACATCTTCTATATTTATGTGTAGGCAGTAAATGAGGTCTCTATTATTTATTTGTATTTACCTTTTATCTTGCTTTTAATTTTACACTTGACTCAATTCCCAGCAAAAAAGAGCCTTCGCACATTTTATACATTTTTTGAAGTCTTCTTTATAACGCACTAAAAACTAAAATTCCACAATGCAAATGTATCCTTGTTAGCAAAAAAAAGACAACAAAGGGACACACACAGAAGAATAAATCATTGTTGCGAAAATGACGAGGCTTTAAATCTTGTCCTGAACGTGAAATAATTCAAAGCAGGCTACGTCAGATACTCAGGTGTTAAAAGAATCTCCTGAATGTAACTTCCTGGCTGTAATATGCTCACACATGTTAGCCTGGCGAGTTCCGCGAACGGTTTGTGACCTTTGACCTAAATGCATTCATCTCCCAGGACTATCACCGTTCCATTATCTGTACAGGTTATAAATAATGCTTATAATAGCGGTGAGGGATACTGGGTCCTTGGATATGCATTAATTTGATTGTTTAAGAAGAGATGTTGGTGCAATGATATGCAATATTTTTGTACGATTTCTCATGGCGATGGAACCAATTTTTTAAATTTTCGTGGAATGTAAGGCATTTTTGAGTTTGACGATTTTATTATACAGGGTCTAACAAAATAACTAATAACGGGGTTGCGACGATTTAAATCAATTGATTTTTAAATTTAAATCATGATTTAAATCAAGTTGTGTAAAGCCAATAATCTAAGTAAATCAAACTTCAGAAAATTCAAATAAGAAGTACAGTTTATTTAAAAGCTAGATACAAATTAAACTGAAAAAAAATTCAAATAAAAAGAAGAAAAGGACAGTTAGGTTACACATATAAAACAAAAGTTACCTTCTTAAATGTACATTTTACATTATAAATTAGGTGTCTACATAAAAGCAGAAACATAAAGTAAACAAATCAAACAGAACCAACTCATAAAGAGAATAAAACATGATTTACTCCAAAACAAAAATTTTAAATTAGGTTAATTATTGTAAAGTTTGTACAAAAAAACTAACTTAGCTGCTTTTTCAGTCCCTAAACGATTTCGAATCTTAGAATAAATCAAACCAAATGTCGAAAATATTCTCTCAACCGAGGCTGAACTAGCTGCAGCAGAAAATAATTGCTTGATAATCGGGAATAATTTGCCAATAATATCAATATTTCTTTGGGATTTCCACCAGTTCAAGGGTTTTGTGTTTTTAAGAATTTCTTCGTGAAACATAATATCGGCAAAAGGCTCAGATTTTGACAGAAATTTAATAATCAGTGCCAGTGGTAGTAAACCACTTTCGGGGTATAATCCATTAGCGTTCTAAAGCACGATTCTTCTCGCTCTCTCTTAATTATGCTTTGTTTTCGTAGGGTCTAGAATGAAGGCTAGCGTATGGTATGAGGTGATACACTGATCGTATCGGTATCTAAATGTTTGCATTTGCCTTAAGGTAATTTCAGTTTCGTCAAAATGCTACTCAAGTATTTTAAATTGTTCTACGACGTCTCATAAAATTGTATCGTTTCTTTGAAGCCTCCTATCAAGTGCAACATATATAAGTTTTAGTAGTGATAAATATTCTTCCGCAGTTCTTTTTAAATAAACGTTTGAAATTTTCTGTCTTACTAGGCTGTCAATTTCATTTTTATGTTCCCTCGCTGATTTTAAAAAGTGTTGGTCATGATTTAACGAAACCCTCTAAGCAGTCCGCAAGTGAGTTCCATCTTACGTCAGAAGGTAAAGTAAGTTTTTTTTCCTCCTTCTTTTGCATATGTTGCAGAGGCAAAATGATTGTTTCGGAAGTATTTCCCAATGAACGTAACGTGTTCCTTAATTTCACTAATTTCCAAATCCTTACATAACAAGTAAAATAAGTAAATTAAAAAAAAAAAGAAGGTTCTCTTAATATTTTGTCTTACTAAGAAGTTATAATTATAAATAGAATAACACTATACTTACATTGGACACTGTTCCTGAAGTGGAGGGACCTTCATTATTTGTTTCTACACGTTCTACATTACGCGAAACACATTTTTTCCAGTGGACTTTCAGTCGGTCCACAAGCCCTTGTATTTCTACATTACACTTTTTACATGTATCTCTACTACCACTTTTTCCATCAAGCTTATTTGATTTTTCAATAAAATATTGCCAAATAGGATCTTTTTTCCTTCCACTTCTATTAGAAGACATGTTAAAAAATTATTTAATATTTAAATACTTTAAATATAATCACTCAGACCCGCTTTCTCACTTGTTATGCGGCAGATTAGCAAATAATGGCAATTCACATCATCCTCGCATTATAAAGACAGGCGAATTTTCAAGTTCTGACAGGAATTTTCATGTATGCTCTAGCTTATTTTACAATTATGTAAGATACAAGGTACACAATTTATTCCACTTGTAAGTTTAAATAAAAACTATCTTTGTTAATATAAGTACTAAATACGTTGTTAATGTTAATTATTAAGATGTTTATGTAAAAAAATAAATAAACATCAAAAAAATCATGATTTTTGATTTTTTTTAAAAATCATGATTTTTATCAACCCTCCTGACTAATAATCTTTTGTAAGTGTCCCAGTAAATTTTTTTGGAAAACACCTCTCAAAGGATACTTACGGACATATACATATCACATATTTTACATGTTTTTTGGTTATATCTTACAATAATATGAATATTATAGAACCTAAAATTTATAAGTGCCACAGTCTAGTTGGGTAATATTAGAGATGAAGTTGAAAAATCGTTTTTTTGCATTTAAATAGAAGAAATAAGAAATAGAAATAGAAATAGAAATTTATTGGACCAAGTTATATAATACAATACTTTTGGCAAGTCAAGGAAAAAATTACTCTAGGCTGATAATCTGAGAGGAAAAGTTCAAATGAGGAAGTTATGGTATTAAAAAAGGCTATAAAATGAGCCCCCGACCGTTAGCTTTATTAGGTCAGAAGTAAATTCAAAAAAACGGAAAGGACCCCGGAACAAAACCCATGAAAATGTTGATTCGGTGGAATCGGCTAAAATTTTGGTATTTTGTAGTTCAAGTCATGCTGATCAAAAGTTCTTATCACATCGAGCCAATCCTATGGACAGTTTTTGAGATACAGCTTGTCAAAGTTAGGTAATTTGCGACATTTTAGACATTCACGAACTTTTTACTCTTAAAGTATTCACTTTAGCAAAAAACTTCAAGGGTCGAAATATTTTTGTTCAAGTCCAATAAAGCTGAAGAATTTTGTTTCAGCATTTTTTAATCAATTTTTAGGTTAGGTAAAATATATATATGTCATATTTCGGCATGCTTCGGTGGGATTGGCTGAAACTTTGCTATTTTGTAGTTAAAGTCATGCTGATCAAAAATTCCTAGAGTAGAATTTTTTCTTATAGCAAAATCTGACTGAAAGTAAAGTACTTAGACCCTTTTTTTTTTGTCCAAAAAGTTGAATCTATCGAAAAATTATGCGGATATCGATCTAAATTTTTTACCATATAATCCCTCCTATATACCTAATACGTACTTTAATTTTTGCTTAAATTTTGCTAAAATGAAAAAAATATTTCAAAATTTCCGTTTTTTTGAATTTACTCCTGACCTAATAAAGCTATCTTAACGTTCGGGAGCTCATTTTATAGGAACTTTTCCTCTTAGATTATTAGCCTTCTATTTAAATGCGAAAAACCGAACAGTTAGTTTGTAAGTAAGCATATGACTATTCCTATACAAGTGTACCATTTTATCTGGGAAGAAAATAAAGTTAATATATTTATTTATTTATTTATAGTAAATAAATTATTCAATTTTCCTAGTTGAAAATCCAAAGAAATCTTGAATAGTGATTTTTTCATGATTAACTATTCTTCCCTTCAGTAAGCTAGGGAAGTAAAACGTGTTTTTGTGCATTTTTTTCTTTCAACTTAATAGCTTTCTCAAAAAGAAATTAAAACTTGATGTAATAGTATCTAAATATTCTTAGTTTATTTCAATATTATGGATATGCAGCTGTTAAACCAAGTTAAAATGGAATCATTTTAGAACAATCGTAACAGCAACGACAATCCTGCATTATTATTTGCTGTAATGTTTTAGTTGCACAACGTTAATGCCAAACTTGAATATCGTATAAATCCAAAAGTTTAATAGTTCCCAGCTTGCAGGAAGACACTGGTGATAATTTATTACAATTTGCTAGCTGAAATCGTATAATAGTTTTAAATGAGTATTTGTAATGAGCGAACATTAAAAAGCCTGTGGTGATGTGACAGCATTACGTTAAGATTGTTATGATAAAATCTTTGATGGTTGATTTGGCTTATACCCGACGAAGACTGTGAAATGTGCCGTAAGAAGCAGTCAAGTACCCATTACACAATCAGCTGGTTATGGATTCGTTAAATGCCAAACAAAAATAGCCTGAGTGTTTAAGTTAAGTTGTCAATCACACCTGAAAACTCCAATCTCCAAGTAACTTTCACTAATTATTTTTGTATTCATATGCGAGACTTAGCCGATGAAGAGAATAAACAAAGTAGTCAGGCACATACAGTAAAAATAGTAAAAATTATACGAGACTGATTTTAGCAGCGAAACTAGCAGCGAAGAAATTTTTTTTTTGTTTGCATTTTGAATACATATATTCGTAGGTAATGATAATATAAACATTTTTACCAACCAATTATGACTAAAGAGCTAATAAGAAGACTATTAGCCTCAAATTCTCAAAATAATTTTGGCGACCAACGCGTACTTTTCAGGTAAAACACGTATTAAAAAAAATAGTAACCTGGCCCTTTTCGGGCCGATTTTAATAGAAACATCTAACATAGAAGTTAGCCGTGGAAAAGACGATAGCGTTTTCGCTGCTAGAACGCAATTTCTCAAGTAATATGTTAATAAAAAACCTTAGCTTTAATTAAAAAAAAATAAGTTCACAGTACATCTAACATAGAAGTTAATCACGTTGACGGCGTTTCCGCTGCTAGCGCATTTTTTATGTTAAACTAAAATAAAATAAGGTCTATTAATCCGGCCCATTTCGGACTCACTTTAATCGAAAGGTGGGTATAGCGATATTGTAGCTATATTAATAAAAATAAACGTTTTAAATAAATATTTATATTCAGATTGAAAGATGTAAATTTTATAATAATGTGTTTTGTTATATATTATCCATGGTGATGGTATCAGTATGTAGGCTAGTACCCTACAATGGGCTCTTTAGCTTTAACTGAAAAAAAAATTAAGTCCCGAGTACATCTAACATAGAAGTAAATCGTGAAATAGTCGTTGACGGCGTTTCCGCTGCTAGCGCATTTTTTATGTTAAACTAAAATAAAATAATTCTATTCTATTAACCTAGCCCATTTGGTACCCATTTTAATCGAAAGATGGGCTCTTTAGCTTTAATTTAAAAAAAAATTAAGTGGCTTGTGCATCTAACATAGAAGTTAGCCACGAAACAGACGACAGCGTTTTCGCTGCTAGAACGTAATTTCTCAAGTAATACGTTAATAAAAAAAATTGAATAGCCTGGCCCATTTCAGACCACGTTTAATAGAACGGGAGGCTTTAATAAAAAAAAATATTATGTCCCTAGTACATATAACATAGAAAGTTGACCGCGAAATAGACGTTTCCGCTGCTAGCGTATTTTTTTGTTACACTAAAATAAAATGAGATCTGTGACCCTTTTCGGGCCGATTTTAATCAAAGTTCTTCAGTTTTAATTGAAAAATAAACTGCATGTTCGTGTTTCTCTTAAATGTAAGTTATACGAAATATTTTGAATAATTGAATACATATTTGAAATATTTGTTTACAACAAAAAATGTCTTATGAAATCTTTTTTTCGATGCATTTCTGAAGATTAAGAACTGCACTCTGTTTGTTACATAGTTGAGACTGTCATTAACTGATTTTGGAATGTCTAATTAACTGTTTAATTGCTATTTTTTTTACTCGGGAAATATACAGCTAAGTTTTGTCATTCTTCTACCTAATACATCTAAATGTAAAAATGCTTAAAATTTGACAAGGATTCTTGGAAAAAAATATTTTTATTGAATTTTTTTTTAAATGTTACATTTTTAATAAAAAATCAAGAATCCTTGTCAAATTCTTGCCTTTTCTCACTTTTCTTGTCACATTTTGCCGTTTGCGATTTTTATTAGAAAGTTTACGATGTTTACGAGGAAAAATTTATTGAAAATCCCAAAATTTCTGTTCATTTTGGTGAATATTTCGATTAACTTCTATCTTAGATGTACTGAGGACTTAATTTTTTTTTAAATTAAAGCTAAAGAACCCATCCTTCGATATAAGTGGTCTGAAATGGGCCAGGCTATTCAATTTTTTTTTATTAACATATTACTTGAGAAATTACGCTCTTGCACGCAAAATGCTGTCGTCTGTTTCGCGGCTAACTTCTATGTTACATGCACTAGGGGCTTAATTTTTTTTTTAAATTAAAGCTAAAGAGCCCACCTTTCGTCTAAAATCGGTCCGAAAAGGGCCTGGTTACTATTTTTTTTAATACGAGTTTCACCTGAATAATACGCGTTGGTCGTCAATTATTTTGAGAATTTGAGGCTAATAATAGCCTTCTTTGGTCATAATTTGTAGGTAAAGATGTTGATATTACCATTACCTACGAATATATGTATTTAAAAATGCAAACAGAAAAAGAAATGTTTTCGCTTCTAGTTTCGCTGCTAAAATCAGTCTCGTAAAAATTATTTGTGTTTTGTGTTTAAATGTGTAGAACAAATTTTGAAAGCGGTGCCACGAAATAATCCCCAAATGGAAGTTCTTTCTGTTCACAAAAAAATCGCACAACTGTTGAGCGTGATTTTTTAGTTTTTTTAAATATTTGTATGGATTTGATTAATTAAAGACAAAAATCCAAAATATAGAATTTTAAAATGGTCAGATCTTCGATCGTACATAAGCGGGAAAACAGTACGATCTCAATATCGAAAGAGGAAGAACAGTTTATGCATATCGTGAATCGAGTGTTGCAATTCAAAAATTGTGGTTGACACAAATCGACACAATTTTCTTCGTTGTTATCGTCTCCATATACCCTAAATACCCTTGTTTTTTCTTCACCCCCTTTAATAACGGGGTGGGGGTGGTAATGGGTGTAGCTAATGTCAAAAAATAATTTTTTAACACCATAGTTTCTCTTATATATACTAAATACCAATTTTATGGACTCGTACTTGCTTGATTTATCTATTTACCCTAATTTACCCCAGGGTTGGAAAAAAAACCGTTTTTTTTTGTTTAAAACAGTGTTTTAAATGGTATATTTTAAATTGTGTTTTAAACAGTTGCTTAAAACATCAGATTGTGTATTAAGTATGTCTTAAACATTTGTTTAAAACATGATACGATGTTTTAAAAAATGTTTTTAAAATATTTTGTTTTAAACATGCCAACCCTGATTTACCCCCCAACCCTTCAACGGAATAAGATACAAAATACAATCTAGTTATAAATAAAAATATAAACTATTATGGCCCACTGTACTTCTTTTGGTTTATGGCATACACCAGAGAAGCACTTACAGTGGGTCATGATAGTTTTTTAACTATGTCTAAAAATTTGAAAAAATTCGACAATAAGCAACTCATAGCCAGTGTATCTTTGATACAAATTTTACGTACGCAAATCATTATTTTCATGAATAAAGAAATTATTTTTTTTAATTTTGAGATATATCATTCTGCTCTTGAAACCATAAATAACTATTAACGATTTGCTTTTTTTATAGCATAGTACATTCCAATGAAATTTTTATGTTTAATTAAAAATATTTGCATGATGCGATTTAAAAATTATTATATGGTTTTCCTGAGATGCTATTTTCCATAAAACTGACAAACTCCCCGTGTATTATACGGCATTAAAGAGATCCTTAACCGCATTTTCCTAGAAAGTTGATACTAAATATAGAAGTATAAAGTTAAAAGGCCTCTTTCAAACTTCCAGCATATATACGTCGATTTGGTTTGTTTGCTTTTGAACCGTCCTTATGCATTGCAGTATATTGATTCACTGTTATTTATAACACAAACAAAATCCTTCATAAAATTCAGTTTCTGAAGACGGTGGCTTATATTTCCTCATGAATTTCAACTATAATTTTATAAATCCTTTCCCTTCTTAAAAATCCTGACCAAAATTAAATCGTTCGTAAACTTTTGTACCAAAATGATCTCTTAACAATTTGATCCACAAGAGTCACTGTTTTTTCCAGTTTTATTCCTTTTAACTGAAAATTTTCTATGTTAATGTTCAAGGGTCTTGAGATCTTTGATAAAATACATAAATTAAAAAGAGATGCAAAGTACCGTTGTTAACAATTAATCTGGCAATTGAGCGTGCTGTTTCAAAGCATATTGTGTGGTGCATGTTGGATTGTTTACCATTCAAAAACTCTGACATTGAATCTTTGAAAGTGGTCTAGGGTCAGAGAATTCATAAACAGTAGCTATGAAAGTGTTGAATTCTAGCTATAAATACCCTTTGGGTTATATATTATGTTATAAACGCTACTTATTACTTAGATATTGATATAAAGAATATTATGTTATAATAATTAATCTTTTGTTACAGTAAACCTTTCTTTATATCTGTTGTAAGTTTCTTGTCGATTCTTAGGAATATTAATGGACCTTGGATAATAAATAATTTTTTTAATAGAGTTATTTTCTTTTCCTTTCAGTTAAATGTTCAACGTAGTTGACTATTTCCATTTGCTGCTAATGATAGCAGTAGGAGTGATAAATAAAACTAAAACATAATAAAAATGGAAACTTTAATAAAATACGAGGCATAGTTGACCTACTAGTATAGGAAAACTTCAGTATAATTCGAAAAAAAATTGTGCAGATCTTAAACTTTGGTTATAGGATCAAAATAGGCCAAAGCTCACGAGGCAAAAATGTTTAGGAGTTTTACGGATCCGCGGGAAACAGGGGGGTGAAAAGGGATTTTTAATTAAAAAATCGATTTTTCTCTATTTTCTCGGGAAATATGGCATTTACAAAAAAATAGTTGAAACAAAAGTTGTTTCTGACAAAATTATCTGTAATTTGGTATTTTTAAATTTAATTTTTTGGCAATAATTAACTGAAGAGGTTTTAACTTCGGAATAATGTCATGTCTTGTGTCATGTGAATTAGATCTCGTTCATTTTTGGCAGTTTAATAGTAAATGCATAAAAAAAGAAGTTTCTATATTATGCGAGGGCTTGCTAATTTATAGGGGGTGGATGCTCAGGGGGTAAAAAAAAACAAAAACATTGCAGCTGAGAGAAAATTAAATTTTAAGAAGAAAAGGTTCCATGCAACTTTTCAAATAAACTGATAGATTTAAGTTAAATAACTACTAGAAAATGTATTTCAAATACGTTTTCGTCAAGTAACTCGAAAGGTATTACATTGACCAAAATCATGCTAGAGACAAATAAGAAAGCTACTAAATCAAGGATGAATTTCATTTTTTTCTAATTTTTGTAGAGTTAATGGTTTCGGAGATCTGAAAGTCTAAAGTTGGCGTCCGAATGTTTATAAGACGAAGTATTTAGTTTAAATGTTAAATATCTCAGAAACGCTAATAACCAAAATAAAAAACTATTGATTAGGCTTTCAAATGATTTTTTTCCTTTTTTCAATGTACTTTTTCACATTTTTTTTTTAATAAAAATGTCGCAATTTTGTTAATATAAATAGTCAGTAATTAAAAAACTATATTCCCATATACTGTTTTTCGTTAACGTATAGTGTTACCTAGACGCTCAAATTTTTTCATCGGCTTACAGCGCTTGCTTTAGAAAAAACTCTAAAGGGATTTTAGAAAAAACGTAAAGTTCTTGTTTCTCTGCAAATATCTCAATAAATATTAGTTTAAGAGAAAATATGGTGGACATCAAAAATGAAGCTTGTAGACTGAGAATAAATAAAAAAATAAAAAATTTTGTTTACATATTTGTGTAGGGTTGATTGTTTCGGAGATATTTAATTTTATAGATGGCATCCGACCGTTTTTAGGATGAAGTATTTAGTTTAAAATGTTGAATATCTTAGAAACTGTGACACTTCCATCAAAAGTTCTAAGAAACAAAATTAAAGGTATCAATCTTTAAAATTATTTTTTGTTTGTTTCTACATCACAAAAAATACAGAAGTTATGGCCGGTTCAATGTACATTTTCACATTTTTATTAACAGAATGTCGGCATTTTATTATTGTAATTGCTCAGTAATTAATTTTTCTTTCAAAAATGCTGTTTTTCGTTAATATGTAGCGTCACTTAGATGCTCAATTTATTTTGTCCTTTTAAAACACTTGTTTTAGAAAAAAATTTCATCCGCCATCCCCCTATCGAACAATGGCCGTATTTCGGTTAATTATTGCTTTGAAATTAATTTAGAAACACCAAATTAAAGATAATTTTGCCAAAAACAACTTTTATTTGAACTATCTTTTTGTAAATGCCATATTTCCCGAGAAAATGAAGAAAAATCGATTATTATTGTTAAAAATACCCCTTTATACCCCCTATAGGTTCTCACAGATCCGTAAAACTCCTAAACTTTTTTGTTTCGTGAACTTTGGCCTGTTATAAATTTTAATCAAAGTTTAAAGTCTGCACAAATTTTTTTCGAGTTACAGTCATTTTTTTTTTCAATCTTTCCTTGTACTATACATGAAATAATAATATAGATGTTAGACATTATAGAACAATATGATGACAAAACAAATTTGTTACCAATCTATAGATATATTATAAACGAAGAGTTAACAGCTGGAAGAAATTGTGTATGTCGTATTACATAGTTCAAATAGTTTACAGTACGTCAGTCCTACATTGCTTAATTTATATCTGTTTCACAAAATTTATAGCAGTACGTCAGTCCTACATTGTTTAATTTATATCTTTTTCACAAAATTTATAGCGGTTAACCCCTCAACTATAGCCATGTTTATTGCTAAAAAACTAAAAGAAAAGATTTCCTGTCACTGAGTGGTGAACATGTTGACTAGCAACACAATCACAGTGAGTACTAATAGAGCGGGAGCTAGGTGGCTTTTTCGGCAGCTCATCGTTTTATGAACTTTGAGAGATTTTTATGATTTAATGGATGATAACGATTCATACAATCGACTTCTGGCGGGGCACCTCCTGTCAGGAGCGTCACGAAGACTGTTTAAAAATCAGTGAAATCATGTCATCGTTACAAGGCTCATTTTTTTAGTGTGTACACATTTTATGTTTAGAATTAATAAAATATGATAGTCAGAAAGTGTGGGCCGTCAGGAGGCGCAGCCAGAAAGGTAATAATGATACAATACATCTGAGGCACGGTACGGAGTCAAGTTAGCCGAAAGTGTTAAATTCCTGTATATTTAAGAGCCTATGGTACTTTTGTTGACATTAGGAACTTTACGGAGAGGATATTCTATTGTTGAAGGAGCTTATATTTACGTTTTAAAAAGGAGCCAGAACTTGTAACTATGAGTTTAGAGTTCTGAGATGAAATATGCGAAAAAAAATCCAATTTTCTTCAAAATTCCTAAACATTTTCTTTCTGGCTAGCCTTACTGACGGGAGTTTCTTTCTGGGAATTTTTTTCTGTGTTCAAAACATTTTGTAACGATGATGTTAGATAACTCCGTTTTTTTTACCTCTTTGACCTTTCTGGTTACGCCCCTGATGGCCCACACTGTCTGGTGATCTTATTTTATTCATTCTAAACATAAAATGTGTACGCACACAAAAAATTGGTTTTGTAACGATGATATTTCACTGATTTTTATATCTTGAACCATGGCCAACTCGACGGGACGAGAAGTCTATTTTGTCGTTATTTAAGTTCGATAGAATTAATCAGCGCATAGAAAATGCTTGTAACGATGAGTGTCCGAAAAAGCCACTTAGCTCCCGCACCATAAGGAATCATCTGAATCTGCAGTAGTCCAAGGAGGCTTTTGTTCATGATGCTCTAAGTGTTCATAACCTGAAAAATGAATTTATCTGTTAGCAATTATTTATAAAGCAACATTTAATTAGGCAAGCATATATGAAAAAAACGGTTGATCATTTAATAACCAATTTTTACCTTTGCAATAAGATTTTATCCTGTAAACTTGCAGAATACGGCTTTCACCTAACCATAAACAGCTTTAAAACTTTTGAATGCTTTGAATTCATCCTTCTGTCTAAGTAATTCTCTCAAAAACCAAGTAATTCGCTATATAATGTGTAATATTTGGAAATACATCAATATTTGTATGTTGTAAGTATTTTTTTCTCAAAATATAGGGATTTAATTCGTTGGCAGCAGTATATTTAACTTCTACATCACGAGACAATTCTGAAAAATACGAACTAACCGTCATCCTGACGAACAAAATTGTTCATATAAGAGTATTAAGAACCGTTGTAGATGTTAAATAATTCAACATTTAGTTTTTAAATACCATAAGCAGAGCAGAATTCACTTTAAGGAACACGTTAAATCGACGCGATGGATGACTTATGACAGCTGTTTGTTTTTCCTAAGGTCTCAAAATCTGTGACGTCACTGCACGCGACCCATAGGGAGACGTTTTTTGTGACATAAGAATGATAAACCAGTTATCGTATGTAATATCACTAGTGCTTAAAATTTTATCGAAAATTTTTTCGAAAGCGTGTTGCCTGGTAATATAACGAGTGCAAATTGGCAGTTTATTATCTGATTAAATCCCGACCGCTTTAGCGGGAGGGATTTAATCTTTGATAATAAACTGCCAATTTGCACGAGTTATATTAACTAAGGGCGACTTAGCTTGAGAAAAAATTTTTAGATAAAATTTAAAGCACGAGTGGTATTTGAGGAGAATATTTCACGAATAAATAATTCATTAAGTACATCTTCAATATTATGTTTTCTCATTAACTGCCTTCAGACGTTTTCTTGTCACTTTTTGGAGTTTACTGACCTTTATTTTCAATTTCATCATTAATTTGATATACAGAAATATTTCCAAACCGACTCATATTGTCAAAACAGCAAATCTGAAACAAACGCAGTAGAAACAACGGAGATTCGCTATATTTTAAAATAATCTAGTGACGTTTCCATGGCAACTAGTAAATAAAACGAGTTGAAACCTTAGATATTATAATATATAGACTGGCTTAACACCTTTCAGGCGTTTCTGAGGTGCAATACGACGAGGAACGATAGAGAGAGCACTACTTTAGTACCGATGTCTCGCCCAAATAAAATAAACACCCATGGTTCCGAGATTGACATAGAGAGCGCCATCTAGCGCTACAAGTTATATTCCATAATAAATAAATGTTCATCGACTCATATTTACGTATTTAATCCTCACTTTTAACTTACGAAGTTTATGAATTATGTTGAGGTTTGCTTTGTTAAGCAAAGAGAATTTTAAATACAACAAATTATAATGTTTGATGCACAGCTTTGGTTCAACGAGTTACTTTTTGGTAGATTACCATAATATGTAAGTACTATACATTTTTAGTTTGTTCCAGAGCGAATGTGTACTTGACATTTATAATAAATGATTTGCTTACCTTTGTAACTACGTTATTGAGCTATTGAAAGCTGTGCTTGACTTGTTCCTGTATTATGAGCTAGGTATATTAAGTACAATCTTTGTGTGTAATTGTTACCTGATTTAACACTAGGAAAACTGAAATAGTTACAGATAGGCAAAAGTTACAGCCTATATATTTCAGACAAGATTCGCTTTGGAATTGAGGTGTGTTTTTGTTTGCTACTACATAATACAATATTACAATTTACAAGGTAAGTACGTTAACAATTAATAATAAGCTAGAGAAGATATTTATAGATAAAACTTAAAAGCTCGAGTTGCCCTATTTGCCAAAAATATTTCACGACAAAAACGTCAAAAAATTTTCGCATATTTGCCGCTGCAGCGACCTAAAAAATTAGAGCGATAAATTTTGCATGTTGGTCCTGTCAAAAGCTGATCTAGCTTGAATTACCACTAATAATGACGTTTGATTGGTGCGATGTTTTGAAAAAACGGGCTCTCATTGGCTATAGCGTTAATGAGTGAAATAATCCCTGAAAAATGGTCATTGTATACACGAAAAATTATTTTTTCTTCAATCGTTCCAAAAGTAGGTACCTACTTTCGGTACGATTTTTTGTACCGAAAGTAGCGTATTCTAGTACTAGCCCCGAAAGTAGCTATTACAGGTACTAGTACTGTAAAGTGACAGATCATCTAAACGTCAGTGTCAATTTGCAGGTTATATTTTACTATGAATCACATTAATCACATTCGTACTCGACGCTAAACAGTCGTGTTGCTATGGTAACAAAATAATGATGCTTAAAACTGTCAGATAATAGTTATTTCAAAATGGACAGTGATAACAGTACAATTAATATTAATATTTTTAAATAGTCAAAGTATATCAATATTTGGTTTCATTAAGAGACGGTTGAAGAACGTAACACGCCCGAGTGTTTTTACTGGACTCACAAGCTTCCAGGCCTCGCCTACGGCTCGTCCTGGAATTTGCTTACTCGTCCAGTAAAAGACCACTTTCGGAAGTCGTTACGTAAATAACTACTTTCGAAAACTGTCATTAAAAGTTGACTATTACAAGATATTTGTTAAATATCAAAAAGACAGTTTTTTTTTGTCTACAGAACGTAATAGTAATTTACGTTACAAGGCCGAAAAGAGGTGTTTTGCAGGTCGACCAGGACTCACCTGTGGCTCGCCCTGGAAGCTTGGGGAGACCTGCAGAACACTGATTTTTGGTCGCGTAACGTACATTTTTTTTTCAGCCGACACTGTCATACAAAATCAATTTTGTATTATTTTTTTGATAAATTTTCTAACAACGACAAACAATAATAACTAATGAAATAAAATATTTTTACAACCGGGAATAACAGAGATCGGAAAAGCTTTTGCCGATCTCTAATGTCACTTTTCGGTGTAGTCCGGGAAAACGTTAATTTCTGGCGGATAATTTCTCCAGAAAGGTGTAGTTTCTGGTCGGCCGAAAAAAAGTCTTACATCCAAGATGTAAAAGACTTTTACATCCACCTACAAAAATCAATGAAATTATAGATGATATAATCACTTAACGAGTTTATTTATTATCAACAAGAACATACATTTTAACCAATTATCAATAATCAACTGTAAATTGCTAATTGTAATTGCCACCAATCCAAGATTTAAAAAAAACCGTGTTTTCTTAACAGAACTGTTGATTGTTTACTAAAGCTTGTTTGCTGCGTTTTGCGTTGCTATCATTACTGACGCGAAAAAGAATATTTGATATTAAAATATGTGCAGCAAATTGTAGAAGACATACATGTCAAAAAAATTAATTGTAACAGGGTTCATAGCGACTTGGAAAACTTGGAAAATCTGGAAAAGTCAGGGAATTTTAGGTAATGTTCATAAAAAGTCAAGAAATTTGAAAATAATTTTTCACCCCACCCACTCATAAAAAAAAATGTGTTTTGTACATCTAGTTTCGTGCCGATTATTTCGTGACACCGCAGTATCCTTCCCCCGCTCATCAATTATTAGACCTGGAAAAAACCTTTCAATAATCCTGGAAAACTGGAAGGGTCATGGAATTTAAGACTAAAAAATTGCTATGAACCCCGTGTAAATGTCAAAAGGCCGTAGCCGGGTAGCTATGGGGAATCGGCCTTTGCATCGATTTGATTTATTTTCACCTCAAAGGTTGCTTTTTAAGGGAAGTTGAGACATGCTAAATATCAGCTTCTAATTGTTGATATTTACTGAGAAAAAAATATTTTTCGAATTTCAAAAAAAAATTTTTTTTCTCAGGAACCGCTGCTGCGAATTCCATGGAATTGAAATATGTTGTAGAGGTTCAAAGGATCTATCTACGAGATTTTTTTTGTAATTTTTACTCTACAGGAAGTCTGGGAAATAATAGCGAACATTTTTTAAACATTTAAAAAAATATCTTATACTCGGAAGGGAATTACCATTTTTTTGTCATATGTTCCTCATATATTCCCCTATAATATGATATCAAACTCAAAATTGTCTGAGGGGTATAACATATAAATATTTATAAAAGTTTTAACTAACAACCGTTCAACTGTAGTAATTATTTAATACACAAAAATACAATAAAAGTTTATTTTTGATATACTAACTTGAAAATGTATTAAAAAATAATACAGTATTTTCTAAGATTTTAAAAACACCAGGGCTTACTTATGTACGAAATCATCGCAGTGAGTGACACTGAACTTGCGGTCATCGTCGCACACTTGTCTCACGACCTGTTTCAACCTGTTTCATTATATGCACAAGCACACTACATACATATTATTACGGCCTTAGTTTCAACTTGTGCTCGTTTAGAATCAGTTGGTCAGTGTTTGAATACATCATATTAACCCTGGAATACCATTTTAGTTAAATATAACCATAATGTCATCTCTGAATATTAAGTGCGCTGGGTGTCATCGATATCTGAATAAAGTACAAGGCTTCAAAAAACAAATGAAAACAGTTGAAGAGTGTACCTTGTTTTCTGCGACAGTTTGCTCTACATTATCCATAGATGATATTATCTGTAATAATTGTTTTAAAAAACATTACCGCAAACGAAAGATTTGTGAAAGTAGAAGTGAACAAGAAGATTGCCGAGATACAAAGAAAGTTAATCAACGAGGTAAGGGCATTTAACCCTTCACACATTGCATAGTAAATAAAAATATTTTTTTATAGATGATAATGTTAGACCTTCACGATCAAATAATGAAGAGGATCTTGACTATATTGTACAAGTTCCGGAATTTCGTAATTATCCCAGTGAAGAATACATAGAGCTTTCCATAGAGAGAACAGTGTCGACTCATGCTTACTGCTGTATCCGTTACAAAAAAAGCAACTTAATTGTTGTTCCTGAAGAAGCCATAATACAAACATATATTAAACGCAATGTATACATTCCTCATGGAAACCGGTGTTGTCCCTCACACATAATTAAAAATCGTTTTTATGAAAGTGAATTAAAAGCCATTAAAACTGTTAGTAATACGTCGGTCGTTATTGAGTAAGAAAAATCTAAATAAACTTCTTCAATCTACAGTTGACGAAATCACCACTATTAAGAAAATTGGACATTCTTCTGACAAAGAAATAAAACTTTTTACAGGATTATTTTTCGATAATATTGTGGAACTGCGATCCATGATAACTTCAATGCGTGACAACAAAAAACGTTCAGTTTTAGAAGCTGTTTATGTTTTTTTAGTTAAACTACGTACTGGAAATTCGAATAAAATGATTTCTGCGGTTTTAAATCTTGAGAGAGAACAAATGGTTTCCGATTATACATCAAGTGTTCTTAGTGCATTTGAAAAAGACATTCTGCAGTTTCATTTCGGTATCAGTAATAATAGAAGAGAAGATCTAATTAGTAACCATACTACAGAATTCAGCAAAAAACTGTATAATGCACCCGACAAGCTAATTTTGATCTGCGACGGCACCTATGCAAGACATCAGAAAAGTTTAAATAATGACTATCAACGAAAATCATACTCTGTACAAAAAAAGCCCCTCTCTGCAAACCCTTCACCATATGTACCACCGACGGCTACATTGTTGATATGCTGGGTCCATACCTAGCAAATCAAAATGATGCCTCAATAATGAAGCAGATAATACAAGATCCTAACGGAGTGTGTAAGCTAATGCGACCGGGCGATATTTTTATCGTGGATCGTGGTTTTCGTGACGCAGTATCCGATTTGGAAAATAGAGGATTCAAAGTATTAATGCCAGCCTTGAAAGGACAACAAAAACAATTAACTGTCAAACAAGCGAATGCTTCCCGATTTGTAACCAAAACACGTTGGGCAGTTGAGTCTGTACACGGAAGAATTAAAAAAAAGTTTCAACTTCTGGACAACATTCTAGATAATAAAATGCTGCCAGATGTGAAAAGCTATTACCGGACTGCATCGTTTTTGTTGAACAAATTCGGGAAAAAATTAGTTCCTGATGAAAAAATCTCTGCTGAAGTTCTTGATCGTATGATTGCACGAAGAAACGAAAAAAACACATTAGCAGATGAAATAGAGCGAAAGAGCTGGTTACGTAAAAAACTACCTTTTCAAATACTGTTCTCAACCGAGCTATTGGATTTTCCTGAAATGACCGAAACTGAGCTCCAAATATTCTTCACGGGTACTTACCAATATCGACAAGCAATATCCTATTTGGCTGAAATGATAAGGGAAGACGGCTCTATAGACATGTACTTTGTTAAAGACAAGTCTAATATTTTAAAAGTGCAAGTTCCATCACGTCACATTTCAAGAAAAACATACCGTTGCTTTTTGGAGTATAACCCACATAGCTCTGGTATTTCTGAAATCCTAAGACATTATTGCGAGTGTCCTAATGGTATGAGAACAGTTGGATGTTGCTCCCATTTGGCAGCGATCATATATTATTTATGTTATGCAAGATATATATCAAAAATAATAAGACCCGCTGAAACCCAAACTAAACTATTTAAGTACGATGATACATCTGTTACTATTGAAGAGGACAGTGACAATGATTAAATAATACCGTATTATTTTTGAATACACTTTCAAGTTAGTTTATTAAAAATAAACTTTTATTGTATTTTTGTGTATTAAATAATTACTACAGTTGAACGCTTTTTAGTTAAAACTTTTATAAATATTTATATGTTATACCCCTCAGACAATTTTGAGTTTGATATCATATTATAGGGGAATATATGAGGAACATATGACAAAAAAATGGTAATTCCCCTCCGAGTATAAGATATTTTTTTAATGTTTAAAAAATTTTCGCTATTATTTCCCAGACTTCCTGTAGAGTGAAAATTACAAAAAAAATCTCGTAGATAGATCTTTTGAACCAACATATTTCAATCCCATGGAATTCGCAGCAGCGGTTCCTGAGAAAATTTTTTTTTTTGAAATTCGAAAAATATTTTTTTCTCAGTAAATATCAACAATTAGAAGCTGATATTTAGCATGTCTCAACTTCCCTTAAAAAGCAACCTTTGAGGTGAAAATAAATCAAATTGATGCAAAGGCCGATTCCCCATAGCTACCCGGCTACGGCCTTTTCTCACATTTTTAGTAATTTTTGAACTGTAGGATACAGTTTTCGAAAAAATGTTGTTTGCTACTCGATTGTGAAATTCTTTTGCATTCTCGAGTGCGGCTCGCCCTGAAATCTGCTTGGGTTGACCTGCAGAACACCTCTTTCCGGTCTTGTGAGGTAAATTACTATATCTCCGATTCTATTCATTGCAGCAATCTCTTTCTGGTCCATTTTTTTCGTTTCAGCAAAAGAGAATATTCGTCGTTTTGAATTTTTAAGATTTAACATATTACAAACGTTGCACAGTGGGGCCAAATACAGAATATACGCTAAAAAATCAAAATTTAAAGTTATCCTTTAATTAATTTCGTGTATGCGCACTAATACAGCGATAGCCAGGTCATACAAATACGCAACCACAATCAAAAAGAGAGGCCAAGGAAAACGGGAAGAACGCCGTAAAGTCAAGCGACAACTTGCACGCAGCTGTTATGCTACAATCGTGGAAGAAATTGTATGTCACTTTATAGCTTGTTACGACGAGTTCGCGAGTTTTATTTTCTTGTGAACTATTTGATTGTACACTTCAATGGATTGTGAACCCAGTGGTATGCATTTTTAATTAATACGATACTTACTTAATAATAAACACCATTATGCCTTAATGTGTCTGGTAATCAACCGGTAAAAATTGGCTGCAACTTTCTGCACCTTCAAATAAAAAAAATTATAACACAGACGTGTGTTTTTGAATATCCCACGTATTCTAGTCAAAAGTGAGTTTATATGTATTTTTATTAGTATTTAATTTATTCTTATAGGTTGGAATGCCGAAGTGATATATACTTTCACGGGAATATCCTGAATCATCATATCATCGGATCATTATATTTGTTCATTCCAAAATTTCCCGGAAAAGAAATATATTAAGAATTTCTCTTCAGAAGTACTTGATTTGCTTACTTCCAAATATTAAGACAGAAAATGGTAAAGATCAAGAAATAGAAATTAATGAGGGAAGATGAGACTGAAGCTGGTTTGACGGAGAGTGAATGAAAAAGTGCAGTTACAGATTTTACACTAGTAAATAAAAGTTTTTATTATATCATTTACTATTTTTTTTATGGCCAACTTAGGAAAAATTGAAAATGCTATTTCTTATCAAAGACAGTAGGTGATCATTTTCCTTTAATATGTTTTCACAACTTTTCCATTTTCGGTAGGTAGTTTTATAAATATGTTTTGAATATCTATCGGTTCAGTAGTTTCGCAAAAACCGTGCGGAGGGTCGGACCGTCAGACGGAACCATAAAAATGATAAATATGATATTTATATTGTATTTTCTGATGAATATCAGCTTCATCGGTTCAGTAGTTTCGCAAAAATCATGCGGAGGGTCGGACCGACAGACGGAACACTTCGCAAATAGGGTTTCCATTTTTGACGGAACCATAAAAATGATAAATATGATATTTATATTGTATTTTCTGATGAACATCAGCTTCATCGGTTCAGTAGTTTCGCAAAAATCATGCGGAGGGTCGGACCGACAGACGGAACACTTCGCAAATAGGGTTTCCATTTCTGACGGAACCATAAAAATGATAAATATGATATTTATATTGTATTTTCTGATGAACATCAGCTTCATCGGTTCAGTGGTTTCGCAAAAATCATGCGGAGGGTCGGACCGACAGACGGAACACTTCGCAAATAGGGTTTCCATTTCTGACGGAACCATAAAAATGATAAATATGATATTTATATTGTATTTTCTGATGAACATCAGCTTCATCGGTTCAGTAGTTTCGCAAAAATCATGCGGAGGGTCGGACCAACAGACGGAACACTTCGCAAATAGGGTTTCCATTTCTGACGGAACCATAAAAATGATAAATATGATATTTATATTGTATTTTCTGATGAACATCAGCTTCATCGGTTCAGTAGTTTCGCAAAAATCATGCGGAGGGTCGGACCAATAGACGGAACACTTCGCAAATGGGGTTTCCATTTCTGACGGAACCATAAAAATGATAAATATGATATTTATATTGTATTTTCTGATGAACATCAGCTTCATCGGTTCAGTAGTTTCGCAAAAATCATGCGGAGGGTCGGACCGACAGACGGAACACTTCGCAAATAGGGTTTCCATTTCTGACGGAACCATAAAAATGATAAATATGATATTTATATTGTATTTTCTGATGAACATCAGCTTCATCGGTTCAGTAGTTTCGCAAAAATCATGCGGAGGGTCGGACCGACAGACGGAACACTTCGCAAATAGGGTTTCCATTTCTGACGGAACCATAAAAATGATAAATATGATATTTATATTGTATTTTCTGATGAACATCAGCTTCATCGGTTCAGTAGTTTCGCAAAAATCATGCGGAGGGTCGGACCGACAGACGGAACACTTCGCAAATAGGGTTTCCATTTCTGACGGAACCATAAAAATGATAAATATGATATTTATATTGTATTTTCTGATGAACATCAGCTTCATCGGTTCAGTAGTTTCGCAAAAATCATGCGGAGGGTCGGACCGACAGACGGAACACTTCGCAAATAGGGTTTCCATTTCTGACGGAACCATAAAAATGATAAATATGATATTTATATTATATTTTCTGTCATATATTGCCAAAAAAGATTTATTAGCGAGTTTTGTGAATTTGGCCCCACTGTGCGTTGTCGGAATCCTGAAATCATCGTGTATCATAAATTTCATGTAAATCTGCAAAAATATAGCAATTATTGCAACCACATAGAATTCGCCATTTTGAATTCTTAACTTATGACATCGGATTCGGTATCAGCTACTTCTAAAATATGCAACTACCAATTTTAATGCAATTTGGAAGAAATTTGAATTTTTGTCATAAATTTAATTTTTTATCCCTGGCACCTTCGGCATATTCTCGAAAGATTTCTTTATTTTCAATTTTTGACCACTGTTGTTGGTCGAACCTCCTCCTTTTTTAAAATTTTATGAAGCTTGTTAAAAATTATATACTTTCGCTGTTTTTTGCCCTAACTTCAAACCTCAATATCTTCGAAAGTACTTCTCGGCTTCGTAATTTTCCCAACTTGTGCAACGAAACGCTTACCGCCCATCCAACAAATACAAGTTCATATTTACGCAATCATGCGTCTCATCCGACTTCGATAAATACTCATAAAATTTCCCACAAACCCGACGCAACCCTTCAAGTCTCGCCGATCTCGCGGGCGACCCCGTTAATTCAAAACAACGTCGCTGAGTCATGCGCGATCCCCGCGGCCATGTAAAGAAGCGAATTTTCCGCGTTGCACGCCAAGTTCACTTCCCGATCAGCTTTGCCGGCTCTTTTTCCCGTACGTTCTAGAGATTTCAACTCTGCTATTAAGAAACACACCACTTCAGTTGACGATCTGGTCTTCGATTGTCGAATAACCTTACCACGTGTTAAATTGTTACATAATAGGACAGTTTTGCGTGGCGAATTGTTATTTATTGTTGCGGCACGTTCGATTTGATGTAAACACGTTTAATTCTAGGCTAAGTTGGGCCGGCGAGCAACAACGCAGTTGGGGGATATTGCGGTGTAATACGTATAAAATAATGTGCGCATTTTCTGCGATGCACGTTGGAATAAATCCGAGAAACTTCAAATAATACTTTGCCGGTGTTTGTCGTGATGTAACTCTGTACGAACTTCACTTCGGTAGGTTTGAGTTTTTTGTGTGTGATCTGTGCGTTTGTATTTGGATAACCTCTCATGTTTGTTTTGAATAAGGATATGATTTTGGCATCGAATAAAACAGGCAAGTGTGATTGCTTAGTAGGTGATGAAATAGTTGGGTTTTTTTCCTTTAAATTTCACGATACACATTGCTCTAGCCAACGAGGCAGCGAGGGGAATGCGAAACCTCTGTTTGACCTTTAGGTTACCGTCTAATTTATTGGAATAAACCACTTGCAGTTTTAGAAGAATTGAATTAGTGCATTCTTTTAAGCATGTTTATTATCTTTACATCTGCAAAGTACACATGTAATTGTTTACCTATAGAGGGTAAGTTGTGGTTTCTACGACGTAGGATTTTAGATCATAGATCTGTTTGCCGGTGCCGGCTTCGTCAACTAGTGGCTTTGCCGCAGGAGGGGAGGGTATAAAATGGATACGTTTTTCAACTACTTTCGGAGATTAGCAACGTTAATTGAAATGCCAATTAAGTAAAACAACATCAGTTTAACAATGTACAAGAAAAGTTCGGAACTTATCAGAAAAAAATATGTCAAGGTTCATGCAGATGATTGCACCAAAAAGTAATGCTAATGCTGAATACCGATGTGCGAAGATTGAAAAGCAACACAACGAAAATATGATGGGTCTTATATATAATACCATAGTGGTAATTTTGCCGACAAAATTCGGTAAAGTTGAGAATTTCAGGTCAATTTCGAGAGTGGAGATATTAAATATGTTTGACAGAATATTTTTTTAAATTTATGTATTTAACGTCGTCCGCTCCCAAGGCTACACCGAGACGCCAGAAGACGAGCTACTCCCAGCCTGGAAATTTTGCCGAACCTCTTCTCTGTTAAAGAGTAAGGATCTTATACTTGCCTAACATTTAATAGACAAGGGACTGACTGCTTTACATGCCCTCCGAAGGACGGTATATCCACTAC
Source organism: Rutpela maculata (assembly GCA_936432065.2). Lineage (NCBI taxonomy): Eukaryota > Metazoa > Arthropoda > Insecta > Coleoptera > Cerambycidae > Rutpela > Rutpela maculata. The sequence continues at coordinate 169,437,924 of OW386288.2, forward strand.
ATAATCCTCGCCTCATTTGACAGAATATTTTTTAATGCTCGATTGTTTGTTTTAATTCTGATGATTGAAGTTGGCGGGTACAGGTCCTACAGACCAATAGTTGTAAAGAAAGACACTTTTTCAAATAGTCGACGTTTCGTCACAATTTATTGACATCCTCAGAGGAGTAGTACGTATATAATTAACATTAAAATATGGGATTAAAAACAATTCGAAAAACAATTCTATTTAAGTACTTACTTATGTGCTTTCTCTTATCCAGATGTATTCAGAAAAAGAGCATCTAGGAAAACACCCATAGGAAAATGTAAAATAGATTTGTTAAATAATTTTTGTTGTTTCATATCCCATATTTTAATTTAATTTTTGCTTCTCATTAAGAACATCAATTTATCTAATTTCAAACTAATATAGTAACGTGAACAAGCTCAAGACAATGCTGACGTTGGTTTTATCGAAACAGCACTCGAACAGTCATATATAAGTACAAGTATTGTTGTTTGTGAACATGTAGCTCTATTAGTACTCTCAATCCAGGAAAAGCCAAAGTAGCTTTCCTTATGCGACGTATGATGCTGCACCTAATGCACTCTCCAACTACCTGTTCCAAACATTCTGCTGAATACATTTTTTTGCAGTTGCTCCGTAGACTGTGTATCAAACTGTGTCTGCAGGTAAATTTGTTAGCATTTCTCAGCAATGTGTGGTACTTGCAATGACTAGTTTTGTCAGTTTTGTCTCAATGACAACAAACGAAACCAATGTCGACAACTATGAAATAGATCCTGCCAGTTTCTTAGCGGAAGCTATGCAAATCGAAGGGCTTGACTCAGAAATGACGAATAATATGCCAACAGCAGCAGCAGAACAAGGTGATGTGGACTCTACCTGAAGTTTCGAACGTTCACTTGAACGAATTTTAGATGAAAAAGAAGTTAATAAAAACCACACATCGTTTTAGGTGTAAACGCTTCATTGCCACATTTGCTGACAATAATATCCACAATATTTATGTACCTGAAGTTTCGAACGTTCACTTGAACGAATTTCATATGAAAAAAAAAAATTAATAAAAACTGCAAATCGACTTAGGCGTACCATTTTTCTGGTAATATTTGCTGATAACAATACTATCGTTGCCAGCAAATATTACCAGAAAAATTGTACGTCGATTAATGGGAAATTTTCATATGAAATTCGTTCAAGTGAACGTTCGAAACTTCAGGTAGATCAATATTTAAGTTTCTATTAATTTTTCTTTTTCTTATGAAATTCGTTCAAGTGAACATTCGAAACTTTCCACATGATGTGGAAAGGAGTGTGCATTATTTCTCAGAAGTATGAAGACTGCAACTTACATAGTACTTACATGAAAACGATTATTCATACGAAAGAAAATTATGGAACGTTTTTTGTAGAGATAATTTTCTGGCTACAAATTTTATAAAAACTAAAAAACTATAAAAATTTATGTCGTAGAACTAATATATGATGAGATCTTTGAGAAAAACTGTTCTTTTTTAGCTTTGACCCTCTGTAAAGTTTTTAGCAGCAGTCACATCGATAAAAACTTTTGACACTCTTCAAAACGATGAAATAAAAGTCCGCACAAAAATTTTGTTTACTTGAATATTTCCGCACTTTTACCATATTTTCGTCTAATTTTCCTGGAGTAAAATGTGCCTTGCTGTAGGGTGTAAAAAAATCATATATTTTTTTTTTAATTTCAAAAATCGTGAGTTTTTTAGGTGATTTTTGAATTAGATTTTTTTTTGATTTTTTTGTACTAAATTTTTTTAATGAACTATAAATGCCATGAAGACTTCATATAAATGGTAATAAGGAATATGGAAATATCAAAAACAATTTCTATTAGACGGAACAGAATTTATAATAAATGTAACGTGAGTGAGTACAGTAGATAATATATATACCACAAAAATATTCGGAATATTAATTTCTATTCAATTCTTTCATTAAAAAGGTCATCTTCGCTGTCTTGTCCGCCCCCAATTTACTTCTCAGGTCGCTGTGGACCAAGCCAGCCTCTACCGAGGCTGAAGATGCAACAGCGGTAGTTAATTGCATAACCTCTTCTTTTATTATTTTACTTCCACATCCAGTGGAAGTATGGTAACGACAAAAAAATTAAAAAAAAATTTTACTGTTCAAATAGGCTTAAAATGTCATGAAACGTCGAGATTTTAAGGTTGAGCGAAAAAAAATTTCTGTTTGTCTGTCTGTCTGTCTGTCGGTCTCTGTCTGTCTGTAATTTTTTTTTTGCGCACGTTTACTCTGGAACCGTTTAAGATATTGACTTGAAATTTGGTACACATATGTGCTTTAACGAGATCTGGATCTAGATTATATTTTCATGTTGTTCCGACGAAGGGTTGGGGGGGTAAATTGGGGTAAATTTGGCGTAAATGGGTAAATCAAGCAGGTAAGAGTCCATAAAATTGGTATTTAGTATATACAAGAGATGCTAAGGTCTCAAAAAAATGTTTGGCATTAGCCACCCCCGTTACCATCCCCACCCCTTATTAAAGGAGGTGAAAAAAATTGTGATTTAGTGTATGTACAAGAACCAGAAACCTCAAAATATGTTTTAACTTCATCCACCTCCACTACCACCCCCCGGTCACCACCCCCACCCCACTACCGATGTGGGGTATCGTTTAATGGGTTTTTGGGGTAGATGATTTCAAATATTATATTATTAAAGTTCCATAAAAAATTATTTCCACATACAAAGTTTTTTAGTTGTGAGTGACTTGGATAGAGAATCTGGATGTGGAAGTAGTGATTCCTTGGGCAACGGTTTTTCAGTCTTCTACTGTGGATTTGGACATTAACTAGCCAACAAACGGATGAGATTTGGAAAGAAGCTTCAAAACGAATTGAAAAATTCACTACGAAAAATTTTCTTCTACACAACATAGTGCTTTACGTTTGTCTTCTGGAGTTAACATTATTTGTCCCACTTTCTACTGGCTCTCGGGATTATTATTCATATATTTTGAACTGATCATAAATGCTAATAAATGGTACTGGTAACAGTTTTTTCATACCGTTCTTTGATTTTAATTTGCAATTTTTTATGGGTTACAATATTCTCGAGCTTTTTCATCATTTTTTTCCAGTAAAATACTGCATTTGATAATGTGCAATTTTCCCTTTGCAGCCTATCCAAACAAACAGCCACTGGTTCTATAGTCTTTCTATAAGCGATTCACAATTTCTTTTCCAATTGAGATCAGCCACTCGCCTTCTAATATCGACAGCAATGTTATCTCGCATATGACTATTAAAATATTCCAATTTGTTTATATACGATTCCAAATAGAATTCCAGTGAACTTCTGTTGGTAATGTCAAGGCAGGAAATAACTTGATTGGTAATATTTTCCATGTTGAGAGATTGAGCGAATAACTGACCCTGATGTGCACCACAGCAATAAATAAGTGATTATATATCCATTTCCAAATTTTTCTAAATCATTGTTCGAATTTGTTTTTCATATTAGCAGCGTTGTTGGTAACGTTGCTCCTTATCTTGCAACCGAATATCTACGTCGGTACTATACTAAGTCAAGTAGCGATTAATAGAGTGCTCGATATTAGTGACTTCTGAGGATTCTGAGATACAGGCGGGTGGTATGCTTTGAGGTTTGTCAGGCCTAAGTTGGCCCCAACAAGTTAGGTCCACTGATTTCACTTTAACGCACGCTTTTTTTATGATTTGTGGAAAGTATAATATAATATATAATTTTTTCTTATTTATGAGTTTTTTGATTTGAATCAACATTTTGGAAATGATTTAAATCATTTTGATTTAAATCATATCCACCCTGCCTTGCTGCTAACACTCGTTCACCCTCTAAGAACTCTCTCTGGACAGACTTTCTACCAGTCCAAGTATAAATATTTTTTTAGAAAAAATATAAATTTTCTATACCTATCCGGGAGAAGCGTGTGACAGCGCCATATCGATTATATCCCTTCATGTCAAATCCCAATAGCAAAATCTTGTTGATTCGATTCACCCTTGGTGATGGATAAAAAATGCTTGTTTAAATTCAGTGTGTATTAAAAATTCTACAGGGCTCGTCCAATTTAAATCATGTGACATGTGACAGGAAAAGGGACCTATTTATTTGTTATCCAGAATAATTGAAACAGTTGTGCCCCAAATCACGCAATCTCTTAGTTAACTGTTAGTCCCTTTTAAATGTGGATTTCCGGATAGCCAATCGTAAAGCTAATAAACAACATTGATTTTATTTTCAGCTGAACAAGTAATTAAACATATTTGCATTGTTTAATAATTTACTGATGACAATTCCACTCTTGTCAAATTTTTCATGCGCTAGGATTGTATTTAGAATGTTTATCATCCTTGTTATAGTCCATAAACAAATTAATTTGAGTTTCGTTAAGTGCAACCAAAATAAGGCTACCGTTTCTCTTATAAAGAATTAACTTTTAGCTAATAAATATAAATAATTTTTTATCTGCCGTAATACTGGAGGTTTCGATTTTGAATAGTATACTTCTTTTCTACAATCATTTATTAATAGTCGCTTTTTGATTGTCATTTTAGTTTCGAATTTTTTTTTTATTATTCACTTTTATTGCTTATTTACAATCTACTCCAATTATACTACAGAGTAATAAGTAAATGGTCGTGTGCGTCACTTGTCTTGAGTTGGCTACCATCCAAAGATGGTCCACCAGTCTTCACCTAGCTAGGTCTTCTGGCCATTGTCTTTTTATCTTCTGTTCGCTAAGGGCTGTGTTGCTAATTCCGTGACGAGCTGATTGTTATGGTCACCAATACGATCTCTATATTTGGTGGCATATCTGCTAAACACATCGTTTATGAAAGAAACTCCAAGATCTTCGTGGAGGGTTTGGTTAGATACTTACATACTACGGTGCATTTGTTATGATTCGAAGCATTTTGGACTGGAAAGTTTGGAGTATTTTGGTGTTCGATGGTTTGCTGCAACCCCATAGTTCTATGCCATAGGTCCAGATAGGCTTTAATATAGTCTTATGCAGTGTGTGCCATTTGATATCGCAACACCCCATTATTTTGGAACGCGTTGGCCGATTTAAAAAAAAAAAATTTGAGATATATTGCTCGATGAGTTTTTATTTGGCTGTTTTGAAAAATTTGTAATTTTCGTATTTTCAAGGCCTACTAAGCTCCTCTAAATGGGTCGAAATTTCGAAATCGACTATCAGGCAATTTTTTATCGGCAATTGAGACAGCGTATTCGATTCGCAGTTGTCTCAAATACCTCTATACAATTTTAGCACAATACTTCATATAGGGTGTTTGTTATTCAATAGCCAAATTTAAAATTTCTCACATTTCGACTGGTCCTGTATAAAAATCGGTTAGGTTTATTAAAAAGGTAAGGTAGTCATTCGACTTAAGAGACATCAAATACTAAATGAAGAAGAAAAAAGCAAAGTTATTCTTTAAATAAATAGTGCTTCTACACATTATTCGGTTACTGTACGTAGATGCCTTAATGAACATTTTTCAAACAAATGGATTAGGTATGGAGCTAAAATTTTGATGATATTTCCCCCCTTATACAAATAGCTGACGTACATTTTTACTTCATATATTGTTTAAATAATCGACCTTCGGCAATTTTATTGGGAGTATTCTCGGAACCGGCTTCGCACAAACGGAGTTGACAGAGTCTGCTTAGTTTTTATTTTGTTACAATTTACAAGTGTATTAATTACATGAAGGAAGAAATAAATATGATATGAAGGAAGAAGGTATACGTTTTTAAATATAGCAATAATCAAATTTATTTTATATAAACATCATAAGCTGAAAAAAACTGCATACTTACCTACATGTCCTTTTCGCACGGCTTGGCAACTGCGACTGAAAATAAAACTCAGCAAGTCTACAAACGCTCCAAAAAAATGGCGATTTCACGTGCGCCAACTTGGATGCGCGAACTCTTCCCGCCAGTGCAAGTTACGCTTCTGGTTGTTCAGTGGCTAGACAAATGGATCCCCCGAATTCTTCTACTTAAGTAGATCCCAAAGAGCCCTGACGGTCTATAGGTAAGGGCGCAGGAAATTTATGTAGAAATGCGCAGATAGTTACTGTCACAATTTATCAACGTCTGTGCAAATTTAAACTACAGCAAAATATAATGGAAAAATATATTTTTTAAAGTTTTTTATTTTTCAGCATTAGTGTATATTACCATTGTACCATACTCAGATTAAAAGCTCGCTCAGCATTTATCATCCCTCACCTGACGGCCTATTGAAAGAATGGCTGACGATTGTTTTTATCATTTTAATAATATAAAGAGTTAGCTGTATAAGTTTCATTGAACCTGAAATGATTTTACATCGATTGTTTTTTATACAGGTTTATGTAAGCGGCTGACGTATAACCCCCCATTATCATTATTATCATTTGTTTTACAAATTTTCAAACGACCTGAAATCATATTTGATTTTTATACTCTTCGCAATAACGAAGAGTATATTGTATTTGATCGGCACATTTCTACAATCGTAAATATCGCTCGTAGAGAAAAACTTTCATATCATTGTGTTAGTGAACGAATTCTGAACAACTTTCAAAATGTCCGTATGTCCGTCACGTTTCTTGTAAGCACGATAACTTAAGAAAGAAAAGTCCGATTGTATTGAAATTTAGAAAGTAAGTTAGTGTTAGCTAGAGGAAGAACCCTATTGTTTTTGGAGAAAATCGATCAGTAAATAAAAAAGTTATTAATTATTTAATTAAAAAAAAATCTCTTAATTTTTGTCGCTTGTACTAAAATGAAAATCTTGCGAGATATTATTTCCATAATAATTTTTTTTTGTTTATGAAGTTTACTAATATATATTTCATAGAAGTGAAATATGTATGAATGTGGAAAGATATATATCACAGACGATCAATTTTTGCAGCAATACGTGGTGGCGCAGCTGCTAAATTATTACTATCCTAAACTTCCTTTCTCTACTTACATCTTTAATATTTTTCTATTCTCTCTCTGTTTGTTTATTTTGTTCTCGTTCATCCTCTTCTGTTCTTTTGTCCATTTTTGTCTCCAAATTCCATTTAGGCCGATAAATTTATAAAAATCCTAACTCTTTTAATCCTTAACTTTCATTTCACCACATTTTCCTGGCAGGAAGACCACCAGGGTGGAATTGCTTCGAACGGATTTTTTCGTTGAGTTTTGTTTTCCCGTGCCAGTAACCAAAATTTCAAAGTGTTCGCGCTCGTGTTGTGCGCGAAATCGATAATTTTATTATGCTATCTTAGTTATTTTTAGATATTTTCATATATCATGTTTTTTAAAAGTTATTGTTAGTTTTAAGTTTATACCTTTTAAACAAGAGTTCTAACCCCCTCACTAACTATCGTTTAGTCAAACCGTACCTGCGCCGCCCAGCCTTATCCCACCACGGCGCTGCGCGCCGTGTATGTCTGGCTGGCTCCGGGACAGTTTCCGGGGAGACACATATTTATAATTTAATTTATATAAAGTATTGTTTGATTTTTTTTTGCTTGGTCCCGTGTTCGAATCCCACAGGTTGAATTTTTTTTTTTTCATTTTATTTTTCATGCAATTTTTTTCACAATAAAGATGATATCACAAAATTTAGGATGTCCACAAACTAACATTATTTACAAGAAAACTGCGAAGAGTATTCTATAGAATGTGTAACAATTATATATAAAAAGCTCAGTAAATTGGCGAAGAGTACGTTTTTAGCTTGTTTTTTTTTTCCGACATAATAGACATTCTCTCTCGACCAGGTCCACCACGATTCTGACAGCTGACGCTTGTTTCGACTATCGATTACACACAAAATCAAGCAGCCTGAAATCACCATCAAAAATGCAACGCTGCCTCCCGGGCTATTAAGAAATGATCAATGTCGAAAAAAATTAGAGTTTATGAAAATCGGTTTAGTAGAACCGGAGATACATCGTATTTGCGTGGCATAAACTTTCATGATTAAACTTAATAACTGTAATATTCCAAAAAATTCGAGAGTATTCTGGAACATTCCAGGAATATTCCAGAATGATGATTCTACCTCAAACGTCGTTTACAAAGAAGCTTTTTATTTAATTTCAAAATTCTACGCGAACGTAGTCGCGGGCACACCTAGTTCTAAATAAATAGCTCAAATAGCATGTTTGTAGATTCTGTATCGCCTTTATATTAATTCCAATACTTCTAATAATATCAGCGAGTTTAGAATATTCATACAACAATAAAAAAAATATATTATCTGGATAAAGTGCGACAAGAAATCGTTTTTTCAAACTCGGTTCTCTTGAATTATTGATTTGTAAAGGGAGGTTTTACGTATAAAAGTCTACTATGCATATTTCCGAGATTAAGTCAGCGTAGGTGGCTTAACGTAGGCAGGCAATAGAGAGTATATTTTGGGAAAATTCAAAGGTAATTTATATCCTTCATGTTCATTGATCAAAGTATAACAGTGGTTAAATAATTTAATTAGCTTCCTACACACCGACTATGTATGTTCCTAATCGTGGTCTGTATTTAATTTCGTCGTGTTACAACCTTTGATATCAAACGGAAATAAATCACGCATGCTGTTTAAGAAACGTTTTTTTAAACTTAATTTTCCGGAATTATTGAGTTGAGTACTTCAAAAGTTTTTCCATTGGGTTATTCGGGACCATCAGTTAGTGAATTAATTCCACATCCAGTGGAATTATAGTAACGAAATAGGCTTAGAATGTCATGAAACGTCGAGATTTTAAGTTTGAGCGAAAAAAATTTTTGCCTGTCGGTCTGTCTATAACTTTTTTTGTGCGTACGCTTACTCTGGAACCGTTTAAGACATTGAGTTGAAATTTGGTATACGTGTGTACTTTAAGGGGATCTGGAACTAGATTATATTTTCATCTTATTCTGTCGAACGGTTGGGAATAATTGGGATAAATGGGTTGTAAATAGGTAAATCAAGTACCTGCTTGAGAGTCCGTAAAATTGGTATTTAGTCTATACAAAAAAATTTTGGCATTAGGCACCCCCATAATTAAAGGGAATGAAAAAAATGTGATTTAGTGTGTGTACAAGAACCAAAAACCTCAAAATATTTTTTTACTTAATTACATATTTTCTAAAAATACGATATTTTCAGGCCAGACATTATATATTGTTCTGATATGCTGCTCTCTTTTAATATATTATAATAATATTTTATTTTAAAAATTTTAAATAAAGAAAAAATTCATAAAACAAAAATTAATTTTGAAAATTTGAAATTTTAAAATTTAAATTTATTATACCCCTACCTTTTATATATAGGTAAAATAACCTGGGGCGCCAATACCTTTCGGTATTCTTAATTATAGAGCACGAGATAAAATAGCATTGCCTGCAAACCGTTACTCTAATCTCAGGGGCAATTTCAATAAAAATATGGGGTTTAAATATACAGCGTGATCTACTATGATATGCGGAAAATAAAATGGTGTACTAGTTTTCAATGTGGGAAAGCCCCTGCAAAATTTTAGAGGGTTTTGAGGTAATTTAGTATATTAAATTATTAGCAAATTTGCGAAGATACACCACTGATGTTGAGTAGGTCGGGAATAGGTCGACGAATTTACTTGTGAAAGAACGTATTGGAGTTGTTTACATTTCCTTAATTGGCATAAAAAGTGAAGCCCCCAACTGCGGCAAAGCACAGATGACTGACCTAGGCCTAAGGTCATTGTCTTTTTTTTATTTTGCTATTTTTGTAGTATGATTTGATTAAAACCAAAAAGTCACTTCTATCCTCTCCAGCTTTACTGTCAATAGTGTCATTTCCAAGTCTGATAAAGTGATATGGTCATTTTTTTTAATTTTTCATTTTTTTTAACTCCTTTCGGTGGGGACAACTTACTGTTAAATTTTCCGCATGTTATGGTAGATCACGTTGTATAAAGAAATGTAGAAACGTTCAGATAGATAACAATATATTGAAACAATATGTTAAGGAAAATGTTATAAACAAATAGATACCTCAAAACTAAAAATTGAAAATTCATTATATGTAAACTAGCTCTGCTCAAAACTTTATTTGAATTGCAATTTTGAAAATTAGTTAGCTTATTGTTTCCTAGATATGTTGCACTATCAATCATAAAAATAGTTCCAGTTCTAAAACAACTACTCTTCTAGCTAATACTGACGAAGTATTGAATTACATGATAAGATTCCTAGCATTTTAAAGCAAAAAAAAAATACTGAAAATATTTAAATCATTTACTGAAATTGAGGCATTCACAACAATTATTGAACCTTATATTCTATTTCAACTCTAGAAATGTTGTACAAGTTTTTTCGAACTCCTTAGTTCTCGTCAATCAACATTCATTCATTATTTACCAGCCTATTCTTAATTTATTTTTACAATTAATTATTTTTTATTGTTGTGACTGAATTTCAATAAATTATTTAAGTATTTTCAATATTTTTTTTGCTTTAAAATTAAAAATCTTATCATGTAATTCAATACTTCGTCAGTATTAGCTAGAAGAGTAGTTGTTTTGACTGGTTCTACAATGATGAGTGTTTTAAAGGGTTTTCCTATTAGCGTGACCAAATTAAAGTACCAATACACAGAAAGTAGATAATTTCATATTAAATAAAAAAGTGAGAATGACTGAATTTAAATAAATGATTTAAGTATTTGCAATATATTTTTTGCTTTGAAATGCTAGGAATCATATCATGTAAATCAATTCTTCGTCAGTATTGGCTAGAAAAGTAGTTGTTTTGATTGGTTCTCCAATGTGTTTTAAAGTGTTTACCTAACTACTACATTAGCGTGTCCAGATTAAGGCAACAATATACAGAAAGTAGGTAATTTCTTAATAAATATTAAAGTGTGTAAGTTGTGATTTGCTTAATACCCAAATAATATTCTCTAATGTTTAAAACATGATTGTTCAAATGTTTCTATGGGGGCAGTTCTTGAACAGAGCGATGACAAAGGTGTACTTGCTCCATTAGCCTTTTTCTCAGGAAAACTTACCTTAGCGCAGACAAGATACAGTGCCTTTGACAAGGAACTTCTTTCTTTGTTCACAGCGATTAAACATTTCAAGTTTTTACTTGAAAGTCGCACATTTATTTGCTTTACTGACCATAAACCTTTGGTCAAAGCATTATTCACTAAAACTGAAAGATCTCCCAGGCAAATTAGACATTTAGAATTCATTGCTCAATTTGCATGCGAAATCAGACATATCAAAGGGAAAAATAACATTGTTGCAGACACCATATCACGTGAGCATGATACGTCTTCTTTACAACAATGCATTTCCCCAATTGTTACCCACAAGTCTAACCTAGTTGATATTAACTTTGACTTAAATTTATTGAGCGAGGCTCAGGAAGATGATTCTGATCTTAAATTTTTATTATCAGATACTTCATCAAACACAAAGAGTACCTTCATTTTAAAGAAAATTAAAATTCCATATTCTGACAGGTTTATTTGGTGTGACGTTTCCTGCCCTAAACTCCGTCCTTACGTTCCGATCGTTTATAGACGGACATTTTTTGATATTTTCATGGTTTGTCTCACCCTGGTATCAAAGTGACTAGAACGTTAGTTTCTAAAAATTATTTTTGGCCCAAAATGTCTTCAGATTGTAATCTCTGGGCAAAAACTTGTATTAGCTGTCAAACTAATAAAGTGACACGACATACAAGGAGTCCGATAGCTAACTTCAATATTCCTAAAGGGCGCTTCGACCACATACATATAGATTTAATAGGACCATTACCTCCTTCTAAAGGTTGTTCTTATATTCTTTCTGTGATCGAACGTTTTACTAGATGGCCCGAAGCTTATCCACTTAAGGATATTACTGCAGAAACTGTAGCGCGTACGTTATTTCAGAATTATGTTTGCCGATTCGGTGTTCCTGTCACAGTGACAACGGATCAGGGGGTTCAATTTGAATCGAAATTATTCCAAGAATTTTCAAAATTTTTGGGATTTCATAGAATTCGTACGACACCATATCATCCTTCCTCGAACGGAATGATTGAAAGGTTAATAAATCTCTTAAAACTGCTTTGAGAGCTAAAACTTCTACACCACATTGAGTAGATGAACTTCCCGTCATATTATTAGCTCTCAGGACCATCCCCAAAAACGATTCGCAATGTTCCTCCGCAGAACTCGTTTTTGGTCAAATTTTACGACTACCAGGTGAATTTTTTATAAAATCATATACTTGTACGGATATTCGTTGTTTTATTACTAAATTACTTCTTTTGATAATTTAACGTTCATTCCACCTTTTCACCATGTTAATTACAAATCATTCGTCAATTCAGACATCTTGACTTGTAATTTTGTTTTCGTTCGGAAAGAACATTTCAAGAAATCTTTTACTCCGCTGTATTATGGGCCGTTTAAAGTGTTGTCCCGTACAGACAAATTAATTACTTTTGTTAAAGGAACTAAAACTGTCACAGTAAATATTGATAGAATTAAACCAGCATATTTACTGTCAGAGAAATGCGATGTCACTGTAACAGCTGTTAAGAAGGTACGTTTCGCCATTGATACTTTGATTGATTGATTGTTCTCTTAACGGAGTAGCGACTCGCTTACACTAGTAGAAGATATGTGCGAGCGCCCACACTGGAGGTCTAGCGGCGTGACTAAGAAAATAGAAGAAACAAAAAATATAAAAAAAAAATTATTATTATTAACGAGATACACAAAATGTTAACATTTTAAAATATAATACAAAATAAACTTTTACAATCCAATATATTTTAATATAGCAATAATAAGGCTATAACATGTTTAAAACATCGCACTGTGTTTTAGACAACTGTTTAAAAGACAGTTTCAAACGCAGTTCGATATTTTAAAGAAATGTATTATTTTGGAGTTTGTGGATAAGTAGGAAAAGTGCCGATGGTGGTCTATTTCGATAAATAATTCTGATAATTCTGATATAAACAGTAAACACACTCACCAAAAAATAGCCTCTATAGTCTTACTCATATGAATTAAATGGTCAGTGGCCACATGCCCTAAAGTGAAGAGTGCTGCAAAATCCGTTTAAGAGCGCCATCTGGCATCAAGTAGTAGTAGCAGACACAGTGACTTGGCTCCATTTAATTTAAATTGAATAGAGTTTTAAACGTTTTAAACCTGTTTTAAACATACCATTTAAAACAAAAAAAAAACAGTTTTTTTGTTTAAAATTTTTTTTCCAACCCTGATACGGGTCGAATTGAGAACCTCTTCCTTTTTTAATTTTTTTTGGTCGATAAAAATTGTACCTAAACATGAAACTAATTAATTTAAATGATCATATAAATGAACGGTTAGTCTACCTCGGGGTCTACCTCTGTTATAATTACTGTTATGATTGCCGTCATAAAATCTCCGGCGTCTTGTAAACAACAATAGAACCCCGGGGTTAACCCGTAGATATCACAGTCTGGGAAATAGTGATGTTATGCCTCGTGTTATGCAAATTATCCAGAGGCCATAAGAACAAGTGGTCCAAACAGCCTAATATTAACTTATTCATTGAAAAACCCACCCTAAATGCCTCAAAAACAGGTCTACATTAGACGAGATAGGGGTTGGCTGTTATTCAGCTTCCTGTTACCTGTGAAACGGGAAGTAAATACAGCATCTGGGACGTAACTGTTTTCGAATTTCACACCGCATTACCTGCTCTTTAATGCACACAAATCTTTGTCTTGGGTCATTTGTTGCCGGAACATCTGCTTTGGCGTCTTTCGGTAAATTGTCTTGAAGAAAAACTCTAAATTTACACTTAATTAAATTTTGCAATATATTTAGGTTGTTGTGCACGGAGGTGTGTCTATATGTGGAAAGCCACAATGATAAACAGGGCGGAAAGTTTAACTGAAATTAATTTTGTAACTTAGATATACAGTATTTCTGTAAAGAGAATCTCAAAACATGTTAATTTTACTTTTTCGCGGGTAGTCCAGTGCATTTAGATAAAAAAAGGGCGTTATTAGGGAAATACTTTGAATTTAAGGGATTTGAATGAAACTTTTCGCAACGTATTCGAAAAATGACCAATTTAAAAATGTGCAAGTTATTTTTTTTTAATTGAAAAAATCAATATTTTGTCACAAAATATTTTACAACTGGGTTTTTTACAAAGGTTTTCTAGACCACTGATTACGATGTTGACATTATAATTGCAAAACGGAAATAAAGGATTCAAAATGGCCGACTTAAACTTAAAAATCATGCAAATATTGCAAAAGAATACATAAATATTGCCTAAAGGTTGGCTGTGGCATTTTCTTAATTTTTCTTTTTCTTATTGGGATGCTCTCTGCCACATATATTTTCTTCTAAACAATGTCGTGAAATCTACAAAATAATACAATTAACCAGTATTTTACTGGACAATAACCTCTACGCCTGTGACTTTTATGTCAAAGGATCAGTTAGAGGGTGGTTTTTGACAAATAATGAATAAGAACAAAAATATAAAAATGGCGTATTTTGCTGACGTTTCGGAAAACGAATCTGTTTCCTTTCTCAAAGCGTATTATAGATGTTCGTGTGCTGGGTATATCAAATACACAGCTTTAAGAATATATTTGTTATATTCAGTATCCATAGATACTTATAGTCCTGTCAATGAATGGTTTCTAGAGGGAAATGCCGAGATCACAATTTTTGACTTAAGGAATGTGTTTGGACTATTTAGGATGTAAACATATCAAAAGTCCCCGAACGTAGGAGGTGGGGGGTGGGGGGGTGTAGGGGGGCATGAAGAAGGTCCCGGTTTTTGGTTTTTTGCTCATATCTCGAAAACGGTTAGACATAATCAGAAAGTGGCTATATTCAAAATTAAAGCTGACTAAATTTCCTACAATAATGTTTCTACTAATTTTTTTCGCATCTGTTATGGTTCAGTAATGAATTGTATATCTTTTGACTGTATTCTAACTTTATTATAAATTGAATAAAAATTTTAATAATCGTAGAAAAAAATTTCTTGTACAGATATCCGTTTCATATCAGACTGAACTCAAATATCGAATAAAAAAATGTCTTTGGGTCTGTAAGTGGGTGTGTGCGTGAATATGTGTGTGCGTGTATACCGTTTCTTGTAAACACGATAACTTCTGTTAGACTTAAAATATTTAATTACAATTTGGAACATACGTAAAACACCATATTACCATATTACTGATGGAAATTGGGACATATATGTAATACATGGTGATAACCAGAGGCCTACAAACCCTCACTTCATGATTAATCTCATTAAAAATACCATGTTCCATATTTTAGGATAACATTGATATATCATCTAAATTTGAATAAAGTTGGTTTGCCTAACATACACCCGGTATATCGCGGTTTATAAATCTTATACATCTTATTTTTATATGCTTAATAAAGAACCTTAGTAATATTTTGCTTTGAAATTAAAATAAAACCTAATTTACGTATGAGACTTTGTAAGCCTCTGGTTATCACCATGTATTACAGATATGGCCTAATTTCAATAGGGATTATTGTAATATGCTGTTTTACATATGTTCCAAATTGTAATTAACTATTTTAAGTCTAACAGAAGTTATCTTATTTACAAGAAACGGTATACACGTATACATACATATACACGCGCACACACACATTTACAGACGCAAAGACATTTTTTATTCGATATTTAAATTCAATCTGTTGTGAAACGGATATCTGTACAAGAATTTTTTTCTACAATGGTTATTAAATTTATAATAAAATTATAATAAGTTAGAATACAGTCAAAAGATGTACAATTCATTACTGAACCATAACAGATATGAAAAATATTAATAGAAACATTATTGTAAAAAAATTAGTCAGCTTTAATTTTGCATATAGCCACTTTTCATTATGGCTAACCGTCTTCGAGATATCAGCGAAAAAACAAAAACCGGGACCTTCTTCGTGCCCCCCTGCACTCCCCCCCACCCCCTACGTTCGGGGACTTTTGGTATGTTGGGGACTTATGGTAAGTCAAAAATTGTTATCTCTGCATTTCCCTCTAGACCTGACAGGGCTATTACTGCTTACACAGAACTGTCGATATATCTAGTTTTATTTTAAACAATGTTGAATTTGTTAAGTTCTTCTTTTAACATTGGCAGCCAGGTTGTGCAAACATCTACGGAACAATTAGACACGCATTTATCCTCATTCAATAGTATTATAGCCGGTTCTTTAATTTATCTTTTCTTGCTATCTGTCTCTTTTGTTAAAATTTTTACCGAGTCCCATTGTATTCTGTGTCCGTTCTTTCAAGAGTGTTCGCAAATCTTCGATTTCTGAATCTCATTCTTCTTAATGTAACCCCTGTGCTCGCCCAATCTAACACTGAATGGTCTGGATGACTCACCCAGATGTTTATTACACTCACACGGAAGACTGTAAATGCAGTTTTTTGAAATTTGCTCATGATTTAGCGGTTTTGTTTTTGTTAAAATAGATCTCAATGTATTGCTCGTTTGAAATATCGTCCTAATATCAAATCTATTGCCTATACGGCGTAGCTTTTCAGATAATCCGTATACATAAGGAATTAACGTTGTGTACCGTTGTTCAGGTTTTTGTCGTACATGATTATTATTTTCTATATATGTGAAAGTTCTATCAACAAAGGCTTCAGGGTATTGATTGTTTATAAGAACCTCTGTTACAAAGCGTTTCTCATTGTCAATTATTTCATCATTGGAAGAACTTATTTTGGCCCTATCATATAAGCATTTTATGACACCCTTTTTAACATGCATCGACTGATTTGAGTTAAAATTTAAATACCTATTGGTGAGTATTGGTTTTCTATATACTTGTTTCAACTGTATTATTTACTCTTTTAATTAAAACATCTAAAAATGGTAGTTCATTTCTATGTTCTACTTCTAATGTAAATTTAATAGAGGGTTCATTATTATTTATATTTTCTAAAAAATGATCTAGCAAATCGACTCCATGGGGCCAAATTGCAAGTATATCGTCAACATATCTCCACCAGCTAACCGGTTTATATATATACAATTTTGAACATGTTTAGTTTCAAAGTCCTCCATAAATATATTACTTAAAACTGGCGACAATGGAGACCCCATTGCCATACCAAAGTTTTGTTGATAGAAATCACCTTCAAACTGAAAGTAAGTCTTTTTTATACATATTGCTAATAGTTCCATTATGCTATTAACAGTTAATTTAGTTCTAGCTTCCAATTTATTATCATTCAACAATTTATCCTTGACTATTTCTAAAGTTTTATCTACTGGGACATTAGTAAAGAGGCTAACCACATCAAAACTAACCATCAGATGGGTATCATGAATATTGTTTTCATAAATCTTTTCTATAAAGTGTCTACTATTTTTAATATACGAATCGGTGTTTCCAGATAATGGATTTAGATTATTAAGTAAGAATTTTGCCAAATTATGGCATGGCGAATTAATGGAATTAACAGTGGGTCTTGAAGGAATATTTTGCTTATGTATTTTTGGCAAACCATAAAAATGAGGTGGCTTGCTATGATGCGGTGTGAGCTTCATAGTCATTATAGTTATTAAGGTACCAAGGGTGTTATAAGGATAATAACGCACCGAGGTCGGCAGTGTACAATCCCGAGGGCCACTGGCCCGAGGGAATGTACGTCGACCGAGGGCGTCATTATCCTATAACACCCGTGGTGCCTTCAACGTTTAATGTCTTGCAAGTCTGTTATTTAATTCGAATTTATTTTTTTTTTTGACATTTACGATTTATTAATTTGACATCTATTATGTTCAGAACGATTTGATTTAAAAGAGAGTAAAAATCAAAATTGTTTGTAAACGCAGCCTTTGCATAGCGACGCATTTTGTTTGTCAATAATCATAATTTGCTTGTTTTGGGTTGTATTATAATTTTATAATGCCCTAGGGCGTTATAGATATTCATAACGCCCTAGGGCGTTATTTTTCATTTAATGTATCTCAAAATAGGGTGGTTATTGTAAAATAACAGACTTGTAGGACATTATAGTTATTAAGGTACCAAGGGTGTTATAAGGATAATAACGCACCGAGGTCGGCAGTGTACAATCCCGAGGGCCCCTGGCCCGAGGGAGTGTACGTCGACCGAGGGCATCATTATCCTATAACACCCGTGGTGCCTTCAACGTTTAATGTCCTGCAAGTCTGTTATTTAATTCGATTTTTTTTTTGACATTTACGATTTATTAATTAGACATCTATTATGTTCAGAACGATTTGATTTAAAAGAGAGTAAAAATCAAAATTGTTTGTAAACGCCGCCGTTGCATAGCAACGCATTTTGTTTGTCAATAACGCTATCATAATTTGCTTGTTTTGGGTTGTATTATAATTTTATAATGCCCTAGGGCGTTATAGATATTCATAATGCCCTAGGACGTTATTTTTCATTTAATATATCTCAAAATAGGGTGGTTATTGTAAAATAACAGACTTGTAGGACATTAAATTTATTTTTGTACTTTAATAGAGTTCTATGTATTTTGCTCTCAATTGATTTTGTGGGATCCTTGTTTAATTTTGAGTAAGGTCCTTCAGTGATTAATGTCATGACTTTTGTATCATATACATTTTTATCTATAACAACCGTGGCATTACTTTTGTCTGCTGGCAAAATTTTAATATGAGAAGCAGAGAAAAATACATAAATATGTTGCACTTCTTACAAAGTTGTGGAGAATTAAATTCTCTACAAAAAATTCAGTGAGAGCATATGTTTATCTTTTATAGAATGTGAAAAGGAAGAGTGCCAAGTATGGCATGGTACAGATTCATCGAATTTAAACGTATATATTTTCAAAACAATAAAAGATACATACAGTGTCAGAAAATTTTTCATTTGGGTCGGCAATGAGAGCAAGCGAGAGCGAAGCAACTAGGCTATTCTTTTTTATCGTATAACACATCCTTCTGATGCCACCTGCTTTCCCCACCACATGTGCGTGGGCAACTCTGCTTGCGGAATTTCAATTTGTTTCCGTCTTCCACTTGCAATGTAAAGAATTATTTGACTCGTTTTGAAAGTAAAACGGGTTAAATAATTTCAGTTATTAAAGCACGTAATAATATTACCTATACTGAACAGAGCCAACTACATCCTTCCTTTGAATAAATGGTACTGAAATTTTTAATAGCAATAATGATGTATGTACGTGTTTTCTTGATAGCGCGTCATTATTTGCTCCCTCTACTAGAGCACTGGTACACGCCTTTATTGTAGGCGGGTCTGTCAGGCCGTTGAAACTATGCGTGCCACCCAAATCCAACATTTTCCGAATGTGTATATCCCGCCACTCAATTTTTTTATGTCAAATTTAATTCTCTACAACTTTGTCCCTATAGTTTTTTTTACAGCTCTACCATTTTGGCAGTGTTTGCATTTTAATGTAGGTATTGTTTTTTATGTATACTATATATCTACATATTGGTAGCCATAGCCGAGGCCTTCAGCAAAAAGATCCTGGTATTGAAAAAAAAATTTTTTTTTGTAAAAGTTACAGCTGTTAAAAAATTGGTAAATTTAGCATATACAATTTTCGATTCCGACCTTTTCTCGAATTTCGTAAATTATTTTACATAACATCCGAAAGTACACCATTCAAGCTTTAATTCCGTTCAACAAAATGTTGATATCTTATTTATTATGTGTGCGCCATTTGAAGTTTAACAACGTATGATTTTTTTTTAAATTTATGTCTTTTAAAGGGTTGGATTTTACAAAATAATTTTTTGTATTTTTTTTCACTTCATGTATATTATAGTTTAGTGTTTCGAGTGGAGGATCCCCTAATATGAAGTCGTTTAATAGAAGAATATAAGAATGATAACCATTTGACTAAAATAAGTGACAAATTTCTTCTCATAACTTTATCTATAAATAGTTAATAATTTAAAAAGCTTATTAGAAAACAAATATATACATCAATTATATGATAATATCGACTTTAACATGTTTTTTGATTTTTGTCGTTTGGTATTGTCTGTCAAAAGTTATACCAATTTTTATGTAGCACGCGCGCGCGCGCGCACTGTGGAAGTGCGCTCGAGTATCGTGCCGTTGAGTTCTGTTCCGAGCGTTACTTGCAAAATTTCTAGCTCCGATAGTTTTGCTCAAATGAAAAAAATGGTAAATATACTTTTTGTTTAAGATTTTCTCCTCTTTCTTTTTGTCCTCTTATCATTTTCCTAACATAAACCCTCCATATCACGACACAACCCATTTTCACAAGAAGACTCAGAAGAGGCAGAAGTCCAGAACCAAAAACACAAAAAAGGGAGCTTAAACGCTCCCTCACGACACAATGCGGTAACGCATCTCACAAATATCTACACCTCCCATCCCACATTCCTTTACCATGCGCCATGTTGCTCTCCCTGCTGGCAACAGGCATGACCTTAGTCCAACTCAGCGTGGACGTAGCAGGCCCAGCTGTATAACCTAGGAGTGGCAGCAATGCCTACAACACGCTGGTAAATCAATCAATCAATCGTCCTCTTATCATTTTCTGAAAAAAGTTAAGTTAACAAAATGACATTGGACAATGACTTCATTTTAGCAGTAATGTTCTTAGTAGGGTTTGAAATTCCGCGCCGTTTTCAACCCCGCGGAGTATGTGGATAATGTTTTTTCTTCATAGGCTTTGAATATCATGGAAAGTCGAGATTTTTAAGTCTGTCGTAACTTTTTTAAACGCATGATTACTCTGTGAAACGATTTTTCATATTGAGTTGAAATTTGGTACTCCTGTGTATAATTATAACGAGATCTGGAACTAGATATATTTTGATCTTATTCCGTTGAAGGGAAGGAGGGTAAATAGGGGTAAATAAGTAAAACAAGGAAGTAAAAATCCATAAAATGGTGATTTAGTGTATCAAAATCTCGAATTTTTTTTGGCATTAGCCACCCTCGCTATAATTAAAGGGAATAAAAAATAAAATTTTGATTTAGTGTATATACAAAAACCAAAGGTTACAATTTTTTTATGACATTAGCCTCTCAGCCAGTCTCTACCACCCCACCCCATTATTAAAGAGGGTGAAATTATTATTGTGATCGAAATATTAATTAAAGAATTTTTTTACTTTCAAGGGCAAGTAAATGTGCGGAGGTGCCAAAGGCTTTACATATACAGTGACGTATTGAACAAGTTTAATCGCGCTTAACGTCTACATTTTGATTCATATCTTAACAGTATCTGATATAATTTACAGTACAACGACGATTATACTGGTCGGCGGTAGGCATGACATGAGTAATGATGGATAAGTAACATTTGATTATAAGATATGTCTAAGATACCTGTTTAATACATAAACATATTATGTAATCACTGCCTAACTGTAAATATTTTTTCAAAAGCAATGTATTTTAATCATTTGTATTAATATGTACATATTATGAATTATGGTATCTACTAGATGGTCTAAATATCATTGGAAATGTTTTGAGACTAACCATACTTTTAATTCATTGAGTGTTTCTGCTTCTACATAAGAGATTCTTATGTTTGGTTCAAATACTTAAATGATATACATCCATCGTTGGAGGAAATTCCCTTTTTTTCCCAAATCTTCCCTATTTAACTAATTTTTTCGTATTTTTTACTGTATTGTATACATTAATACTCTCAAAATCGCACAGTAATAGCATAGCTATTGGTACACCATAGCAACCATTACTGGCATAGTAATCTCACTGTGATTAAAGCACATTTTGACATATCCTTCAACTTTCTTGGTGTTTCTTCATTTACCAAATCACATCATACACTTTCTCGTATCTTTCCTTGAATTTTATAGGCAACAGACTTGAAGAAGGTTCTCGGGCAACATTTAAAATATTTTCCGAGTAGTTTTCCACGTCATTTTTATCGTCCAGAATCCAGATCCATTATTTTGGACTTCGACCTCCAAAAATGGCAGTGGTCTCATTAATGTCATCAAGTTCTAAGTGTAGTATAAGGTGAGCAAAAATTGGAAACAACATTTTTTTTATTCGAGAATTTGGCGCTAGTGATAATTTAGTTTAATTAAAGGGTTTAGCATGATACGAAATGTGCCCCCAGAACCGAATATGACAACTACTATTTTATTTTCCACTTATACTATTATTTATTATTGTTATTTAACAAAAAAAAATTTCAAAGGTGAGTGACCACCTTAGAAAAATTCTTAAATATAGCAATACACATGTAGATAAACTGGTAAAAGTTTCATCCAAATCAGACAGCTGAAACATAGTGAAATAGTAATTTACCTTACAAGACCGGAAAGTGGTGTTTTGTAGGTCGATCCAAGCAGATTCTACGAACCGCAGGTGAGTCCTGGAAGCTTGGGGAGATCTGCAAAACACTGTTTTTCGGTCGTGTAACGTACAATATTTTTTTTTCGGCCGACACTTCAAAATCTGAATCCATGTTTTCCATAACTTGTGAATTGACTTTTGACAACTCGTAAAAGTCAAGTTTATTTATCTATTTGTCACTTATCTCAACAATTAACACAAATTCGTTTCCATAGAAACGAGAATAGCAGGGATCGGAAAAGACCTTGCCGATCTCTACTGTCACTTTTCGGTCTAGCCCGGCAAAACGTTATTTTCTGGCGGATAATGTCTCCAGAAAGGGTGTACTTTCTGGTCGGACAAAAAAAAAATGTCCAGTTGGTCCGCGGTGTCGCCCACTCTACAGGTTATAATTATTCGACTCTAATAATAAATACTAGCTTTATTTATATTTTTTATTAATGTCGTCACTATCATGATTTATTACAATAGATGCGCTGTGTTTTTCGAATATGTTTGGCTTAATTGTTCCAGATAGCATAAGGTAAATAATATATCACGGCTGCCACATGTGAGCAGCAGCCCACAGTTCTATTGCCATTAAGGACAATTACAAGTATAAAATAATTTCAAGTTATCACATCTAACTATTAATACAAATCTCCCAATTTAATTTTTTTTTATTCGATTTCATTTCGAGTTTTTAAACAATAAATTTTAGTTCCTTTATTAATTTGTTTATATGTATGTTTGTTCCTATTTGGTATGATAATTATAACTGTTTATATTATACTTGATTTGACTATTTCTACACCTGTTTGTACTTTGTACCAACATCTAGTTGGTACTGCACTACAACTATGTTTACATGGCATACGCGTTACTTCGGATAACTCGGCCTAACTTTATCGTATTGTCGAAAAAAAGAATGACGCACAATGCCTCCTTGATACTTGACGAAGAATTAAAAATTTTTATTTCGTCCGCCATCTTTGACCGTTCTATTTGATGTACAGCGTCCGGTGGACTATTATATGATCATAGATCAGTTTTATTTTTGCCAACTTTGATGAAATTACTCCTTATCGAAAGGATATTCAATTTTGATTTTTTCGGACATTTTGGTGTTTTTTTTTCAAGATGGCGGATTGACCTATACATACCGGACAGGTCTATATTTTATAAGAATTTTATTTCAAATAAGCCAGTATTTTAAAATTCCCATTCGAGTGCTAGTACAAAATATATTAAGCAGATAAGAAAAAAATCCGTGAAAGTGCATCAAAAAGTGCATATAATTATAACTTTTGACGCACCAGGAATTTTCAGGTCGCAAATATTATTTAATAGTACAGTACCTAGAGGTAAAAAATATGCAAAACTTCGGAATAATGTCATATTGAACGGATTTCGTTCATTTTTGGCAGTATTATAGTAAATGCTTCACAGAAAAGTTTCTATATTGTGCGGGGGCTTGCTAATTTATAGGGGGTGGATGCCACCCCCTCTCACTTAAAAAAATATATATTTATTGCAGCTGAAGTAGAATCAAATTTTAAGAAGAAAAGGTTCTATGCAATTTTTTACATAAATTGATAGTTTTTAAGTTATAACGACTTCAAAATTGCGATTTTAGCTTAAAAAAAAGGTATTTCCAAACGGCTTTCGTCAAGTATCTCGAAAAGTATTACTTTATCGAAAAAATGTTACGGACCAATTACAGAAAGTACAAACTGGGAATTAATTATATTTTTTGTTTATTGATGTAGGATTAATAATTTCGGAGAAGTTTACATTTAGCATCCAAGTGTTCATAAGATAATTATTTAGAGTAAGAGTTAAATATCTCAGAAACTGTGACACCTACGTCAAGGATGCTAATAGGTAGAATAATAGGTTATTAAATAAGCTTTCAACTGTTTTTTACTTGTTTCTGTAGCATAAAAAACTAGGAAGTTATGACCGAAGCAATGTGCTTCTACACATTTTTTTTAATAAAATCGTCGCCATTTTGTTACTGTAATTGGCCAGTATTTTAAAAAAAAGTAATTTCAAACACTGTTTCTCATTAATATATAGCATGACGTAGATGCTCAAATTTTTTGGTTTGTATACAGCACTTGTTTTAGAAAAAAATACAGTTTAAACTATAAAGGTATTTTCGATAAAACGTAATTTTTTTTTACCTTTTCCAAATATCTCAATAAATATTAGTTTTATTGAAAAATGAGTAGAGACCAAAAATAAAGCTTATAAACTGATAATGAATTTCGCTTGTTTATTTATTTACATAGATTTAATAGTTTCGGAAAGTGTACAAATAGCGTCCGAACGTTTATAAGACGAAAAATGCAGTTTAAATGTTAAATATCTCAGAAATTGTGACACCTACGTCACGCATGCTAAGAAATGAAATAAAGACAATTAATTGCGCTTTCAAATTATTTTTTACTTGTTCCTATAGCATAAGAAATAAAGAAGTTATGACGGAAAAATGTGCATATTTATATTTTTTTTATATAAAAAGGTCGCCATTTTGTTACTCTAATTAGCCAGTAATTTAAAAAAATTATCTCAAATACAGTTTTTCGTTAAGATGTAGCATTACCTAGATGCTCAAATTTTTTTGCTCATTTAAAGCATTTGCTTTAAAAAAAAATGCATTTTAAATTTTAAAGGTAATTTCGAAACACTTGGATACCAAGTGTAAACTTAAATATCTCCGAAATTATTAATCCTACATCAATAAACAAAAAATATAATTAATTCCCAGTTTGTACTTTCTTGGTGTGTAACATTTTTTCGATAAAGTAATACTTTTCGAGATATTTGACGAAAGCCGTTTGGAAATGCCTTTTTTTAAGCTAAAATCGCAATTTTGAAGTCTTTATAACTTAAAAACTATCAATTTATGTGAAAAATTGCATAGAACCTTTTCTTCTTAAAATTTGATTATATTTCAGCTCCAATAAGTATATATTTTTAAGTGCCACCCTCAGAGAGGGGGTGGCATCCACCCCCTATAAATTAGCAAGCTCCCGCACAATATAGAAACTTTTCTGTCAAGCATTTACTATTATACCGCCAAAAATGAACGAAATCCGTTCAATATGACATTTTTCCGAAGTTAAAACCTCTAGTTACTGTACTAAAAGAATGAACAATAAATTTTTTAGTGGAATTGGAATTCCATTTTATTTTTGGAAATTGGTTGAAAATAAACCTTTCTCGTCATTATTAATAAACACGAAAACATTCATCATATTTGAATTAGATTTTACACATCGAAGGATGGTGATGATAAAGCACCAAAACAACGGACCTCCATTTAAAACCGCTGCCCAAGGAATCACTACTTCCACATCCAAATTTTTTATCCAAGTCACTCACAACGAAAAAAATTTGTATGTGGAAATAATTGTTTATGGAACTTTAATAATATAATGTTTGAAATCCTCTACCCCAAAAACCCATAAAACGATACCCCACATCGGTAGCGGGGTGGGGGTGGTGATGGGGGGGTAGTGGGGGTGGATGAAGTAAAAAATATTTTGAGGTTTCTGGTTCTTGTACACACACTAAATCACAATTTTTTTTCATCCCCTTTAATAATAGGGTGGGGGTGGTAATGGGGGTGGCTAATGCCAAAACTTTTTTTGGGACCTTAGCTTCTCTTGTATATACTAAATACCAATTTTATGGACTCTTACCTGCTTGATTTACCTATTTTCCCCAAATTTACCCCAATTTACCCCCCAACCCTTCGACGGAACAAGATGAAAATATAATCTAGTTCTAGATCTCGTTAAAATACATATGTGTACCAAATTTTAAGTCAATATCTCAAACGGTTCCAGAGTAAACGTGCGCACAAAAAAAGTTACAGACAGACAGACCGACAGACAGACAGACCGACAGACAGACATTTTTTTTTTTCGTTCAAACTTAAAATCTCGACGTTTCGTGACATTCTAAGCCTATTTGAACAATAAAAATTTTTTTGTCGTTACTATACTTCCACTGGATGTGGAAGTAAAAATGGTTATCTTTAAATAAATTTTTTTCTTTTTTTTTTTTGTGGCACTGTGGAGCTAGTCCAATCAGCCAGAAACAAAATATTGAAGGTAAGACCAATACTTAAATACAGATTTAGAATGGATATTTAATTTGTATATGCTTACTAGTTCTATGAATATTATAGACCATATAAACACCAAAGCGGTGTAGTTAAATGGATTTCATCAGATGTGGAAAAATACATTTAAATGGAACTTGAGACAATTAAAGGAAAGTAGACAGGGACACACGTTTCTCGCCTAGGGGCCGATCAAGGCATTTTTAATGTTCTTATACAAACAGGGTAAGGCCTCGGTAAGAAAGGAGAACAACATGAGGTTAGACGATAAGATGTATTACACAGCCTAAAATATTTCTAAATTTTAACTCCAGTTCTACCGAGAAAAGTAATTATATATTTCAGTATTTCTACTTTGTTTAGACACAAAACATGTAGTAAGTTGAATGGAGCCATGACTCCGCTTATGATTAAATTTGTATACAGGGTGTTGCATTCATTCATATATTTTTGGCAGTTAAACATTAAATGATCTAAGTTACCCTCGGTATTACAATATTCACATAAACTGGATGGAATTAAATTGAGTCTGGCAAGGTGTGCTGGATAACATCCATGTCCAAATTTTAATCTATTTATAATGGTTATGTACTTACGGGGAATATTTAGATCGTCGTGCCAAAACTTTATCGGTATTTCCGGATGAATAAATGAATATCTTGTAGGAGATGTAAAGCAAAACTGTCGCCAGAGGTGAGCCCATTTTTTTTTCATATTTGTCTTAAAAACATTAAAGCAATCATTCAGACTTATATCATCGGTTATGTCGGATCCAAAGTAGATACTATTTTTAGCTAATGTATCAACCAGTTCATTATATTGTAAACCATTGTGCCCTTTGGTCCATACAAACGAGATAAGCCCACCATTTGCTTTCCATTTGGCCAAGAGTAATTTAATTTTTGTAATAAATGGGTCTAAAATAGTGCTTGGGCTATAGCTATTTTTGATGACTGTTAGAACGGAGAGTGAGTCAGAGAGGATGACGGAAAACGGTATATTTTTAGACATAATATATTTTATGCCCTGTAGTATAGCAAAGGCTTCTGCAGAAAAAATCGACATATCCGAAGGAAGTTTATACAAGGCTTGGGCATTTTCTTGAGGGCTGTAATATGCACATCCTGTGCCTAAATGAGACTTAGAAGCATCCGTATACAGAGTAATCTGATAAGATATATTTTCTAAGGTATGCAGTAGAATGCAACGACTTAGAGTGTGATTTTCACTATAATTTGGAATTATAACCAAGTTATTATCAGATAGGTCAAAGTACTCGTGTTCAGGGCAAGAGGTTTAAATAAATTCCTTATATTAAAATTATTTTTAATGTTCCCACTTTATCCTCGTTAGCAAAATTGTAAACTAATCTTCTCAATTTTTTTCATATAGTTAATATTTAGAGAATATTATTTAGGTATTAAGCAAATCACAACTTACATACGTTTTTATTTATTACGAAATTACCTACTTTTTTTATATTGTTGCCCTAATCTGGGCACGCTAATATACTAGTTAGGTAAATACTTTAAAACACTCATTATTGGAGAACCAATTAAAACAACGAGTCTTCTAGCTAATACTGACGAAGTATTGAATTACATATGATTCCTACCATTTTAAAGAAAAAAATATATATTGAAAATACTTAAATTATTTATTTGAATTCAGTCATTCACCCTTTTTTATTTATTATGAAATTATCTACTTTTTGTATATTGGTACCTTAAACTGGTCACGCTAATATACTACTCAGGAAAACACTTTAAAACACTCATTATTGGAGAACCAACCTTCATGATAAAAGCAAATAAATAAAAAATAATTAATTGTAATAATAAGTATTTATCTCAAAACAATTAAAAGCCTTGAATATGTCTACCCAAACTTATCTTATTTGCTGCCCCTTTATCCTCTTACCCTGTTTTGTTGGGCCATACTTAGTTACTTTTTTATCCCTTTTACAACTGATCAGTTAACTATCGACAAACCGTTCAAATACACCAAACTGGGTCGTCTGCCATAGGCTAATTGATTATTATCCGAATAATAAAAAGATTCCTGAGATAATAGATAGGTATCAATGGTCCCTTCATTCATTTATCTTACTTCAGGCACGTATATAATTCTGGCGCGTGCCGTCCAAGGAAGTGACGCTTGGTGGGTAAATAAAAGAGAATAGAAAGATGAGAACATAACCGTGCTGTAGGGGGCAAAAAGGGATTAGACCAAATAATAAAAGTAAGGTATGTTGCAAAATATAAGGAGCGTTTGCGGGTTCTTTTACTACTGTTTGCCATTTATTACTTACCATTATAAATAATTACTACAAAGAGAGCGACAAGGTGTCGCTGTCTTTGTAATGCCGTAAATCAGGGTTGGCACAAAAACCCATCATTATAAAAAACCAGTAGGTAAAATGGGTGGTTTTTTGTAGGTTTTTGATTTTA
The DNA here is from genome assembly GCA_936432065.2 of Rutpela maculata. Classification (NCBI taxonomy): domain Eukaryota; kingdom Metazoa; phylum Arthropoda; class Insecta; order Coleoptera; family Cerambycidae; genus Rutpela; species Rutpela maculata. The sequence goes on from OW386288.2 coordinate 169,466,915, forward strand.
GAAAAATCTGTCTCGGTATTTGTTTGATTTTTGTTTTTTTTTTGCCGGGAAAGAAGCAATTAAGTATTATAAAAAATTATATTTTTGCCTCACAAATACTTGAACAAAACAATAACAAAAATGTAATGTGTCAATGTATTAGTAAATAATAAACTTGAGAAAAATAAAAACATGAAACAACCAAAATTTAACAAATTTTCCTCAAACTGGTATTTTTTGGTTTGTTATTATTTTATGGTTGAGTGGAAGAGCAAACCCCTGTCCCACGGACAGACCGTTTGAACTCTGCCATTTGACAGGCAATCACTGGTACAATGATTAACATGTTATATTGTAAATTTTGAAATAATTTCCTGTCAATAAAATCATTTATTATTATTATTATTATTACATAATATTGATTTTATTATTTTAAAATATTTAACAGGGAATATTGCAATTTTTTGTGAAAATTTGCATCATTTTTGTGTTTAGACAAGTTAGATTTGTTCTCTTTTCGTCCCTTAACAGTTTTACAAATGAAATCAGAATTTGAGACGCAAACTACCCTGACCAGGTCAGATTGGACTTCCCGTGACACCTACTGTTTTGAGAATTTGTCATTTGTTTGTCAAAAATCTTTAACATTATAATAATATTAATAATAATTTTATTGGTCATAAAAAAATACACCGTAGTGTTTTGACACGTCATAGAAACAGATAATGTGGATAGCAAAGAAAACATACAAATGTAATAACAAACAAAACATGAAAAATGTATGGAGCACTAGGAAATGGTCCTAGTATGGTCAACAATACAGAACAAAAATTAGGAAAAAACAAACATTACCCTAAAATTACACATATTTAAAATTTGTTATATTGTGGTAAGCATGGGCTAAAAGATGCTTTTCTAACTTTACTTTAAATTGTTTATTTGGTAAGGATTTGAAACTATTTGGTAGAGAATTGAACAAACCAATACCAAAGTTATTTCTTTTTGTCGACTTTAATCTCTAATGTGTCTGTATATTGTTACGATTTCGAGTGTTGTAGTCATGATTTATACCATTCATCTAAATGTTCCCTTATGTTTACTAAATTACAGAAAATAATTTCTCTAATCGCTCTTTTTTGAGTAGTGAAGATAGTTTGTATATTGGCTTGATGTGCCCCAGTTCAACAAACCATATATCATTACGCTATGAAACAAAGCATGGTAGGTATGTAATAAGCGTCGCGTCTGTTTTTAATTTGTCTGATGGCATATACTTTTTTAGAGAGTTTAATTGACAACTCATTTATATGAGGGTGCCAACTTAATTTACTATCCAATGTAAGTCCTAGGAATTTTACGGTTTGAAGGTTGCTTCTCTTGGTGGAAAAAAGTAATGCATGTGTTTTCTTAGTATTCAAACATAATTTATTTGCGTTAAACCAGTCGCAAAACTTCATTAAAATATTGGTTTTCAAATCAGCAGCATTGCTGCCAGTGTCTTTCAAGTGCTCCGCAAAAGTAGTGTCATCTGCAAAAAGGACCGTTAAGGCTCAATGCACATCATTTATGTATATTAAAAATAGCAGTGGTCCCAGTACACTACCCTGTGGAACACCGTGTTTCATCGGCAGCATGCTGCTAAACTTATCTTTGTAACACACACATTGAAACCTGTTTGATAAATATGATGACATAAATTCAAACTTATTTACTGCAGTCTCGTCGTGATTCAAATCCCACGAGTGTTTACGTTGCAGACGTCACGGTACAAAACCGCTATTTTTTCAATATTTTCAGAGGTGGTTAGACCGCTTTCGAACTTGTAGTTTTTTTTTTACTGATGGCTGATACGCTTTCCTCAAACCCTCGATTAATTTTTTTTTTACTAGGGGCGTTCGTCTGAGATCCAACCGAGTACTTTATAATAAAGAACGCGCTATGTTATTGTCTTTACCTCCTTTGGAATACTCATTTGCAATAAAAGACATTATCACAGCCTGTTAACAGTTAGCACGTTCTAAATATATATAATGTGTCTTGGCGGAGCGGCAGAGAACCTTCTCTAGGCCTCTCTATCCCTGGTTGAAACAAACCTGTAAATATTTACCATTTTATTGTGCGAATGCATTTTATTCTTGTTAAAGCAATTCTATTATAAATGAATTACCAGGAGGTGTTTGGGGATTACTTTCAGAAAGATAAACTCTGCATCGATACATCGGGAGGAAGTATGTGGGCTACCGTCTCCCTCCCTCTCTGGGTTGTCAGCCGATTAGACCCAGAATGTGGTAAGTGCTATTGACAGCTGCTGTGTAGGATGTGGGAAAAGGCTTAAAGAGGTTAGGGCATTTTTTCCACTTCTGACTTTGGCTGATCTGCGATCAATAGCTCTAGGATGCTATCAGGTTAAGCAACCTGTCTCTTATTATGATGAACATACTCAACAAGACGAAAGATATGAAATGCAAGTCTAAAAACTTGTCGGACCTCTTAAGAGGGCGAAAATATTTTGTATATATTCTTGCCAACGTGAAAAGAATAGTATCGAGACCACCATTGGACATTGCTGTCAATGCTGTCAGTGCCATAAAAAGTCTACGAACATTGGCTGTTGTACACATATAATGACGATCCTTTAGTTTCTCGGATATGGAAGACATTTATCTGAGATTCCAACACCAGCTTCCTACTTTCCAGATATATGTGTGGTCTTAGAACACAATGGCACTGACAGTGCAGATGAGGATGAAGATAGCAAGATAATGAAGTATCGAAGGGCTACAACAGAGAAATATGTTATGGCAGATATGAATTCAAACGCACATACCTACAGTCTTAGTCACTTCGACAAAACTTAATTTATGTATATTTCAAACTTACTCATCGTAAACTTTAGGACGTATACAGCTTATTTTATTTCATCATATGCCGTTTTGCAGCAAGGTCCTTTCCAACTTACTTTCGAAGCCGAACGTATGCCACTGGGTGCAACGGGGTATGTCAATTTGATAGAGATAGAAACACCTTTGCGTGGGCAGGTGTTTTATTTCACAATAGGACAGGTGATGCCCGACGAACTGCCTACTGTACGTGACCCGAGCCCGGGGTGTTTCCAATAAACAGACACATCGTCGAAAAAAAATTAATATCCTTCTTTCCTTTCGGCCTCTCTAAACTGTTCATAAATTATAGGCTTTCTTTACCGGTCAGTTATATCTGATTGTTCGCCTTCGACTGTTTGCCAGCCTGCGTTTTTATACCTGAGTCTCAAGGGCCTGATAATGTGTTGTTGTGGTCTGATGAATAGAAATATTTATGAAACTGATTATTTTATTCATCCATGAATTGATCAGTCCAAACACGTCATTAGACCAACCAGATTACCAACGATTACTTCGATAATAATTGTTCAGTAATCTTACTTGTTATAAGTTGCTTTAGTGAAGAATTTGTTACTACGTATTAAAGTAATAGTTTTAGTACCTGCTTCAAATATTTACTGCACTTCTTTTGCATAAATTTGTATATTATGAATTGCTTTAAATACAATTATTCGTTTTGATTTCCATTGTTTTTAATCATGAAGTAATTTTGTCAGATACAATTCATGGCCTGGAGTTTTTCAGGTAATTTTACTCAAGCTTGCATAACAATTCGTCTCGATTTGATAGATTACTCACGTTAGGCGCTTGTGATCTTTTAACTATGAAATTGGCACTCGTTACTAAACGATGCTTCCGTAAAATTGTCGACAATTTCAAGCCATTTATTATGTTATTATCAGAGTTTCGTACCTCAGGTCGCAATTCCAGAAACATACTTTATTTTTTTCACCCGCTTTAATAATGGAGTGGAGGTGGTAATGGGGGTGACTAATTCCAAAAAATTTTTTGAGACCTTAGCTTCTCTTATATATACTAAATACCAATTTTATGGACTCTTACTTGCTTGATTTACCTATTTACCCCCATTTACCCTAATTTACCCCCCCCCAATACTTCAACGGAATACAGACAGCATTTTTTTCTCTCAAACTTAAAACCTCGACGTTTCATGATATTCTAAGCCTATTTGACCAATACAAATTTTCAATTTTTTTTTTGCGTTACTATACTTCCACTGGATGTGGAAGTAATTAAGTATTACCAATATTGCAAGGGCTAAAATAAGTTACAGCTTTAAACAATTTTTCTCTATCGTAAATGGGTCATTCTCAGCAAAGAATATTTTTTTGGAGATACGATTTAAAGAAGAAAAAAAATAATGGAAATTTATTAAATTGATTACATTCACATGTATTTTATAATAAAATCATAATATTATGTACGGAACACTTTGGAAATATATTATTAAGCCGGCAATCGACGAATCGCCCAAATACTTTATGATTCACATCAGCCAGAAAAATAAAAATTTGTACTTCATTGCAAATTTTTGTAGTTACCTCTATCCTCGTTATTTCTATGTTCTATGTAGTAATTAGTTGAAGACCTTAGTGGATAAAGGTGTTATGCATTTTTAAAAAAAAATTACTTTATGCAATTTTTGAACACCCCTGATATAGATTTAACACCCAATAAACGGTGAATTCTAAATTTGTAATATTTTATAGAAACTTTTTAATTATAAAGGCGCCATGTCATACATACAACCAGTAATTTTAGTGCATGTACACAGCTTTGGACAGAAAAATCTAGTTTCATAACAGCTTGATATTGTTCTTTAATATTAGTGTAAACAAAAGAACATAACCCAAAATTATCTATTTTATGAGGTAATTTGAATCGAAGACAAAATAAATAAGTTCCAACTCAAAACCGTTTTATTTAATTTACTCAAAACTTTAAAAAAAAAAAAACTTGTCCACTTAGGTCTTCAGTTATCAATATGGTATATTATAAAACTTATTAAAACTCTCGCTTAAACATGTTTTTTCACGGTCACCCGTTTTAAAATCACATCAACTTGAAGATGAATGATGAAATTTTCACTCTCGTATTGTGAAGTAGATTGTTCATTACCCAGTATACACGTGCCATCTTTAAAGCATTATAAGTATTACTTCCACATCCAGTGAAAGTATAGTAACACAAAAAAAAATTGAAAAATTTTATCATCCAAAGAGGCTTAGAATGTCATGAAACATCGAGATTTTAAGTTTGAGCGAAAAAAAAAATTTGTCTATCGTTCTGTCTGTAACTTTTTTGTGCGCACGATTACTCTGGAACCGTTTAAGGTATTGCCCTGAAATTTGGTACGCGTATGTATTTTAACGAGATCTGGAACTAGATTATATTTTCATCTTATTCCGTTGAAGGGTTGAGAGGTAAATTGAGGTATTTTATATATGCCAGAACTATATCTCGGGACATTGAAAGATCATTTTCGGAGTATTCTTGGATTTTTGACAAGAAACATCAAAGTTCGAAGCCTAAACATTTAGAACAATCCTTACTAGTCAACTATCGTAGACAGACTAGCGGCTATCCGTAAAAAGTAAAATAGGAGGTAGAAGTTCGGCATGATTGATATAAGAACACGTTACTTTGTTATTTATCAGTTTATCACCAATTTATTACTTCCACGTCCAGTGGAAGTATAGTAACGACAAAAAATTTAAAAAAATTTTTATTGTCCAAATAGGCTTAAAATGTCATGAAACGTCGAGATTTTAAGTTTGAGCGAAAAAAAAATTCTGTCTGTCGGTCTGTCTGTAACTTTTTTTTGTGCGCACGTTTACTCTGGAACCGTTTAAGATATTGACTTGAAATTTGGTACACATATGTACTTTAACGAGATCTAGAACTAGATTATATTTTCATCTTGTTCCGTCGAAGGGTTGGGGGGTAAATTGGGGTAAATTTTGGGTAAATAGGTCAATCAAGCAGGTAAGAGTCCATCAAATTGATATTTAGTATATACAAGAGAAGTCAAGGTCTCAAAAAAATTTTTGGCATTAGCCACCCCCATTACCAACCCTCACCCCCTTATTAAAGGGGATGAAAAAAAATTGTGATTTAGTGTATGTACAGGAACCAGAAACCCCAAAATATTTTTTTACTTCATCCACCCCCACTATCACCCCCCACCCCCTCCCCCCACTACCGATGTGGGGTATCGTTTTATGGGTTTTTGGGGTAGAGGATTTCAAATATTATATTATTAAAGTTCCATAAACAATTATTTTCACATACAAAGTTTTTTCGTTGTGAGTGACTTGGATAGAGAATCTGGATGTGGAAGTAGTGATTCCTTGGCCAGCGGTTTGTAACTTAAAACGTTACTGCATATCAACGTGCTATTTTCAAACAATCGATTCAAATGAATGAATTTACAGGTGATACGGATATTTATAAATTATTTAATTAGAGGATTTAAGTTTGGGAATAAATTTTGCAATTAATATTACGGTGCAAAAAACATAAACACTTTAAAACTATACGAATGGATTTACAAATGGTTATGAATTGAATGCAATAAAGGGGAATGATATAGGTTTATCTAAACTAAAATAATTACTGTAACACAGTACCTACATACCTTTGAGATAGCTATTATGGGAACTTCAACCTCTGCTTCTTCCTTCATATACTTTAATACATTGTTTATAATTTCCCGACTTTGTCCAGACAATATACAACACTATGTTTCAGTTTGCTCATAAACGGCATGCTTAAAAAAAATACACTAAACACAGAGGTGAACAAAATAATATCGATTTTCTCGAGACTGTACCGATGCGAATAGCACTAATACAAATTCATAAATGAGGTGGAAGGAGACTTGACCACTGCGCATTCAAATTTCAGAGGCAAAGCTACGTTATTTGACTAGTACTTATTAACTTTTATTATTGTTCCACCACAAAAGAATAGTTGTAATGTCCCAAGTGTTGTATTGTATATATTCCACCAAGTTTTAGCATCATCACATTGACAAGGTATGATTGTAATGATTGTATCGCATAAAATACGTACAAATAACGTTTTTATAAGGTCGTGAGTCCGCTCCTCATTATTGTAAAATTGCAACCTGACGTACGAGCTCTGGTTATTTAATTCTTGACAACCATTCTTCTCTTTTATTGTAAAGTTTTTTACATGTCTGCCTATGTAAATAACTAGTATAATGATTTATTTATGTTTGTTTTATTAACGGAGTGGATCGTCGCTACGTCATCGCCTAAATACTCCAAATACGATTACGTTGACAACTTTATGAAATTTCCGCGTTGGTAACTCCCCGTCCTCGAGCGATGTTAACCTTTCCTGAACCAATAAAGTATTCAAGATAACAATCTTGTAAGCCATGCAGAAAACCAAAAAGGAGAAAGATAAAGAAATCGTCGATCCGCCGTCCTTTCTTTGCAGGGCCAGCTGTTCCGAACATCTGCCATTCGAAACACATACTCAAATTATTGTGAGGAACAAAAATAAAGAATTCATAACAATGAGACGTTTCTTCTTCAAATATTATTGTGTATTCAATGATCGAATGAGCATATTAAGAGATATACGAGTTTACTTCTTTTTTTGATCTTTGATTTAAAACACTTGATATTATTCTTGGGTTTTTATTGTCATTGAAGTAAAATTATTAAGTTTTGTATGCTTTTGTTTAGTAAACCATCATCAGAGATAAATGACCGCAAATGTTTGCAGTATGAACTTTGTATTTGTATAACTTGTGTTTTTAATGTTTCCATTAAAAATAAAGACTTTTAATGATATAACATAGTTAAAAACATGTTTTTGAAAGAATACCTTAAAGACCCATTTTTTCCTAGCGACAACTGTTTCTTTCATGCCGTTGATATTTAAAATAGAAACATATTTGCTTTGTGCAAACATATTATTTAGTTTCTTAAAAAAATAACACGTTTTTAATTATACAATTAAAAGTCTGTATTTTTAATAGTGTGACATATGAACAAAAAAAAATTATCCCTGACAAACAGTCGAGTTATAACTTTTCGACTTCCTACTTCAAGTTCTATTCATCGCAGCGACCTGTTTCTGATTTCATTTTTTTTATTACGTAATGTAGTGTCATTCATGCTATATCAGTTTTTGATATGCGGAGAATGCAAAATTTGAGGTGATAAGAAAAATTTAGCGATACCGTTCCTGGATTCTGGTTATCTAATACTTAAAAGCGGTAGAAGAGATATATGCGAGTGGGGGTGAGGTTCAGTTTGTAACAGTTTGTTGTCGGGTAGCTGGTTCGGAGATTAATCAGGGTCCAGATTAGTTAATAAGACAGCCCAATAAAAATATAAATAATTTATTTTCTTCTTCAAACAGGTAATATGTGGAAGTGTTACATAACATACAGGTACAGGTTATACAGGTCCGTATCTTTTACGGTTCTTAGGATAACATTTTCTATTATCAGAGAGAGAGAGAGAGAGAGAAATAGAGAGCGCAACGATGCGATGCGAAGTTAGTTGCGCTACTGGAGTGGCATCGGGCGTCGGGCGAATATCGTTGACTCAAGAAGTTTCCCAACTCAACACGCTGTAGGAGGTCTCCAGGTCAGGCTCATCCGCTCTGGTTCTGGCGGCGAAACGGCGTCGGGGAATGACTAACGACTCGAGGTCCCAGCTCAACACGCTGCAGGTTTCCCAGGGTCAGATTGCATTCGTTCCGTCGTGTTTGCGTCGGGAGATGTACAAAATTGTAATATGTCCAGCTCAGCACGCTGTAGACAGATTGTCAGAGTTGTTCACACTCTGCCTTATGTTGATTTGGGGCTGGGCTTTTATATCCGAGAATCCACGCTTACTGGTGACGTAGAACTGCATATAGTTTAGTGTCGTGTGCAAATCCTTGCCTCTAGACGGGAGCTGGGTAGATTTGCATGCCGTGTGCACATTGGTATCGTGTGTAAATCCGGAATCTTAGTAATGGAGTAGGAATTTAAAGAATGCTTCATTACACGTTTAGGGTAAAATCAATTAAATATTGAAACAGGTTGTAAAAAAATGATTTTTTAAAATTTAAATCCAATAATAAAATAGGCCTAAAACCGTCCTTAGCTCCTACCCTCCTCCTTTATCTTTCCAAATACCATACATTTGTAGATATAGATACCAGAAACTGTGAAAATATTATATTTTTTAAATAATTCCTTACACCTGGCTCTACTATTTAGGTTACAAATTAGTCTTAGTAATCTTTTCTGGGAGACACAGACTCGTTGTGTATGATTTGAACGCCCCCAGACTAATATGTTCAATAATAAATGTGAATATGCTAAATTATAATACACACTTAAGGCCCGTCTGGGCAACTGTATCCTTTGGCTGTAAAACAGCGAAGTAGGTAGTCTTTACTAAGCAATTTACATATGTGCTCTATGCAGTTCCCATGTTAGTCTGCTGTCTATGTGGGTGCCTAGAAATTTTGTTGATTGTGTAAAATTTATGACATCACTAGAGGTGAATGCCCTTCTAAAATTAAAATTTAAAAAAATGGTTTTTTCATCATCCAAAATGAGCTTATTTCTCTGGCACCATGCGCTTATATCGTCTAGTGTACCTAACATAAATTTTATTATTTAGTTCCTCCTGCATGAGAGCTAATACCGAGACAGTGGTATCATCTGCAAACATCGTGTTAACGCCATATTGAATGTAATTTGACAGATCGTTAATGTAAATCAAAAATAATAGAGGGCCTAATATTGAGCCTTGGAGGACCCCCAGTGTTACATCATGGATATTCGATTAAAATTCATTACACTTTACTACTAATTTTCGATTTTCCATGTAGAAATAAGAAAAAGCACTAAAAAATTTCACAATGTTTTCAGGTTTGTGTGTCTAAAAATGAAAGCGTAGGTAAAGTTCTCTCAAGCTTTTATTTTAAGTCATGTAATTCTGAAAATAATGTGATAGCTGAAACCATTATTTTTATTTTTTAGTGTCTTTTGATTAAAAGTTTTTTATGTATTGTTATTTTACACTTTTTAGTCTTAAATTTTCGATACATTACAGTCTTTCCATTCAAATGATCTTCAAAACCATATTCACTAAAATATATTACCTGCCCATCGTAACAATCAAATTTTAAATCCGCAATTTCTCAATAACCGCGCATTCTCTTAAGGGAGTAGCATATACAGTGTGTCCCAGGATAGATGTAACAAGAGGTGTAATGGACCAAAAATTTTGGAATTTTGGAATGGTATTAGGGGAATTGAGTCCTGCTTGTTGTAAAACTAAAGTATACCAAAAATGACTTGATTTGGTGTTCTACAGGGTGTTTTATAAGCAAAGTTGTAAAAATCACCACTAATAAAGTACCTTTATTTTTCAAAATATGAAAAAATTCCACTAAGAAAAGTTATTTATAATGCAATTTTATACCTCTATATCAAATTTCAGGAATATAAAATTATTTTTTTGAAACTTCCCATTTTTTTGCGAATTAAGAGTTGAATTCATATTTAAAGTTGTGTAGGAGTAAATGTTAATCATCTCAAAAAGTATACTATTGGTAAATAAAAAATTGAATATACGAGATGTAAGAAGGTATAATGTTAATCGAATTAATTGTAAAACAAGAAACAATTACTAACAGAAGATTAATGAGGTTTAAAAATTATAACAAGTAATAAATGTCAAAAGCATAACAGATTCACAAACAAATTAATTATTGACCAATACAAAACAATGTTTACAATTTTTTTATTATTCGACGTAGCTACCACCCACATCCACACACATTTCGATCCTTCGCCTGAAGTCCTTAAAACTGTTTCGAATATGATCTAACGGTATGGAGTTTACGGCATTTGTAATTCTCTGCTTCAATACTGCTACATCATTAGGAAGTGGTTCAGCGTAAACCAACTGCTTGAGGCGACCCCATAAAAAGAAATACAATATTGATAGGTCTGGGGATCTCGCCGGCCACTTGATCGGTCCATTCCTGGCAATCCAATTTTCTCCAAAATTTAAATTCAACCACCGATTAACCATTTCTGTGGAGTTGCCAGGACAACCATCGTGTTGAAAATGAACTAAAGGCATATCTCTTAAAATATTTAAATGTTCTTCAGAAAATCTTTCAAGAAGCTGTAAATAAGTGTGCTGGTTTAACCTTCCCTCAATGAAATAAGGTCCAATAACTCCAACGTGATAAGAAACGGCACACCACACATTCACTTTTTTATAATATTGTCTTCTACAATGAATTCTAAAATTTGGATTTTCAGAAGCCCAAAACCGACAATTCTGAGATGAAACAACACCATTGGTTGTGAATGTGGATTCATCTGAGAAAATTATGAAATGATGAAAAAATCTCTCTTCCATGATTTTTTCTCCAATGGTCAAACAAAAATCCAACCTACGGCCGTCATCTCCCTCTTCAAGCGTATGTTTATAATTTGCTTTATATGCCCTAATTTTCTTTGCCTTGTAAATTCTTTGGAGTTCAGACTTGCTAATATTAATAAGAGCTGATCTCTCTCTTAGTGGCATCCTAGGATTTTCTATAACAGAGGCATGAGCTATAATAGCACCAACATTGTCTTCATCATATGCTTTTATTTTTCGTTTCATGTTAAGAACACTACCAGTAGCCAGAAACTTTTTAATTATTCTCATAGCCTGAGTACGTGACAAAGCAGTGTTTGGAAATTTCAAATTAAATTGGCTTACCATTTCTCTTAGCGGGTTTCTACCGCCAATTCCGTAGCATTGCACAATATAAATTTTTTCACGCACTGTGAGTACCATTTTCACTTAATTTTTTATGTTTGGTTCGTTAATTTGAAACAGAAATTAAGGATAATATTGACTACGTTTAACAGATATGTCAATAATAAATGATAAATGTGTATCCACTGCTTTTCTCATAGCCTACTTTTAGCTTCTACATAACTTTAAATATTAATTCACAAAAAATAATTTCTATGCAGTTTTAATTGAATGGTTCAAAATAAAATACTAATTTATTGATAAAATGGGAAGTTTCAAAAAAATAATCTTATATTCCTGAAATTTGGTATAGAGGTATAAAATTGCATTCTAAATAACTTTTCTTAGTGAAATTTTTTCATATTTTAAAAAATAAAGGTACTTTATTAGTGGTGACTTTTACAACTTTGCTTATAAAACACCCTGTAGAACATCAAATCAAGTCATTTTTGGTATACTTTAGTTTTACAACAAGCAGGACTCAATCCCCAAATACCATTCCAAAATTCCAACATTTTTGGTCCATTACACCTCTTGTTACATCTTCCTGGGACACACTATATCATACAATCAATTTTCTTAGGCTCAGTCTTCCATCCGAGTAAAAGTAAAATGAAAATTAGTTAATACTAATTGATTAAGTAGTGATACTAACGATAGATTATTATATTGTCATCGGATCTACGTATGTGCGCAAAGTTTCAAGTCGACAGAATATGTGGAATCGGGTCAAAATTGGATTACAAGATTTGACATTAACTAAAAAGTGAGGTTAAATAAAAGCTTGCAAATTGTCACTTTTTTTTCTAATTTCAAACCGCATTATCTCCGAAAGTGTTTGTCGTGGAGTGGTTCAACAGGTTCCATTTTCTTCATAACAAAGTAAAGGAAAAACGTATTGTGTGAGGAAAGTGTTCTTTTTTGAAGACTGACGAGCAAGTGTATGAGCAAGTTGTTGCAAATAAGGTGGTATTAAAAAAGAATATAAATTTAAAATGGCCGATATGCCGTTTTCGTTAACAATTTTTACATGATAGCTGGCAACTACTCTAATCAGAAGACTAAAATCCAAGATCAAAATATAATCTAGTTCCAGATCTCGTGTACCAAATTTCAAGTCAATATCTTAAACGGTTCCAGAGTAATCGTGCCCATAAAAAAAGTTACAGACAAACCGACCAACAGAACGACAGACAGAATTTTTTTTGCTCAAACTTAAAATCTCGACGTTTCATGACATTCTAAGCCTATTTGAACAATAAAAAGTTTTTTTTTATCACATACTTCCACTGGACGTGGAAGTAATTACTTATAAATGAATCTGAATAAGTTGTATGTAAGATTATTGGTAACAGATAGCAGAAAGTATGATTTTTTGTTATTTTATCCATTGTTCTAGATCGATAAACATAGAGAATGGTAAAATCACACGATTGTAATGATTCGATGTTACCAGTCTATTTTCCACTTAAACACGTTTTACCAAACTGTTCTTTAAATCACACATCGATTAAATAAAATGGGTGTGATAAAATACTTCTAAAAGAAATCTAACAGTGATAATTACAATAATGTGTTGGTTTCGAAATTCCCTTTTACTGTCCATACTTTATGTAAATATTTAACTATAGCTCATTGTTAATATTTAATTATATCTGTATTCAATTGTTTTGTCGATGATTAATAAATGTTATTACACATGCATATTCATAAATTAGAACTAAGTGCGATTGGAATTTGTAATTACATAAGCAACATCGTCTTATCTCTTAATTTCTGCGGAGGGAAATGATAAAAAAAATGTATTTTTAACGACCTATTTAGTCGAGTTTAATCCAGTATATAATTGGATGTGGTTTAATCCTAAGGTGTTTTAAGATAAAACTTTGAAAGTTGGCCTATCTGCTTAATATTTCTTTTATTACAGCAAACATTTATCTATGTCCCAACCCAATAATCTCAACCAACACTGCACTGTAAGACACTGTCTGTGAATAGTGTCAGCAATATAAATCAAAATGATTTAAGTCAGTGATTTAAACTGATTTAAATCCTTTCCAAAATGTTGATGTAAATCAAAAAAATCATAAATAAGAACAAATGGTACAACAAATACTTATCAAATACTACTATGTACTTTGTAAAAATACTTTCCACAAATGTGTAGTTAAAGTATACAGTGGAAAGTCTGTAGACTTCCCTAAGTAGCGACGTAACGGTTCGCTCTCCTGAATCTCAGAATCCTCAGAAGGCACTAATATCTAGCATTCTGTTAATCGCTACTTGACTTGACTTGACTTGACGTATAGTACCGACGTAGATATTCGGTTTCAAGATAAGGAGCATCGTTACCGACAACGCTGCTAATATGGAAAAAAAATGTCGAACAATGATTTCGAAAGATTTGGAAATGGATATATATTCACTTATTGCTGTGGTGCACATCAAGGTCAATTATTGGCTCAATCTCTCAACGTGGAAAATATTACCAATTGAGTTATCCCGGTCATAAAATATTTTCGAAATAATCATCACGCAAGAGCTGAGTTTTCTTGTAGAAATGGCTCTGCCTTGACATTACCAACAGAAGTTCCCTGGAATTCTATTTGTGACTCCTTGGAATCATATACAAAAAATTGGAATATTTTAATAGCCATATGCGAGAATGAAAATGAACGAGATAACATTGATGTCGATATTAGAAGGCGAGTGACTCATCTCAATTCAATTTGGAAAGAAATTGTGAATCGCTTATAGAAAGACTAAAATCAGTGGCAGTTTGTATGGATAGGCTGCAAAGGGAAAATTGCACATTATCAAATGCAGTACTTTACCGGAAAAAAATGATGAAAAAGCTCGAGAATATTGTAGCCATGAAAAATTGCAAATTAAAATCAAAGAACTTTACGAAATAACTGTTACTCCGTACCATTTACTAGCATTTATGATCAATCAATTCAAAATATAGGAATAATAGTCCCGACCCTAACAGCCAGCAGAAAGTGGGATAAATAATGTTAACTACAGAGGAAAAACGTAAAGCACTATGTTGTGCAGAAGAATATTTTTCAACTCGTTTTGAAGTTTCTTTCCAAATCTCAGCCGTTTGTTGGCTCGTTAATGTCCATACCCGCAGGCAGCAGAAGGACTGCAAAATGATTTTGCATGGTGGATTCGTTATTTCGAAGTCCACAGTCCTGAAAAATTAATAATAAAAGAAGAGGTAATGCAATTAACCACCGCTGTTGCATCTGCAGCCTCGGTAGAAACGATATTTTTTACATTTGGTTTGGTCTACAGCGGCTTGAGAAATAAATTGGGGATGGACAAGGCAGCGAAGATGACCTTTTTAATGAGACAATTGAATAGAAATTAATATTCTTAATATTTTTGTGGTACGTATTTTTCTACTGTACTCAGTTACGTTTACGTTTGTTATACATGTTTGTTATACATCTGTCTAGTAGAAATTAATTTTGTTTTCGATATTTCCATATTCCGTATTACCATTTATAATGAAGTTTTCATGACATTTATCACCTATAAATTACCTTTAAATTAAAATAAAATCATGGTGTTTTTCCACCCTGGTTTCCATGAATAACTAACTACCTACAGAAAATTCAGCAACTTTTTAAAACGTTTTTTTTATGGTGAATATGCCCCTATTCGACCCGATGCACCTGAAGTTTCGAACGTTCGGTTGAACGAATTTCAAATAAAAAGAAAAATTGATAAAAACCACACTTCGATTTAGGTGTAAAAACTTAAGCATTGTGGATATTATTGTCAGCAAACGTGGCAATGAAATGTTTACCCCTAAATCGGTGTGCGGTTTTTATTAACTTTTCTTTTTCATCTAAAATTCTTTCACGTGAACGTTCGAAATTTCAGGCACTTGTTTTTTTTTTATTTTGTTAATCCACTTTATCTATATGTTAAATTTGGAATCCAATTTCCCAATTAACTTTTGATATTTTATGCATTCTAACTTCAAACAAGCTAAAAACTACATTTTGATATGCTTTTTATCCCTGTTGGGATGATTCAGTACCTTTTCAGCATAGAGTCGTAGGTTGACTCAGTACATTTTGACATGTTTTATTTTTCTTTTTTTTTCTTTTTGCATTGGCTAAAGTAAAGGCTAACTACATTTTGAAATACAGAAACGGCATCGGTTATATTGTTATTTAGTAAATGAAAATCGGTCAAATATTTATAGAGATAGAATTTTCCCCGGTATGATCTTCATTTTTTTTGGTTTGGACACCTATAGATAATTTCGTGTATTACCAAAATAGAGATTTTTTCGAGAAGGCACGATATCAAAATCTGTTTCATAGTAAAGCCTGTTTTGTTTTGCATTTGTATGTTTCTTTTACAATGGGTGCAATGCAGGAATTGAAATTAATTTTTTTCTGACTGAACTATTTACAATATCAAAATTTTACAAAAGATACAAATTTATCATAATCAGTTTTTCTACTTTATATAGTTGCAGAAACATCAGCGGAGTGATTTCAGACTTACGATTTTATTTTCGGGCGGACTGCCACTCTGATATACCGGAGGTGGTCATGCATCTTTGTGAATAACTCGTTTATTTTTAATTTCTCAAAAAAACGTCTAAAAAGGTCCATGCCTTATACCGGTTAGAGATTAATTCGACGGAATACTTCATTTTCGATTTTTATTAGGAAACTGTTCGGTATTTGTAGAATTTATCAAAAAAAATCAAGTTTTACAGGATTTGTAGGTTTTGTCAAATTTCTCACAAACGTCACCTAATAGACTTAATCGAGTCCTACAATTGCCATTTTTGAAAATCAAAATCGGACCTTCGGTTCGGGAGTTATCAATTTCTTTGGAAAATCATACTCGGCCTTGGAAAAATACTTGCGGTCAACAGATTCGGGCCAACAGCAATAGGCTTCATTTGTGGTCGTGTACCTTCGATCCCACCAAGTCTCATCGAAATCGATCAATATCCTGGACAGTTATCGTGCTACCTAGCCCAAATTCGAGAAAACAAGTTTTTTGCAAAAAAAATCAATTTCCATTTGTTTTTCGACATAGTCTCTGGTATACTTATCTGTAGATCATTGCCTGCGGCACCATCTCTTTTTTGAAATATCTTGATCTGACTGCCCGTTACCGAGTTATTTAATTTTTCCCGAAAAATTTGAAACTTCTATATCGGGTACTTCCGGTTTCCGAACGGAGCCGATCTTCCAGCGTTAAGGTTTTCTAAAGGCCTCCTGTCAACCACCCAAGTTTCATCGGAATCTAAAAACGTTTTAGGGGGGCTGAGCGTGACAGACAGACCGACTGACCGACGGACGGAATTTTCTAAATTCGCTCTCGAGTCGATAGATACGACTTTCATTTCGATCCGACGTTTTTTTCGGATTTCGATGGTCCACCGGAAAAATGCAAAACGTATACTACATTTTTTTCAAAATGTAGTAACAAGATTAATCTTTAATGTGGTGTACGGTACCTTTTTATTTTAAAAATAAGATGTGACTTTTTGGTATTTTTTATAGGTTTTTGTTAGTTGAAAAACCCGAAAATATCGATAACAAAAACCCACTGGGTTTTTACGTAGTTCAACCTGGAGATCCTGGAAAAATCAGGGAATTTGAAAATTTTTAAATATAAAACTACAAATTTTAAATTCCAACAATCCATTATACATTCGTATACCTACGCATTTTCCATTTTTTTTTATGACTTAGTAGTGAGATCTAGCTTTGAGCATTGTGACACAACCGATGAATTCGTTTGTTTGGTAAAAAAAACTTTATATTTTGCAGTGTAGAGTTGAACAAGGATGTTATTATTTGAATACCATGATGTTACGGTACGTGTCTCTTTATTACACCCGGGGAAAATTTGAAAAGATCATGAAAAACCTGAATTCGGCATTCAATGTTGAGAATTTGCTATGAATTCTGTTAACTCTTTTTAAAAAAATTTTAAAAAAAGAAGCTTCTCAATTAGACTCGTATTTTGTAAACAGTGGTAGTCCCATGTTTATTCAAGCTATGTCGTCCGCTGTTATATAGGAATAAATGGGAGTTTGCTGTTTACATGTCTGCTATTACTAACGCATCCACCAAATCATTTAGTTTTCGGACAGTTTTTAATACTGATATACATATTTTACTTATTTACTCAGTACTGATAAATCCTATTTTAAGGATTATCTTGAAACAATTTCTTTAATTTACTAAGTAGAAGCTAAATTAAAAAAGGGCCACTGTTTCCTCCTCAAGTAACACTCGTATGTATGTGTCCGATAAATTGCCAATAGTAAAAATGTACTACACTATATTTACTTATACGCAAATATTGAAATGACCTTTTTTATTCTCAAGGTTATGCCATTGTCCTCTGTGACGCTGAAGTTACAAAATGCGATTAGCATAATCGATGACCACTTGATAATTGTTAGTGCGAAAGCCAGAATAAGAAATTTAAGTAGGTATAAACAGATCTGTTGTTAAAAAATTACGCATTTCTTAACTTGACATACTATTGAAGTGGCATAAAAAAGTATATTTAGAGTTTTTATTTTTACATAGAATTTTAGATAAAACTAGTTTCGGGAAAAATCGACCATCGGGGCAAAAATCGAGCGCAATACGAAACTTTAGAAAATCTGTTAGTGGAGTCCATTAAGGTTTTAACCTTATAACAAGGCGAAAAAGGATGAGATCGTCTGAAACTTTTTGCAACGTTTTTTTTTATACTAAAAATGGCAAAGTATAAATTTGTCTCGTACGCTTATTAATAATTAATTATATGAATAAATAATAGTAATATTTTTTTTGTAAAACTAAAAAAAATAATTATTGGGACTGAAAGGAAATACAATTTTGAGAAAAAAAGGTTCTACACAATTTTTTTAAATGAATTGTTAGTTTTTAAGTTACAACGACTTGAAAATTGTTATTTTAACTCTAGAAAACAGATAACTATTTCAAAATGGTTATTATTAAATAACTCAAAAAATGTCATATTTAGCGAAAAATTGCTTTGGACCTAAAAGGAAGCTTATAGACTAGGAATAAATTTGTATTTTTTCAAATTTCCGTATGATTAATAGTTTCAAAGATATTAAAGTTTAAAAATTGGCATCCGAGTGTTTGTGTAGTTAAGCTATTGAATGATTTTTTTATTTGTTTATATAGTATTAAAACAAAGAAGTTATGATGGAAGCAATGCGCGTGTTCACATTTTCTAATTTCTAAATCAATGGCTCACCATGTTACTCTAAGTGATTAAAAGAAATAATTCTCAAATACCATTTTTGATCAATATATAGCTCTACTTAGATGCCAAAATTATTTTACCCCTTTAAAACACTTGCTTTAGAAAAAATTGCACTTTAAATTTTAAAAATATTTTCGAAAGGAAGTAAAATTTTTGTTTTCTTTACAAATATCTCATTCAGTACCGGTTTTAACGAAAAACAAAGTAAGGACCAAAAGGGAATCTTATAAATTGGGAATAAATTTGTTTTTTTTTTTAATTTTTGTAAGATTAAGAGTTTCGAAGATATAGAACTTTAAAGATGGCGTCCGGTTGTTTATAGGACGAAGTATTTAGTTTAAATGTTAAATATATTAGATACTATGACACTTCCGTCAAGAATGTTAAGAATTAAAATTAAAGGATATAAATTAAGCTTTCATGATTTTTTGTCTTTCTGTAGAATCAAAAATAAAGAAGTTATGGCCGAAACAATGTGCGTCTTCACACTTCCTTAATAAAAATGTCACCATTTTGTTGCTGTATTTAGCCAGCAATTAAAAAAAAAATAATTCTCAAATATTATTTTTCGTTAATATAATAGCATTACCTAGGAGCTCAAGTTGTTTTTTGTTCGTTTAGACCACTTGTTTTAGAAAAAATGCCATCCGCCATATTGGAGGCGCCATTTTGATTTTTTTTGCTTTGGCTTCAGATTCGTAATCAGCAAATCCAAAAATATAATATACTGCCTAAAACGTGATATTTTTCCTCAACTAATGTACTAAGCTGTAAAAACTGAATAAACTGTATTTTTTTTTTTGGTGTTTTTAGGCCCCCATTGACTCCACTAAATAAACAAAGATCGTAAAATTCTAACTAATAAACATTTTAGTATTGGGTCTTGGCAATACAATGCACGCCTACGGAGATATTTATCCCTGAACATGGTGGGAAAGGTTCTTCAATAACAATTTTTTACTGCTTGGCCTCCTCGATCACCTGGTTTGAATTATTTAGATTTTTATCTGAGGGGGGATCTCAAAAACTCAATTTATTCTACTCCAGTAGAGAAGAACTGCTACAACGAATCACGTTTCATTGCAATGAAATACGAAACAATGCTGAGATACGTGGAGAGTGCAGCCGTCTTTAACTCGTTGGCCCCGGGAGTGTACTAAAGTACGAGGAGCTCCTGTTGAACCTTGTTATGAATTTTTTAATGAAATCCAAAAACATTTAATATTCATTCAGCCTTATGTCGTGAAGTAATACATTTTTCTTGAGCATTTTTCTCAATGCAATGCAATAATAATTAAAAAAAAATAGAAATTACTTCTTAACATTTGACTACGTTTTTCTCGAAAACTGTTTACTTTATCGATTTCAACAAAGGATGCTTTATTTTAAGGAGAAAATCTTACCGGCCTTAAAATTTGTGGTAAAACATCTTGAAGATAGTTCATCTCCGATTTCTCTGATCTGTTACTAAAGTAATAAATTTCATCATAAGGGCATCCATCTAGAATAACGAGAACCCAAATTTAATCAAACTATATCTAGTAGTAAAAAAGATACGGTCGGAAAACTACTTTACCCACCTTCTGTTTAGGGATGAATATCGAAAAAAAAAATATACATATGGTGTTATTTTTACCTGAAATTTACATTCCTGAAAGTTTTTCCACATGTTCTGTTACAGTCTATCAAGGCTTCCAACAAAGTCATTACTGTCATTAAAGTCATTATTTTATTCGGCAGTCATTTTTAGTCATTTTTTATTTTAAACAGTCATTATTTTACGCCCTCGGCCATAAAAGATACAGAATATGTCTTCAAAGTATACTATTGAGGTGAGCGAAAAACTTCCGTTTAAGGTAGATCCAGGAGAATTGGAGGATGAGTGGTGTCTTCTTAAAAGTGAGCAGGAACGTTTGGAGAGTGGAATATTTTTGGCGAGAAGCTTTTAAAATTCAAAGGAATGCAACCCTTAAATATTGCAAAAGTTGTTATAGTATGCCTTTCACTCAGTCACGGTGGTGCTGAAGTAGAGAGGGGCTTCTCCGCTTCAAACGATATCCTCACACCCGACAAATCATCATTATCACTGCGCACTTTAAATGCAAGGCTTAACATACGTGATGGTCTAGCTAGGCACAACTATCAACCACACCTGTTTGTTGTGCCGCAAGTTCTCATAGATAAGGCCAAAGTTGCCTACAACAGCTACCTAACCTTATCAGAAAATCAGAGAAAACAAAAAGAAGAAGAAGAAAGGCGAATACTGGAGAAGCAAAATCGTGGAAGAGAGGAAAAAGAGAGATTAAAGAAAGTGACATGTGATAAGCAAACAATCCAGCAATTAGAGAATAAATTTAAAAAAAATTGCAATGATGAGAAAAGTGATGGAAAGGAATTAGATCTAATATTGAAGGAAGGAACTAAAAGATTAAAGAAACCCATCTCTGAAGGAGATATTAGAGCTAAAGTTGCTCAATGTTTGCTCGCCTATACCAAAAGATGAAATCGTCCAAGGAAGTAAAAGTAAATGCTGTTGATTGTTGATTTAGAAACGTATATAAATAAGAGGAAGAACAATCTTATATCTACATATAATGCCAAGAAATTAAAAATGTTATAATATGTTTAATTATTTTTAAAATTTCGTTATTTATTTTTTATACATACTCACTAATCAGTGAATTAATTAGTACTTAAAAAATATACCAATGAAAATTTATAAATAATCATTTCCATCCCAATTCTTAAAAACTCAATAATTTTGAATCACCACAACAATTATCTAGAATATCATTTTCTAGTCATTTTTCAGTAATTTTTTGGCCATTGTTTAGTCACTATACAAGTTATGCATATACATCTAAATTAGAAAAGTTGGTCGACAGGAGGTCAGTTAATAAGTTTTATTATTAAGATATATTTTTGCAAAAAAATTTATTGGCTGAAAAATAAATTTCATAGCAGATTTTCCGAATTTCTGCAATACAAAATTTATCTTAAAATTCTGCCTTAGAATTTTACGCCCTCGACAAAAGACCCCGCACAAAAATGTAGGAAAAGGCCGTTCAGTCAAAATTTTTGAAGCTTTGGGAAAAAGTTCTCCTGGTTATACTGAACAAAAGTTCTCATGGGCACAATGCTCAAAATCCAATTGTTCGGCCGCCAGTAGCCTTTGAAGTCTAAAAATATAAAGTTCTTAATAGTCCCTTGAGGTAAAGCTTTGACCCCAAAAGTTCTGTGACTGGACCGCAAGACATCTACCCCCCCCCCCCCCCCCTTTTTTGAGGGCGGGGAACACGATGGTGATAATATTTTCGCGACCTACCCTTCATCCACTACCCCCAGACAGGAAAAACCACCCCTTATTCCGGTGCTAGCTTGCGAGAGCTTCTCGGATAGGATTTTTTTGCGTAGATTCCAATAAAATAAGTAAACTTCGATCAGTTGAGATCCAACCAACCCGGGGCATAGTGGGAAAAATATGCCCTTTTTTGGACAAAAATCTGCCGACAGTAGAGATTTCAATCAAATTAAATTTAAAAAATGGCAAATACTCTTAAGACATTGTACTTTAGAGTAGTGCTGCGGCAAAGTGGCTTTGGATTAACCTAACCTAAAAATCGCAGATATTACTTCCACATTCAGTGGAAGTATCTCCGATTAAAGAACTTATATCTAGATACATAATGGCATGAATTTTATGATCCCAAAAGACTCCTATTCTAAGGCACTTCTTCCCATAAGTTGCTGATTGGCCCATCGGCGTATTCGCGGCCGCTCGTACACGATCGGCTTCAGTTCGATTATCATAATCTCAGTTGACAGTTCGGCCATTAATGTCAATAAATGTTTTTCGTGTTCTCCGACCAAAAACTGGTGAAAAAGTAATTTTATTTTAAGTTGTGATTTGCTTAATACCTAAATAATATTCTCTATTCATATTTACACAGTTTAGTGACAATATATTTTGTGCAAATAAATAGTGAAGTGCTGTGCCGTTTGCAGAAATCAGTTTAGAAAAGAAGAAAATCGATCGTTCCATAGTCGTAACATGATGAAGTTCAGTTTACAGTTATAAAGTAAATAGCAATTAAATTTTAATATCCTTTCAATACATATTTATCTTACTGTTTTATCTTACTGTAATATCGTATGCCTACATCACGTTATATAAAGAGCTGGTAATGCAGGAATTGCAATAATTCATTTTAATGAAAATATTTACCATTTTACACATTTTCTACACACACAACGCCACTGTTGCCTATGGGATGTGATGTTCATCTATCCATTTTAATGGACATATAATGTGACTATGTTAGGAGCAAACAAGGTATATAGTGAAAAGATAGCCTGTTATGTATCTAGATATAAGTTCTTTAATCGGAGGGAAGTATAGAAACGACAAAAAATTTTAAAAAAATTTTATTGTTCAAATGGGCTTAAAATGTCATGAAACGTCGAGATTTTAGGTTTGAGCAAAAAAAAACATGACTGTCGGTCTGTCTGTAACTTTTTTGTGCGCACGATTACTCTGGAACCGTTTAAGATATCGACTTGAAATTTGGTACACATATGTATTTTAACGAGATCTGGAACTAGGTTCTTATTCCGTTGAATGGTTGTGGGGTAAATGGGGGTAAATAGGTAAATCAAGCAGGTAAGAGTCCATAAAATTGATATTTAGTATATAAATGAGAAGCTAATGTCTCAAAAGAAATTTTAGCATTAGCCACCCCCAATACTACCGCCACCCCATTATAAAAGGGGGTGAAAAAATTATTTCATCGTAGATGATCATTCGAAAGCTTATTTTAAGAGGAAGATTAATGATGTATTTATTAGAAATAAATTGAAAATTTTTTTGAATCCTATACCTAACCTCAAAATTTGCCAAAAAAGTCATTTTTTAAGTAACCTAAAATATTTCAAAATCCTGACATGATGGGCCAATTCTGAGGCCAGATTCGGATTTAGCGCGAAAAATTACTTCGGAAATTCGATAATGTTGGGGTTAAAACCGAATTAAGTAAAAAAAATGAGGCCTTTGGTTCTTGTACACATACTAAGTCACATTTTTTTTTCACCCCCTTTTATAATGAGTTCTTACCTGCTTGATTTACCTATTTACCCATATTTACCACAATTTATCTCCAACCCTTCAACAAAATGATATGAAAATATAATCTAGTTCCAGATCTCCTTAATATACTTATGTGTACCAAATTTCAAGTCGATATCTTAGACGGTTCCAGAGTATTTAGTATATATAAGAGAAGCTAATGCCTCAAAAAAAAATTTTGGCATTAGCCACCTCCATTCCTATCCCCACCCCATTATAAGAGGGGGTGAAAAAAAATGTGATTTTGTATGTGTACAAGAACCAAAGGCCTCAATTTTTTTTACTTCATTCAATTTTAACCCCAACATTATCCAATTTCCGAAGTAATTTTTCGCGCTGAATCCGAATCTGGCCTCAGAATTGGCCCATCATGTCAGGATTTTCAAATACTTTAAGTTACTTAAAAAATGACTTTTTTGGCAAATTTTGAGGTTATGTATAGGATTCAAAAAAATTTCAATTTATTTTTAATAAATACATCATTTAATCTTCCTCTTTAAAATAAGCTTTCAAATGGTCATCTACAATGAAATAATTTTTTTCACCCCCTTTTATAATGGGGTGGGGGTAGTATTGGGAGTGGCTAATGCTAAATTTTTTTTTGAGACATTAGCTTCTCTTGTATATACTAAATACCAATTTTATGGACTCTTAACTGCTTGATTTACCTATTTACCCCCATTTACCCCAATTTACCCCACAACCATTCAACGGAATAAGATGAAAATATAACCTAGTTCCAGATCTCGTTAAAATACATATGTGTACCAAATTTCAAGTCGATATCTTAAACCGTTCCAGAGTAATCGTGCGCACAAAAAAGTTACAGACAGACAGACATTTTTTTTGCTCAAACCTAAAATCTCGACGATTCATGACATTCTAAGCCTGTTTGAACAATCAAATTTTTAAAAACTGCTGCCCAAGGAATCACTACTTCCACATCCAATTCTCTATCCAAGTCACTCACAACGAAAAAACTTTGTATGTGGAAACAATTGTTTATGGAACTTTAATAATATAGTATTTGAAATCCTCTACACCAAAAACCCATAAAACGATACCCCACATCGGTAGTGGGGTGGGGGTGGGGGTGGATGAAGTAAAAAAATGTTTTTAGGTTTCTGGTTCTTGTACATACACTAAATCATAATTTTTTTCATCCCCTTTAATAAGGGGGTGGGGGTTGGTAATGGGGGGGTGGCTAATGCCAAAAATTTTTTTGAGACCTTAGCTTTTCTTGTATATACTAAATACCAATTTATGGACTCTTACCTGCTTGATTTACCCATTTACCCCAAATTTACCCCAATTTACCTCCCAACCCTTCGACGGAACAAGATGAAAATATAATCTAGTTCTAGATCTCGTTAAAGTACATATGTGTACCAAATTTCAAGTCAATATCTCAAACGGTTCCAGAGTAAACGTGCGCACAAAAAAAAGTTACAGACAGACACAGAAATTTTTTTCTCGCTCAAACTTAAAATCCCGACGTTTCATGACATTTTAAGCCTATTTGAACAATAAAAAATTTTAAAAATTTTTTTGTCATTACTATACTTCCACTGGATGTGGAAGTAAAATTTGTTTGTCGTTTCTTACTTCCACTGGATGTGGAAGTAATATCTGCGATTTTTAGGTTAGGTTAATCCAAAGCTACTTTGCCGCAGCACTACTCTAAAGTACAATGTCTTAAGAGTATTTGCCATTTTTTTAATTTAATTTGATTGAAATCTCTACTGTCGGCAGATTTTTGTCCAAAAAAGGGCATATTTTTCCCACTGTGCGGGGGTTCAAGCAGCCTTTACAGGAAGTGAACTTTTCCTTCGGTAGTTTGTAGGGAATTGATTGAGACGGGTCATTGGAATATACTTATATGGACATTTTTGTTTTTTCATTGATTATATATTTAAAAATATTCTCGTTTTTATTTATTTAATGATAATTCATTACATCTGGTTCATTATATACAATTCTTATTCTATGCTAATAGATCTTTCGGCGCTTACAATTATAATCACACTGTTCGTCCGAGTCAAAGTGGACGTCACAGTCACAGAAGGAAAAGTTCACTTCGTGTAAAGGCTGCTTGAACTCCCGGGTTGGATGGGTCTCGTCTGATTGAGGTTTGCTTAATTCATGCGAATTGACGAGAAAAAATCCTACCCGATAAGGCCTCACATGCCTAGCAGCCTAGCACTGTAAAATCTGAAAAGGGTGTGGTTTTTCCGGTTTAGGGGTAGTGAGTGAAGGGTAGGTCGGGAAATTCTGCCACCATTGTGTTTGTTGCCCGCCCTCGAAAACGGGGGTATACTGTTTTCCAGCTAATTTTCGTTGTTTTCATGGCATTTCGTTATTGGGGGTGGGGTAGTTTCAATCCCCGGGGGTAAGTTAGATCACTTGTGGTCAATCTTTACTTATTTTATTCGAATTGACAAAAAAAATCCAATCCGACAAGCCCTCGCAAGCCTAGCACCGGAAAATCGGAAAAATGGGTGTTTTTTCCTGTTTAGGGCTAGTGGTTGAAGGGTATGTCCGAAAACATTGTCACCATTATGTTCCCTGCCCTCGAAAATGAGGGAGTAGATGTCTTGCGGTTCAGTCACAGAACTTTTGGAGTCAAAGCTTTACCTGAAGCGATTTTATAAGAACTTTATATTTCTAGACTTCAAAAGTACTGACGGCCGTACTATTGAGTTTGAGCATTGCGCCCAGGAGAATTTTTGTTCAGTGTGACCAAGAGAACTTTCAAAAATTTCCTATGCTTTTGTACTAAGTGTTATTCTTGGTTTAGTCATTCTGTGCAATAAGAGATTTTATTTACCCTTTTATATTTTGTATGAAAGAACTCTACTTAAAAAGTATTTGAATTAACCTTGCATCAAATTAATAAGAGAGAATATCTAAAATGCGTCTTTCTTCCAAATCAAATGGGTTTCTGGAATTAATATAAGCCTGTAACTAATATAAGATACCCTTGAAATAACTAATCTGCGAAATACATTTTTAAACTGATTTTAACTTTTCTAACCATAAGAGTCTATCTAATTCATTCCTTCGTCATTAACTTTCATATTTCAGGGCTAACGAAGTAATGAATCCAATGCAATTTATCGTTTGAGTCTAAAAAATACACCTAGAACATATTTTATTCATGTGTTTCATTCTTATGTTTGTATATGGTTATAACATACATATTTGATTAAATCAAATTGGTAGTTGTAATGTTCTTGTCCACATAATATGTAAACGTTAAAACAATTACTTATTTCATTTGTATAGAAGTATGAAATACTTTTAACGAAGAAAAATGATTTTCTAATTCTTCGTCTCGCAAATAATCACAAGTGTTTATGCTTTCCATCCATCCATACAAAGCTGTCAATATATTTATAGCGATTTTTTTCAACAAATTACACTATAATGATAAAAGTCTACAACACTAACTCCAATATGTAACGTTGGCAGAGGCATCAGACAGGGCTATGTTCTGTCACCAATCCTCTTTAACATTTATAGAGAGCACGTGATGCGACGTATGCTAGAGTACTGGCAGTGTGGAGTAGCTGTAGGCGGAACTAAGATTTCTAATGATACTATCTTAGTTGCAGCAAACGAGGATGAGCTCATACACCTGCTGCACAACTTTCAAACAATAGACTCTGAATACGGTTTTAACGAAAAAAATGTGATTGTAGACCGAGTAATCGAAAACTACCCCCATATACTTTAAGGGGATAGGTGATTATGGTAGTCAGGGTGTATACTTTCTGGAAAACAGGGAATTTATAAAAAAAAAGCCAGGGAAAATTTATGAAAACTTTTTATATTCAAAGTTGTTCCTATCTTGCTCTCCCACGCTCGTCAAAAATGTTTTCCATTTGCCCTCTCCCCCCCCCCCGCTCATCAATTTTCATTTTCGAGCAGATATCTTGGTGAGCAATACTGGATACTGCGAATGTAAGGCTCGACGAAAAATACAATAGCTATTTCGACAACTTGACAGTTGAGTAGATTTTGGCGTAACAGAAATATAACGAAACGTACGAAGGTCAAACTTGGTAATACTCTAAAATCGCTAATATCGCTGGTAGAGAAAAAAAGTTCATATTGTGTTCGTGAACGAATTCCCTATTGTTTTAGAACATAATGATCAGTAAACAAAAAAGATTAATTATTTAAATTAAAAAAAAAAGTTTTTGTTTCTGTAATTGATAGGGATTGCAATTTACCGGTTTAAGTTTTAATAACCGGTAAATCGGTAAATAAAAATGTAAATAACCGGTTAACCGGCATTTACCGGTAATTTTTAGAATGAATGATTAGGGTGGCGAAAATGGCAATTGTCTTTTTCCACGTACAAAATTATCCAAATTTAACAAAAAACATTTTTATATATGTATATTTAATATAATGAACAAACAAAAGGTTTTTTATCAAAAGGAAAAAATATAAATGAAATAAATTTAAATAAATAATTATTCGGTAAATAACAAAAATATAAACTTAAATAACAAAAATTATAAACATAGTCAAATAGGGCATTTACTGATTACCTAATCTAAAAATACAATATTTTTTAAAAATAGCCCATTAAAAGGGTTAGTGTTTCAAAGCTATATCTGTTAGTCGTCTGATATTTGTGCATACAATACCACCAGCTGAAGATGCCCTCCCTCAATGGATATTGGTGGGTCGATAAGTTAATAAGAATTGGTAATAACATACTTCTAAATGTATTCCACGGATATTTGCGGCAGTGAGATATTCAATTTCCTGTCGCAAGATATTGTCAATGTGTCTTGTATTTCTTAGGGCTTGGTGTTTGGATTTTACTTTTTATAATATTATTTTTTTATTAAAAGTGCTCAGTGTTGGGACAGTCACTCTGTATTTAGTGCATACTAGTCACTGACATAAATAGAAACGTTAAATACGTGACATATCGTAAGTTCAGAATTTACCGAAATAACCGGTAAAAAATTAAATTAACCGGTAATTATAGCAGGGTTGGCATGTTTAAAACAAAATGTTTTAAACAAAGCGTTTAAAACTTGTTTAAAACAACGCACTGTGTTTTAAACAAATGTTTAAAACATATTTAATACACAACGCGATGTTTTAAACAACTGTTTAAAACACAGTGCGATGTTTTAAATAAATGTATTATTTTGGAGTCTGTGGAAAAGCAGGAAAAGTGCTGATGATGGTCCATTCTGATAAATAATTCCGATATAATGGTCACGTGCACTAAACTGAGCATTTTATTTGCAGAGTGCTGTAAAATCCGTTTAAGAGCGCCATCTGACATCAAATAGTAGTAGCAGACATAGTATGCCTGGCACCATTTAATTTTAGTTGAATATAGTTTTAAACGTTTTAAACATACCATTTAAAATTTTAAAAAAACCTGTTCAAAACAAAAAAAAACTGTTTTTTTGTTTAAAATGAATAAAACTTTTTTTTTCCAACCCTGAATTATCGTCATGTGTTTTTTGTCCTGATAACCGGTCAACCGATATTGCAGTCCCTAGTAATTGAATGGAAGTCTTGTGAAATGTTATTTCTTATCATTATTTTTTATTTATATATTTTACTAATGTACATTTCATAATAATATAATACCTAATCCCCAAGATATGGTTTTGATCCAGATATATAATATAGAAACTTAGACACTTATTAGATTCAGGATTGGTGGTCTAGTGGCTAAGTTTTTACTCAAAATCAAAATATCCCGGGTTCGAAACAAGTAGGTAATTATTTATTTTTATTTTGTACTGACGACTCATCAATTGAATTGGTGGTAGAGAAATTCCAATTAAATGGTGCGTGAAATATTTGGGGGCGAACAAACGACTGACATTTAATACACACGTTAACGAGACGGTACGCAAGGTCTACTTCATGTCCAGGAGTCTGTATCCGCTCCTGGCAAGGGGTAGCGGACTCAACAGAACTAATAAAAACTTGTTGTACACAATGGTAATCAGGCCGGCCATCACATACGCAGCGCCGGTGTGGTGCAGCATCCCGGCCACGACAACGCGGAAACTAAAAGTTTTAGAACACAAATTTATGCGCCTCATTTCAGAGATCTCTGCACGTTGCCACGACATAACCCCACTAGCGGACTATGTCCAAAAATTCTACCAGTTTAAACTGGACGGTAGCCCGCTTACCCGCAACATTACCCGAATCAGACAGCATAATGCCATACTTGTCGATATAAGACCCCCTCTACCATACCAGGCGTTGCCTATCTTCCGGCAGCTCCCCTAGCCACACTTCCTTCTACCATAACTTACCCCTACCCTTACTGTTATCTTTCTCCCCCTTTATGTTTGTACAATTTTGTTCTTTTATCCTTTTTTGTTATTTTTGTTCCTTTTTTGTCTCTAAATTCCCTCTAGGCCTAAAACTTACCTAAATCTTAATTTTTTAAACCACAATTTCATTTCCACCCTTACCTTCCTTGCCGGCGATCAGACCACAAGGTCGTCATTTGCTCGAACGGGTTTTTTCGTTTAGTTGTGTTCCCCGTATCAACAATCAAAATTACGAAGTACGCTTGCCTACGATTTTAGTGTTCTCAGTGTTGTGTTTATTTTTAAGCTACTTTTAAGTCCATGTGGACACATCAAAAATTTTAATCTAGTTTTTAAGTCTACCCATGGCAGACAGGAGCTTCTAGCCCCCCCGCCCCTCGAATGTACTTCCAACCAAACCGGACCTACCCTGTCCAGCCTCACACCCACCTCGGCGATGTTCGCCGTGGTTGTCTGGCTGGCTCCGGCTAGGATCCGGCGAGGCACATGTATTGTACTTAAACTTTAAATAAAATATTATTGTTGTTATTGTTGTTACTCGAAATCAGAAGATCCCGGGTTCGAAACAAGTAGATAATTATTTATTTTTATTTTGTACTGACGACTCATCAATTGAATTGGCAGCATAAAATTAACAATTTCTAAAACTAACATTATTTGTAAAAAAAACTGCGAAGAGTATCCAATAGAATGAGCAACAATTATGTAAAAAGTTCAACAAAATACTTTACTTTTTAATTTACCCATTTTTGGTATTCGTAACATCCATCCATTTTTTTTTTTCCGAAAATAACAAACCTAACGTAATTAATTGACGTTTTATTCAAATATTCTCTACTAAGAAATTATTTTTCGTCAAAGCATATAAAATAAATCG
This sequence comes from Rutpela maculata, assembly GCA_936432065.2. NCBI lineage: Eukaryota > Metazoa > Arthropoda > Insecta > Coleoptera > Cerambycidae > Rutpela > Rutpela maculata. The sequence continues at coordinate 169,498,210 of OW386288.2, forward strand.
TCTAAAATGTATGCATGTAGGTATTAACCGGAAGGTTTTCATGACGTCACACTCTAGTTTGGAGTTTCCGCAAGCGTTTACGTCAAACCAACCACACAATGTACATCTACGACCTACGCAGCCCTGAAACGATACATCGTATATCAAATCAGAAGGATAATAGCGTGTAATTCCTGAAATCGCTGCAATGTTGAGATAAGTGTGTGTATAAGCTTGTTAAGGATTGCATTTTAACAAGACGAAACTACATTTCTTTCAGTTCTTTCATTTCTATTTAAGAGAAATTAATATAATAAATAAATTTAATTCCCAGTGGATTTGATATCCAGTAATGTTATTTTTCAGCTTGGTAGTTATAAGTTAAAGTTACGAACGTGAAAAGATAGTCTTAACCAGTGAGAAGGATACTGCAGACAGTTACTATTATTTTACTTTTCGGAAATTCGAAAACGAAGAGTATATTTCATTTGATTGGCACGTCTCTAAAACCATAAATGTCGCGCGTAGCGAAAAAATGTTCCTATCATTGTGTTAACATTGAATTCTGAACAGCCCTCAAAATGTCCGTCTGTCTCTCCGTCCTCCCTCACGTTTCTGCAAGCAACTGACAGACAGAAAGAAAATACCGATTGTATTGAAATTTAGAGAGTAAGTTGGTGTTAAGAAGAAGAATCCTATTGTTTTTTAGAAAAATCGATCAGTTAATATAAAAGTTGAACAACATTTTAAGAAAAAAAAATACACGTAATTTTTTATAAACATCTATAAACACAGAAATACTGCATAGTACACGATTAAAGTTTCGCCAATCAAGAGCGCATTATCTCCTGGAAATGATGCCATTGCAATTATACCAAAATACCTTATTTCTAGAAGTGCGAAGAGCATACTACAGAATATTCAGCAATTATATAGAAAATTCTTAGGAAAATTCAATAATCCGACGACTATTTTAAAGGAAACTCAACTGGCTTTGATGAAATTCTAAATACTCTAAACCATACCTACCACCTCTGTGGAAAAGGGGCTGAAGGCCCATTTTTCGGCCCTGAACCGTTCAGTGGCTTATCTAAGAGACACATAACGGGGGAGGTCCAAAAATGGGAAAAGGAACAAAAGATGTTCTACTGGATCAATACTCCAGGCCAAAGACAAAGAATGCCACAAGGCTTCTCGAACTCGAAAAGTCTGACCTAAGGCTGATCAAAAGCCTTCTAACTAGCTATTATCCCTTGAGATATCATCTCAAGAACATGGGCATGGCAGAAGGTGACAAATGCAAGGTACTAATCCGCATTAATCTAAAGTACCTAGAACCAATGGAAATAACGCCTGAAGACACAGGGAAGTTAGCTCCCAGGAAAATCACAAGCTTTGCAAAAAGTCTTGGAATCCTGGGCAACAATAGTTGTAGGATAATTCACAAAAGATGTTTTAGGTCGAGGTGAACAAAGGCCAACTTAGGACCAAGCGACCCATTCAACAATCTACAATCTACCACCTCTGTGACCCTGGGAACGTTGACTTAGAGGATATAATGTTTTCCTTGATCTATTTCCTTTAATTTCCTTTATTTATTTAGTAAAGTAAAAACAGCTTCAGGGGACCCTACACACGTAATAGGGGATGTCTGGTGGACGACCAACTTCGAGAAAATTTTGGTATATTTTGTCTATGCTTCTCTATTATATGAAAAGGTCTTGAATCTCAGTTCAATCTTATCACCAGTTTTTGAGATACAGAATGCATCGGAAATACCTAAAAAATTGTATAAATCAAAAATACAACTTCTGCAGTATAATTTGGAGTTAAAAATGGATTTGCATAACGCAGTCATCTATTGTTTGTTGGTAGAGATCTAAATATACCGGATGTTGACGGGATAAGTAGATATGTTAAATAAAAGTAGTTCTAAGAGATAATTTAGCAAAGCCATTTCGAAACGAGACGTTAATTTGGCCAATTCGTTGCAACGTTTGCGCATGTGCGTAAAATTTGACAGCTGATCTGCTCACGCATGCGCATATTCAATCGCTTGCCAGTAGTTAAAGTTTTACAAATTTTGAGTCAGATAGCTCAGTATGTATAGTTAAGTATATATAAGTTAATTAATTAATTTAGTTTTAAGCCTCCCTAAGGCAGGTAGGAACTCTAACCACAAACCATTGCCGTTAAGCCAAACCGGACATGCCCCGCCCAACCTTACACCCACCACGGCGCTGCGCACCGTGGTTGTCTGGCTGGCTTCGGACCAGGTTCCGGCGAGGCACATTAGATGTACACCCAATTATTAATAAATCCTTTTTGTTGTTGTTTGCTGTTGTTAGCTCTCAATACTGATGTTATGGGTTCAAATCTTGACGCCTGGATTTTTTTTGTGTGCGAAATATTTTTTCTTGCCCTAAATTATTTTCAAACGTCAGTCTGCACTTGTTACCTTATTATTTTTATGTAGTTTTTTTTTTATGTATTTATTCTTTGTCCGTGCGAGATATTTTACTTCCACATCCAGTGGAAGTATAGTAACGACAAAAAAATTTTTAAAAATTTTTTTTGTTCAAATAGGCTTAGAATGTCACGAAACGTCGAGATTTTCAGTTTGACAGAAAAAAAAATTCTGTCTGTCGGTCTATCGGTCTGTCGGTCTGTCTGTCTGTAACTTTTTTTGTGCGCACGTTTACTCTGGAACCGTTAGAGATATTGACTTGAAATTTGGTACACGTATGTACTTTAACGAGATCTAGAACTAGATTATATTTTCATCTTGTTCCGTCGAAAGGTTGGGGGGTAAATTTGGGGAAAATAGGTAAATCAAGCAGGTAAGAGTCTATAAAATTGGTATTTAGTATATACAAGAGAAGCTGAGGTCTCAAAAAAAATTTTGGCATTAGCCACCCCCATTACCACCCCCACCCCATTATTAAAGGGGATGAAAAAAAATTGTGAATTAGGGTGTGTACAAGAACCAGAAACCTCAAAATGTTTTTTACTTCATCCACCCCCACTGCCACCCCTTATCACCACCCCCACCCCGCTACCGAGTGGGGTATCATTTTATGGTTTTTGGGGTAGAGGATTTCAAATATTATATTATTAATGTTCCATAAACAATTATTTCCACATACAAAGTTTTTTCGTTGTGAGTGACTTAGATAAAAAATCTGGATGTGGAAGTAGTGATTCCTTGGGCAGCGGTTTTATCCTTGCCCTAAATTATTTTCAAACGTGTCTGCACTTGTTAAATTATTATTTTTATGTAGTTCTTTTTTAAATGTATTTATTCCTTGCCCTAAAATGCCAAAAGTAAGAAATTAGATATAAATTTTGTAGTTCCTCAAACGCATCTATGCAAAAACCAGAAGTCGGTGTTTTTAACAATGAGCACAATTACACACATGCGCAAACGTTGCAACGAATTGGACAAATTAACGTCTCATATTTCGAAGGCCATACAGTTTGAAAATGACCGACGAACTGTCAACTTTCAAAACCCTACGGTATCGTATATTTTTGACGTTTGTAAAAATATATTTTCTGTAATTTCGAGGCATACACGATATGCACGCAAAAAATTGAATCTATGTTACGCCTTATTTATTTGCAAAAACTTCGCGAAAATGTTTGTCTACAACCCGTTAAAGTAGCACTAACGGCGACGAATTCGTATAATGTGTCGATAAACGTCTGTTGATGCATTGTATACCGTTTTTACGACTTTTTTCAATTGTCGTGTATTTTTCAACGATGGAACTTGTGTCAGAGGAAAACTTGGTTGTCATTATAATATAATGAACGCAAACTGTGGTACCAACATACGAGACCCTATCGGTTCATTGCAACAAAAAAATATTTCTTGAAAACTGCATAAAAAGTTTGCGAAGTGCAACTAAACCCATTAATGGCCAAGACAATAAAAAGTTGTCATTTTAGAGATATTTTTATAAAAGTACATTAAAATATACATAAATTATGACTAATTTAGCATTAAAAAAAATATACACTTTCGGAAAAAACACACACATTTGGCTGAAACAGACATTTAAATTATTAAACAAAGAAAAATCAAATGAACCAGAATATTTTTTTTTTCTGAAAAATCTCGAAGCAGTCTGGGGCAGATGCATTTTGCACTTCTTACATAGATAAATAGTATTACTTGACGTTTCGTGTTTAGCCGTTGCTTAATTCGTCATTTCCTCATTTCATTTTTTCATCGTCAGACATTTCCTCCTACGCGGCTCGATTTTCCGCCTTGTCGTGGTTTTCCTATTTCGTCCTTAATGATTCCATCGTCATGTGGACTTTTTGCTGGCCGATCTTAGGATACGCTATTCTGGTCTGCTGTAAGTTTCCATCGCCGCGACGGATTTCGTCGATTTTTTGAAAACGGAAGGAGAATGTGTGAATATAAAAACGATATCGTCGTACTATTTTGTGCTAAGGTCAAAATAAGTTGAAAATGACGGAGTCGCTCTTATTGTTTCCATCATCGGGTGTTTTTTTTTTTCGATTTTTCCTAAAAGGAACGTTAATATCTACTTGCAGTTCGCGTAGTAATAAAGTAGGCGCTTTGTATATGACGTATATGCGAAAGCGAAATGTTTGTTGTAACAAAAGTTAAAGCCGGGAATAAGATGAAAAGCTCGATGAAAAGTGTAGTTTCGCCGTTCTTAACGTTTCATTATCGAGAGCATTCTATATCGATTTCCGTTTTAGAGGAATTGAAAAAAATCGTTAGAAAGTCACCTGAAGATGGAACTGTTAATAGCGAAATTACAGTTTCTATGAAACTGAAGTCGATATCGATTGGGTATTCTATGTTTACATACCGAGATTTTCGACTTTTCCACACTTGAAATAAAGTACATAAAAATGAACAAAAATATAGTTATCACAATGTACGTATTTTGTTTATGTATAGCATAAAAGAATTGTTATTTTATAATATGGTGATGTACATAACCGGTTAAATTGTGGCATATTCAAAAAAGTTTTAAAAGATGAAAGAAATGTATTTTTAATAAAACAAAAATATTCTTACATTTTCTGAACTGTTGATATACATTCTCTAAAACTTAGAATTGTAGAATATTGGTCTCGACCTTGAAAAAAAAATTGATTGAAAAGTTGCGTTTACGCACCTTTGGTCATTAATGGGTTTTAATTAAGATATATTTGACCTCCCTCTTACAAACAATAAAATCGTCAACTCTCTTTGGATATAAACAGAAGTCTTATAACAATGAAACATAATAATTCAGAGTAATCGATTGATCCGCGCGTAGTAAGTGAAATTTCGAATCGATCTATTGGGAATAAAACAAGCATATAAAGAGGTCAGATCGTCTGCAGGAGAACGATCGATGTCAACACAAACAGAGGAGGGAACCACGCGACGCGTCTCGGAACGGAAGACGATATTAGCTCGGTAGATTTTGCAAAAAAAATTATTATATAAATTTTTATTCACCATTTGTTGGGTACACTAATAATAGTACATATTTTATGCCAATCAATGTAAATATACAGTGTGTTTCAGTTAACATTCCCACAGCCGATATTTCGGAAACTAAGAAATATATTTTTATTCTGTAAACGGTAATAGATTTCTATGGTTAATGCCTTCTTCAGGAAGTACAATTTAATATAACATTATCACCAGAGATGGCGCTGCAGTTTAGAAATATTTTTCGATCAAGGAAGGTTTAAAATATATGCCATTCGATTAAGAATTAAGTTTTAAACAAAATTGTTCTTATTCCAAAAAGTTAGATCCGCAGTAGTTTTTGAGTTATTTTGTCTAATTTTGAAGTGTTGTATTTTATTTTAATTGCTGTAACTTTTTTAATCTTGGTTTTCGGATGTAGGTTCTTAGTATTTTTTTTTGCGTGCTATAAGAGAATTATTTACTGGTGGGAATTTTTCTTTTAATAGCACTTCCGATTTTACCGGAAATTACCTTAAATTAAGAAATTTATATCAAATTAATTAAATAATTCTCAATTGTTTGTTTATTAACTATCTGAAGTTTAATTTTCGTTTGCGTGTGTCAGAATACGTTTGCGTTAAGAATACGTTTGTAAAATTGGTCCACAATATGGCTCACACCAATGTTGACAAAGTTAATATGTTATTAATTTATGAAAAATGCAATAAAAATGCAAAAGCAGTCAACCGTATGTATCAATTACAATTTGGATTGGCACCTCAGGACCGATTAGATGACCCGCGCGTTCTCCGGACTTGACCTCTCTGGACTTTTTCTTGCGCTGGTGCAATTATTAGACATACATTAATAAGGACATGTAACGAGGAATTGTTACATCTCTTTGACATGGTATTGAAGCAGACGGAAGTAATTTCGAGCATCTATTTTAAATATTGTTGTCAAGTTGTACTGTTCAAAAATAAAATTACCTTGTTTTTCCATTTAAATTTCTCAATTTAAAGTAATTTCCGGTAAAATCGGAAGTACTAGGTACTGAAAAAAATTTCCCACCAATAAATAATTCTCTTATTAGCAGGCAAAAAAATTACTAAAAACCTACATCCGAAAACCAAGATTAAAAAAGTTACAGCAATTAAAGAAAAAATACAAAATTAAAATAACTTAGAAACTACTGCAGATATGACTTTTTGGAATAAGCACAATTTTGTTTAAAATTTAATTCTTAATCGATTGGCATATGTTTCAAACCTTCCTTGATCGAAAAATATTTTTAAACTGCAGCGCCATGTCTGGTGATAATGTTATAATAGTAAATTGTTGGCATTAACCATAGAAATCCATTATCGTTTACAGGACAAAAATATATTTCTTAGTTTCTGAAATATCGGCTGTGGGAATGTTAACTGAAACACACTGTATATAAAAGCAACACTAGAGTATATTAATAAAAACACAGATTTTTTTAAAGTAATGGTTACGTATAATACTGACTATTTCATTCTTATAAATTTCGTCCAATCAAAATCGATCATTTTAATCAAAAAATAGTTTCACATCGACAAAATTTAACATTTAAAATTTTGCCAGGGTTGCTTAACCAATAAAAAGCCAGAATGAAGCAACCAACCTGTTTTTCAGCGGCAAAATTTCCTTTGTTTTTTTAAAAACATAATAAAGTAAAACAAGTAAAGCGTCAGTGTGGCAGCAAATCAGCGAATTTTGTAAACAGCGGCATTATGATTTACATTCAAGAATTCCTGAAGAAATCACAAAAATGTTACAAGATTGGGCTTTTCAACATGAAAAAGAACGGAGAAAACTACAAAGAAACTAGTGTAAAATCGATATGGAACACAACAGCATTAATGGTCCAGGAAAAATATTTTAAAGATTGTAGTATCAAAATCAATCCTTTCTCCGATATTTGTTTTAAGCAAGCCAGAAGTGTTCGTGATGCGAGAAGAAAACTTCAGAAAAAATCTGAGGCAAGAAAGTGCTAAAGCTCTTACATTATACGAGATTCGAACCATGGCAAACAGCTGGAATGAAGAAAATCCAAAGAAAATTCTTTCATGTTTGTTCGTTCGAGCTTGCCTGGAGAGGAAACGAAGCTGCAAATTGCAAAGTACACTTTTTTCAAGATGAATGAAGGCCAATTCACCGGTCGCGTTGAATATAATCCTGTTTTTTCCTAAGACTGCGAAAGGTTGGTCTAAAGCTCTAGCTTCCAGTAAATGGCTTATAAGAAATCGAGAAAGTGAGAGTCTCTGTCCTGTAAGATTACTTAAAAAACTTTTGGAGAAACGAAGTTTAAAAATAACAAGCGACAGGCTATTCTTGACTGTAAATCCTGCCTAGGAGAAAAGTTGTTGGTTTAAAAATTCACCTATAGGTTTAATCACCCTATCAAAATGGACGAAGGAATCATTGGGTTAGATGCTAAGAAGATAAGATAACAAACCATTCTCACCGATCTTCTGCAATATCTACGTTAGCCAAAAACAGGGTTGGGGAGCAGCAATTAATTAAGCTAACAGGACACGCTAGTGCTCAGTCTTTGAAACCCTATCTTCAGCTTGACGTAGATCATCATGGTAGTTTGGTTCAAAATTTGAGAGGGAACAGCGAAGGGAACAGTAATGACTCGTCGAAACAAGAAGAATGCAAAGAATTACAGGGACTACAAACTATAAATCAGGGAGAAAATGTTCATTATCATAATTGCTCTTTCCAGATCGTCAATAATAATGCTAAATAGTTTGTTTGATATGTCAAAATTTAGTTGCTATATATAAATGGAATATATATTGTAATAACTCAGTAACATCACAACTTTCGTTTAGTGAAATAATACAAAATATGCGGTGGAAACATTACTAAGATTTCAGACTTGAATGAAATTTCTTCTTATTTGAAGTTTTACTGCATACTACCGAGCTATATAGAGTACTACTATTCCCTGCCGCCAACAATATTATATGTCCTTTCTATTCTCCGTTTTCTCTTGCTCACCAGAACTTCTCAGACTAAACGATAATGCATATGAATACAACGCCCAATTCGCTGTCTACGCTTTCACATTCAATAAAACTTTTTTTAACAAAAAGGATTTCTTATATACATAATATTATGAATAGTATGCATATTATAGCAGATTACTTTTAGAAGTAACTAAATGTATTATTTTATTATGAATTATTTTATGTTTTCACAATTACCTAATAATTGTAAATAAGCTCACTGATTACTATATACATATTGATTTGAGACTGAAAAAAATTTCTATTTATCACAATTCGTTTTATTGAATGTGTTTAAACAAGTATAATTGAAAGTTTTTAAAAATCCTCGACCGATAAATCTATCAATATGAAGGATCCAAGATGGCGGTTAAAGTTCAAAATCTAGTATGTTCTATAATCATCTCGAAATGTACTTTTTTCTACTCCCATGCTTTAATTCGTTTATTAGACATTCCCTACCTGTACTTTAATAAGATTCATTAAGATACAGATTTTCCATTAAGATACAAGTTTATAACCAATAGAAACGCGACAAACAGCAATATTCTGTCAATATCATATTGCCTTGAACATCTGATATATCTAAAATGTATCAATTTTCACAAGTCATTTGTCATGTCATGTTTACCTAGCAATTTCAAAAATAATGTGTTAATTTTCTATTTCATTTTCTTTATGACTGGTCGTAGGAAAAATAGTGTGTGCAACTCACATTTAATGGCAATTAAGAGCTATCATAGCTATCATTAAATGGTCGTTGTATAATATACTATTAAATTCACGGGTGATGAACAAGTTTACCTACGCTATAATAAAAACGCTCTTATAACGAACTGAAATTTTTATATTCAAATAACAAATCTAAAACTGCTTGGCAAATTATTAAATATAGTACTTACAATATTAATAACCTCCCTAAACACTTTACCGATATAGATGGAAATAACCTTAATATCCGGGATGAGGCTGTAATAGTATATTACGTAATGAGTGATGTAAGAAGCATATTACGGAAAAGTTGCGCACGATGCCGCGTAGCGGCGAGTGCGTATTTCCATGAGTGCGTAATTGCCTTACAACTCGAATTATGTACTATACTTTACCTACGATCATATTTATTTAGTTATTCAGTAAAATCTGGATTTAGTTTACTAGTCAACAATATTATTCAACAAATATTATGTCAGTTTTGACAGCGTTTGAAAATTAAGTAGGCGCAGTTGTTCTTTTAAACCCCGCGTCGGCGATATAAGTCACCTATAATTGCGTGTCCCGTGCGTTTTGTTTACCGTGCGATTTGTTTACAGTGCGTTTTGTTTACAATATGTAAAATTCAACTTACATAGATGGCAGGTAGTGTGTTTTTTACTATTTACAGTAGTGATCGTAGGTAAATGCTTTTAACAGTTTTTGTGTATCCCCGTCAATATAGTCCTGTCAATGAATGATTTCTAGAGGGAAATGCCAAGATCACAATTTTTGACTTGAAGGCTGCGTTTGGACTATTTAGGAGGTAAACGTACCAAAAGTCCCCGAACGTAGGATGTGGGGGGGCTGCAGGGGGGCACGAAGAAGGTCCCGGTTTTTGTTTTTTCGCTCATATCTCGAAAACGGTTAGCCCTAATCAAAAAGTGGCTATATGCAAAATTAAAGCTGACTAAATTAATGTTTCTATTCATTTTTTTTCGTATCTGTTATGGTTCAGTAATGAATTGTATATCTTTTGACTGTATTCTAACTTTATTATAAATTGAACAAAAAAGAATTCTTGTACAGATATCCGTTTTACAGCGGACTGAACTCAAATATCGAATAAAAAAATGTCTTTGTGTCTGTAAGTGTGTGTGTGCGTGTATATGTATGTGTGCGTGTATACCGTTTCTTGTAAACACGATAACTTCTGTTAGACTTAAAATATTTAATTACAATTTGGAAGATATGTAAAACAGCATATTACAATAATCCTTATTGAAATTGGGCCATATATGTAATACATGGTGAGAACCAGAGGCCTACAAACTCTCACTTCATAATAATCTTATTAAAAATACCATACTACATATTTTAGGATAACATTGATATATCATTTAATTTAAAAAAGTTGGTTTGCCTAACATACACCCGGTATATTGCGGTTTATAAATCTTATACATCTTCTTATTTTTGATGCTTAAGCAAAAACCTTAGTAATATTTTGCTCTGAAATTAAAATAAAACCTATTTTACGTATGAGAGTATAGGCCTCAAGTCAAAAATTGTGATCTCGGAATTTCCCTCTAGACCCCCTTTTTGGCTAATAAGCAATATTAAAAAAATCGATAATAATAATTCAATTTTTTTGAACCCATTAACCGCAACTGAAATGCTTACGATTATAAGATCTGTCTCTAGAAAATATTCATCCGGGGAGGACGAGGTACCTTGTTCTCTATTACTAAAATTAGCAGAATTTATTGTCAAACCACTGACATACATTATAACTTTGTCTTTTACAGAGGGCAGTTTTCCTTCTGTTCTGAAAGAATCATTGATTATACCAATAAATAAAAAAGACAATAAATCTCTTATTTCTAGTTACAGAGGTATTGCACTTCTTTCGACTTTTTCTAAAGCATTTGAAAAATCATATCATCTGAGATTGTCGGATTTTATAACAAAGCATAACTTGATATCTCCTTATCAGTTTGGCTTCTCCAACAAAAAATGCACTGTCACTTTGTAATTATGTCTTGCAAAATTTCGAAGGAAAATCGAAAACTGCCTGTTTATTCTTTGATCTAAGCCGTGCTTTCCGACACCATTGACCATAAGTTATTATTAGATACACTTGAACACTGTGACATTCGTGGTCCAGCCCTTAGGTGTGTAAAGTCGTATCTAAATGGGAATTGTTGCAATAAAAGGTCCTGATAAAGTATCAGCATATCTTACGATTTCCACAGGTGTGCCGCAGGGAAGCATTCTGGGACCATTATTTTTCATTTTATTCATAAACAATATTGGATGTAATTTAGGGAATGTATTCATATCACTTTTCACAGACGATACTATCGTTGCTATTCATTCTAACTCTATTGAGGAGTTGAGCTGTAAAGCTTCTTGTATATACTAAATACCAATTTTATGGACTCTTACTTGCTTGATTTACCTATTTACCCCAAATTTACCCCAATTTACCCCCCAACGCTTCGACGGAACAAGATGAAAATATAATCTAGTTCCAGATCTCGTTAAAGCACGTATGTGTACCAAATTTTAAGTCAATATCTTAAACGGTCCCAGAGTAAACGTGCGCACAAGAAAAAGTTACAGACAGACAGGCAGACCGGCAGACAGGTAGACCGACAGACAGATTTTTTTTCGTTCAAACTTAAAATCTCGACGTTTCATGACATTCTAAGCCTATTTGAACAATAAAAATTTTTAAACATTTTTTTTGTCATTACTATGCTGCCACTGGATGTGGAAGTAAAATAACTTAAATCATGTTAATAGAAGACATGATACATGTGTTAGTAGCGGTCATAATCTTCGAGAAAATCACTCTGTAAACATTCCACCTCATTCCTTATCCATGTTAGCAAAAAGTAATGCCTATAAAATTGTTTAATAAGTTACCATCACGTAAAAAGAGTATAAATGTTATTCATTTGTTTAAGAAAGAAGTGAATTCTTTATTATTAAAATGGAATTCTATATGGGAATGTTATTTTAAACTGTCGCCTTATCCTATTTTATCTTACTATATTTTACCTGATATTTAAATTTTATTTTGTATTTTCTGTGTTTGATAGTTATTATTCTATTTATTCAATTTGTCTCTATTTTATATTCTCGTAGTCTTAGTTAGAATTTTATACTTTTGACTGTATACCAATGCTTTTTTTTGAAAGTCGAGTGAAATAAAGTTATTATTATTATTAAATGATACTTAAACTCGGAAGCAATAGGGAGAGCATCTTATCGATGACAGAGTGACGTTAAAAAATGTTAAAACTTTAGAGAATCCGATCAGGATAAAAGTAGCCAAGTCTGGAATTTTTTTCTATGGATGTATTTCAACAACACCCTACATATCGATTCAAAATAAAATCAAATTCAAGCCAATATTATATGCTACCTAGGTACTCTTTCAATTAATAATAATGCTTATTCAAGCATAGCTAACTGCGGCAATAGACTATATTTGTCATGACGATTCTACAACACGTGTTGCAATATTATATAAAGCAATCAGCTATTAAACATAAAAAGAAGCGCGCACATACAAACTAATTGTAACCGGAAATTGTTAAGTGCATGATGCATTCTCAGCTGATGGTAACTATTAATATTATTGATAAACATTAATCGCTTTTGATAATCCCGATACTGAATCACGATTCTATTAATGTTTTCCCACCCTAAATGTCATTATAGCTTAAACGGAAAATTAATTGCGGCGTACAGAAAGGAAAGATTATTAGCTCGACATGGAGAATATAAATTAATTGTCTCAACCTTGATAAATCGTGGAATGATTGTGTGAACTGCAGGAAGGTTCAGCATCGGAGGTTTGTGAAACAGGTCTATTAGTGAGGGTCGCGCGTCGCACAGAGGCACGAATCATGATTTTTTCGTTCAAAATTATCTAGAGCACTTGTTTCGCAACCGATTGGGATAATTTTTTTTTTAATACTCGTTATTTAATTTTCAAAAAACGTAAGAGAGCCGATTTTTGAATTATGCTAACCAAAATTATTGAGCTTAGCCAAAATGACCATTTTTTATTTAAATCAATAAAATTTACAAATAAAAACTTTTTTTACATAAATCTTGTTACTCGAGGGTTTTTGAGGTCGCTGATTACGAATATGATATCAAAATTGTCATAAACCAACCTGCAAGATGGCGGAATCAATGGCGACTATAAAATGCTAAAAAATGATGAAAAATTAAATAATTTTGTTAAAGTTTATGCCGAGAAGTTTTGAATATTTTTGATAAGTACTTTTATGTTAAAATGAACTAAATTTTAAGTTCCAGGAAGAAATTGAAGATGGCGGCAATAAGATGATAAAATTAACTTAAAAATATATTAAATTTTTAAGCTTCTGAAGCTAGCTAGCTAGCTAGAAGCTTGTTTGTCTATGTCCAACAGTGACGATATTTCTTCTCTGCACGGCTACCTGCCAACTCAGGATGGTCGACTAGCATCTAGGATAATCACAGATTAAAAAAATTATCAACTCAATTAGAATATTAATATTATTGACACAAAACAAATTAAACAGGGTAATTTAAGATTTAAATAATGACGAAAAATTTTTGCACTAAGTTAGGTTTACAGTTCATGGTGTAAAACTCTTGCTTTAGGTTTTGTTAGGTTTAATATTCTTGTTTTAAAGTTCTTGGTGACAGGTATTTATTATATTATTATCAGATAAAAAAAAGAAATATTAATATGACCTACTTAAAGTTATGTTCAAAATTAATGGAGGACTGAATCGCATATTTATGATTGATAATTAATGTATGCAGCCATATTGGATATATTTGAAAATTCAGAAAATTTATTCCTTTTTAAGTTTTTTAATAATTCTTTGGAATAGCCTATTTAGTTTAATGCATTTAATTTATTTTTAAGTTGGTTTTATCATCTTATTGCCGCCATATTGGATCCGCCATCTTAAATTTCATCCTGGAATTTAAAATTTAGTCTATTTTAACTTAAAAGCAAGTACCTGGGTTAGTACTTATCAAAAATATTAAAAACTTCTTGTCATAAACTTTAACAAAAATATTTCATTCTTCATCATTTCTTAGCATTTTACAGCCGCCATTGATTCCGCCATCTTGCAGGTTGGTTTATTATGACAATTTAGATATCAAATTCGTAATCAGCGACCTCTAAAACCCAGTAACAAGATTTATGAAAATTTGATAAGAAAAAAGTTTTTTCTTGTAAGTTTTATTAAGATTTAAATAAAAAATTGCCATTTTGGCCAAGTTCAAAAATTTTGGTTAGCGTAATTAAAAAATCAGCTCTCTTACGTTTTTTGGAAATTAAATAACGAGTATTTAAAAAAATATATATCCTAGTCGGTTATGAAACAAGTGCTCTAGATAATTTCGAATGAAAAAATCACGATTCTTGCCACTGTGCATCGTCAGAACGTTACATGCTAATAGCTCTTTGATGTCGATAAGATTATAAAAACCATATCTATGTCCACCACAGCTTAAAAACAATATCTGTATATTGCAAAATAATCATTCGCGTTCCATTTTGAACTCAAATATTGAAGAAATAAATGTAAAAGACATACCGTCTGTCCAAGAGGAAAAAAGTAATTCTTGACAAAAAGTCTGCTTCACCAGAAACCCTCTTTTCGGTTAACAGATCTTTGCCAACTCTACAGGGTTAGACAAAAAACGTGATTTGATGATGGATAATTTCCAAATATTTTCACTTATAATATCCCTAGAGCTTAAATTATTTCCGGAAATTTTTTCGAGGTCATGAATTTTCTTAAAATATTCATGAACGAGGAAAAATTTCCGGATATTAATTTAAGCTCGTGGGATATTCGGTAAGAAAATTTCACACCATTATTTTATTAATATTATGCCAAAATTGAACATTTTTATTACGAATGACAAAAATTCATTCATTATAGTGAGCCATGGAATAACAACTGGTGGTTAATAAAATACGAAATTTCTTAGTGAAATAACATACCATTCTCCAAGTTTAGTTACATGAACTTTTTATAAATAACTTAAAAACATATTACATTTCCGTTTTTTATTAACTTTGATCTACTAAAATTGGTGGAACATCATTTATTTCTGATATTACTTAAATGCGAGCACAGGGAATGTATTCATTCTTGTCGCAGAGACAATAATTAACAACTTCTAGGCGGCCATGGGATAATGAAAGGTAACAAGATAGTAATGGCTGCCGCACTTACAGACTTCAATTAGATTAATTTTTACATTCTAATCATAACAAAATTTGATTATCAGCCATAAGAATAAAGTGCATGAGCATATAGCACAAAAATGGCTCCAGGTTCTAAAACACATTAATTTGTGTACTTATAATATCCTCGTGAATATCCTCTTTTGCGTCGCCAAATAAATTTAATTCTAAAAGCACTCCAACTCCCGCGTCTTTACTTTGACATTTTAATTGACAGAAAAATTTTCACTTATTAATTTGACAGAATGTAAAAAATTTCCGGAAATTTTTTGGGTTGCCATGGTAACTTAACAAAAAACAAGCCTATGATTGGTTAAAAAATGTGGTGTGAAATTTTCACTTGTAATCTCCCAAGTGCTTGAATTATTGCTGGAAATTTTTTGAGTACATGAATTTTTTGAAAATTATCCCGAGTCTTAAAAAATTCAAGCATGCGGGGGATTCGGTAAGAAAATTTTATACCTAAGTGAATTAAATAAATACTAATTTGACCTGACATTAAGATTATTCTAAGGTATAAGATTAGTAGGCCATAAATGGGTGTTCTTGACAAAATGACAGAAACGCATCGGAATTAGGTATTGTTGTGTCATAAGCAGTGGCGACGCCAGAAAATTAATCTGGGGTGGGGGGGGGAGGGTCAATAGAACCGGCCTCCTCAGAGGATGAGGAAAACTTTTCAGAAAATGGTTGAAAACAAATGTGTATAGATTCCTCTACTAGATAATATTGGCATTAATTATAAAATATTTATTTCAAAGGATAATTTGAATACTGCTTTATACTGATAGAGATTATGCTTCTTTATTTTTTGGTTCATGGAAGACGGCTTGGGGGTGCCGGGCCCCCTATCTCGCCCCTGGCTGCGCGCCTGGTCATAAGTATAAGAGTTAGTAAAATGTCGCGTTTTGGAAACAAAAGTAAAGAAAATATTATCTACATATATGCAATGTTAAAGAAAATATTTCCACCCATTTTAGTTGCAAAAAACTACTGCATGAGGGGTTAATATATATTCACTGAAATGCTTGATATTACGTTTTCTTCACTAAAATGGGTGGAATTCAGTTTTTCTTATATTTTTTAATGTTACAACAGTTTGGGTGAACCGGAATACCTTCGTATAATAGATCTATTTGGTGGTACATTGTTTCTATTTGTGTGTTATGAAATAAGTTTTGTTCACTAAAATAGGTGGTACATTGGTTTTTTAAGTTTATTTTATGTTTTATGCACATGGTATAGCTAAGTTTCAGTACATTATAACTTAACAGAGATGGCTTGGAAATAAAACGTCATTAGCTATTTATCATTATTTCATTGACAGTTTAACCAGTGTAAGCTTAAAGGGGTCTATACACGATCCAGCGGCAGGGAGCCAGCCTTGTCGGCATGCTTTGAACTCATTCGTAAAAGTGAACTGGTCCGCTGGAATTCCAATTATCTTCGAATGAGTTCAAAGCATGCCGACAAGGCTGGCTCCCTACCGCTGGATCGTGTTTAGACCCCTTAAAGGGATCTATACAGGACCCAGCGGCAGGGAGCAGACCAACCGACCTTCTCGGTACACTTTGAAGATTGCCATGGGAACTCGTAAAAGTGAGCTGGTCTGCTGGATTGAAGTGGTCTGCTCGATTGTCTGTACGCTTTGAAGACCTGGAATTCCAGCAGACCAGTTCACTTTTACGAGAATTGTTATGGCAATTTTCAAAGTGTACCGCGAA
Organism: Rutpela maculata; assembly: GCA_936432065.2. Lineage (NCBI taxonomy): Eukaryota > Metazoa > Arthropoda > Insecta > Coleoptera > Cerambycidae > Rutpela > Rutpela maculata. The sequence goes on from OW386288.2 coordinate 169,515,373, forward strand.
GGACGGTTGGCTGGTTGGCTGGATCGTCTGTAGACCCCTTCTTAATATTTCTATTGTTGAAGTTGTTTTCGTGTGTTTTAAAGAATAAGATAATAAAAAATGGAAAAGAACAGAAATATACATTATGCACATATTGTGAAAAACTTTGTGAGGTTAAAAAAAAGCCATCCAAAATTGAAGTACTTATCATACCTGATTGAAAAGTGTAATATGGACGAAAACTAAACTGAGAAGTTATTCAATGTAGTACAGATAAAGTTACTGGAAGTTTCAACTAAGTTTTCACGAACTAGACAAGATAAGTTAAATAAAATTGTTTCAAAATATTATATTTATGTAGTCAAGCAAAAAACAATAATTTCTTTTTCTATTGTGATTCGCTTCATAGTGACAGACTAAATTAATTTTCATGATTTTCGATCAAGTCAGTAGTCATTGTTTGTGGATCAGAGAAAATATTCTTAGAGATAGACGTTTTGTTACCGATGCGGTAACCTTTTGTATTAATCTACAAGTTAGTATGCAAAATTCTAGATACTCGAACAGCGATAATCCAAATTTTCTTATACAGTGTAGGAGACATTATTCGTGCACTCACATACTCTGGAATCATTAAACCAAATTTTTTTTGAGCAACATTTAAATCAACATTCAACATCAACATCTTTACATGTTCAACACCTTCTTTCTTAATTATTTGAAAAATTTACCCCTAGCAAGTGGGTTAAATTGTAGTACTTGGATGAAGTAAAAAAAATTTTTGAAGCCTTTGATTCTTGTACACACACTAAATCACAATTTAATTTTTTTCACCCGCTTTAATAATTGGGTGGAAGTGGTAATGGGGGTGGCTAATGCCAAAAAAATTTTTGTTACCTTAGCTTCTCTTATTTATATTAAATACCAATTTTATGGAGTCTTACTTGCTTGATTTACCTGTTTACCCTATTTTACCCTCAAACCTTCAACGGAAGAAGATCAAAATATAATTTAGCTCTAGATCTCGTTAAAATACATATGTGTACCAAATTTCAAGTCAATATCTTAAACGGTTCCAGAGTAATCGTGCGCACAAAAAAAGTTAGACAGACAGACCGACAGACAGAACGATAGACCCATTTTTTTTTTGCTCAAACTTAAAACCTCATCATGAATCTTTCATGACATTCTAAGCCTATTTGGATAATAAAAATTTTCAAATTTTTTGGTAGTAAAAGTACTTAAGTCCGTAGGGTGTTAGTTGTTTGAACTAATTTCCTTTTCTTCAAATGTAATATTCTTGATTCCTTTTTCTCATTTTTTAGTTTTTCAGTTTTAGATTAAGTACCTCTGTTATGTATAAGTTCGAGTTTTAAATTTTATGGTAACAATATTATTTGTCATTTCATCTAAATTTCGGTTCGCTTTTCTGTAAGTTAAACTTTATGGAACTTGCATTCTGCAATTTATAATACTTTCTTTTTTGTACTTTGTAAAGAAAAAGCATTCTACACTTTTACGAAATACTATATTTTTTACGTCAAAATACACCTGGACATACAGAGAAACCCCAGATACCAAACATTTTCTATTTCATTCGATTTTAAGTGACTCAGGACTGACCCACAAATTAAAACCTTTTATGAAAGTTAAAACTATGCCAAATATCACGTCAACACCTTGACTCCCAGTTCCCTATTTCCATTACTCAATAAAACCGTACAGCTAATGGAGGCCATCGGTCGATTTGTGTACCGAAGAAAATAAAAAGGTGACAGTGGTTATGTAAATTTATTTGTAGAAGGCTGAATTTCAATAGCTGGAATCGCCGCAACCACAAGGATAATCGATCCCGAATTGACAGTTCATATCCTGTTTCATACGATGTTTTCTTACGTTTGAGAAACCCTGAAAGCTCCTTTCGACAAGTTATTTTTCAGTTTGGACATTTTACTCAATAAAATGCGATATGTTGTATGTATACACTCTTTATGTCATCATAACGCGTATTTTGGTGCTGCAATACTAATATTGTTCTCAAAGTGACAACATAGTAGTCGGGAATCTGTACTTCAATTTAAGGCTTAGTTTTTAAAACCTAACTTGGTAGAGTTAAGTATTTGGATGTGCTAAATTCAGTTTTGCTGCAGAAATATTTTTTTTCAATATGGCAGCTTCAAAATTTGGGTCAGAAGAAGCAAAAAAGATGAAAAATTCAATAAAATAACCCAGCCATAAAAAATAGTCCTGATCCTGGAACTCGACCCGAGTACTCGATGCTGAATTCGAATCCTCAGAAAAGACCAAACACTCTCAAAATTTTGAGTCAGACCGAAAAACACCCTTAGAATAAGGTAAAATCGCCCCTCATACATGGTGACAATAAGTACATGCAAAAAGTACTCCTAATGTACAATTCTAGAGTTTTTGAGGTTGCTGATTTCAAATTTCAACATGACAAAAGCTAAAAATTGATTCTCAGGGTGAAAATCGAGTAGAATAGGGATTGAAAGGGGTGTAAAAATGAAGATTTGAAAAAATACGATATTTTTAAGGTGATGATTTCAAATTTCAACATGCTAGAAGCCAAAAATTTATTCTTATTTTGAAAATCGAGTAAAACAGGAGTTGAAAGGGGTGAACAATGAAAATTTGACAAAATACGTAATTTTCATTCCAAAAGTATATTTCTAGGGGTTTTTGAGGTTGCTGATTTTACATTTCAGCATGCCAAAAGCCTAGAATTTAATTTTAGGTTAAAAGTGGAATAAATTGGTGGTTGAATGTAGAAATAAAAAGTTGAAAAAATACGTAATTTAGATTCTGAAATTATATTGGTTTTGAACTTGTTGAGTTCAAGTTTGAACCCAATCTCAGAAAAGCCCAGGTGCCCTCAAAATTTTGAGCCTTTAGCAAATAAACAACCCCAAAATCTCTGATTTGTGGTAATAAATACATGCGCTTGTTAACTACTTTTTGTATTGTATTTAAATATAGATTTTTGGTATATGGCGAAGGATCTTCTACTCTGAGGTGGTTAAACAACCCCTAGATAGAGGAAAACCACCCTAATTTAAAAATAAAGTGCATGAGAGGGGTTAAAGTCACTTTAGTTTCTATTCAAAAATTTATAAATCAGAAACTTCCACATTTTCTATATTTTAATGGTAATCATGTCTTTCATTTTTATATAAGGGTAGTTTTTTTCACTCATATGTACTTTGATAAAAGAGGTGAACTTTAAGTCACTCTAGTTCTACATAATTCCAAACTTTCAAATCTTCATTTTTTTATGTCATTTTTTAGCATTTATATACTAGTGTATAATGGTGTATATTCTTTGCAAGAACAGAGGTATTTTTTAGCCTAATCTAAGAGTACTTGTTTTGATATTCTTTACCATTCATTCACATCACTTTATAAATCCTGAAATGTGGGTTAGTTTTTCCTCGTTTAAGGGTGGCTTCTTTCTATTTTGGGGGTTGCTTAACCACTAGTACAGTACCTAGAGGTAAAAAATATGCAAAACTTCGGAATGATGTCATATTGAACGGATTTCATTCATTTTTGGCAGTATAATAGTAAATGCTTCACAGAAAAGTTTCTATATTGTGGGGGGGCTTGGTAATTTATAGGGGGTGCATTCCACCCCCTCTCAGGGGGTGGCACTTAAAAAAAATATATATATATTTATTGGAGCTGAAGTAGAATCAAATTTTAAGAAGAAAAGGTTCTATGCAATTTTTCACATAAATTGATAGTTTTTAAGTTATAACGACTTCAAAATTTTGATTTTAGCTTAAAAAAACGTATTTCCAAACGGCTTTCGTCAAGTATCTCGAAAAGTATTACTTTATCGAAAAAATGTTACAGACCAATTAATTACAGAAAGCACAAACTGGGAATTAATTATATTTTTTGTTTATTGATGTAGGATTAATAATTTCGGAGATATTTAAGTTTACATTTGGCATCCAAGTGTTCATAAGATAATTATTTAGAGTGAGAGAGTTAAATATCTCAGAAACTGTGACACCCACGTCAAGGATTCTAATAGGTAGAATAATAGGTTATTAATTAAGCTTTCAACTATTTTTTTATTTGTTTCTGTAGGATAAAAAACAAAGAAGTTATGACCGAAGCAATGTGCGTCCACACATTTTTTTAATAACAACGTCGCCAGTAATTAAAAAAAAGGAATTTCAAACACTGTTTCTCATTAATATATAGCATGACGTAGATGCTCAAATGTTTTGGTTTGTATACAGCACTTGCTTTAGAAAAAAATACAGTTTAAACTATAAAGGTATTCTCGATAAAACGTAATTTTTTTTCCTTTTCCAAATATCTCAATAAATATTAGTTTTATTGAAAAATGGGTAGAGACCAAAAATAAAGCTCATAAACTGATAATGAATTTCGCTTGTTTATTTATTTACATAGATTTAATAGTTTCAGAGATATGAAAGTTTACAAATGGCGTCCGAACGTTTATGAGACGAAAAATGCAGTTTAAATGTTAAATATCTCAGAAATTGTGACACCTACGTCACGCATGCTAAAAAATGAAATTAAAGACAATTAATTGCGCTTTCACATTATTTTTTACTCGTTCCTGTAGCATCAGAAATAAAGAAGTTATGAAGAAAAAATGTGCGTATCTATATTTTTTTATATAAAAAGGTCGCCATTTTGTTACTCTAATTAGCCAGTAATTTAAAAAAATTATCTCAAATACGGTTTTTCGTTAAAATGTAGCATTACCTAGATGCTCATTTAAAGCACTTGCTTTAGAAAAAAATGCATTTTAAACTTTAAAGGTAATTTCGAAACACTTGAATACCAAATATAAACTTAAATATCTCCAAAATTATTAATCCTACATCAATAAACAAAAAATATAATTAATTTCCAGTTTGTACTTTCTGTAATTAGTCTGTAACATTTTTTCGATAAAGTAATACTTTATGAGATACTTGACGAAAGACGTTTGGAAATACTTTTTTTAAGCTAAAATCGCAATTTTGAAGTCGTTGTAAGTTAAAAACTATCAATTTATGTAAAAAATTGCATAGAACCTTTTCTTCTTAATGATTCTATTTCAGCTCCAATAAATGTATATTTTTTAAGTGCCACCCCCTGAGAGGGGGTAGCATCCACCCCCTATAAATTAACAAGGCCCCGCACAATATAGAAACTTTTCTGTGAAGCATTTACTATTATACTGCCAAAAATGAACGAAATCCGTTCAATATAACATTATTTCGAAGTTAAACCTCTAGTTACTGTACTACACCTCAGAGTAGAAAATCCTTTGCGATATACCAAAAATCTATATTTAAAGCAACCTCAAAAACCTCTAGAAATATACTTTTGGAATGAAAATTACATATTTTGTCAAATTTTCATTTTTCAACCCGTTTTACTCGATTTTCACCTTAAGAATAAATTTTCACCTTAAGAATAAATTTTTGGCTTCTGGCATGTTGAAATTTGAAATCATCAACCCCTAAAAATATAAGTTTAGAATGAAAATTGTCAAATTTTCATTTTACCCCCATTTTACTCTATTTTCACCCTAAAAATAAATTTTTGGCTTTTGGCATGTTGAAATTTAAAATCAGCAACCTCAAAAACCGTAGGAGTACTTTTTACATGTATTTATTGTCACCATATATGAGGGTCGATTTTACCCTATTCTAAGGGTGCTTTTTCGCTCTAGCTCAAAATTTTGAGGGTGTTTAGTCTTTTCTGAGGTCGAATTCGAATTCAGAGTCGAGTACTCGGGTCGAGTTCCAGGATCAGGACTTTTTTCGGCTGGGTTATTTTACTGAATTTTTCTTCTTTGTTGCTTCTTCTGACCCAAATTTTGAAGCCGCCATTTTGAAAAAAAAATGTTTCTGCAGCATAACTGAATATCGCATATCCAAATACTTAACTCCACCAAGTTTCGTAAATTTTTATCGAAAATTGGCTAGGTTACCGATTTTTGTCGCCTGTTTTCTAAAAAAGCACCACAGGCGCCGTTGGCGCATTGAAAAATGTAACCGAGATTTTTTTATTTTGAGAAATTGACAAAAACTACATGTTTGTTGTTTATGTATAAACAACAAGAAATCCCACGGGTAGCATAGCTTGATTTAATTTAAATCATCTTTTGAAATTTTTTTAATCTATTTTTTTTCATGTATATACATATCCACATGCACATATGCATATATACATTACACATATACGTACTTATTACATAATACAATAAATAGTATTATTATAGACATAAATTCCTCGATAAATATATCGACCATACTAAGCTTGTTTACGGAAGAACAATATGAGTTGTTTAACGATCCATTTCATTATATGTATTATCATTTATTGGCTCCTTTGTCCTACATCAACGCACAATTCAATAATAATGACACATAACACCTTAATTTACAAGCCAGATTCTATTATGGATGTGTTAAATACATATCAGTATTAATAACGCAATTACGGTTTGCGAAGCACGTGTGTAATTGAACTGAAATTTCCAATCAAATACCTTTGATAATTACTTCGTGGTAATAGTACACAACGGCCTAAAGACGTTATGCCATGTGATAGGTGTACAAATCAAATACTCATGAACATGGCATATGGGTTACGGTAAACCTTGGAAATGAAAAGAATGAGAAAATGGACAAAATTCATTGTTTCTCTGTATCCCATTTAGCAGAGAAATGGAAGTAGCGTTATTGAAAGCACATGGTTTTAAAAGAGACGTGATTCTTCCTTTCAAAATGTATAGTTTTGAAAAGTATGTTATTTCAAAAGAAGGTGGAAGCTACAGTGAAATAAAAAAAATTTATTATTTATTTGTACAAAAGCTGAGTTAATACAAGGTATTGCCACCTTCGGCTTCAGGAGATGTTTGGTAATTGGTTTTCTTTACATTCTTGGGTGAACTTCGACGTCTATAATATATCTATATTTGCGAAAACTAATTAATAATTGTAGACTGTTTAAGGGGTCGCTTGACTTTTCTTCACCTCAACTTAAAAGTTTTTTGTGAATTACTCTACAACTAATTGTTACCCAGGATTCCAAGACTTTTTACAAACCGGTTGACCAGTTAGCAGGCCTGTGATCAGCCTTAGGTCGGACTTTTTGAGTTCGAGAAGCCTTGCGGCATTCTTTGTCGAATTGGTTATACTTTTTCGCTTGTCTTTGGCCTGAAGTATTCTTCCAGTAGGACTTCTATCCCTTTTCCCATTTTTGAACCTCCTCCGTTATGCGTCCTTTAGGTAAGCCAGAAAACGGTTTTGAGTCCGAAAAATGGGGCTTCACCCCCTTTTCTTGCAAGGCTGTCAGCATTACCTTCTATTCCCTCATGCTCTGGCGGCCACATCACCTTGTTGTTTTTTGCCAGTTGGTTCAGGAATTGTCTGCATTCCCAGGCAATTTTAGACTCGAAGGTATAGGACCTGAGAGCCATTAGTGCTGCCTGGCTATCTGAAAGTATATAGATTTTTGTCCTTCGAATGGCTTTGTTAAATCCTGGGCACACAGATCTATAGCATAGATTTCTGCCTGGAAGATGGTTGGGTGTATTACCATTATTAGATAGTCTGCATTTAGGCCCCGCTACGCCCACATCTGCCCCTTCGGCCATCTCAGATTCATCTGTATACCAGATGAGTGACTTTTTCTCCAACCGCAGTGCTTCGACCCTGCTCTCAATCAGCACATCAAACGGGCAGTTATAAGGTTTGTTTCAAAATTCTACACTATCTGCACCAGTGCAGATAATAGAAGGAGATAGAGTGAGACTGTACATAAGTTGAAGAGAGATACCTTTGCACTGGTGCAGATAGTGCAGGGTTTTTGAACAGAGCTAAACTCAGCCTCAACAAATGCCTTCCATCTGGTTCTGTTCTGGGCTATTTGTTTTGTCTGCTGCCATGTTTTTCCAATTTGCTCAAGTTCTCCCCTGACAGTTCTCTGCCATGTCGTCTTTGGTCTTCCTGTTCTTCTGCTACCCTGTGGGTTCCATTCCAGGGCTCTCTTGCTAATATTGTGGTCTTCTCTACGCAGCATGTGTCCTATCCATTTCCACTTTTTTACTTTGACTTCAGTTTCAATTCGTTGTTGATTTGTTGCATTCCATAGGTCTTCATTACGCATTTGGACCGGCCAAAAAATACGCATAATTCTGCGTAAACTACGATTTATGAAGACTTGTAACTTGGATATGGTTTGTCGACTAATTTTCCATGTTTCTGCACCGTATAGTAGTACGGCTTGTCTGGCTTTTTTGATGCAGTTGTTTACATCATCTTCACTGCCGCCTGTTTTTGTAACTATGCTGCCTAGGTATGTAAATTCATTAACTTCTTCAATTGGCTGATTATTTATCGTAAGAGATGTTCAGTTTTCTATACCCATTCTCATTGATTTGGTTTTTCTAATCTTAATTTTAAGACCTACAGCTTCAGCTTCTCTTACGAGGTTGTTTAGTTTAACTGTCATATCGACATGGTTATGTGCGAGCAGGCAAATATCATCCGCATAATCAAGGTCCTCCAGTCTTGTAAATGGCGTCCACCATATGCCATGTTGTCCTGCGGTGGCTCTTCTCATGACCCCGTCCAGCATTATGTTGAATAGGAGGGGGGATAATATACACCCTTGCCGTACTCCCTTTTTAATTGTTATGGGTTGGCTTTGTAGTCCTCGATGAGATACTCTACTTTGCACATTCTTGTACAGTTTTTTATGAGGTTTACTTTGCTGGAATTCCTTTATTCTGTAATGCGTTCCAGAGTTCTTTGTGTTGTATGCTATCAAAAGCGAAGTCTATGAACACTAGGTATAATGGGGATCGCCACTTAACTGACTGTTCTATAATAATACGGACTGTGTTTATTTGATCAATACATGATCTGTGGGGCCGAAAACCCGCTTGCTCAGGTCTTGGTAGAAGTTCTAATGTGTAAGTCAGTCTCATATGTATTATATGAGCCAGGATTTTGTGGATAGTATTTAGCAGTGTTATTCCTCTCCAGTTTTGGCACTGACTTAAATCTCCTTTATTTGGTACCTTTACTTCCATCCCATCACTTCATCCATTTATGAGTTGTTCTGTGTTCCAGACATCTGCTAATATTGGATATAGCAAGTCAGTTAATAAGGTCGTATCTAATTTTATGACTTCTGCAGGTATGTCATCTGGTCCTGGAGATTTATTGTTTTTCAGCACCTTTATCGCTTGTCTGATTTCTGCTTTACTTGGGGGTATTGGTGTTTATATCATTTCTCACGTTAATTTCGGGAACAATTTCGGCGATTTGATCTTGGTCTTGATCTGCTTCTTCGTCTTCATTCAGTTCTTTGAGGTGCTCATACCAGCGACTTAGCTGTTCTTGCTTTGATGTAAGTGGTGCTCCAGCCGTGTTCTTGACCGGTGGAATGTGCCGTTTGTCTTTGTTGGAGAGTTTTTGAGTGATTTGATACAGTTTTTTCATATTATGTGCCTCTGCTGCTGCTTGTGCCCTGTTAGCTACTTCTGATGCCCAATTCCCTTTATCTCTTCTAGCACTCTTTTTAACTTCCTTATTTAGTTCTGTGTATACCCTTGTTAGGAACCGCTTCTCATTAGGGGAGTTTGCCCTGTTTATTTTTTCTTTTTATTGTTTTCTTCTGCCAATTAAATCCCAGGTGTAGTTGCTTATCCATTCCTTTTTTGTTCTTGGCTTCTTGCCAAGCACTGTTTTCGATGTCTGTATTAGGCTATTCTTAAGGTATTCCCACTTTTGCTGAGCGTTTGAGTTTGGAGGGACGTTTGACATCTCTTCTCTTAAGGCTCCTCGGAAGTTCCCCTTTTTCTCCTTTAGTAGTTCCAGGTTAAATATTTTCCTTGTGCTTTGCTGTGACTGGCTTTTCTTCTTGGGTACTGCTAGTTTAAGTTTTATAGTTCCTAACACTAGGTGATGGTCACTTGCTGCATCTGCTCCGCGCTTTGTACGTACGTCGAGTAGGGAGCCTCTCCATTTTTTAGAGATCATGATGTGGTCGATTTGATTCTCTGTTACGTGACCCGGCGATATCCATGTTGTCTTGTATATGTTTTTATGCGGGAATAGCGTTCCTCCTCTTACGAGGTCATATTGAGTACATAGTTCAGTTAACATTTCCCCATTTTCGTTCATTATTCCCACTCCATGACGCCCCATAACGTTTTCTAAGTTCGAGTTATCGTTCCCGACTTTTGCATTCAGGTCGCCCATAACTATTATGATGTCTCCCCTATTTGCCTGGCGATCGTAGAACTCTTCTTTCACAGCGGGCTCCGCACTTTCGGTTGGTGCATAACATTGTATTACGCTAGTGTTTCTGATATTAGTGTGAAATCTTACCCATATGATTCTTTCCGTTATTGGGCGCCATGTCATTAGGCTTTCTTTCATTTTGCGGCTAATGAGTAATCCAACGCCATACTCTCTGTTTTCACTTTCAGGTTTTCCTGAGTATATGCGAGTCTCTCCTGTTGTGACATCGAATTCGCCGTGCTCTAGCCATCTTGTTTCGCAAAGCCCCAGGATTTCGATATTATAATTGTTCATTTCACTCGTTATTTGAGCTAGTCGAGATGGTTCCAGCATTGTGCGTACATTCCATGTTCCTATGCGTGTCCTTATTCTTGCCCTGTTCGTCGTCGTATTTCCCGTCCGGCTTTCATGTGTTGAGGTTTCTTTAATCAGGAGGTTTTAAGGTGAGCAGGTGATTGGCCTACTGCACCCGATCCTGGTGTGGGGCTGCCACATTTGGTATCCAGGCCTAACCGTTGGGAGTAGCATTTCCTCATACTCCGTTGTTGTGGTTATACCGCCAATACTCGGTCGTCAGAGCCTCGTTGGTTTATTCCAGGGTGCACCACTAGGAGGAGAGGTTGACATTTAAGTGAGAGAGGCTGTGTGTCGCATCATCACTTCTTACAGCCCAGAGCTAAAGTTATGCTTAATAATAATGTTGCGTTGTGTAAATATATAGAAAAAAAAATACAAATCAGAGGATAGCGGTATTCATACATCAAATGATCTTCCATCCGCATATAAAGAATGTTTGCGCAAATTGTAACTAAACCTCAAACACGCATTCTGAATTCTCCGCAGTTTCCTTTTCTTTACAAAGGTAGACGGGCCAATACATAGTATCACAGTAATTAGTCAGGAATCTACCTTCTCAAAAGACGCACCTAAAATGTCAGGGTGCGCACTCGCAGATATAGTTTTGAAAAAATTCGTACATTATGTGAGATAACAAATGATAATATTTACGTATAAGTAATAAACATAAGTTCCTTGTTTAAGTAACAGAAAACAATTAAGTTCATTAGTTAGTTTGGCAGTCGACCCAGATTTGGCGCGCGGTGTCAGAATCTGGAAATTGCAGAGAGCCTACTAGAAAATTGCAGAATGGGGAGAGAACATTCTAGAGTTCTTATCTTTAGGTATATAAAGGAATGGAGAAGTCGAGGTAGGACAGTTTAGTACAGATAGTGAGTTAAGAAACATTAAGAAGAAGTAAAGTAATTATTTATGGTAATCAGTACATAAGTTAATAAATTAGTGTTTAATGTTTACAAACACGTAATAATGGATCAAAACGCGTGAGACTTGCACCTATAAACACAAACGTGCAGCGGGCGCTGTACAAAAATAATCATATATTTTACTTCAATAAAGATATGCAGATTATTCTTTCACTAAAAATTACTCCATTCTTTTCTGCAGATTTCATATCATAGAAGTATGCATCTATCTGCAATAGTTTTTAAAATGCCTCGTTGCTGAAATTTTCACTACTATTCTGGTACGCTGTGTTTAAACAATTTCTGAAGCATTTGTTAACACCAATTTCAAAAATAAGTGGGGGGCATCTGAATCTAGAAAGAATAACCTTTCCTTTGCATTGGTTTGAAAATAATTAAGAAATGTTAAAAAACAAGTCTGTAAACGCGGTGGGAACATAAAATTAATCGATTTTCAGTAATACAAACATTTTCGGAAAAAAATGTTACGTCTTTTTGTAATTGCGGCGAGGCTGGTGCCCTTTTTTCAAAACTATATCTTCGAGTGCACGCTCTTTGATCGAATTTGGCACTTCAAACTCCCGACTAAAGTGAAAAGTGATAAGATAAGAGAATCACAACTTTAATTTTACATCGGAACTTTTTTTATGAACATATAACATTTTCTGCTTAATATAAAATTTGTGTATGTATTTAGCGCAAAAAATTTCACTGCCGGCTACCAGCGTTAAATTTTACACAGATATACATGCACTAAACTACGAATATTCACCGGTAGACACTATTTTAGACTCCTTTTGCAGATTATCAAATCAAATAGTTCGTATAAACTGCATTTTATTTCTACATTCTTGTTTCACTATTTACAATATTTACTAATCTTGACCGACTAAAATCTTACAGACACGGTAACGATGTATAAACCTGTTTCATTAGATTTTTTTTAAACTAATCACGGATTACAATCATAAAAGCTGTTTTTCTTATCAACTCGTGACATTACTAACTCAAAGAACACAATAATAAAATTAAGATTAGATTTATAGTTTAGTCACCGTTTCGAATAAGATTTTAGGTTTGGATGTATCTTTAATGGCACTACTGAATTGAGTCCGGGTATTCAAAAACATAAAAGCAACGGATGTGACTAGTTGATGATAAAATATCTTATGAACATATGAATTTTTGTTCTTTATTTTTTAGCGAGCTTACCGCAACTAAATATAGTAACTGTATATATAGCCATCTCTTTTAGACCTTCTAGTTAGTTGTAGTAAGCTTTGCGAAAAAATGCTTTTTGTTTCATGTTTATATTTATGTATTAGACAGATTTTTATACCAGCTGATTATGTACGCTCAGAGACGAAATTAGTAAAAATAAAATAAATATAATTTAATGTCTCATGTTGTTATGGATATACCGGGTGGTTCAGCCGATCGGGACACTCTTGTAACTCTTGAATGGGCTAAAGGATTTTTTTCAAATTTGGTGTAGTGATTTGGAATAAAGTTTCCAATTATATGACGTAAATAACCAAAATGGCCGACTTCCGGTTTCGATGCAATTCACATGAAAATCAAATTTTTAAATGGGTCAACCTGTATATTTTTGCATATTTGGATGCTGCTGGCCAAAATACATATGATCTGACCCTCAAATATTATTTTGATTTCCAAAAAATATAGATTTTTAAATTTATTGTTTTAATCATAGAAGGCCGCGCTTTGGCCAAAATTATTAAAAAATCAGTCTGAAAGTACTTTTAACTTATTTCTTCAGATGATAACATTAAACACGATTTATTTTTCATTAAGTTTAATGATATTTGTTTTTAACGAAAACTATTTTTTTTAAATGGAACTCCTATGGGACAACCTGTTATTTAATTAGATCTTTGAATTACGAAGAAAATGATATGCATAATGTCTACCTTCTCTTTGCACTAAATTTATAATTAAATTAATAATAATAATAATAATAATTTTAAATATTTTTTGAAAATCAAAATAATATTTGAGGGTCAGATCGATCATATGTATTATGGCCAGCAGGATCCAAATATGCAAAAATATACAAGTTGTCCCATTTAAAAATTTGATTTTCATGTAAATTGCATCGAAACCGGGTCGGACATTTTGATTCTTTACGTCATATGATTGAAAATTTCATATCATATTACTACACTAAATTTGAAAAAAATCCATTCGCCCATCCAAAAGCTACAAGAGTGTCCCTATGGGCTGAGCCACCCGGTACACATAAAACAACAAACTGTCATATATGACGCATTAAAGAGTTTCCAAAGTTTTCAAAACGGAATGTGAAATTGTTGTTCGAAATTTTACCAGCTTTTAATTTCATTTCTAAATATATAGTAATCTATTTAAACGATTTTGTTATGGCTTATATTTTTTAAGTGGGAAACATTTTGTGACCCATTTGGCGTAGAGGTCTAGATATCCAGAGAAACGAAAACCGTCTCTTAACAGTATTAAACGGTTTTCGTTTCTCTGGATATCTATTACCAAATATTTCACATGTTCTTGATAAAACTTTGTTACATTCTCCATAGATTATAAACAAATTTAAATAATCCTCATGCGTATAATTTAAGCGCCCCGGCATGATAATTAATACGTGTCAAATGGTAAGTAACAGCTACATACATTTGTTTAGCTCCCAACGCCGTCATAGACAAGAGCATTTGAACTTAATAGCAGAATCCCCATATAAAATATTGAATTGGCAATATTTCGAAAACTAAAAAAGGGGCGAGCGTAGAGGCGACTTCAATGTGAATATCAGTCGATATTCCGTTGAAGCAACGTCGAGCGCGGTTAGTACTTGGATGGGTTCCCATCTTGGGAAATACAGCGTTCTCGTCCCACCTTCTAAAGGCTTGTATATCAGTGTATACTCGGAAGTTACGTAATTTCAGACGAGGATTACGTAGTGGATATACCATCCTTCGGAGGGGATGTAAAGCAGGCGGTCCCTTGTCTATTAAATGTTAGGCAAGTAAAAGATCCCTACTCTTCTTAAGGGAAGAGGTTCGGCAAAATTTCCAGGTTGGGGGTAGCTCGTCTCCTGGCGTCGGTGATAGGCCCTGGTAGCGGAAACAGGCCGACGTTAACTAAAAATTTTCGGAATAGACATCCATACACAAACTTACCCTTATTTTTAATGGTAAATAAGATCGGATTATAAAAATTGCGGATTTCCATTTAAAAAAAAATGATTTTTGACAGTTTTCTCAATTTCATTTTTATTCTTATTTTTTGAACACTAGGTATTAATACTTATCAAAATATTATAAAACACTATTAAAATAGGTCTTTCTCAACAAAGAATCCAACCCAAATTAGATAATAAAGGCTTCCTTATAGGAAAAATTGATAATTCTTTTAAGGCCTTCAAACGTCATTTTTGACATAAAAATTGAAATATGTCAAAAACGGAGAGACTTAGGTAAAATACGTGATACGCAAAGTCGGCCTAGAATTTTGCGTAGAATCCAAAAATGTAATAATATATAAGTGCCATCATCTTGAGAATATTTTAGCCGAGTTGCACTCATCGACATTAGTTTACTACCAAATCAAAATTTTACAACGTCTAATTTTCGAAATATCGATCGCCGCAGTTCGTCGTAGGACACCCTGTATAGACTGCTGTACATTTTGCCATCTATACGTATTCCTATCCTGTAATTGGAAATTTGTTCCGTTGGATAGTGTATTTAAATAAATAAATATATCATGACTGACGTGCAAAATCCGAATAGCAGTGGGCACAGAATATTAGATATCATTATTGGCGCACAGCTCTCCGCCGCGTTCGCTGTAAATATTTGGATAGCACTCAGGCTTTGAATACAAGTCTGTATAATACCAGTATTTTATTAATTTCCTTAATTGCACCTGTTGCGCACAAAAGTTTCAGAGATTTTTATAAATCAGTTAACGAGGATTTTATTTTATTCCATAATTTACAATGAAATGAAACCTAAGAAGAAATAAAGTAGTAAGCGGTGCATGGCGTTTACATTATATTTCTCTCATAACTTTTACATTAATTGGAGGATTAGGATACAGGTGCTCGCTTCGAATATTTCTACAGGGAAACTAACAAAACAACATACAATACACGGATCATCATCCTACTACAGCGTTAAGAATTCTAAGAGGAAAGTCCACGAGGAAATAAAAAAATTACACTGGACAGAAAATGTTAAAATGGGAAAAGCTCAACAAGACAGAAATAAAAAAAAAAGAAAGAAACATGAACAGTTAAAAAACATAAACGGCACAGAAAAGCAGCAATGGATACATAACATAAACAAGACTAAAAGAAGAAATGACAGAAAAAATAGAGCCAGAAAGAAGTCGTAAGGAGAAAAATGGAGACAATTCTTCAAAAATATGTAGAAATTCTCCCAGTCGTGGGACAACCTTCAGATAAAAACACATGAGAAGATACATATCATTGCAATGTTCAACCAAGGAAATAATGGAAGACGCAGAAAACGCAAAGAAAATATAGAAAAACAAGTACATTCGGAACCGATAAAATAAACAACTAATGAATCAAAGCAACGTCAGAAAATGTCAACATTAATTGAAGGGAAAACAAAACAAAATGATAGGAATATACGAAACGAAGAATTTGGGACATGTTCAAAAAACTACTGAAGAGAGCGCTACTGTTAAACAGCAACAAACTGAAAATAGGGAGATCAAGATCTGAATAACAATAGTTGGGAGGGTCAAGAACAAACTAGGGAAGAACCAGGAAGGATATATGCGTTGCCGGAATCAGAAACTGACGGATTAAAAACTCCAGAGAAGAAAAACTTTGGATGCAAAAACAGAAAAGAGGTAGCCCAGTCGGTGAAGGTTAGTACAAAACCTTGCCAAATGAATAATTTTTTTTTATGAGTTCGTGAAAGTGTATAGAATAATATCTTGAAAGGTTTAAATTTCGTTTGGATGCAGAACATAAAAAAAAGTGAAGAAAAAACTTTCTTCATCCATTTTTTCAAAATTTTGTAATTAAGTCAAGGTAGGAAAAAATAAAAAATACAGATGGATAGATCACGTATTTTATGAACAAAAAATCTCCTAACAAAATTTATCGTTAAAGCCACGGTTTTTTCGGAAAAAAAAATAGTCAAGTGTAACGTTATAACTCGGAGCGAGATCCAAAATTCTTTCTTCATTGAGAACTGTTAAAAAGTATGTATACTTCATGATTATTATGGTTTATTAAGTGGTAGTAACGTGGATTCAAAAAAGTACATCTCAAATCATTTTAATTTCCTTGCTTGATGATTTTTTTGATAAATATACATATATATATTAGAGGCTGTAACTTGCCGAGAACTTGACCCATTGAAAAAAATAAAATATCATTATTTCGGAAAAAATGTATACTTTTCGAATGTTCAAACACAAATTCGTTTACTTTTATGCATTTTTTCGAAAATATGATCAATCCCATCTTGATCAGAAATAGCGATTTTCACGATCTTATCATTATAACTCTCTGTAGTTCTGAATATAAATTCTGGAACTTTTCCAATACATTAACAAATGTATAAGGAATCCATTGGATCCATTGGATATGGTTGAAATGTGTAATAAATACAATACAGTAAAGGCAAATAAAAATTCATGCGAGTGACGGCGCGGCAGATCTGCTTCGATCCAGCGGCTGTGTGTGGTGTCTGTGTGTGCGTTCATAATTATATATTTTTTCTCCTTACTCACTATTTATCCTCCCATTCACTAAGAAAAATGTTAAAAATGTGTAATCAGAAAGAAAAAAAAACTTCATTTTATTCGTTAGAATTGCTAAGAATTTTTAGAGTATCCATAGTATGCATTTAACCGTGCGCTTGGCCGCGCTGAGTGACAAAGTTACTTCACTATTTTTTTCCAGGAATACCACGGCTTTAGCGATACATTTTATTAGGACATTTTTTGTTCAGAAACACGTGGTCTATCCACCTGTATTTTTCATTTTTTCCTACCCTGACTTGATTTCAAAATTTTGAAATAATGCATGAAAAAACAATTTTTTTTTCACTTTTCTTTATGTTCTGCATCCGAGCGAAATGTAAACTTTTCAGGATATTATTCTATACACTTTCACGAACTCATTAAAAAAAATGATTCATTTTTTGGAGATTCCACTATAAAATTTTCTCTGTCGTCTGGGCTACTAAACTCTAAAGGATAAACATCTCATTCCTCGCGAGAACAATATTACGTAGATGGAAAATTAACCTACACGTGACCCCTCACCCCCACAACACAAAGAGTTTCACGTCCTCGTTTCTGTAGCACATTAAACACTTTTGTTTACTTTAGGCAAATAATAGACTTTTTTAATTACAGAAATTGAAATTTATAAAAAGACTGTACAAATAAACGCCTACGGACCGAGTTGGAATAATGATTAAATGACTACGCAAAGCAAAATGTAGAATAAAACGGTATACTTTCTGAGTTGGAATTCATCCGGTTTCTCTAAAAGCCACATCGAATTCTCTTCAAACTGAATAACACTATTATCTTTTACAAACAATAAATTCCGAGATCTCCGAATCATAAGCTTTCAGACAAAACCACCTATAAAGTTTGCTAGCTTGTGAAAATGTATAAGTGCATTTCAGATTATAGCTCTTACAGACTTTTAATAAGGAATTTTCACTTAATGCTAACATACTGTGACATTTTTTATCGGTCAATAAAAGAAGCATTGACAGCAGAATTACATCCATTTGATTTAGTTACAGTACGTGCTGTAGTTACAATTAAGGCATTTTTACATGAATTTTTTGCAGGATGTGATGTATAGTGAATATTTCTAGACTTAATAGTTAATGGCTTCCAAAATAAAAAACTGTTCAATTATAAATAAAATTGTGTTCATGATTTGGGCCATTGTCATAATATCGATATTAGATAATAAAGTTCAGTTACCTGGGCTGAGCAACACACAGTGGCACGAATCGGGATTTTTTCGTTCAAAATTATCTAGAGCACTTATTTCGCAACCGATTGATGATTGATTTTTGAATAATGCTAACCAAAATTATTGAGCTTAGCCGAAATGGCCAATTTTTTATGTAAATCTTAGTAAAACCTACAAATAAAAACTTTTTTCTTATTCAATTTACATAAATCTTGTTACTCGGGGGTTTTTGAGGTCGCTGATTATGAATCTGATATCCAAATTGTCATAAACCTACAACGATAATTCTTTGGGCAATCCTCAAGAAATTGTCGACACATTTGCTGAGCACTTTAAAACTGCTTTTACAGAATCATCTGAGTACATAGACTCTGATGACACTGACATAGACGAGAATGAACATGAACCGTCACAGTTAGTCCAACTGAATGAAGATAAGATATTTAAAGCTATCAAGAAGTTAAAAAACAAATTTACCGCTGGTCCTGATGGTATACCGTCATTTCTTATCAAAGACTGTGCCAATGTCTAAGCGAAACCTTTACTTATTTTATTTAATTTAGCCCTTAACACTAACACATTCCCAGAGTTATGGAAAAACTCCAAAATTATTCCCGTCTTTAAAAAAGACAATCGGACTGACATCATTAATAATTTTACTAAAGTTTTTGTATTCGCTCTATACGAGGAGCTTCACGCACATGTCAACGAACAAATTTGCCCTAATCAGCACGGCTTTGTGGCAGGCCGGTCGAAAATCAGCAACTTGGTTTGTGTTACACAATTTATTTCGGAGGTGTTGGATGGCAATGGACAGGTAGATGTAATTTATACAGACTTCTCAAATTCGTTCGACAGACTTGACCACGGTATTTTACTAACAAAGCTTTGTGCTTTCGGATTTAACCGAGATTTAATTCTATTTTGCTCCTCCTACCTAAAATGTAGAAACCAGTATGTTCAATATCGTGGGTATAAATCTGAAAGAATAGTTTGTACTTCCGGGGTACCACAAGGGTCAGTGTTGAGTCCCCTATTCTTTATTTTATTTATAAATGACATTGTACTTGGTCTGAACTGCCATTGTTTACTATATGCGGATGACCTCAAACTGTATCTGGCTATCAAGGATGAATCTGACTGTTTGCTACTGCAAGCGGACCTTTAAACGACTGGTGCACCTCAATCTTCCTACCTCTCAACGCTGCTAAATGTAACGCTGTGACCTATACTAGAAAATTGAATCCGGTGCAGCATGAATACTCTATAAATCAGGTACATTTAAATAAACCAAATGTATTTAAAGATCTAGGCATAACTTTTGATAGCAAATTGACCTTTAACCAGCACATCAATATCATTGTATCATCAGCTTATAAAATCCTTGGCTTTATCATTAGAAACTCCGGTGAGCTCAACAACATCGACACATTAAAAATTCTATTTACGTCTTTTGTGCGTTCTAAACTTGAGTACGGCTCTGTTGTATGGAATCCTAACTACGCTGTACACAGTAAAGCTATCGAACAAATTCATAGAAGATTTTTAAAATTTATGGCATTTAAGGAGGACAAAATATATCCGCCAATAGAGTTTTCGCACGACAAGCTGCTAGAGAGGTTCAATGCTGATGAACTGGTGAGAAGGCGCTTTCTTCATTCTGTTATGTTTTTGCATAAACTTGTCAATGATAAAATAAAATGTCCTGAACTGTTGGCAAAAGTTAATGCGCTTGTTCATATGCCACTGGTGCAAACAAGATCAACTAATCTTTTTTATTTACCCACACCAAGAACAAATCTATTAGAATTCTCACCGGTGTATGTTATGCAGGCGCGCAGCCAGGGGGGGGGCATCGGGCCCGGCCCCCCCCCAAGCCGTCTTCCATGAACCAAAAAATAAAGAAGCATAATCACTATTAGTACAAATAGTCCCTTCAAATTAGGAAATATTTAAGAAAATTTTCTCACAATTATGAGGCCTATAAAAAGTGAAGTATTTGGGTTGTCTAAACATGATTTTCACCCTCCGCAATTCTAAAAAAGGGTGGTTTTTGAGAAATATATACATATATATCAATTTTAGCGTTTTTTCGTCTTTTTCTCTATATTGAGGAAAACCTATGCATTTTGGTGAAAAGTATCAAGAGAGCAAGGTAGTAGTGCATAAAATTTCCTATAAATTTTGTCTCTACATTTTTTTTCGAATTCCGCTTAGTTTCGCCGCTAGAGGGCGCGAAAGAAATAAATATACATATAGACTTTTGCGCCTTTTTTTATATTTTGAACCAAAATTATGCATTTTTATGAAAAATTACAAATTATTTACTTTAATTAATTACAATTTACAAAATTACATGGTGTTTTCTAGTTTTTTTTTCCATAAAAATATATATATATTTTATGTTCTACAACTTTGATCTCACGTAATTTTTCATAAAAATGCATAATTTTGGCTCAAAATCTAAAAAAAGGCGCAAAAGTCCATATGTATATTTTTTCGTGCCCTCTAGCAGCGAAACTAAGCGGAATTCGAAAAAAAAAAAAATGGTAGAGACAACGTTTATAGGAAATTTTATGCTCTACAACTTTGCTCTCTAGATATTTTTCACCAAAATGCATGGTTTTTCCTCAAAATGGAGAAGAGGACGAAAAAACGCTAAAATTCATATATATGTATATATTTCTCAAAAACCACCCTTTTTTAGAAATGCGGGGGGGTGAAAATCATGATTAGACAACCCAAATACTTAACTTCTTACAGGTCTCATACTGTGGGAAGATTTTCCATAAAACAGCGAAAAGTTTTTCTCAACCTCTGGGGAGGCCGGTTCTATTGGCCCCCCCCAGATGAATTTTCTGGCTGCGCCACTGATGTTATGTGTCATAACTGGCATGATATTCAGGACAAAGTTAACCTTTTTAATTGTAGTGTTGCAGACATAAGAACTGCTTGCTATAACAACTAATTGAATTCATTGTATGTACTTTCAATTAATTATCTTAAAACCTATATGTACGTTATATACCTTGAAAATTTATTATATTGTGTATTTTGTAATATTAAGTATCTTGTTATTGTGTATTTGTATTTTGTTTTTGTATTTTATTATTGTGTATTTTTCCTACCCTGTAATTGGAACATGTTCTGTTGGGTAGTGGATAATAAATAAATAAATAAATAAATAAACCAACCTGCAAGATGGCGGAATCAATGGCGGCTGTAAAAAATTATGAAAAATGAAATATTTTTGGTTGAAGTTTATGCCGAGAAGTTATGAATATTTCTGATAAGTACTTTTAAGATAAAATAGACTAAATTTTAAGTTCCAGGAAGAAATTCAAGATGGCGGCTATAGGATGATAAAACTCACTTAAAAATAAATTAAATGCATTAAACTAAATAGGCTATTCCTAAGAATGATTAAAAAATTTCAAAAGGAACAAATTTTCTGAAATTTTCAAATATATCCAATATGGCTGCCATACATTATTATCAATCATAAATATGCGATTCAGTCCTCCATTACATTATTTTGAACCTAACCTTAAGTAGGTCATATTAATATTTCTTTATTTTATCTGCTAATAAATAATATAATAAATACCTAACACCAAGAACTTTAAAACAAGAATATTAAACCTAACATAACCTAAGGCAAGAGTTTTACACCATGAACTTTAAACCTAACTTAGTGCAAAAATTTTTCGTCATTATTTAAATCTTAAATTTCTCTGTTTAACTTGTGTTATTTAAATAATTTTACTACTCCAGCTAAGTTGAGAATTTTTTAATTATTGGTTATCCTAAACACATTTAAATAATATTTTTAGCAGACAGAAAAAGGAAATTGGAAAAGGAGAAAAAGGAAAATTGTGAGGTGAGGTACGGTACTGGTTTCAGTGACTGGACCTCGATCGGCGAAGTTAAGCACGGCCGGGCGAGTCCGTCACTTGGATTGGTGACCGTATCTCATCTCGCCGCCCTGGTTGAGTGGTAGAGTAGCATTAACTAAACTTCGCCAGGACGTTAATATAAACAAAGGCATTATAAAAACCGCTGCCCAAGGAATCACTATTTCCACATCCAGATTTTCTACCCAAGTCACTCACAACGAAAAAAATTTGTATGTGAAAATAATTGTTTATGGAACTTTAATAATATAATATTTGAAATCCTCTACCCCAAAAACCCATAAAACGATACCCCACATCGGTAGTGGGATGGGGGTGGTAGTGGGGGTGGATGAAGTAAAAAAATATTTTGAGTTTTCTGGTTCTTGTACACACACTAAATCACATTTTCTTTTCATCCCCTTTAGCTTTAAAAATGGGGTGGATGTGATAATGGGGGTGGCTAATGCCAAAAATTTTTTTGAACGCTTAGCTTCTCTTGTATATACTAAATACCAATTTTATGGACTCTTACCTGCTTCATTTACCTATTTACCCCAAATTTATCCCAATTTACCCCCCAACCCTTCGACGGAACAAGATGAAAATAAAGTACTCGTTAAAGTACATATGTGTACCAAATTTCAAGTCAATATCTCAAACGGTTCCAGAGTAAACGTGCGCACAAAAAAAGTTACAGAGAGACCGACAGACAGAATTTTTTTTTTTTCGCTCAAATTTAAAATCTCGACGCTTCATGACATTGTAAGCCTATTTGAACAATGAAAATTTTTAAAATTTTTCTTGTCGTTACTATACTTCCACTGGATGTGGAAGTAAAATAATAATAAGTAAATATTAATATGACCTACTCAAGGTTATGTTCAATATTATGATTGCTAATGAGTGCATGTAATGGCAGCCTTATTGGATATATTCAAAAATTTCAGAAAATTTGTTCCTTTTTAAATTTTTTAAAAATTCTTAAGGATAGCCTTTTTAGTTTAATGCATTTCATTTATAGTTCAGGAATATTACGTTTTTATTCCGACAAAATTCATAAAGATTTGAAAATTGGTGGGTATGTTGGGAATAGCATAAGGATTACTAAACCAAAAAGTTCCCATCCCTAAATAGTGTGCTTCATCCCCCAGGACGTGCTTTCTACCCCCATTTTGAGTTTTTCTAGATTATCTCGGCAACGGTGTAATTTTCGACAAAAATACCTATATACAAAATGTTCCTTGGAAAATTCTCTATCAAAAAGGTTTTTACCTTTTTCCTAAAATTAATAATAACGTGGGAAATATGGCGCAAACATAAGGGTTGGTTCCGACTAGCACTCTCTACAGTACGATCTACCTTAAAGTTTAACGTTTAACGCTTAAAATAGCAGTAGGCACTAAAATTTATTTACAATTTTAATAAATATACAACTTCCACCCCCTCACCTCTATAAAAAGACCGTGTTGTACTTATTTCCACACCACCCTAGAGGTAAAGTACTTGGCGCGTTTTTTTTAAAGTGGTATCCCCTGTAGGCCTAATCCACTAATTATCAAATGTTAATTATAAATCTTGGTCGTCTTCCACAGATTCAACATTCAAGCATGATTGTCCATGGCAATGATAACACATTGTAGAGCAACGCAAGCCTGCTCTTCTGCAACTACACCTATATTCGCACCCAAATTTACATGAACATGAAATAAGCGTTAAAACAGATTCGGGAGCTGGTTCTTTTATAGTCATTATTGGGATTAATATACCGCCAACTTTTTTCCACCCCCAATCGGTAACTTTGAGCGTCACGTTTTTCCATGTTTGAATTTGGTGAAAAACTCGATAACAGTGTTGCCGAGCGGCAGCAGAAGTTGGTGGAAGTTTTGACAACATAACAGTGTTGCTGGCTTTACCAACTAGTCTGTTAAAAGACAAATCTGTATTCATCTAGACTTTTTTCTGCCGAGGTACAGTTGTATAAAGCTAAAATAAATCGCTCTCCCATGTTTGCAATTTCTTCATGAGTAGCTTCCTCATTGTTGAAAGTTTGTACAATATGTTGTAAATCACTTCTTCACAGCCTGAGGGGGTAGGTAATACAGCAAGCGCTAAAATAATATACAATTGCATCTGCGATGAAGTACCAACCCGTAAAGGGCAATGACCTATGGAAGTGCGGAATGATGTGCTGCATAGTAACACCGAACATTTCGGCCCTGATTTACCAACGTACTATTCGTTTGAGGAGAAATAGTCTAAAAACCTTTTTTGTAGAGAATTTCCTGTAGAACACTTTTGTACATAGGTATTTTTGTCGTAAAATGCACCATTTCATGGATAATTTTAAAAAAGCGAAAATTGGGGTGAATACTATGTCGTAGGGGATGAAGCACACAATTTAGGGGTGGGAACTTTTCGGTTTATTATTACATATGCTGTCCTGATTATTTCCACCAATTTTCAAAACTTTATGAATTTTGTCGGATATATCGCAATTTGAACCGTAATATTACTGAATTATTATTACTTCCACATCCAGTGGAAGTATAGTAACGACAAAAAAATTTTTAAAAATTTTTATTGTTCAAATAGGCTTAGAATATCATAAAACGTCGAGATTTTAAATTTGAGCGAAAAAAAATTTTCTGTCTGTCGGTCTGTAACTTTTGTGCGCACGTTTACTCTGGCACCGTTTGAGACATTGACTTGAAATTTGGTACACACATGTACTTTAACGAGATCTAGAACTAGATTATATTTTCATCTTGTTCCGTCGAAGGGTTGGGGGGTAAATTGGGGTAAATTTGGGGTAAATAGGTAAATCAAGCGGGTAAGAGTTCATAAAATTGGTATTTAGTATATACAAGAAAAGCTAAGGTCCCAAAAAAAATTTTGGCATTAGCCACCCCCATTACCACCCCATCCCCATTATTAAAGGGGATGAAAAAAAATGTGATTTAGTGTGTGTACAAGAACCAGAAACCTCAAAATATTTTTTTACCTCATCCACCCCCACTACCAACCCCCTATCACCACCCCCACCCCACTACCGATGTGGGGTATCGTTTTATGGGTTTTTGGGGTAGAGAAATATTATATTATTAAAGTTCCATAAACAATTATTTCCACATGCAAATTTTTTTCGTTTTGAGTGACTTGGATAGATAATCTGGATGTGGAAGTAGTGATTCCTTGGGCAGCGGTTTTTTTAAGTTAGTTTTATCATCATATTGCAATTTTGAATTTCTTCCTGGAACTTAAAATTTAGTTTATTTCAACTCAAAGGTATGTTCAATATTATGATTGCTAATGAATGCATGTAATGGCAGCCATATTGGATATATTCAAAAATTTCAGAAAATTTGTTCCTTTTTAAATTTTTTAAAAATTCTTAAGAATAGCCTTTTTAGTTTAATGCATTTCATTTATTTTTAAGTTAGTTTTATCATCATATTGCAATTTTGAATTTCTTCCTGGAACTTAAAATTTAGTTTATTTCAACTCAAAGGTATTTATCAAAAATATTCAAAACTTCTCGGCATAAACTTTAACAAAAATATTTCATTTTTCATAATTTTTAGCATTTTATAGCCGCCATTTATTCCGCCATCTTGCAAGTTGGTTTATGACAATTTGGATATTAGATTCGTAATTAATGACCTAAAAAATCCCCCAGGAACAAGATTTATATAAATTGGATAAGAAAAAAGTTTTTATTTGTAAGTTTTATTAGAATTTAAATAAAAAATGCTCAATAATTTTGGTTAGCACAATTCAAAAATCGGCTCTCTTACGTTTTTTGTAAATTATATAACGAGTATTTAAAAAAAAAATGATCCCAATCGGTTGCGAAACAAGTGCTCTAGATAATTTTGAACCAAAAAATCACGATTCGTGCCACTGTACAACGGTGAAATTTAGTTTTATTTTTGTGTATGACAGTGTGTCATCTAATCCAAATTCGAGAGGTAGAATGGATTAGCCCCCGTTGTCAGTTGCTATAGTCTGATTATACAAGCAGAAACAAGTAGTTGTGGACCGCTGATATACTTTCTTGAAGGTTTTGTGGATTTAAACGCAATTTCTGTCAAAAACAATGGAAAACCAATTATTTAATGATATTTTCATTTAAACTCAAATGCAATTTATTTAATATAAGTAAATGGTCCTTCATGCGATTTAAATACAACTGGCTACGAAGGAAAACCTAGAAACCCATTTATTTTTCAACTGTTTATTTTACTAGAAAAAAACGTACAATTTTTCATATTATGTAAATTGTTATTGTAGTGTACTACTCTACTCATTGGTGTATGTGATTTCTGATAATAAAAACATTCGAGCTGTTATGATATAACTGCTGACTCAGGAGAAGAATTAGGACCAGGCAGTCAGTCTTTATATGATAGCAGAGTGAAGTACAACAGTAAAGAGTGTGTTTTATTTAAACAAATTTAAGTGATTGTTCAGTTATCAATAACATACAATTCAAATTAAGCAATTTCTTCCATTTAAAAACGTCTGAAATCTATCTCCGTATCAATTGCCTATTGCATTAAAAGAAAATGCAAAAGTTAAGGGTACGTAAATAACCAAGAAGCATAAAAGGATTAACATCCAACACTAAAGCTCGTAAAGATCATGGTGCAAGTTGTTCGAGCATTCAATAGGGTATCGTAAGGCGGGTGTGGATACGATTTTTAAATGCAGGAATACTTTCTTAGCTCGGAAGCACGTCGAGAAATCTGGAAAATCGCAAGCAATAGTGTTTGGATGTGCCCAAGACTTGGCTGAAAGAGTGGCATTAAAGAGTACCTCACTTTGTGGTTAATGGTGTCTGATCAGATATGTCTCTAATAATTCCAGTGTTCCTCAATGTCTTGTATTGTTGTCGACTGTGTTTTCTCTACATTAATAATTTGCTCTCCAGAACTTTTAACGCTGCTTTTTGCCGAAAAGTTCTCTCTAAACACTGCAGCTGAATCTAATAGCTCAAGACGTAGACCAACCAAATCAATTAATTTAAAATTGTTCGCATAATTTTGCTGGTTTCGATTAGTCCCAAACACAGTCCAGTATATTTTACGAAACGTGACTGAAATGGACTAAGCATCGCCATGTCAGGAAGAGTTCCTCAACATCTTTGCTCGGATGACCATTGCCCTTGATCTCTGACATACATGTCATTATTGTAGCAAAATCCGCTGCAAGGAAACTAGGTTTCCTGTATATAGCTAAAGGAACCTTATCTTGTGACTACGATCATTTCCATATGTGAATATAGTCTATATCTGCGTGCCTGCATAAACTTTCAATTATATCTATGGATTTTTTTCAATTCTCGATTACTCTTGAAGACTCTTAGATTAGTTTTCTATTTTCTTAATTGTTCATTTTATCTTAGAGGTACTATCTCATGTGTTACTTCTCTTACAAGAGACCGAAGTTGTCTGTTGTCATAACAGTCGTCCCACTCTGAAAGTTTTTATTTTGGGTTTCATATTTATTAATTTTTGAATCTGCATTAAATTATGGGGTATCATTGTATAATGTACATTTTTATTATACATTGATAAGAAATAATTACCAATTATAAAGCAATAAATCGAAAAATGCATTTTTATAAAGGGTAAATTGATTTAAAAATACGAACTTGCCGTCGCGTAAGTCAAATAGATAGTTTTCGATGAAGACAATGACCGGGATATAAGTTATTGCTTGGTTGGCATTTTAATGCTCGTTAGTATGCAGTTATTATGTCATGGATGTGTAGTTTACACGTATGTGAAAATGATTTCACAATATTTTCGTTTATGTTCAAGATTCATCTTCTTTCATTCGAGTTTTGTTGGTATTACAGCGCATGTCGTGGTTGAAGATTTGTTTTTTTCTAGAATTGGTATATACAGTGATACGTTCGACTTGCTATCTCTATGATAGCTACTTTGATTCAAGAACATACATAAACTAGACGAAATAATTTGCAATGAGAAATTATCTTTGAATCTGCGGAGCGAACCAAACCAATTATAGAGAGCAGTTGACTGTTTTTAAATGTCTTGTTCTTATGTACGTGTTATTGAGAACGTTCCTACCACTGTGGGTTTGAAGGGCACAAAGGTTAAACTTGCTCACGCCCTAGTTTGCTTCATCTTTTTTTACGCCTCTGAGACATGGACCATTAGGGAAGCAGACATATGACCTATTAATGCTTTCGAGGTGTAGGTCTGGAGACGTTTGCTACGATAGCCCATCGCACTAATAGCACGATTCTCCAAGAAGTACGTCCCCAAAAGCGACTTCCGAATCTTCTCATTTTTTTGGCCACACCAACTGGGGGGAAGACGATATAGAACGGTTAATATTTCAGAGAAAACTAGCTGGCCAGAGGCGAAGAGGACGCTCTCCAAAGC
Source organism: Rutpela maculata (assembly GCA_936432065.2). Taxonomy (NCBI): domain Eukaryota; kingdom Metazoa; phylum Arthropoda; class Insecta; order Coleoptera; family Cerambycidae; genus Rutpela; species Rutpela maculata. The sequence goes on from OW386288.2 coordinate 169,544,212, forward strand.
GTTGGGCTGATGTCACCAAGGAGTTGATGGGAAAAACATTTGGTGAGGGTGCCCAACAAACACAAAAGGTCGGCCCATCAGCGGGCCATCATTGGGCTAGAAATTAAACTTCAGACCCTGTGGTTGTCCCCTGGAGAACCGACCTTTTGTGTTTGTAGGTTATGTGCTTAACAGACAACCGCAACAGATATCGTGATGCGCCAGACCTGCTATACGGCAGACAGGGTCCAAATAGAATATTTCACGGATCACAAAAGTCTATCAAGACGTGAATAAGAAGAAAAAGAAGGAAGGTAAAAATAATTCTGTGCCTAACTAAATAAGCGTACATAAGACAAGATCAGACCAGCATAACACATATGGTAAGTTTGGGACACATCCAGAGGATGTCTAATTGCAACTACATACAAAGATTGGAGTGGGGGTAGCAATCGTCTGGGTGGGTTTGGTCATGGATTCATGTTGAATTAGCTCCAAAATCCTTAAATGACCAACCAGGTCTAAATTTAAGTGCCTGATTCAGCCTTAGGGCACTAAGTGCTGCCTCCTTCCTCACATGCAATTGCAGAGGAAATAAGTCCAGCCTCCATAGCTGCTGTGAGACAGGAGCACATTGCTCCTGTAGTCCCTAGACAGGCAAGGCGTTGCAGTTTCTGCAGCTTCTTCTGTTTTTGGCCACCATACACATGATGCGTAGGTCACTATGAGTCTGACAACCGAAAGGTAGGACCAATATATCAACTGCTTATTTCATTAGAAAAGAATGCACCATTTCTCGTATGTAAATTACAAATAACGCAATTCAAATTACGCCATTACCTCCATTTAAAAACGTTAGTAATGTCATCTACACGTGCGTGTTGAAAAAATCACAACCCCAGTTATGGATCTTAGGAACAAAATATGTTATCATCAGATATATCTGAGATGTTTTTGAATCATATTTGTTTCCTAAAAATATACACTGGCAAAAAGTATTTTTCAATTTGAAACTTTTTGAATAGAATTTTTCAAATGCAACATCCTACATGTGTACATCCCTATGACATTCTGTAATAATTTTCGATTTGTTGAGCAATACATACAGCTACCAAACCATAGGCATTAAAAATGACAGGAAATATGTTAAGTGTTTCTTTACAAAGAAACACTATTATGTTTTTTCTAAGATTAATAATTCATATTTGTAAATTATCACCCTTTAGTAGTAGATTTTTAATTGTCGTGTTGTTTCTAATATCTATTCTAAATCTTTTTACAAAAATCAAGAGCCACATTATAAATGTACCATAAATCATAACATTCATAAGCATAAGCCCTATATTCCAAACAACTGTATGTATTATCTACTTTATCTCTAACAAATCCTTCTCTTATTCCCGAAAGCGGAAGTGCGCCATTCGACAGGACGTATGCCTGTCGAAATATTACAATCGATAAGTTATCTTTTGTTATACATAAGAAACTTTTTTGCCGATAACATATCAGCGCATCATGTATATCAATTCCAACTAGTGTTGACAGTGTACCTTCTTAAGCTTTTTATCTCTAGTTATATAGTGTGGTGCCAATGAAAAATTTACCGTTATAGGTAATTTTTTTCTGTATCAACTTATAAAATTTGTTTATTGTAATTTACCTATCTACTGACAATATAGATTAAGTTAGTAATGAAGATATATGACAAAATTTTAAAAAATACGCTGGGAAAAATACACCAAAAAATAAAAAACAGTTGTGCTAAAAGTGTATTTTTTTTTAAATTTCATATATTTTTATTTTATACTTTTTAGCTGTAAATTTTCGATAGATTACGCTGTATTCATTCAGTCGATCGATTTCTTTCAAAATGATTTTCACTAAAAATCTTGTTACCTGTCCATTAACTTCAAATTTTAAACTACAATCTCATACAATACATAGAATACAATCGGTACAGAATCCTTTACATCTTTTTTACAGACTCTATAAATTATTAAAATATATTAAATTATTAAAATATTCGATTTCGGAGCTCCTCTATTATTAATTTTGCACATCTTGTTTTCATCAACTCAATTAAAATGTTTAAAAAATAATATAAAACTTTACCTATGGAATGAAATTTCATAATAAATGTTTTTAATTTGTTATCAATATATCCCACTTTTTTGTAGGACGTTAGTAAAATCGTGTTTCACGCTTTATTCCCAAGAGAAAAAAACGAAAATTGGGTTGTTACTAATGAGAAAAGTGTTATCGTGGAACTGACAATTTCCGAGCGTAGGACTGGAAAAACATACCATTCAGTTTGTAGGACAATGTGGCCATTTAATTTTAAAAACATTTATTAAGCAATCAATAGTAAAAAAATCAGCTCTGCCGTCCTTAGCTTAAACGTGGTAAGTCCTTAAATGTTAAAACCTCCGATTAAAGAACTTATATCTAGATACATAACAGGCTATCTTTTCACTATATACCTTGTTTGCTCCTAACATAGTCACATTATATGTCCATTAAAATGGATAGATGAACATCACTTCCCATAGGCAACAGTGGCGTTGTGTGTGTAGAAAATGTGTAGAATGGTAAATATTTTCATTAAAATGAATTATTGCAATTTCTGCATTACCGGCTCTTTATATAACGTGATGTAGGCATACGATATTACAGTAAGATAAAACAGTAAGATAAATATGTATTGAAAGGATATTAAAATTTAATTGCTATTTACTTTATAACTGTAAACTGTACTTCATCATGTTACGACTATGGAACGATCGATTGTTTTCTTTTCTAAACTGCTTTCTGCAAACGGCGCAGCACTTCACTATTTATTTGCACAAAATATATTGTCACTAAACTGTGTAAATATGAATAGAGAATATTATTTAGGTATTAAGCAAATCACAACTTAAAATAAAATTACTTTTTCACCAGTTTTTGGTCGGAGAATACGAAAAACATTTATTGACATTCATGGCCGAACTATCAACTGAAATTATGATAATCGAACTGAAGCCGATCGTGTACGAGCGGCCGCGAATACGCCGATGAGCCAATCACCAACTTATGGGAAGAAGTGCCTTAGAATGGGAGTCTTTCGGGATCATAAAATTCATGCCATTATGTATCTAGATGTAAGTTCTTTAATCGAAGGTTAAAACTGAGAAAATTAAGATTTTATACAGTCAGTTTATATGTCAGTTTCAGCGTATTCTCTTATTTAATTTTCCATTTTTGTATCTACCTAGTAATAAATAACATTTATCAGCATTCGTAAATTATATTTGTTGGCTCAAATTTTGTAAAAAAAACTCAAAAAACTAACTTACCAAGTTTTAGTGATGTAGGATGGCATAATTATTTATTGGAATAATTCAATAAAAAAAGCAGATACCACTTTCTAAGCTAGTGTACACTTGTAGAATGATGCTTAGGATACATATTTGGCCTTATCTCAATTTTTGTAAAAATCGAACTTACCACGTTTAAGCTAAGGACAGCAGAGCTGGTTACTAATCATTTTTGTGATCTCGTTATCTGGTGGGGGACGCTTCGGTCAAACCATCGATTTTGCAGGACAAACGTTTCTTCGTGTTTTTTATCACATTATCTCAAGATTTAACTAAAAAACTAACTGCTATTAATAAAATTTGAACAATCACCCAGTCGACATATGTACACTAGGGTGCATCGATTTTCTTTTTTTTTACCTAATCCAAAATGGCGGGCGCCCAAAGTTGTGTGATAGGGTGGTAAATAATACGTTAAAATTTCAAATTAAAATATTAACCCTTAGAGGTAGCGGGTTGGGATCAAAGGTAAACATTTTTGATATTCTATATATTCAAAATGGCGGGTGTGAAAAAGTTGTGCTTTACAGTTATATATAAGAGGTAAAAACTTAAGACAAAAATATTATGATTTAAGGGTAGCGGGTTAGGGTTAAAAGTCAATTTGATATTTTCTTTGTTCTGCATCGGATCCATTTCTATTCCCTACAAGCTCAAAGGTCCCATTTTTTTTTTAAGGGAAATTATTTGTTTTATCATCATAGTGTGAAACAATAATCTTTATTTTTACTTTAATCTCTTTATTGGAAGTTTGATAACAAAGGTACTTATGTGAAAATAAACTTGATTTTATTAAAGAATAAAAAGTAAAAATAAAAATACTATAAACAAAATGGTAAAACTTGCTTGTAGTAATCTTTCTTTGTGTTGAATTTGGGAATTTTGTCACAGGATCTAATCGTTGTTCTAATTAATCCATCCAGCGCCGAAGCTTCAGTTACAAGCTTTACTGCCCTTTTCACAGCTTGTGTATGATTAGGAAATTTCTTTATTTCAATTATCAGACAATTCAGGATTATTTATAATTTGATTAAGGTCCTCTTTGGATAAATCAACTGTTAATGGTGGCTCATTATATTCACATTATTGCCAATGAATTAGCTTATATTAATTTGTAGCATTTAGTTTCAATGGAGCAAATGTAAACTTTCTTAAGTCGGTATTACTGCTTGGCATATTTCATAAAAATATAACTGATATGTGTTAAGATCTTTCACCTTAACTATAGGAATTTCGGATTTAATAGTCTTAAATGCAGCTACTGGCATCTGCTCGCATTTGAGTAACGACTTTCCTATTATACCTGAAAATCCTGAAATACAGTTCCGTAAATATGTTCGATCAAGTGCCTTTTAGTGGAAGTTCATTTGCATGCAGTTGGCAAATGAACCACTGAAGTGGTCTCTTAAAATGTTTTTCAAGTAGAGCTATAACACCACCTTTAGGACCAGTATTTGTAGCTGTTCCATCACATCCGACGACTTTTAAGGTGTTAGTTGGGATTCGAGAGTTTTCAAAATAACTGATAATGGCTTTAACGATGTTTACAGCTGAACCTGTAGAAGGTGTGACATGTCCCAAATATGATGATCCGGGCTCTCCAATTAAAACTATATGTTCTTCGGTTGTTATCTTTCGCTTTCGACGGTTATCTATTAATTTCATGGCCTTGTCTTTACGCCCATCGAAATAAAGTCCACTTAATGATATTGGCGTACCACATAATGATAATTCACCTCTCTTTTTGCTTATAGCTCTTCTAATTTTGTTTTTATCAATTACATGCGTTGTGTTAGATTCATTAATTAAACCAAAATCTTGGAGTACTGAAGAAGCAATCAGTGCTCCAGCTCTATCGGAAATACCGCATTAATCTAAAGTTTCGGTTGCAAAGGTCATTTATATAAACGGTAGTAGAAAAAATTATTTTTACCTCCGTTGTTAATGGCAACGCATAGCCGTCTAAAAAGTCAAACTTTAATGTCATGAAATGAGTTAAGAAATGTCATGTTTTTCTTACGTTTGAAGAACAAATGTATTTTATCTTTGACCACATACCTATTATGCAGCGTGTTTTTTAAGATCCCAGCAATAATGTTATAAAAATGGGCAATTCAAATCGATTTGGTGGTAATGCCGTTAGAGGGTAACCATGAGCCCTCAAGATCCAAGATGATGGCCAAAATTTATATTTTCGCTTAGTATGATTTTGATATAGATTTTCGATTTTGATATCATAGATTTTCAATTTTTATATGAATTTTCATATACTGATTACGAGTTCTAGCTTAAAATTGGTATTTTGCAATCGGAAGTCTAAAAAATCAATATGGATGGCTACCAGAAAATCAAATTTTGATATTTATTTGTTATCGGATTTTACAGATTTTGAATTATAAGTCTACTTTTAGCTGCTGGATACAAAGTTGAGGTAAAAATGGTGTGTATAGTTGAAGTAATCTTAATGGTGAGTCGTTATGAGGGGCGAGAGGAACTAATAGGCGGCAACTAGATCTCCCGTTTTTACTCCACTTTTACATTAAGTGAGAGAGAAGATAGCGGCAATTCGATGTCGGCTATCTAACGTGGCTTGTGGGAGAATACCTTTGAGTGTGTTGTTTAATCCAGTGGACACCGCAGTCGAGCTTATACTGTCGGGGTGAAGATATAATTCGATAATTACTTTATATTTCTTTATTTGGTAATGTGTTTTTGAAAATAATTTTAGTAAGTTTTGTTACCAATTCTTAGCAGTGCTCTGGGGTATATTGTAAGTGTAATATTATAAAAAGTATACGAGAGAATAATATAGTTAAATCCGGCTCTGCGTTCTGCATTCCTTGCCTCTCAACGTCGCTTCCAAATGCGATTGCTTCAATTATACCACTCATACAGCTCACTTTGAGGTAACCCGGGAAATATACTATAAGTAAGCCAAGAAGTGTAGTCAGCGGAGGAATGCGAGTACGGGCTCTAGTGCAGTCATTGAAGCGTAAAATAGGGTTTTACCTCCTAAATATTTTACTATGAATCGATTTACATGAAATTTTGGAATTAGGCTTATCTTACCCTTAACTTCAAAAGTGATATTGACCCGACCTCCGTTTTTTATTTTTAAGGGGTGAAAACAACCCCTTAATGAAAAAATTGACATTGAGCCTTTTTATCGCTAGAAAACGTGTTTAATAATACGGAGTGACATTTTATAGTATTCTCTAACACAATTACCTCATGTTTAACCATTTTCAACCCCTGAAAATCTTTACAACCCCTGCAACCCTAAATTGAAAAAAATCACAAAAAATTACTTTTATATAACTTAAAAAGATTTAAATATAGAGTAAATATTGTTTTACGTTGTCTACCTTATTTGTCATAATTTAACCCCTTTTCAACCCTTAAAAACAACCCCTCTATAAAAAAATTTTTTTTGGTGAACTGAAAAGGATTTAAAGGTTGTTCCACGTTCTCGAAAATGACTTTCATATGTTTAAGCTTTTCAACCCTTAAAACTACCCCTGAATTAAAACATTGAAAATATAAGTTTATACAATTAAAAATAATTTGATTATAAAGTAAAAAATCACACTTTTTATTGAATAAAATATAAACTTATAAGTTATCTGTAAATATACTAGATCAAATTAGTAATTAATTATAAAAAAATTTGCATTACAATACATAAAAAAAAGACATTACAAACAAGAGCATTACAATACATAAAAAATTATCGTCCATAAAAATAATTATTCATGACTCAATATAAACACGTGCTCATTCCTTTGCAGGCGGAAATATACTGGTCACATTATACCGTGCGTGTAATTTCCCATTAGGCATGTACATTCACGTAGCGCGATAGATATGACAACATAGCTGCCGTAAATTCCTCCGTCGAGCGGAGCATCCCAATTTCATTTCAGCCAGCTGGCACGCGCGATGTTGTAATTTTACTCCCTATGCCTAGCGTTCGGCTACACGCACGGTATAGCATACATATTTAAGAAATTCGTAACGAAGAAACGGAGCACGCACAGCAGATCACCTGGCTTTTTCGTGGTCGACCCATCGAGCAATACACATACTTACACTCATTCAAATGTGTTATATATACATATATGAACGTTGGTATGTATTCATGCTTATGTTTCCGATATATATATATGCCATATATGTATATATATACATAAGACAATAGTTTTGGGTCCATATTATTGTGTACTTTCACTTTGCTCCAAATATTCATGCTCCGAAATTTTTAGTTTACTAAATAGAAAAAAATACGATTAGTTTTTGGATCGTAACTCCTACAATTTTGAAGCTATCACAACTCAAAAAAAACCATTTTAAAGGTAATTGAAAGAGCTACAACTTTTTTCATTATGATATGTAGTGAAAAACCTTTTATTTTGAAACGGTGAAGGGTCAAAGGGCTCGAGAGAGACTGCGATTGCGCTACCGCGCGCTCTTTAAACAATCATATCTCCGTCAATTTTGGTGTGACAAAAAAAGAAAAAAAAACAAAATTTTTGTCAAAAAAAGACCTACATTTTTTATTATTACAGTTTTTTACGTATCTTTCATTATTTTTGAAATATTATGAAAAAAAGGTGTTTTTTTCAAAAATGTAAAAAAATTTTTTTTCTCAAAATCGTGATTTTTTTGAAAAACATGTATTCCAAAACAGCCAAACCGCTGGAATCCAATAAACTCTTCATATTAAAGTTAATTCTAGACGGAATACGATTAATTTTAATTTTGGTGGAAATGGCACTTATGAAACACATCGATTTAAAAAAAAAAACATTAGATGTCCTTCTTTTTTTCATTACAACTCACCCACTTTACGCGTAAAAGACTTTTAACAGTGCTCATTTTAAAGATTATTTTAAGCACTATAAAAAAGTTTCTTATTGTCATATGGATAAAATGTATCCGTTGTCCGCTAGATGGCATTGAATACATCGATTAAATTTCAGACAAAAAAAAACGGCTTTTATCTTCAATATCTCGCTTAATATTGCACTTAGAACACTTTATAAAAAACCAATTTGTTTATTTTTTCACTTGCTATAATTTTGTTCATTATAAAATTATCGTTAAAATGCATATTTTTTGAGATATTTGCAAAAAACCGTTGAAAAACGTGGGAAAATTCCGAATTTTCAATCGCCAATAACTTGAAAATTATTGAGTTTTTGAAAAAACTTTACAGAACATTTTTTGCTTAGAATTAGGTCTTCTATCGATATCCGAGGTTACTTTGAAAAAAAAAATTCCACCACCGAGAAGGGGTGGCAACCACCCCCAGGGTGAGAACGGAGGTCGGGTCAATATCACTTTTGAAGTTAAGGGTAAGATAAGCCTAATTCCAAAATTTCATGTAAATCGGTTCATAGTAAAAAATTTAGAAGGTAAAAAGCTTCAATGACTGCACTACTCCTAAAAGTGGAGCGGCACGCTCTCAGCCGGGGCACACTGCCATATTATACGTATTCTAAACACGTGCCGCTCCACTTTTAGGAGCCCGTACTCGCATTCCTCCGCTGACTACACTTCTTGGCTTACGTATAGTTCAAGTTGTTTAGAGAGATTTTTTCAAAAGTCTAAAATTTTCCAGAGATGTAATTCATTAGTCTCATTAGAAAGGCGATTTATTAAACTTTGGTGCGTATGACAACTTATGAAAGAACACATATAAGGAATTTTTTTTTTAAGAATTCCTCATCGAAAAAAAAAGCTCAAATTCGTTTTTACTTCCCTCGCTTACCGAATGGAAGAAGTATTGTAATCGTGGGAAAATCACTCACCCAGATTTTCGAATTTCATTTTTCAGACTATGTAGATTTTGAAAATTAAGGTCTGTTTATCTGTCTATCTGGTGTCTGCTTTTCTGTTGGCGCCATATCTCTACTAAACTGTTTGACGGAGAAAGATAATATGTTATTGATAATATGTTATTGCCAACGAAGATTTTAGTTAAAAATATACAGTGTATAGAAATAATGAAAAGAAATGTGGCGGACGACAATAATATTTGGCATGCAGATAACACACGCGCACACATTTTTAATTTGTTTAATATCAATCAAATTAGATTCTCTCTTTGTTATAACAGATTTGATTGTTAATCTCATTGAAATATGTTGCATTTGGCATACAATTGAATTTAAAATAATGCAATTTTACATATGCGGAAAAACAAGTTTGACGTCAAACGCAAATTGAGTGATAATTTTCAATCATAAATAGCAAAAAAGAATGAAAGCAGTTTTTATGGGGTGAATCAATGTTTTCACTGATGGATTGTATTAACCCCAGTGATAACGGAAAGGGATCTAGTTAGTTTACCTAATCATAATGGGGACAAAAGCCGACCTTAAATTTTCAAACTTCAGTGTAGTGCCCACGCCATACGAGGCTACACCAGGGCACTCCAAACCGGCTGAAATAGAGTTCTTTTTAAAGAATACACTGTCCTTCTCGACTAGAAAAATCTAGTCGCAGAAATTCCTCGCAAAGCTCGGATCTTCAAATCGGCCTGGAATGTGGAAAATTCAGTGTATCTCCCTCGCCATACGAGTCGTAATTTTTGATAAGTTGGCAGTGCCGCAACGGGTGATCTATTTATATTTTCTGATAATAAAAGTTCTTTATGTTCTTAATAGGTAACTAAAGAATATTTTCAGCTGTAATATTCCTAGGACATTGATAATGTACGAGATAATTTTATAACAATCGAAAGCACGTTGCTTGGTAATAGCCCGACGCTGAAGGCGGAGGGATATTACCAAGCAACGTGCTTGAGATTATCATAAAATGATGAGGCATTTGTCAATGTCGGGGATATTCGGTCAAAAAATTTTTTGAAAAAATAAAATCAATTAGTCGCAACACAACAAAACAATTATTTATAATTTTATTGTCATAGTGCTTGGAAATTTCCTTGGATGGTGTTATCAGTGTAATGTTAAAATGATTGGGTGATTTGTGTCACGTGACAAGAAACAACTAAATTTAATTGGTTGTTAGAACCGTAAAAAAATTTTCTATATAATATTTGTTAGGATATTATTTTGCTAATCTGGGTAAAAGATGTACGCCTCGGTTTTATGAAAAGTCTAACTTCCTTAAACCTGGGCTTCGATTTGTTTAATATGTGTGATGCATTTTTGTTTATTGTTAAATCACTGACCTCGAATTTCAGAACACTGTCTATAATTTGGTACTTGTATCTTGTATGGTTCACGAGATACCTTAAACCAAAGTCCAAGACAGATCGTTTTGTTCGCTTCAATATCTGTTAATTTTATTTTTTACTTAAAAAACAATAATCTCTGCAAAGTTCTATTGATCTCCAAATTGTCATATTTTCTATTTTTAGGGTGGGGTATTTTGGTGTACATTTTTTCTGCTGGGTCAATGCTGATCTATGAAAATCATTTTCAATTTTAACTCTCGTCTTCACGGAATAAGAGACAAAACTAAATCCCAAATTTGGATCACCCCATACATAATTTCCAAATTTAATTGAAGCAAACTCTAGTCAATCCGTAACCGTTCAGGAAGGTAGCACGCGAACTGTAAATGAGACGTCCATATCTATTAGACCTATTAAAAGATGGGCAAGTCGTTTCCTAAGTTTATCTTTTAACACGTAAGTATTGTATCGTACCGTACGTATAGGATTGTACTTGGAATTATATATCATTTTCTGTATCAGTATATTTAGTTCTCTCGCAGATCCTGATATCTCTGAAAATTAAGTATAAGTAAATAAATAAATATTTTCAATTCTTAATTAGAAAATGTAACTAAAATAGTTTCATAAAATGCACATATTTAATGCAAGAGATACAATTTTTTTTTAGTACGACCCAGGTAAAAGAGCCGTACAAATGCTTTCAACTATCAACAACAAACAAAATTTGTAGGTTAACCTCGAGCTAACTTGAAGCTCGAGTCAACTTATCTCTGACTTTAGCCCAAGATTACTTTGAACCCAACAATAAACACTTTAACACGGAGTTATCGATTAGCTCCGGGGCAAACTAACTTAACCCTGTATTGATAAACCGGCCCTAACACAGCCGACACAAAAGTTAGTTCGTCAGCAATACGTATTATTAGGAAACCATCGCTGGTAAAGTACCTATACGAGTAATAATTCATTATTCATTATTACCACGTATGCGTAACGATCAGTACGTATTTTGACAGCGGTAAACACTAGACTATTGCAATTTGCTGCTCTGTACCTGTTGGATTTCATTTTGCGGTTTGACATTGTAACGGTCCATTTTTAGCCATTAATAAATTTCTATTAAAGTTGCTAAATTACATTATTTTATATTTTTATCAGTGAAAATGTCTAACGCCGCGACAAACACTTTGAAGGTTTAAATGTTAGAAATTCCTCCAATACGAGAGCACGAATATGACATAATAAATTTTAATTGGTTAGTGTACGTAACTACCATTTCCAGACCTACATGGGGGTAGCGCGAGAAGCGGGAAGTATAAAAGATAACGTAACAATTTTTTTGGGGAGTTAGGAGCAAAAGCTTCTTCCCGCTAAATCGATGGTCTAGAGTTGGGCGGTTTCGGCCGTCCAGCCTCCCAAAATTGTGTTGCTTACCAGAAATAATGTGAAGTTGATTCTCTTAAAATTAGAACTCCGTTGTTCGTCGGGCCTGTGGCCCTATAAGTTGTTTGTTAGTGTGGAATCTAATTAACTATTATGGTGAATGTAACCACTTAGTATGGAGAAGTTTAGCACAAGAAATTATCCAGTAAAGTCGTGCCGACAGTACAGTATAGTGTTCATGATTGATACCTAAAATGGTATATAGTTTTATAATTTGGTTATGGTTACAACTGATCTAGTAATTTGTCTATGTAACCACCCAATTGTGTATTCGCCAGGTTCCAGCAGTTTTTGTAAGTACAAAGACACTTATATTTGTCCAGTGTGTCATCATTTTCATCGTACGTTTTGTGCGGTTTCGTTAAATTTCACTTCATTGTGAAATGTAGGAACTTTCGTGTCTATCCCGTTGTTTGAAAAGACAAACCTTCGTGAGTGCTTTGTACCTTCACTTGAAAGACGTATATAGAAATTTCTTTGTTTAGTATATGTATAGTTTTTTAATGTGCACTAGATAGTATTTAGTATACGCAAAGTTTAATTGAACATGCTATTATGCATTTTATGTTATTTGTTATTACCTTTACTTAAGTTTAAAGATTGCTTTGTTGATTTAAAATAATATATTGCTAAGTAGTAATGTTTTATTTAATTTTTTCTTAGAGTAATCTTACATTGGACAACTAACTAACTAATTATTTTTTGTTGTTAGAGTATACCTTGTAGTTTTGATGTATTGTTGCCTTTTGCCGATGATTATTGTTTTACATTTTTAGAGTACCATGTACCATTACCTTTTTATGTCAGTCCGCCTCTCTGTGTATCATTCATTTTGTATAAATCGTTTATAGAATATTATTATCGTCAGCACATTTTTATTTGCCCGCACCCTGTGTATCCCTTTGCTCTATCGATTTTATGTAATATATTTGTTATATTTTTAATATTGAGTTTTATTTCAAAACTATGCCAATTGTAAATTTTAACTTGGAAACTAACCAGTTAAATACAGAAGTAAAGTTTTGATAAAGTAATAACTTTTCTAATATAAATATAAATGGGATAAAACCCGTTTTAACATCTTGCGCGGTGATATATAGTTATATGTTAGGCTAGTCGAGGAAAGATCACATCATGAGCTTTCGTTGCAATTTTGAAAATTTATTTTCTCGGTTTTTCTTAGGTATTTTGGTAAATGAATATTCGTGCGTATATCAGGAAGATGTGAGTATTCATAGAATATATTTCAAAACACCCTGTATACATCATTCTGTTCTCCCAATTAATTTTTTAAGAAATCTAAGCGTGCTATAAAAATAAGTCGTTCCTGCGTCATTACGTGTCATTTAACAACACCAAACCAGTTGATAATGGGAAAAGTTGTAAGTGCAATCAACTTATTATGAAACGAAGCCAATAATCCAACGTTTACTAAATGCCGACACCGTCTGGCAACAAACATCGTACTTTCACATTATTATATAGGTCTGACAAATTATTTGCCTCAGTGTACGTGTGTGGGACGAACCAAGAGAAATTGTATCTCGAAAGATTTATTTACGTTCGTCAACCAAATTTAGTGGATGGTTTTTCTAGCTTTCATAAATTAAGTTGGAATTTAAAATGTATTTATGTCCGTTTTGTTATTCATATGTTCATGAGGATATGGAGATTTATCCATAAAATAAATATAAAGTTCAAATTTTTAAAATTTGTATTAACATTCAAAAATAACATTCAATATTAATTTTTTGTTATTTTATATCTATAATAACCGAATCTTATATGTAGGTGAATAGGCTAAATATCCCCCCCCCCCCCTGCAAAATAAAGATGAACAGTCAGAATTGACTTGCAGATCGACAACATTGATCAATAAATATGTAGGCTTAACTCTGTCCAAAGCTACAGTAAAATCCTTTCCACGTTTAAGGACTATTATAATTTTGTTAGTTTGAGACTACTCGAAAAGGTCCTCCGTACCAAAGTCTATCTTTTCGAATGAAAACAAATTTACAAGATTTAATGTCAGGATTGACAAAAGTATTTTAAAAATGGTTTCGTTTAGGATCTGTGAATTGTAAGTGCATAAACAAGTTCTGCAGATGAACAAAGTAAATGGTCTTTGGGCATTGCTCGTAAGCCTAATAAAATAATTGGTAGTTCATAAAACCAATGAAGTTAGCTCTGGCAATTAATGCAGTTTTGGAATCTTTCAACCATACCATTACTTGGATGATATGAAGTTGTGTGAATTCAATGGAAACCTAAAAATGTTGAAAATCACGAAAAAGATTTGATACGAACTGAATTCCTTGATCAGTAATAACACGGAGTGGAATGCCAAAACGACAGATATAATTTTGAAATAAGGTTTTAGCAACAGTTTCGGCAGTAATGTCTGATAAAAGATAAGCTTCTGGCCAACGAGTGAAACTTTCAATAACCGTTAGTACGTAAGAAGAACCATGTGAAGGCAATGGTCCATCGGGATCAATATGGATATGCACAAAACGACCTCTGGGGACTTCAAAATTACCAGTTTGAGTTTTCGTAGTTGTTATTTTAGAACTTTGACAACTTAAGCAAGTTTTGGTCCACAAGGTGCAATTGGTATTCATTTTGGGCCAGAAATAATAAGTTTTTTAGTAGAACGGATACCGGCATGTGTTATGAAAAGTATCAAAAACTTCACGTCGTAAAGGTTTTGGTACAAATAATGGTCGACATTTAGAAGAAGAAACATTGCACCAAATTTTATGATTTGAATTATCAATATTAATTTTTTGTAAATAGTATTTGGTTTTACGATTTGTATTTGATTGATTTGTTAGTAAAGAGGAAAGTTCACAATCGGTAGATTGAGCGTCTTTCACTAATTGTAAGTTGAAATTGATTGAATTTATATGTGAAATTGAGGTAGGTGGCAAAATATCATGCTGTTCGACTAAGGAAAGATCATTAATACGCGATAAGGTATCTGCTTTGATGTTTTCTTCACCGTGAAGATGACGTAATGTATTGTGGGCAGTCCCACAATTCTTTCTCTCAATTTTTTTTTTTTTTTTTGGAAAGCACTCCGATTTGGACTGTATTATTTTTACTACACTTCAGTGAAACCAGGTAGTGAATTTTTAGCTTGCATAAAAGTAGAATAAAACAGCGACTATCGCCCTTGACTTTCTCGTTAGAGCTGCAGTATTTTGGGGACAGAATTTTAGCATGCGCATTAGCGAATAAAAAAGTACAACAAATGTGTAGATGTTCTATCTAGAGCCGAATAAACTTTAACTTGATGGGTTCAAAGGTCACTTCATCATATAAACTAAAAGGATCAGACATATGCCACTAGTTTCTCTCTACGTCATAGCAATGGTTCTGTGCGCATCGCATATCAAATCGTACGTTGTGCTACCATCTCATACACCCGACAAGTTAGATTTTACTTGACTCTATTAAAGTTTTTGAAAACATACCAGATGGCACGTTAAATATGTTGGTTTTATTTTGCTGCGTAGATCATAAAGTATTACTGCAAAATCTTCAGTGTTATGTACCAATCCTATCAGGTGGTATGACATGCACTCGAAATCTATCTATCTATCGGTGACTCTCTTAACAAAAGGTTCCAGCTCTTCCTTGAGAACTCGCATTGTAATCTAATTGAGAAAAAGAAGACAGATGGAAACTTCATAAACACATCTTGTTTTATTTAAACAAGATCCAATACGGCGACAGATCAATTTTTCCAAAGTTATGTTTTCCGTTTTACTATAATTCATCCCTTGTATTGTGTTTCCGGAAACAAATATTTAGTTACAATGTGGAATATACTATATTTATGAAATGAATATTAAAATTGACATTTTTATTTATTACGAAACATTATAAAGGAAATACCCAGATTCTGTAACAGTGTTTTATTGCGTTCCTTTTCAATGTATGAGTATGGTAATTTATACGAACCCCTAAATTTAAACGAAAATTCATAGTAACTGAAATTGATTTCAAACGGAGCATGTGATGCTCTGCACTCTCCCTTTCGATAGCAAAAAACACAAATTTCTTGACTAAGATCTACTGTTATTTTATTTATTGCATAATATATTGCTCTTTCTAATCCTTCCCTTTGTTTTCAGGTAAGAAATTCACCCAGAATGGGATACTCTTTATCGTCCTTTTCACCACAATTTGCTGTAAGTACTAATCAACTCAATTTAAAAATGCCTGCTATCTGTGTGAAACCAATATTTGAAAAGTTATTAAAATCACACCTCCAGCAATTGCCCCCGCAGTCAGCTGTCAGACGTTCGTTTCATTCATCTACGATAGCATGAGAATGATATTATAAAAAAATTGATTAGAAAATCACGTACGTAATATGGCTGGCGGCTCTATGTTTATTAACTCATTCATCTGAAAAAAGTTTATTAACGTATTTGTGGAGAAACGTTCAGAGTTTTTCTAATTTCAATATTTCACGCTGTTGTCTCTCAGTTAAATTAATGAGTTCAACAAGAAAATAAGACGTCATTCATAGAAGTGGTGGGTTGAGAAACAAACAACACTTCACTCTCAGCAGGAGTCTCGGGTTCGATTCCCGGTCGTGGCACTGAAATTTTTTCATACGAAGAAATTAATTCCAGTATGCACGGATATTAGATGTGCGTCTTTTGTCTCTAAATGTGTAGCCCCTCTTGCAAGAGGCTTTTCCAGAGCCTTCAGAGATAACGGGGTGGTATTATAGATCATATCATATTTATTGTGCAAATAAAAAAGACTGCAAAAACTGCCTTCTAAAATATCAAAGTCGGAGCTATTACATGCTGACAAGAGTTAGTCACTACTGTGCAGATCCGTACTTAAAATTTTTGTGTATCACAATGAACATAATATGAGATATTTAATGCTGCTGAAGCGCTAGAGGTTTACTTGGTAACAAGGTAACAAGGTTCTGAGGGCACAATCTAATTGATTCCCCAATCGAGAGCCTCCTATTTTTTTTTTTTTTTCATGGAATTCTCAGGGGTTATGAGATTGTCGTTGAAGAGCTGTGGCACCATAGGGTGCTTGATTCTAATGTCACAATGACATGAGTTCAGAGGTTACGGGGTTATGGGATCATGAGGTTGTGGATGTATGACACTCAAAAACAAGCCCACACAACACAAGGCTGTCCGAGGGACGTACTATGGCAAATACCGTTTAGTATTTGGGCTTGCCTATGGACATCCCCCAGTTTGTATGCTCTTCGGTACTATTTTACGTTAAAAGAGCGTAGAGATTATTTTCGAGTAAAATACTGGATAATTGCATTATTTTGTAGATTTTACGGACACTATTTTAGAAGAAAACATGTGGCAAAGGATCTTACAAAGAAACATAAAAATTAAGAAAATGCCACAACCAACATTTAGACAATAATGTTACATATGCTTAAATTTTAAAAAACTGAATTTTACAAATTTTTAGAATTTTTGTCAAATATGCACATTTTTGAAATATTTGCACTTGCCTATTTTTCCTTATAACTTATACGTAATTTCTTGGGTTTATGGTCAGTTAAAAAATAAAATATTATTTTCTTACGATTCGGTTTATTAACCATCGTCAAAGACACAATTTTATAAAAAAACAGAAATATTTTGTATTTATGGAAGGAATTAAGTGCTACTTAAATAATAATAATATTTTAATAATAGAAATAAGCTAAACACATTCAATATTTGAAAATATTTGTAATGTTTTATTTTATCTATTTATTTAACGTCGGCCTATTTCCGCTACCAGGACCTATCACCGACACCAGGAGATGAGCTACCCCCAACCTGGAAATTTTGCCGAACCTCTTCCCTTAAGAAGAGTAGGGATCTTTTACTTGCCTAACATTTAATAGGCAAGGGACCGCCTGCTTTACATCCCCTCCGAAGGATGGTATATCCACTACGTAATCCTCGTCTGAAATTACGTAGCTTCCGCGTGTACACTGATATACAAGCCGCTAGAAGGTGGGACGAGAACGCTGTATTTCCCAAGATAGGTCACCCATCCAAGCACTAACCGCGCTCGACGTTGCTTCAACGGAATATCGCCTGACATTCACATTAAAGTCGCCTCTACGCTCGCCCCATTTGTAATGTTAAAAAGCAAACTTCTTAGATAAATGTAAAATAAATACCTTATTACTTTTGCAAATTTACTAATAGCCTAACATGAATTTTTAGGATGTAGCGCACTCCTACTTTTCTATTCTCTTCTTTGCCTTGCTCTTCACTTTTGCACTTCTCGGATAATCTTTTAAAAGCTTCTCTGCTTCGTTTTCCATATTATACTCATTCATGGGTGCAGCTAAAATAAACGTAGTTATTATTATTTGAACCACTATTATTAAAAAATATATATGAAAAATGGGCAAGATAAAAATAATAGAAATTATTGAAGGATACCGGTATGACCTATAGAACTCAGTGAATAATAATAATTTACCGAATTATAAATTAAAATCTATAAAGTACACTCTGGCAAATAGAATTTCCAGATAAAAGATTATAATAGGTCTCTGTATTTTCATGCAGTCTGTCCACCTCTATTCGGCCTGATGTCGTATCATATCTTTAAAACTGTAAATAAAGTTCCAAATAATTATCTTAAAACACAATATTTACTTACTTATTTTCATCCACAATTAGTTACTAGTTGGCTTTAAAATTATTAACTAAGTAGGCACATTATTTGTCGTCATTCTCAAATTCAATTTCATCAGGTTTATTGTCAGATTTGACAATACTTTCACGTGATTCACATTTTCTCTCCAAGCTGATTTCAGTATTCAATTCTTGAGCCAAATTAATATTTTATTTTGTAGGTTTCTCAGTGATTGAAAATACGGAAATGTGTATAAATCCTCTCATTTTTTAAGCTTTCTTTGGTATTCTGAAAGTATAAAAAATCTTAATAAATGTTTGTGGTTTCGAACACGACATTAATAACTAATTAAATATTCAATCATAAGTTTTTCATAATATGAAGTTTAATAGGTTATGTTATATTTTTATACATTTATACTCACTTTTATAGTCTAGAATGAAGACACTCACATAAAGCTGAACTAAATAGATAAAACACAAAGATACAACTTTAAAATATTTCATACAGCCACTAACAATAATTATTATTTAAAATATTTGAGAAAATAAAAACTAATAAAGCATGGTTGCTGTGTGTTTAGGGTATTTTCTATTTGCTTTGGCCTGACCAGTTTGGCCGGCCGAAATCAAAATGGCGCTTTATTTAAATATATTAGAGACCTAATAGGGTACATTTTAAGGAGATTTAGGGCTCTTAATTGGATATCCGTTGTTAATCCAGATGTTAGTCGACATAGTTAATGCCAAAATGGAACCTATTCAGGATAGCCCATTGACATCCATAAAATGATATCCTAGACCGTACTGAAATGGGCTGTCTTGAGGACGTCCTAAAGTAGGATATCCTAAAAGGATATCCTAAAAGGTTTCTCTATTTATTTTACGTACTGGGATAATTCAGGTACGTCAATTTGTCATCCCATATCCCGATTGTGCTGTGTGGGAGGATCTAAGGTCGCAATCTCATTAACGCCCCAATCAAGATTCCCCACTTTTTCAGTTTTTTCATCGGATTCCCAGGGTTATGAGGTTAAGCAGTTATGGGGTTTTACGATTTTTTTGAGTTATGAGGTCAATACTGAAGCACCACAATGTTATTAGTCTGATTTAAATGAGCTGGGTAAGCAATATTACGATCCACTTTTTTGGTGTTAAAAAAACTGACGTACTGGGGAAAGACTAAGGTCAGATTCGTGTTTAGCGGCTCGAAATACAAGGGATAGTTATGGTCAGTATCCCAGCACAGACCACTTTTTTTTGCAGGTCTGTGTTAATAATGCAGTCAATCTGTCATATAATTTAAGATGTAAATAATTCCTAGATTCCAAGATTTTTTTTATAATGTGGGAGGTGCCTCAATCATTAGTTAATGTTTTCTATAAAAATATCGTGGCAGCTACAGACGCCGTGTTGAAGAAATTACGTTAAATGAAATGAAAAAAACAAGTTTTTCTCGATTATCTTCTTTCCTGATAGTTCTATCCTAAAATTAAATATTACCAATAATGTAGGGAATAAAAAAAGTTACAACTTTTATTTTAACAAGTTTCCTCTATTGTTAAAACTTTAGAGCCGCCACAAAAGTAAACATTTTTGCTTTACTGTATATTTTTGCTATTATATTAATCTCTGTCCTTGTTGGTCATACGCAGTAATTAGTTATTATCAATATTGTATATTTCCTAAAACTTTTGTTAAACAATTTTCTTCCATAGTCAATTGTTTATTGCACGAAATCCACCACACAGGATGATTGCCAGAGATGTGTAAATTGTCATGTTTTATGTAAACATAATTTTGGAGAAAAATATTATTATTAGGTTTCAGATCCACACAAAAATACGAATGTTTACAATATATCGAAACTGTATAATATACAGTGTCTCTCAGGTTCGAAGATATTAAAGTATTTTTAATAGGACCATTACGAAATAAGTGGCATCACCTAATAGATTATGCCATATTGGAGCAACATGTTATTTGAATAAGTATTTCCAGTCGGCCACTCCCGATTGCAACTTTTACTCGTTTTATACTTTTAACGTAATAACTGCGTATTTGTTATTTTCTGGTGGTTTGTATATACAGCTTAATTATTATTTTAAGAATTACTGCATTTTTAAAATATTTTAAAAATAAACTCATAAAACACTTAAAATAAACATACAACCGTAAGAAGGATATTAATCAAATCTATTTATTTGTTAAAAAGGGATATATAATTCATTCAAATTCTTCGTTTTCACTTGTTCAAGATGATCGAAATTTAGCATTTATATTATTAATTAATGAGGAACCTACCTGCCGAAAGTTTAATTATTAATGTCCCGAAATGACAGAAAGCATTCATTATCTAGTGATGAAATAAAAAAAAAGAATAAAAAATTCAAAAAATCGAATAGAATGAACGACTACGATCAAAAAAATCAGTATAAAAACAAACGAAAGATTGCATACCAGCAATCCTAAAACTGTTCCAAATGTGTTTGGAAAATATTGCTCTACAAACGCTACTACACGATTAAATTCGATTTATGGTAACAAGTATTAACTGCATAGAAGATAAACCCAGCAACTCGCTTCCAAACTATCATTGACGAAGATGGAATTAAAAGTGCAATTCGATAATTGAAATCGTCTGGTTGTGATGAAGTTTCTGCGCGTATCTGTTTAGATAAAAGCATATTTCCCGACACACTTGAGGGGTCTACTCACGACCAACTTGCTGGATCCAACATTGTCGGTACGCTTTGAAGATTGCTGGAATTTCAGCATACCAGCTCATTTTTACGAGTTGGCATGACAATGTTCAAAGTGTACCGATAAGGTTGGTTGGCTGGATCATCTTAGGGGGGTCTATAGACGATCCAACCAACCAATCAACCTTCTCGGTACACTCTGAAAATCGCCATGCTAACTCGTTTAAAGCCTCTGTTATGCACAATGCAATATTTCATATAATATAATATCCTACTATGAGGAAAACATGTAATGCAAACCGTGCAAAAAAGGATCATCAGTTTGATGTTCAATATTTCTTTTAAGGGAATCTTGCCGACAATATTTTTTTAGATACAAACTGACTGTAGCCTGTATAGAAACACTATAATACGTAAGGAAAAATATAGCTACTGTTACTACTACTACTTCTGAACAACATCGTTGGACATCTGCTCAAAAACAGGTCTCATAATACGACTTTGACATTTCACTTTACAATAAATTTCCTGGGCAAATAAAAAGTTCAAAGCAGCGAACCAGACCCATGTATTCCTATGTATTTTCGGTCTCGGAATCCGAATCGTACACCCCCAAAATTATTAGCTAGAGCCAAAAAACACCCCTGAAAGGGGTAAAAAGAATATTAAGCTACGAGAATAGTTATTACATCTTAATCAATCGAATTATACGAATTAAGGTTAAACAGCAGCGTACATACAATAGATATGAAACACAACCCCAGGGAGGGGCGAAAACTAGCCCCTATATATAAAAAAATCGATCCAAAACAGCAATGACTGCTGAAAAAGCTCAAAATGTCTAAGTTTTGTTAAAGTGATAAGAAACTGCATCAGGTCCGACGTAATCTTCATAAACTGCCCCTATAGAGTTGAGAACAACCACTCCCCAAGTTTAAAGGACACGAGAAAAACAAGAAAAAATGTAAAATGCAACAAGATTTCTATTTTCATGGATGCTATGATTGGCTGAAATTGCGTAGTACTCTAAAATAAAACTAGAAACTTACGTACCATCAACATTATACAGTGTCAACCCTCAGAGGGTGTTGACTATAAAAAGTTACAGTGACTTCTATAAAAATTCGAAACACCTGCGTTGTGTGGAAGAGAGAAGAAACTAGACTATGTTCGACGCTGTGCTTGAAAACCATCCCCACGGGGTTGAGCGACGCCGATTTTTTTTTGACCCCCTATAAAAAAAACTATGGAAATGAAACGAATAAGCAACAGTATAGCTTTTTCTTGAATTACGGTAGTTTACATCCTTTCTGGAGGTGTTACTTAATAACATTTATAGGACATGAGTTTCAAACTCTAAGTGTGCAACACGATTTTTGCCAATCATAGCATCCATAAAAATGTAAATCCGGTTAGTTTCTCTCTGTTTTTCCAGCATCCTACAGATATATGAAAATCACCCCCACTCGCAACCCCGTGGGGGTGGTTTTCAAGCACATCGTCGAACATAGTCTAGTTTCTTCTCTTTTCCACACAACGCAGGTGTTTCAAATTTTTATAGAAGTCACTGTAACGTTTTATAGTTAAATCTTACATAGGAGGAAGTTTTCACACCCTCTGAGGGTTGACAGTGTAGGATGTTGATGGTACGTAAGTTTCTGGTTCTATTTTAGTGTACTACGCAATTTCAGCCAAATGAAAATAGAAATCCTGTTGGATTTTACGTTTTTTCTTGTTTTTCTCGTGTCCTTTGAAGGAGAACCCAGTTTATGAAGATTACGTCGGACATGATGTAGTTTCTTAACACTTTAACAAAACTTAGACATTTCGAGCTTTTTCAGCAGTCATTGCTGTTTTGGATCGATTTTTTTATATCTGGGGGCTAATCTTCGCCCCTCCCTGGGGGTGTGTTTCATATCTATTGTATGTACTTAATTTGTATAATTCGATTGATTAAGAAGTAACAACTATTCTCGTAGCTTCATCTTCTTTTTATCCCATTTCAGGGGTGTTTTTTGGTTCTAGCTAATGATTTTGGGGGTGTACGATTTTTTTTTAACCCGGGATTCGGATTCAGCGACCGAAAATACATAGGGATACGTGGGTCTGGTTCGCTGCTTTGAACTTTTTTTTGTGGAGCTGTGTAATTGATACTGGCAACTTTAATAGCTTCAACAAAAACAATAAAACTGCTATATATAATGTTTGCATACGTCAGAAATAAAAAACTAACTACTTAATTTAAAAACAATTATAAAAAAACAGAGTCACGATAACACAATATAATAAGTAGTAGTCATAAAAACTAGTACCTCAAGTAGAGGGAAAAACGTAAAATATAAAATTGTTAAAACCACAAAAAAAAAACAGTTAATGCAAAAATGCTAAAATATAGCGTTAAATATAATGATCTAGTTAAACAGACAATAAATTAGGCAAGGAGCCAAAATAGTCAAAGTATTCGTCATATGAGTAGAAGGCATTCTGTAAAAGGATATTTTTTATTTTTAGCTTAAATATGTTTACACTCATATCTAAATTTTGAAAATCTTTAGGTAACACATTAAAAAATTTTATTGATAGATATAGGTAGATATTTTGAGATTTACTTAGTCTATATTTGGGCCATCTTAGTCTATATTTGGGCCATCTTAAATTTGTTTTTGCCCTAGTGTCTTGCTTGGTAGCTTTGTTACTTTTTAATTTTTTAATATGACACAAGCATTCATATATATAACATGACGGCAGTGCTAATATATGGAAACTTTTAAAAAGAGGTTACAGTGGTCATCATATTTAGCTTGAGTCATTATTCTTCTAACTTTTTTTTGTAATTTAAATATTTTGCTCGAATGATATGATGCCCCCCATACTATCACTCCGTACGTCATTATGCTGTGACAAATGGAAAAATAGACTACTCTTAAGCAATCTGCTGTAATTTTGTTGCTGAGTTGTCTAATTATATAAATTCAAGTCAACCGTTTTGATAAGCTGTGAACTTGGAACTGAATTTAATTAATTATCCAAATGCACACCGAAGAGTTTAATACGTTCGTTATTTATTTCTCATTTTTTCACTGCAAAATTTAGTTTTTGTTTTACCATTATTTGTGGTAAGATAATTACTCCTCCAGTTCTTTATTAAATTATCAGCTTCTTCTTCCTTAGTGCATACGTTGGAAAACAGCTCGTTGCTTAGCAAAAATATCATCAGCACACATTATTGGAGACACTTCAGTAGCACAATTGAATGATACATCATTAATGTATATTATAAACAGCGCAGGGCCCAGAACTGACCCCTGTGGCACTCCATAATCAACACTAGAAAGTTTTTATACTCTATCACTTCACAACTTAACACACCGTTGACGGTCCGCAAGATAAGAGATAAATAGATTTAAGGCTTTTCCTCTGATCCCATAATATTCCAATTTTTATATAGAACACCATGGTTAACTGTATCAAATGCTTTAGACGTGTCGTAAAATTTTGCAGAGCATAGTTCACATTTCTCAAAAGCTTCTTAATGTTTCCGTACATTTCACAGATTGCGTCAATAGTAGATCTCTTCTGTCTATAGCCGAATTGGGCATCGGTTAGTAAATTGTTTTTTTCGAAGTATTCTAGTAGTCGATTTTTAAAAACAATCTTAAATATTTTTGAGATAATAGATATAATAGAGATAGGTCTATAACTGTCTGTGTTATTAAAGTCACCTTTTTGTAACACAGGTGTGATTTTTTGAATATATCAGGATAAATTCCGCGTTCAATACATGCAAGAACATCACCAGCTAATTTTGAAATTTCACTGTTAAGTTTATATATATATATATATATATATATATATATATATATATATATATATATATATATATATATATATATATATATATATATATTTATATATATATATATATATATATATATATATATTTATATATATATATATATATATATATATATATATATCCTTAGATTTAATATTTTTTAATCTAATATATAAAAATCTCGTGTCAGTGTTTGTTATTGAACTCCTCGGAAACGGCTTGACCGATTTTTATGAAATTGTTGGTGTATATTTGGTAGGTCTGAGAATAGGTCGTAGGCTATTTTTTATACCACTAGGTGATAAGGGTAGCCCTATCCAGAAATTTTATTTTTATTTTTTGGACAAAAATTTATAATTTATATGGCAAAACAACGTTTGCTGGGTCAGCTAGTTGTGATATAATAGTTAACATTTTCAGATCGCGAACTGGAAATAGAAAAAAGATATATTTACACTATGTGCATTCTTTAGAAAATCTGAAAACTTCGTATTGTTAACGTTATCAAAGTTAGTCATTAAGTTATTTATAGCATATATGTAGTATATATACTATTATACTATTATTAGATTATATTTTTTATTATAATTTTAGATATTGTATAAAAATGTATCTTATCAACGACGATTCCAATCTGTTTACATGGCTTACTGGATAATAAACTATTATTATCATCATTCTGTAGAAAAATTGCAAATGATCCATGACGTAAAACTTTGATGTGGCTAATTGAATACAGTTTTCAGAATCTCCTGAGCTTGTATCGCTTATTAATACTCTTCGTGTAGGACTGAATGAATCATTTCAGAGTACCTTCTTTACGTGTCATCCACAAAAGTTGTCATCGATTTCGCGTCTTATCCTTGAAGAGGTTGCCTACCTCGGCGAAATTCTGCCGGATCGTACTATACTATTACCAAAGACAGTTAATCTATGCTTTTATTTGTTGAGTTGAAGAACCTGTGGAATCCCCGAAAACAGCACGTAACCTTTTCATAATATGTTTGTTCTCAGTATATTTAATTCTTGTTATTTAAGCCGCATCAATATTAACTGAATTAAAATCTTGAAAATAAATAGGAAAGTCAGTATTTATTGTAGCTTTTTTCTTATTTTTACAGTGAATGAACATTTGTTTCTTTTCAAATTAATTAAATCTGAGCAACAATAAAAGCCATGTTATGTGGTGTTGAACAGTTTCATTATTATTTATATAGTAATCATAGTTAGACAACTTTATTGTTTTTCTCTACAATTACTTATCCAAAGTTGAATGAAGAATAGGTAAAGTACAAAAACTGTACTACCTACCGCGTGCCCAGATTAGGGCAACAAAATACAGAAAGTAGGTAATTTCTTAGTAAATAAAGAAGTGTGTAAGTTGAGATTTGCTTCATACCTAAATAATATTTTCTAATCATGATGAAAGCAAATAAATAAAAAATAATTGATTGTAAAAATAAACTAGTGGAAGCATTATACTCTTCGCCGATTTACTGAGCTTTTTATATAATTGTTACACATTCTATAGGATATTCTTCGAATTTTTCTTGTAAATAATGTTAGTTTTTGGGCATTCTAAATTTTGTGATACCAACTTTGTTGTGAAAAAAAAATATGAAAAAAAAAAATCACGATGTGAGGGATCGAACCCGGGACCCTTGGATTGCGAGACGAAACTCTTGCCGCTACACCACAATTTCTTATTACTAAAATTGTTAATGAGTGTAATATATACCATTAGAAAATTTATTGTGATTATTAGGAAACAGATTAGTAAAATGTATTAAAAAAAAAATAGTGATAGGAAATAACATTTCGCAAGGTTTCTATTTATTACAAACCATAAAAAAATGTACAAAATATTTTTTTAAATTTTAAATTACTAATAACTTTTTTATTTACCAATCTATTTTGTTTAAAAACAATAGGGTTCTTCCTCTAGCTAACACTAAGTTACTCTCCAAATTTCAATACAATCGGATTTTTCTTTCTTGAGTTATCGTGCTTACAAGAAACGTGACGGACACACAGACGGACAGACGGACATTTTGAAAGTTGTTCAGAATTCGTTCACTAACATAACGATATAAAAAATTTTTCTCTACGAGCGATATTTACTGATTTAGAAATGTGCCGATCAAATACAATATACTCTTCGTTTTTGCGAAGAGTATAATAAAGAATAGGCTTATAAATAATGAATTAATGTTTCTACACTCTATTGATGAGAACTAACGAGTTCGAAAAAACTTGTACAACTTTTCTAGGGTTGAAATAGAATGTAGGGTTCAATAATAAATGTTGTGAATAACTGAATTTCAATAAATGATTTAAGTATTTTAAATATATATTTTTTTTCCCCCTTAAAATGCTAGGAATCCTATCATGTCATTTAATAAACATAACATAACATAAACACACCACAGATAGTAGACAACCCCCAAATCCAAAGCCAAGGCTGTCCGGAAGGGGGTTACACATTAGGAAAAACGCAGACATACATCCACACCCACCCGATGTTGTCAATACCGGGGCTGGGGGTCGAACCCAGAGCGCGGTAGCGAGTCGATCAGCGTATTCGCCACTCAATACGCCTTAACCGATTGAGCTACCGTGCCGGTGACTTCGTCAGTATTAGTTAGAAGATTAGTTGTTTTGATTGGTTCTCCAATGATGAGTGTTTTAAAGTGTTTTACTAAGTATAGTTGAAGCAAATGAAATAGTGATCGACGTACCGCCTATCTGGGCGATGATGTAGAGACGCAGAGCCGGATTTAACTATATTGTTCGCTCGTTTACTTTTTCAATGCAGGTATTTGTCAGCCGCGGCTTGTGAAATTTAGATTGGTCAGATCTTAGTATTGAGTCATGGGACGAAAGCCATATTTTGTGACATGAGTACCAAGATAAAATAAAGCAGTTTTGCGAAAAAAAAAATTGCATCGAAATTTGCGAAAGATGTTACGGTCGATTTTCACATTTAATAATGGCCAGAATTTTATGTACTAATTTTCGTTATTTTCCCAAATTTTATTGTGCATTTGTGCATATTGATAATCTCTCTCGCCAATAGACATTAATAGAGTATAACTGGTTGCATAATAGCGCTACCTGATTTTTCACGTCGGCCATTGATAAGTTTGATACAGGAAGTACGTTCAGATATTCATTAAGAGCGTGCATTGCAAAAACGCCCTTTTAAAGCTTCTACAATGGCCAGTATTGTTGATTAAACCTTCTTTTGGTGGGTAGATTGATGAGAGGACGGCCTTCGAAGTATATTATGATAATATTTGTGGATATAAACGAATTTAGGAAAATCTATTCTAGTTGTGGGATATACCGTGAAGTGGAAATTCTGAACATACTGAGACGGAAGACAAGAACTTGACATTTTGATAGGGAACATTTTCTTGGTCATTTTTCCTTTTGCTGCTAGAAGATTGAGTCGTCTGAATACGAGTTTTAGCAATATTGTAAGTTTTGCTCCATTTATGGGATTTAGTATTCATCACGACAAGATTAGTCGTATTTCCATTTGGTTTTGAGTATCGTTTTGGGGAAATACAGCTACGGATTTCCGGATAAAGTCAATTTTCAAAGCACGTGGCGTCGTCTGAATGCAAGACTTTGGAGTGCCATTTTGACGGCACAGGACCTCTTTCAGCCCACATCACATCTCAGGTACGTCTCTGAAAACCCACTTAAGGTTGAAATAGATTTGTAATTTAGGTTATTTATTTTATTGCAGGGCTGTTTGTTTGTTAGTTGTTTGATTGTTGGGTATGTTACAAGTATTGGGATCTATTTATTAGTTTATGGCTATTTGGATTGTTACCTTATGATTTTACTTGGATCTGTTACTCGTATTCTACTTGAGCTTTTATGTCACATTCTACACTTTACGAGGGACTTCCGTCTGACTCTGGTTTCAACTTCTAGTCCAGATTTTGGTGTCTAGATGGTGGATTATTGCCTGACATCTTGCGTATATATGGTACTTCGAATCTCGGCACGTTACCTTAGAATCCACGTAGATGGTCTACCACCTGCGGCTGTTATCACCTAGAATTACGCTACCCTGGTAGGACGGGAAAAGGTATTCAGACACTACCAAAGATAAGCGGAATCATATTCTCTTAACGAGGGATCCGGTACATCAACTTAACGTCCACGGGACAGTAAAATAAATTTTCAGGGAATATTGGTAATATTTTGCTCGTAACGTAAATCTCAGTAACATTTTAGATTTCAGTAATATTTGATATATTTTGTGTATCGTTACTTCACTAACTGAATAGTTTTGCCTTATTTTACAAATAGATGTCAATAATTTTAAGTAATTTTTTGTTTTACCGTACCTTGGGTCACTTGTAGTTTTTTTCACGCTTCTGGCATATTACCTTTTGTATATTTATCAAGGATTAATTATTTTGTAAGGTATTTTGTGTATATTAGGTTAAGCGTGTGGGCCCCACTTATTAGTTCACTTATTAGGGTATATTGTGATACATTGTACTAGTCCAAATTTATCGGTGATAATTGTGAAATATTTTGTACTACGTACCCTGATATTTTATTAAATGTTTAATTAGAACGACGTTGTCTTTTATATCTGACCACCTACACCACCCCCAAGGACTAGTCGGCCATGTGAGACTCCCTCCTCACTAGCGTGGGTGACTACCCTACCCTGCGTTCGAGGTTTAGCAGCCTTTGGGCCCCCTTTTATAAGTGGGCCTAGGCCCTGTAACAAAGAAAGTTATAAAAATGAGTTGAACATCTTGGGTTTTTGTAAAAAGACTCATTTAAATTTTATAAATTTTTTTTTCAGAAAAAGGAGGAAAACAATATTTAATAGAATCTAAATAAGTCTTTTTACAAAAACCCATTTGTTGTGTGGTGTTCAATTCATTTTTAAAACTTTTCTTTTTGCAAAATTCGATGGAATTTTTTTTTGCAAAACTGCTTCAATGTACAAAAAACGTATTAACTTGAAATAAAAGTAGTGACTACACCTATAATAGTAGTTACAGTATCTACAGTTCGCTTAATATAAATTGTTACTACCTAGCAAGAACCGCGAGGAGGTATGAGCATTTCTCGCCAGGAAAGGATGGGTATGGAATATTAATATAGGATAAAGAGATTATTTAAAATGTAACAAGAAAACTTTAAAAACAAAATAAAAAAAACTCTAAAAATAGTAACAGAAACAAATATTTGTCTCAATAAATAAACTAAAAATAAACTGTAATAATAAAGTTATGACTACAATAAAAACAGAAAGATGAATCATTGCAAAAATAAAAAAAATCATAGAAATTTTCATCTAGATAATAAATGGGTCTATTTTCCCTGAGTTGTTTTATCTCTTCTAGATATGAATGTCACCAATCTACTATTCGTCTGCTTTCCATAATCGCCATTCGTTTATTAATAGTTTGATATTTAAATCCAATTTTTTTCATCCAATTTCCTAAAGTTGTTTTGATATATTTTAGAGGATAATCTATTTCCTTTAGTTTTCTGTCTATCACGTCAAAACTTGGAATTTCATTTGAAAAGTTTTGCTAAAGATGGGTCCAAAGTTTTCTATTTACCGGCGTCGGGTCGTTGTTTTCTTGGGAGGGCACCTTCTTTCACCAGTTTGTGTATTGTCGAACGGGGAACTTTTGTCAGAAATGCTGTTTCACCTATTACGTCCAAATCATCCAAATTAGGGTCATTAGCTTTTCGCTCCAAAATACGATCGTTACATTTATGCAAATTTGTTTTCTGTCCACGTCCAAATGTACTCGTTTTTTTTTTTTCTTACTGAAAACACTGATGGATTTTGATTTTCTCTATCGCTGTAATCACTATCACTTTCATTTTCACAAACACGATTAGATGTAGACGTAGATGCCTCACACGGTCGAAACATTTTTATATAAAATATATTTTATATTAAAAAATAGATATAAAATAATAATAATTTGTAATACTACATTTACAAGATCCCCCAAAGCACTGCCATGAATTGGTAACAAAACTTACTAAAATTATTTTCAAAAACACATTACCAAATAAAGAAATATAAAGTAATTATCGACAGTATAAGCTCGACTGCGGTATCTCTAAGTACGCGGTCCTGAATTAAAAATAACAGTCTAACGGTTTACGCCTACACGCCTCGTCAGATGCCGACATCGATATCATCTCTCTCATATTAATGTAAGCGGAGTAAAGACGGGAGATCTACTTGCCCGGCCTATTCATTCCTCTTCCCTCATATCGTCTAACCCCTCACACTATTAAGACTACTTCAACTATAGTATATTAGCGTGACCAGTTAAGGTACCAATATACAGAAAATAGATAATTTCATATTAAATTAAAAAAGTGTGAATGACTGAATTTAAATAAATGATTTAAGTATTTTCAATACATTTTTTTGCTTTAAAATGCTTGGAATCTTATCATGTAATTCACTACTTCGTTAGTATTAGCTAGAAGAGTAGTTATTTTGATTGGTTCTTCAATAATGACAGTTTCAATGAATCAAAACAATGTCATTATTGACAAGTGTAAAATAAAGAAAAAAAGCGTGACATAAAGAAATTTATCTACGACTAACGTTTTATATGTGTCAATTTTGCTATATAATATAATTTATTTCATCATTAGATACTAGATACTATTTTTAAAAAAACGTGGTGGCCGACACTCATTTCCAGACACTTAGAAACAGTGCCAAAAACAAGATTAAATCTATGAACTTGTCGATGAACGTTTAGATCTATGTAAATAAAATAAATATAAAGATAATACTGAAAATATGTTTGATCTGTGCAGTAACTTCCAACATTTTAAATAAACGTTTATAGATTTACAATCAAAAATATCAAAGTGAAATCCTCAGATTAAAACAAAAAGTACACCACGGTCTTAATTGACAATAAATACATTTCCTCTGAGCAATAATTAGTTGGTTGATAGTCTATTATCTAATCTCTCGCTGCGTTTATATTAAATTATAAAAAAGTATTATAATATAGTAATTTTATAGGTATAATAAACAGATTAAAGATTAGATATGTTTATATTAATATATACCAATTTTCGCAAATTATCATTGACAGAATGAAAGCTTGTATTTATAGGTTTCATCCTGTTTGTTTTATCCAAGACAATAATAAGCAGGCCACATGGCACGCCTCTGTGTCAATGAAATAATTGCCCCCTCTTATTCATTGGGGTAGGGGTGCCAAAATGAGCTGCAGACGAAAACTTTTTCAAGGTCAAAAGGCATCAAATTACAGTTAAAAATTTGTTTTCAAAAAAGAGGTTTTTAATATTCTGATGCTTTAGTAAAATATATGCTATTTTTTTTTATTGTTGATAGCCAGCTGGCAAACATTAAAAGTAGAGTAACTACTCAACATTTACAGCTTGAATTTGGATCTTTAGCAGTAATTCCATATCTACATGGTTTTCGAATAAATTACGAAAAAACGGAAATAGATTTTCTGTACGAACGGTTTTTCAAACGGGAGCCACATTAAGATATGTTTTATCGAAAACTAAACCATTATCATTTAACATTTTTGTTTCAGTTTATATAGTCTTAGGTGTGAGACATTTTGTACTAGAAGTATTAAAACCAGCCTCTGTCTGATCCTTTTGGTGCAGAGGTTTATTTCATCAAAATTTTTAAATATTTTTACAGTGGCAAAATACCCAACAAACATAAGAAATAATACAAAGGCTTCTAACGAAATTGCTTTAAAAAGTATAAAAATATTGATAGTTTTAAAAATAAAATGGGAAATTACAGTTTTTCTCCTTACAGCACTCCAATGGATGTTAAAATTATTTGGGTTAATACCCTTTATATAATTACTCTACAAAGGGAGAGGGTCAATAAGGCCGGTTTTCGGCCCCCCTCAAATTTGGCAAAAAGAAAAAAGAAAATGTTTTTTAACAGTCTAGGGTCAATTTAGAGTCGATTCGACCACAAACGGAACCAACCCCCACCCCCCTCTTAGGGTCATTAAAAGTCAAATTATGAAAAAGCCGTGAAATAAACTCGCCTTTTCGGAATGAGTAGGCTTATTCTGGGACTTCGATTTAATATATATATAGGTTTTTTGGGTCGCTGATTCCGGATCCGAGGTCAGTTTGTCTACAGTGTGTCCCAGGATAGATGTAACAAGAGGTGTAATGGACCAAAAATGTTGGAATTTTGGAATGGTATTTGGGGATTGAGTCCTGCTTGTTGTAAAACTAAAGTATACCAAAAATGACTTGATTTGGTGTTCTACAGGGTGTTTATAAGCAAAGTTGTAAAAATCACCACTAATAAAGTACCTTTATTTTTCAAAATATGAAAAAATTCCACTAAGAAAAGTTATTTAGAATGCAATTTTATACCTCTATACCTTTCAGGAATATAAAATTATTTATTTGAAACTTCCCATTTTTTGCGAATTAAGAGTTGAATTCATATTTAAAGTTGTCTAGGAGCAAATGTTAATCATCTGCTTTTCTCATAGCCTACTTTTAGCTTCTACATAATTTTAAATATTAATTCGCAAAAAATAATTTCTATGCAGTTTTAATTGAATGGTTCAACATAAAATAATTTATTGAAAAAATGGGAAGTTTCAAAAAAATAATTTTATATTCCTGAAAGGTATAGAGGTATAAAATTGCATTCTAAATAACTTTTCTTAGTGGAATTTTTTCATATTTTGAAAAATAAAGGTACTTTATTAGTGGTGATTTTTACAACTTTGCTTATAAACACCCTGTAGAATACCAAATCAAGTCATTTTTGGTATACTTTAGTTTTCCAACAAGCAGGACTCAATCCCCAAATACCATTCCAAAATTCCAACATTTTTGGTCCATTACACCTCTTGTTACATCTATCCTGGGACACACTGTAGACAAACTGACCTCGGATCCGGAATCAGCGACCTAAAAAACCTATATATATATATATATTAAATCGAAGTCCCAGAATAAGCCTACTCATTCCGAAAAGGCGAGTTTATTTCACGGCTTTTTCATAATTTGACCTTTTAATGACCCTAAGAGGGGGTGGGGTTGGTTCCGTTTGTGGTCGAATCGACTCTAAATTGACCCTAGACTGTTAAAAAACATTTTCTTTTTTCTTTTTGCCAAATTTGAGGGGGGCCGAAAACCGGCCTTAATGACCCTCCCCCTTTGATCCCTTGTAGTTTCCGTGTTACATTTTTCGAAATACGAGCATTTTTTTGAGAAAAGTGCAAACATTGGTCGCCATTTTAACTTATTTGAAAAAATTCAACTAGACAACAGATTTGCTGTTAAATTTCACGTTATCTAATATTCTTTCCCAGCCTACCCCCCCACAAATCAAATGCCAATAAAGCCAGTAAACTCATTTCTGAGACCCAGAATTGTGCAGATTTCCTTTCCTTGTTTCATACTTTGCTTCTGATGTTCCACTAACCGACCAGAGCAAGCATTGCTTGTCAAAAGTAAAATATCACGCTGGTATCGTACGTATGCGTGATCTGGAATTATGTGGACATCTGCAGAGTTAAAATTGAAGTTGATTTCGCTCATAAAGACTCTATCTTGATCTCTATGATATGATATACCCAACATCACGAACAATTTGGTTCCTTTATTGATTCTTTATTCATTTCGTATCATCGCATTCGCATCCATTCGCATCATTTTTTCACTCTATTATATATGTAGTGGGTATAAGCCGTCATTATTAATGACGCTTTGCAAAAGTCAAAACCTGCTGTATATTCATTATATTCAAATGTGGATTTAGAATACAAATTAGTTCATAATAAAACAACATAACTTACAAATTAAATGTTATAATAAATTAGGCGTTGTGGCTAAAAAATTAACTTTATTGTGAACCAACGGCTGTAAAAACTGGTCGTTTAAACCGTGCACACTAGGCCGAGGTTCAAGTAGGAAATTTTCAGCAGGCGCTCGTATGAACCTACTAAAGGTAAAAAACGCAAAAAGAGTGAGCAGAAAAAGCACGAATCGTGTTTCATTGTGCTCGGCTAATTAACATAGTTCATTGCCACTGTTCAATGTCTACGAGATTACTAGAAACTATATTCAATGATAAAATGTTTTAGTCGATGGACGTGGTCGATAAAAACGTTATCCATTATATATTGTGTGTAGCAAAAGTTGGAATGTATTAATTTTTCTTCAGTTCTCAGTATGCCACCTACCAATGAAAGACATCAAACTTCTATAGTATGCCCTAGTGTTTAACTGCAGTGTTGCAAACTGCATCTTTTCACGTTTATAGTGCCGAAACCCCACTGTTTTCTATCAGCAGTATGACAGAAGTACAGATAGCTGATGAAGAACGGTCTTTCCAGTGGGTCAAATGTTTAGGCCACCTGTTTAGAAAGGTTGGGTAGCTACTTTTGTAGAGTTTTTAGGCAGATTAAGAATATGTTTGCAACCCACAGAGGGTCTCAAAATACAAGGCATAGTCGGTTTTAGGGGTTATGTATTGACAATGATTATATTTCGAATTGCTTAAAGTGTTTGCAAAATACCTTGTAACTCATCAATTGACAAATATATCATAAATACCCCCGTCAATCTATGCAATATTTTGCCTAAACCCCCCCAAAAAAATAAAAGGAAACTAATTTTTGGTATAGATATTTTCTGATATACTAAAAGTCCTCCTTCCGCAACCCCGTTTTCTTCAGTTCCAAATGTGCACGTTCTTATATTTTGGTTATTTTCTCGAAAACCATTGATTTTATAATATCATGAAAGTACTTTTTTATAGCAGACAAAATTTTCTTTCCAACGACGTATAACAGAACCAATATTTTTTTCCATTACCGCCCCAGAGGAGTTTAAATTAGGGGGCTGATTTAGAAATTAAAACATCTATTTTTTGCCGATTATTTAAACTAAAAATACTTTTTTTAGCCATTTTTAATATCGTTGTCATGAGTCACAACCTTCCTATTTATTTTTAAGCTTTTAGAATTGAACACATGCAGTAGATTACTTAAAGACTTAACCTAAATATATAAACGACAAAATGTTTTCATAAATCCTCTTCTTTTTCTTCTTCAAAGTCATATTTTGTAATACTTTTATCTATTGGTACATGCTTCACGCGGAGTGCTACAATTCAGCCCGACACGCGGCGCAAGTAGTTTTGGACTAACATTGAATCAGTGACAGCAAGAATTCAGGTGCAGGGGATAGTATGGTTGATATGGGAAACATGTGAAGGTATTAGTTTCCAACCCCAGATATCGATTTCCTAGCCAATATTGCACCTAAAAGAAATAGTACAATACTTTCATATATTGGAAGTAGTTTTATCTGAAGATACACTAAGGAACTATTGTACACTATTGATACACTATTGTTTCGTTGCTGCCTTGGTGGGTGGCAAATATGCAGGCTCCGTAAGAGAATCTGCAGATTGTTTAGCCATCGTTCTGTTGTATAAATGGTGGCGAAGCTCATGAGAGAATAAATGAAAATAAAGAGGCTTCAAACATTAATAAGCAAACAAATAATTTCAAATCTGTTACAATAAGTATCCCGGATTGTTACTAAATAATGTTATGGTTCTGCGTATACCGGATGGACGCGAAAAACAGTCAGTCCGTTAATACTGTCAGACACAAAGACAATAATTTATGAAGTCTCGGTGAATTTTCAAATTAGTAATTTTTAGTAGTAATTAATTAATTAGTAATTAGTAATTTAAATAAAGATAGCTTCACTACAATATTTCCGATTCTGTTAAGTTTTATTGGATACCAAATTTTCAATGGGACTGAAATCCGGCGAGCAGGCAAGCTACTCTAGAACATTGAAAACTTATGTTTCCAGAAAATCTCGCGGTTCTCCTGATCTGCGCCTTATCATACGTACAAATAAAATCGTCTCCCATTGTACCTCTCCACAGCGGATTCTAGCATCAACATACCTGCGACTAGTTAAACTTTGGCGTATTGCATCGACGTCTACTTCTGGATCAGTTTTTTGAAAAATGATTGCTCAATATCAGAATATTCAAAGAAGATTAGCATATCGCCTTCTTGCAACTGCATATTATTGAATTTGATGTTGATGATGATGATTCAAACATACTCTCACTTTTTGGATAGCAGTCCCCGCGTACTTAATAATATTCACAAAATTCATCACATATTCATTAGAAAAAGTTAAACGGAGGAGGATTCCTCATGTAATATTATTTGAAACAAGTCTATATGGTTTTCTATTATTAATACTACAATTAAAATATCCAGATTTGACTGATAATCTAAATAATTTAAACAGATACTAAAAAATAAAGTAAATAAGCGAACATTTTAACAAATTCGTTCTTGAAGTAATTACATAGAATAAGGCGAATGAGCGAGTTTAAAAAGTCGCAACATTAAAATATATAAAAGTAAAAATATCCCTCCCCTGTGTAAAAATAATACAGTAAACTAAATTTTTAGTAATGCTAAGGTTTAAGTCAAATATAGCTAACGAATATCGTATTGTGGATTCCACACAATACTAGCATAATGTAATTTTGCTCCAACAAAATCATAAGAAATAGTGTGGAAATGTCCTTAAAAGCCTTGAATCTCTCATAATAGTGGAAGACCAGACCCTCTGAATTCGACACCCTCTATACAACTCGCGAACACCCACCTAAAAAATAGGTAATCTGATGTAAAATAACCCGCTAAACTTGATTTTTGAATTCGCCCATTGATCTGAGATTGCCAAAATGACCAAATTGGCAATTTTCTAAAAAAAATAAAAATTATGTATTATTTTTTGTTTTTCATATAACACGTCATATATTTTTTATTTTACTTCAGAATTTTTTAATTTTTTTACATAATATTCTCTAACTATTCTTTGATATGTTGAAAGTAAAAAACTTTACCTAAAAAATAATTAGTTGGCAAAAAAAAAATAACAACTTTTCTTTGACGCAAAATCTTTAAAATTTGCAGAGTAAAATGTCCGATCGAGGTATCTTTTTTATTTTTAAAGTTAGGTGCCTACTATAATCGAAGAAAATGTTCCGAATGAACTAAATAAAATCTTTTATAAGAAGTTTTTTTTGAAATTTTGCTCCCTTATCGAAATATTCATTAATTGTTTCAGCGTCCGAACGAATGCGCGCTACTATGAATCGGCCGCAATCGCATCTAGAGCTAGACGCAGACACGTGCCGGGTGATTATTATTTTCCAGTATCCATTTATGTTAAGTTGAAAGTGCTGTTTGTCTCAGTCCTTATATTTAGTGTGTTATAAACACATAGTTTGGCATAATAAATTATAATTACTCGGATAGGAAATCAAAGGAAACAAGCTAAAAACGTACTCTTCGCCTGTTAACTGGATTTTTATATAATTGTTATACATTCAATAGGATACTTTTCGCAGTTTTTTGTAAATAATGTTACTTTTAGACATTTTTAATTTTATAGTACGATCTCAGTTGGTAAAAGACTTGGTAAAAAAACTATACCAAACCCCATTTGGGTTTCGATTCCGAGTCAAAAGAACTACACCTAGAAGAATGTAAATTTTTACATTATAAGACACGAGCTATAAAATCATATTTTCACGGTTGTATATTACATTATGAAATGTATATTTGTAAAATATATAAATAATTAGAAATATTACAATGAAATATTTCAACCGGATTTCTATTCAATTACAAAAACATAAAAATTAAAAAAAAATTTTTTCAACAGTAAAATCACAAGAGCTTTTTTTTATCGGATAAATTTCTCTTTGTAACGAAATAATTTTGCCAATCAGTGCTTTTATGAGAAAAACTGACATGAAAAAATCGCGAGACCGGAGATCGAGCGATTTTGTCAAATGTCAGTTTTTCGAGCAAAATTACTGATTGACAAAATATTGAGTTAAAAAGAAATTTATCCATAAAAGAAAAGCTCGAGTGATTTTTGGCAAGATAAATTAACGACAGAATATGTGAACGAACAACAATTAAAATAATTATAATTTTCTCAAAACGACTCATATCGTACAGTATAATTTCCACAAGACTTAAAAATTATAGCCGACAGTACAGATTTTAAAATGACGTGCGACTACTAGATATACTCTGCTTTTGAGGAACAGGTATTTTTATCGTGATAAGAAACGATGCACCTTTTTTTATCGCCGTCAAAGTGACAAAATGTGACTGTCAAATAGACTTTTTTATATAGGAGTTAATTTATCAAATTTAAATCATTAAGTAATAACATTTTTATTTGTCGATCGATTTTGTTCAAGCTAACACTAATTTACTGTCCAAATTTCAGTACAATCGGAATTTTCTTTCTTCAGTTATCGTGCTTACAAGAAACGTGACGGACGGACAGACAGACGGACATTTTGAAAGTTGTTCAGAATTCGTTCACTAACACAATGGTATGAAAATTTTTTGTCTGCGAGCGATATTTACGGCTTTAGAAATGTACCGATCAAATGCAAAATCCGATGACATTTCTGTGGCTCTAAAACAATATTTAGAACAGAAAAATTTATTTTTATCACTAAATCCAGTTTACCATGCACAATGTAGAAGATCGTATACCCGAACTGCTTATAAAAGAAAATCAGAAATTGTAAATCCTAGTACAGAGAATACAAGTAAAAAGGGCATTTCTGCAATGTGCTATTTACAAGACAGCCTACCAAATTAAGCCCAGAATTCCAAATGTTTTAGATTTTGGATGGTACCTAAAGGAGGAAATCTTATTTCCAAAGATGATTTCAAAAAGCCCAAAACCCAATTTTATTGAGTTAACTCCATTTTGTAAATGTAAATTATATAGCTGTACTACAAACTGCAAGTGTAGCAAAGCAAACGCGCAATGTAACATAAGTTGTTTATGCGAAGGAAAATGTAATCTTTAGTACCCACTTGCTGTTATAATTAATGAAAATATATTTTTTAATGTGTATGTTTCGAGATTATCTACATAATTTTATAACATTTAATTGCAAATAGAAACTAAATAATCCGTAGACTCACTTGATCGCTTAAACGACACCACAGATGGGCGACGTTAACAGAAGTTATGCTTTAAATTAATGCGGACGAGTTGCGCGGCCGCTTCCAACAGCGTCATCTCGTTACATGAGCCGAATTTCCAAAAAATATCTTTATAAAAAAGTTTGTTTAAAGTATATGGAACATTTTTCTCGTTTATACTATAACTCTCTCTTTAAAAATAAAAAAGTTACCTCGATCGGGTATTTTTCAACGCAAATTTTAAAAAACCGCGACAATAGAGGGTAATTATATTTTTTTTAGGCACTATATTATTAGTTACACTATATTCTTTGCCGTCAGCCTGTCCAAGATTATTGGAGGGATAATGTGTAAAATATTGGTCAAAATCGGAATTAAAATAAAAAAGATATGATGTGTTATGTGCAAAACAAAAATTAACACATAATTTTAAAATTTTTCAAAAAATTTGCGAATTGACCGATTTGGCAATCTCAAATTAATGGGCGAACTCAAAAATCAAATCCAGAAGGTCATTTTACATAATATCATCTGTTTTTTAGGTGGGTGTTCGCGAGTTGTATAGACTACTTTTAAAATGCTTCCTACAGATTGGCTGCTCTCCGACTATAATAAAGCCTAGATTTTTGTAGGCATTGGCAGTAATATTATTTATACGAGTAACGAAAGTTAATTTTGATATTTAAATTAAATTGGCTGCATCTATTAACCGTTAGTTGTCTTATACGATAATGCATCATGTACCTGAAGTGTCGAACGTTCACTTGAACGAATTTCATATGAAAAAGAAAAATTAATAAAAACCACACTTCGTTTTAGGTGTAAAAACTTGGCAATGAAGTGTTTACGCTTAAATCGATGTGTGGTTTTTAATAACTTTTTTTTTTCATCTACAAACAGTTGGTTCAAGTGAACGTTCGAAACTTTAGGTGCATAATGCATCGGATTATTTCTCTTCGTAAGTCATGGTATTACCAAAATTTTGAATTAAGTAGTCTATAAATTAATTTTTAATCTTGTTGTAAATGACAATCTTCATCAGAGTTAATAGATGCACATAATTTCAGGTCACCAGTATAGAAGAACATAATTTTTTCAGAGATATTGGATGTTCCAAACCTTTTCGAGGATCATGTATATGTATATATCGATGTCACACTTTGATTAATGGAATAGATTTCTAATTATTTTTTGCCAGAGGTCAATACTCCGAATATATTTAAATAAAGCCTCTCCTTTTCTCATATACTAATGCTAGATTTAGTGTTTTATTGTGAGGCTTTCAAATTGTAAAAGAGCGAATGTCCTTTTACACAATATAATGAGTCTCCATTTTCTTTTTCTTTTGTTTATCTCTCACCTACACTTCCCTCCCACAAGCTGCTTTTATTATTATTTATTATAAACAAATAAGGCCATATATATGAAAGTAATTTTAGAAATTACCTTCTTTTTTAAATAGTAAATGAGGATTTAGAAATTGATCATATAGTTCAGTGCACTTAAGTAAAAAAAGTGCGTTATTACGGAAATACTTTGAAGATTTGAATGAAATCTTTGGCAACGTACTCTAAAAATAACCAGTTTAAAAGTTTACCCATTAAAGAAGTGCGCAAATAATTTTTTTTGCAAAAACTCTAAGAAATCACACTTTCAATATATTACTTCCACGTCCAGTGGAAGTATAGTAACGACAAAAAAATTTTTAAA
Organism: Rutpela maculata; assembly: GCA_936432065.2. Classification (NCBI taxonomy): domain Eukaryota; kingdom Metazoa; phylum Arthropoda; class Insecta; order Coleoptera; family Cerambycidae; genus Rutpela; species Rutpela maculata. The sequence continues at coordinate 169,586,156 of OW386288.2, forward strand.
AATTTTTATTGTCCAAATAGGCTTAAAATGTCTTGAAACGTCGAGATTTTAAGTTTGAGCGAAAAAAAAATTTCTGTCTATCTGTCGGTCTGTCTGTAACTTTTTTTTGTGGGGTCGTTTACTCTGGAACCGTTTAAGATATTGACTTGAAATTTGGTACACATATGTACTTTAACGAGATCTAGAACTAGATTATATTTTCATCTTGTTCCGTCGAAGGGTTGGGGGGTAAATTAGGGTAAATTTGGGGTAAATGGGTAAATCAAGCAGGTAAGAGTCCATGAAATTGGTATTTAGTATATACAAGAGAAGCTGAGGTCTCAAAAAAATTTTTGGCATTACCACCCCCACCTCCTTATTAAAGGGGATGAAAAAAAAATGTGATTTAATGCATGTACAGGAACCAGAAACCTCAAAATATTTTTTTACTTCATCCACCCCCCTATCACCACCCCCACCCCACTACCGATGTGGGGTATCGTTTTATGGGTTTTTGGGGTAGAGGATTTCAAATATTATATGTTTAAAGTTCCATAAACAATTATTTTCACATACAAAGGTTTTTCGTTGTGAGTGACTTGGATAGAGAATCTGGATGTGGAAGTAGTGATTCCTTGGGCAGCGGTTTTTTTATATTTTTTGATAAAATATTGATTTCTTAGAGTTTAAAAAAAAAATTATTTGCACACTTCTTTAATGGGTAAACTTTTAAATACGAAAAAATTCTTGCAGGGGTTTTCAAACCACTGATTACAATTTTGATATTATAATTGTAAAATTCAATATGATGGCTTCAAAATGGCTGACTTAAGCTTGAAAATCATGCAAATATCGTAAACAAATACATAAAAATGTTGCACTTTAAAATGAGAACGCTGCCAAATGATAACAGATATGAAAAAAAATGTACAAGCAAAGTGGTAGACAATTAAATTCTCTACAAAATAGTCTGTGAAAGCCTAGTCTGACTTTTATAGAATGTGCAAGGGAAGCATGCAAAGTGACGCATCGTACAGGTTCATGGAATTTAAACGCATATATTGCCAAACCAATAAAAGATCCATAGCCATATTGGAGCCACCATTTTGAATTTTGCAAATTTTGAAATTTTCTGGGGTCGAAAAGGTACGCCTTACCCTCCATTCCTAGCTCACCCAAACAATTCATCGGACAGATAAATATAGGTGAAAACTTTGTTGCACTCTGTCTTAGTTAAAAGTAGAGTGTATCTATGTATGTGCTTATGTCTGAGAATTATTTGGGTACTTTCCGATGAGTTAGGAATTTGACATTTGGTATGAAGACAGGAAGTACCTTCACGACTCCCAAAAAATACAAAAACTTAAAAAATCAATATGGCGTTCAAAATTTGAGTCAACCTATGATTTTTAACGATCCTCGTAGCGGAGCACGGGCATCTTGATAGTCCCACTTAAAGAGTAAAAAATAATAATAATAAATATAGGCTTCGAAAAGATTGTAGCATAGAAAAAATTTTATTATTTTTTTTTTGTAAAAGTTACAGCTGTTGAAAAATTGGTAAATTTAGCACATACGATTTTCGACTTCGAGTTTTATCATAAAGCCAAAAGGGTTGACGAAACCTCAAACAATTCAAGCACCACTATTTACATCCCGTCTGGCGACATTTTTACTATTTAAATGTCTACCTGTAACATAATTATGATAGTTTTGGGCAGTAAATTACACAGGCCCACAAAAAAAAAGTCTTGTAGTTGAAAGGTGAGGTACCATACCGTATGTTTTTTGGTATGCTGAAAACGAATCCGGAGTCAGAATTGACCCATCACCCAAGGATTTCGACATAACCTCAAAAAACTTCTCAGAGATGATCGAAAATACGTTTATAAATAAATTTAAAATTTAAGCGATCATACTACTGTATCTATTTATATTTTGGGGCGTTGTTACCGACTTCATGATCAAATTTCACCCACCATGTCAGCATTTTGACATAACCTAAAAAAATTCATAACTTATCAGCAGATAAATTCGTAAAAACGGCAATTTTTTGGAAAATAAATTTAAGATTTTGAACCACGCGCTCTCACAAAATTGTTCAAGGGCGAGGGTGAAAATAAAATTTTTTCACCTTTTTGAGGTATTTAGAACATTTTAAGATGAAAAACCTAACAACTTTAAACCTAACGTACCGTAAGGCATCTGAGAGATGTGTTTAAGCAAGTTCTGGTAAAGTTTACTGATGAGGTCATTCACCAGAGCAGGCTAAAACTATGTATTTTAGTAAACTGTCTCCAAAGAACGAGCGATGCGTGACCATCGGGGTGCTTTATTTTGGTGAGTCCCCTCGCCTCTCAAGTAAAATATTTTAGAAATCTTTGCTTTGTCCTTTACGGACCTTTTTATCTTGGAAAGATCTTTGATTGGCTCAAAATAAAGCACCCCAATGGTGAGAGGCGAGGGAACTCACCAAAATAAAGCACCCCGATGGTCAAGCATCGCTCGTTCTTTGGAGACAGCTTACTAAAATACATAGTGTTTTAGCCTGTCCTGGTGAATGGCCTCATCAGTAACTTTACCAGAACTTGCTTAGACACGTCTCTTAGATACCTTGAGCTACCTTAGATTTAAAGTTTTTAGGTTTGGGACTAGACGTCTTAAACTATGCTAGGTTTAAAGTTGTTAGGTTTTTCATCTTAAAACGTTCTAAATACCTCACAAAAGTGAAAAAAAAATTATTTCCACCCTTGCCCTTGAACAATTTTGCGAGGAGAGAGCGCGTAGTTCAAAATTTCAAATTTATTTTCAAGAAAATTGCCGTTTTCACGAATTTATCTGCTGATAAGTTATGGATTTTTTTTTTAGGTTATGTCAAAATGCTGACATGGTGGGTGAAATTTGATCATGAAGTCGATAACAGCGCCCCAAAATATATAATATTACAGTAGGATGCACGCTTAAAAATTTTAAATTTATTTATAAACGTATTTTCGGTCATCTTTGAGAAGTTTCTTGAGGTTATGTCAAAAACCTTGGGTGATGGGTCAATTCTGACTCCGGATTCGTTTTAAGCACACTAAAAACATACGGTATGGTACCTCACCTTTCAACTACAAGACATTTTTTGTGGATTTGAGTATTACTCTCCGACCCAACTTTACATAGTCTTAAACCAGTCCTCTTAATTTCACCAAAGAAGTTGCCAATATAAGTCTCAACCTCTGTGTACGTCGAAACTATGTAGGATTATTTGCTGCTCTTTCCCGTTTGACGAAGCTAGTAATACCTTAAAGTTCTAAAAGCTTAGAAATACTCCGTCTACTCGTAGAGCTGTATTATATTGTCAGGCTGCCGAGATCTTAAATATCATTACATAATTAACCTTTAATGAACATATTTACTTTGGATTAATTGCATTAATTAATTTCAGCAGAATCACTAGTTCTGTCTGCGTTAGTTTCATAACTCTGCGGTGTTTATTACCGTGCTTTAGGCAGATCTATGGGAATTTCGTGAGCTTTGGTGTGTTCTAGCAGGGGTCTTAAATTTTTAATGTAATTTGTTTGAAATATGAAAGAGATATTAGTGTCAGCCCCAAAGGAAATAAAATAGAATCCTGTATAGTCATAAATGAAACAAGTTGGAAAGTTGTATAAATCTATTCGATAATGATTATTCTATATGAAAACGATTTTTGGATATACAGAGTGGACCATTAATAATAGGCCATAGATTAAGGGTCGATTCTTTGGATCAAAATATGAGGATATAACCAAATATGCTTTAGTAAATTGTTCCCGTGGAAAAAGATACACGGTGACAAAATTGTATTTTTTTTTTCTTTTTTTTTTGCAATATCTCAACTACCTCTTGACCGAGCTTCTTCCAATTTGGTAAGGAAACATTTTTTAGGCTAAGAAACAATAATTTATGTATTGCGTCACGTTATCCTGTGGAGGGCACCTCATGAGCTATACCTGATTGTGAATATTTTTCTTTTTTTTTTTTTACGAAACGTAGTGGCACTTTTGACTAGAAAATCTCATGCAGGAGTAATTTCTACGTAGAAAAGGTACCCTTGACAGAACTTGATAATTCAACCGTTTTCGAGAAAACTGCCGCATATGTCTCAAAAATTCTTTGAAAACAGACCCAGTGTGAAAAGGACCAATTGTATTTATTGAAAGTGTGCTTGGTGACATCCTAGTTCTGTCAAAATGTCAAACTAATGAAATTGTACGTAAATGACAGAACTAAGATGTCACCAAAGCACACTTTCAATAAACACAATTTTTCCTTTTGTCATTTTTTGACGTCTTTCAGTATTATGAGAGTGTCACTTGCAGTCCCAGGCAAAACAAAATTTACTTTTTCTTCAAGCGTATAACAATACTTACATTATATATTGCAACACGTCCTGGAGAAAAAGCCTATTTTTGTACTAATACAAATATTTTTCATTTTTTTCCTAGGACAAAAATGAAACAATGTACACTGCCGTGCAAAAGTAAGTAGGACAGTGACAGTAGTGGTGTAATATATATGTAATATAAATGTATCTGCTTTTCCACACAGATAATTTACTAATTACTGATCGTATTCAACCATCATTTATCCTTCGTCTCCCAGTTGAAGGCCTTCTTTTAATACTCCTTTCTTCTTATCTCGCTTTTTAACTCTTATAGGTACAGTAATAAGTGCTGCCCTACTTAGTTTTGCACAGTAGTGTACCTATCATGCAACGAATTAACAATCCAAGTAGCTATGACTTGTCATAACTGTCAGTTTTAAATTTCACGTCTGGTCGTTTTTCAAATTGAAAAGCAAAAATGTCTCAAGAAATGCAGTGCACACCACCTGAATTACGTGAAATTGCAAAGTCATTAGTGGTAACATTAATTCCCGCGACATACAAAAAAAATTATGATAATGCGTACGATAAATTTATAAAATGGGCCAAGGACTAATACATATGTATTCAAAAAATGTGATGAAACATATTTTACACATTTATCCAAAAAACTGGAAAGTTCAACTCTATGGGCGCAATAAATAAAGTGGTTAGTACTGTTATGCTTAATTAATAAATAAAATGGTTAGTATTACCTATATTTTATTTTTTTTTGCCAAGATTGAACATATTTGTGTCGTACATTTTTATTTTGATGCTTGAAGAAAAAATAGTATATGTCACTCGGAGTAGAACGCACATTATATGTTTCGCCCAGTTGCTCAGCCTCGGCTTGCGCCTCGGCCGATCAAACTTCTGGGCTCAACATGTAATGTTCGCCTTCTCCTCCTAGTAACATAATATACTATTTATGCCCCAGGACAAAAAAGTAATTTTTTTGACCTGTGACAGAAAAAGGATGTAATAAAAAAGTTAAACAATAATGAAATTCCGACACGAATGAAGCACACGCATTTTTGGCTGCCTCCTGAATGTCGATACTTTCATCATAATCCATATTTATATTGCAAAAACTCTCGTAAATAACTTGAATGTCAGAAATTGTTATGAAGTTATGAATTTGGCAACTTACTCTCAGTCGTAACCAAAGCAACTAGAAAGCGTTCATAGCAAACACACTCCAGTTAAAGTCTAAGCCAACTAATAAGTTAGACAAATCTTGAAATATAAATTTATAATTTTAAATGAATTTTCCTATAAATTGTAATATTGCTAGTAGTACGAAAAACCTCGGCTTATATCGTATATTTACAGGTCTCGAACACTTGCAAACCTCAGCCCCACGGGCTTCGGTGTGAAGGCTGTGTCTCAATCTGTAAAATACACTTACAAGCCTTGGTACATAAATAACTATTTCTGGCGCTGTGAGCGGCAACGCGTATTTTATTTAATATGCCGGCCATGCGATAATAACACAATGCGTTTTTGGTGGTGAAATTCGAGATTTTTAATCTTTATTGTGATTTAGTACAAGAATCAAAGATCTCAATTTTTTTTGGTATCATCCACCCCCACTGATGTGGTATATCATTTAATAGGGGGGTAGACGATTTCGAATATTATATTTATTAAAGTTCTATGAACAATTATTATTTCCACATGTAGTTGAGTGCAAATATAGTATCAAAAATTGTTCTCATTGTAAGGGGCTTAGATAGGAAATATGAATGTGGAAGTAGCGATTCCTTAGGCAGCGGTTCTTTTTTTTTAATATGTGTACCTACTTAGGGTATGCTATGTTATTACTTAAAAGATTATAGAACTATAAATTCACTATAAATTTCTATAAAAAAAATTTTTGGTACATTTCGATGTAAATTGGGTTGAAAAATGTCTTCGTCTTGTATTTTTACTCATGAGTTAATTTATACAGTATGTTTCACTTGAAATAGTAACACCCCAATAACTTTTTTATTTTCTTTTTTTCGATTTGAATCAACTTTACTTAAGTATAGAACAAATTAGGATCTACTTATGACCAGAAAAACATTCTCTTCCTACAAATGCAAAGCCACCTGCGGTACCAAAATATGCGGAGAAAATCAAAAAATCATATTAGGCACATGTTTATCGGAAAATTTTATTAACGAAACTTGTTCAGAATTGACCAAAAACCTTTCCAAAATTTAACAAAATAAAAAAATATATACATTTTGATTAAAATAATGTCCAAGTCCAAAAATATCATAGTAGATTTTTTTGTTTAGAAAACTGTACTATAACAATTTTGCTTGAAATTAAACCCAACTTGCCAGGTAGTTGTCAAGCAATTTACGGTTTTTTTTTAATAATTATTTTTAGTTTTTAAAATTTTTAATTTTTCATTTTTTTATTTTGATTAAATTTTGGGCATAAGGTTTTTAGATAATTTAGATAAGTTTCATTAACAAAATTTTCCGATAAAAAAATGCCTATGATTTTTTTATTTTTTCCGCATATTTTGGTACCGCAGGTGGCTTTGCATTTGTAGTAGGCGTATGTTTTTTCTGGTCATAAGTATAACCTAATTTGTTCTATTCTTAAGTAAAATTTGATTCAAATTGGAAAAAAAAATAAAAAGTTATTGGGGTGTTACCATTTCAAGTGAAACACACTGTATATAGAAAATAACGATTTGTTCTACTTTCACACCCAGTGGAAGTATAGTAATAACAAAAATTTTGAAAATTTTTATTGTTCAAATAGGCTTAAAATGTCATGAAGCGTCGAGATTTTAAGTTTGAGTGAAAAAATTTTCTGCCTATCGGTCTGTCTGTCTATAACTTTTTTTGTGCGCACGATTACTCTGGAACCGTGTAAGATATTGACTTGAAATTTGGTACACGTACGTACTTTAACGGGATCCGGAACTAGATTATATTTTCATCTTATTCCGTTGAAGGGTTGGGGGGTAAATTGGGACAAATGGGGGATAAATAGGTAAATCAAGCAGGTAAAAGTCCATCCATTGGCATTTGGTATATACAAGAGAAGCTAAGGTCTCAAAAAATTTTTTGACATCAGCCACCCTCATTTCCACCCCCACCCCATTATTAAAGGGGATGAAAAAAAATGTGATTTAGTGTGTGTACAAGAACAAAAAACCTCAAAATATTTTTTAATTCACCCATTACCAGCCCCCTGTCACCACCCCCACCCCACTACCGACGTGGGATATCGTTTTATGGGTTTTTGGGGTAGACGATTTCAAATATTATATTATTAAAGTTCCATAATAAACAATTATTTTCCACATACAAAATGTTTTCGTTGTGAGAGACTTGGATAGAAAATCTGGATGTGGAAGTCAGGCCTGTAGCTAGAAAGTGCTTTAAGGGCGGGCAAACAATTTTTCAGGGGAGGCTCAAAAAAAATTTTTGATGAGCGGGGGGGGGGGGGAATAAAAAAAAATTTAATTCGAAAAAATATTTCATGAGCGGGGGGAGAAATCCAAAAAAAAATTTTTTTAACCCCATCTCTTTCAAAATATTGAGAAGTCAGTTGAAATTGCCCCCCCTTGCGGTCGCCGTAAGTCGGGCGAAAATTATTCCCCCCCCCCCTAGCTACAGGCCTGGTGGAAGTAGTGATTCCTTGGGCAGCGGTTTTTGATAAAGGAAAGAATCTATTTTGAATATATACCTTCTAGCAACTGTAAGGATGTTTAGTGTTTGAGGCAATTTCTGCATGAATCGCGGTGATTTAAATTTGCAATAATTCGAAGTGCGCATTTTTGTCACATGTATAATCGCATTACAAATGAACTTGAGTACCATTAACCCAATTGATTACCGTATCTCATACGAAAATCGAAGTTTGTATGATATAATGTTATCAAAATATTACAACTACAATGGTTAGTTTAAAATTGTAAACCATAAAAGCAACTTACTAATTTTTTAGTTAATACCTCTTAATGACAGTTCCACTGTAAGATTCTATCGAAGTAAACTCAAAGAATTTTTCTATTAGGTAAGATAACATCTTTATTAGCAGTAATTCGTTTATAAAGTCCGTAGACAGGTATTTTTGTATCGAGGATAGCAAGTAGTTAGTATTTTTATTTAAATAGGAAATATTTTTTCCGCCTAAGTAATTACCATGTTACAAATTTTCTGCGAGTGAACAGTCACAAAAGTTCTACGAGTTTTTGAGTGAACAATATATTGATGAACGACATTAGCGAACAAGGTATAAACCGGAAATATTTTTTTATATGAGCTAAATCATGTTACTTATAGTAAAGACTCTAAAATGAAGCCTGAAGGTACTTCTTGATGAATCAATTATTGCTATAGACATTGTTTAGTTTAACAATTTGCTTCCTATTAAAAGTTCTGCTAATTGTTCTTTTATACTAAATTCGAACAATTTTGAAAGTTTTGGTTAGCATATGGCTTTGTAGTTTGTGTAGTCATTGAAATCCCCTTTGTTATAACACTGGCTAATTCGATATGATTTAATAGTCCAGTTCCTGGCTACCTTCCTATAATGAGTAGATTTGATAGACATGCGTAAAACTGTGTGAAATTCAATTTTATAGTTTTTAGCAGTGTCTTATTTTTTGGGAGAAGTGACAATTTAAAAAAGTTTATTATTGAACTGCCACACGTGGCAATATCAGGTTAAGGGTAATTCATCTGCTGCAAATTTGGCCGCCGTTTTGAATATGCCATCATAAAATCTTTAAAATTGCGTCAGTTTCGTGTGTTCGTATTTCAAGAAACTGAATGTGAATTTGGATATATGTCAAAGCGTGGACACACCAAATCTACCTGTTTCGGGCTACTAGTGTCGGCAGGATTTTTTTGCCAGGCTGTAGATATAAATATACATTTTCTAGATTTTGACGCATTCTGTCGTATTTCCCAATACTTATAACTATATTTAGACCGTGAGCCAGTAACACGGAGAGGGCTGTGATTTTTTTTTTTGTCTGCCTTTTGGAGGATTGATAGTAATGGTAATAAAGAAAATTGAGGTCTTGGCCCGGGTGTGGCGGCAATGGAAATTGAATTTTCTTTTGGAGAAAATGTTGTGTTTTGTGACGTTTTTTTTTTGTCTGCCATATATATGAAAAGAAAGTCATTGAAAAGAAAATACGTAAAAAAGTGTCGAAAGAGTTGAAAAAATACGGTGAACTTGTAAAAAAAAAAGTTTTTCTGCGTTTTTTTCGTGTCTGCCAATGGAAAGTATACAAGTTTTTATTACAGATAGTCGATGAACAAATTGGCAGGTGGTTTGCACCTTACCGAGTTGGATTTTCTGCGGGAAAGCTGCGTGGAAATTTCAATTATTTTTCCGTGATATTAATCTGGAAAAAGTGAATTCCAGCATGAAGTTAACGTTATAATATGTTGTTATGTAAAATGGCAGACGGGTCGAGCATGACCATCATATAAAAAATAACAAAAAACATTGTAAAGAAACATGAAAATTTCCGTGATTTTTTTTTGTCTACCATTTCGTATTTAAGTTGAGAATATGGGTTTATTCTCAAAGTGCAAATGCAGACGGTTTTATAATAACCAACGTATGAACAATTATATGAAAGAGCCCAAAAATAAAGTAGGCCGGTGACATGGCTAATGTTCCGCGTTTATTTTATCTATTATTTCGTATTTAACGATCGAACGTCATTTGAAGCTCAAGCTGAAAACGGCAGGTCGATTAATAATGAACATTTGAAATGATTTAAACATCATATCACTAAAAAATCAGATGTGACGCATATAGGAAATATTCATTTTTTTTTAATGAAATTTTGTTATTTTAAAAGATAACAATAATAGCAAATGAAAAATAGACTTGCTTGTATATTTTTTAGCTGAAGTTTGCAAATATGTTTTTAATAAAGCAAGTCAAATTGCTGCAAACTGCTAAATTTAGGGATATCTCGACTTTCTTTCAGAATAATGTCTCAATGCAATCATTTCAAATGTTGGGCATCATTAATCGACCTGCCATTTTTATCTTGAGCTTCAAATGACGTTCGATAGTTAAATACGAAATGGCAGACACAAAAAAACCGCGGAAAATTCGCCATATATCTTGCACCGGCCTACTTTATTTTTGCGCTCTTTCATATAGTTTTTCATACATTGGTTATTATAAAACCATCTGCTAGTTGCACTTTGAGAATGAAATTATATTTTCAACTTAAATACGAAATGGCAGACAAAAGGAAACACGGAAAATTAGCCAGATATCTGGCACCGGCTTATTTTATTTTTGCGCTCTCATATACTCCTTCATACGTTGATTATATTAAAATCGTCTCCATAAATACGAAATGACAGACAAAAAAAATATCGCGGAAATTTTTATGTTTTTCAACGGTTTTTCCTTTGTCTGCCACAATTTTGTTGATTTTCAATCGATCTGCCAATTTCACATGCTCAACAATTGTTATGAAATACATAATAGTAATGACAGGTAAAAAACAATCGTGGAAAAGTCATTGAAATTTCCACGCAGCTTTCCCGCAGAAAATCCAACTTGGTAAGTAGTGCAGGAAAAAATAAATTTTGACCTCGAAAAAATTAGTACCAGCAAGGAATTTGGTGGAGATGTTCCACTTGCCATCGTAATAAATATACTAAAAGTCCCCTAAAATCGAAGTTGCGCTTCACTCGCCATATTGAAAAATGGCGGCTCATTTTCAGATTTTTGGATATAAATCCTTTACCGTTGCAGATAGAAAAAAAAGTTTCAAATATAAAATGTAGGCAATAATAAAACCAACAATTTTTGATATTAACATTTTTTTCTCTAAATCGAACGGTTTTTGAATTATGAGGTGCAGAATGTTATTGAATTTTCAAAAATCCCAATTGTATACAAAATACACTGTAAAATGTGTGTTTATAGGTTGTAAGTAAAACAAAAAACATTTTTTTTAGATATATTACCATTACAGAAGAAAAATATAGTATAATTATGAAGCCTATAACAAATAGAATAATATACGAAAATACATTATAACATCAGGTAACATATCTTTTGAGTTGCTGCAAGAAAATCCGTGGCAATATCCACACATGGCAGAATACTTTAACCCTGCTGATGAGCACTCACAACGTTTTGTGCATCCTGATTTGTAACCACAGGATATGAGCTTCAGTAAATTGCTAGGGGCTGAATCTAAACATGTCAAAACTGGTTTCAAAGCACTGTGGCTTAACTGCCAACCCCAGGCAGTCGGCTCTAAATTATTACCCATCCACTGTCAAGTTAAATTTGGATTGTAATTGCTGCTTACTGATCAAACGATTGTATGGAAAATATCTATACTCATCAAGCGTCTGGGACTTTGTTGCCCCTTAAAAGGCAAGCAGAAATTTTTCCTCTGCAGTTGCAATGTCATCTTGGGATACAGTATCCTCCGTAAATAATGCAACAGTCTGTCGCAGATTCAGGTTTTGTTCTAAAAGGCGTAAGCCTTTAATCTTGCTCTTTCTGAAGGGCGCGTAGGTTGTGTTACAACCTGTAACAGCTTGTATGAACATCAGACAGTATAATGTATTCCTGTGCAAATTTCGTTGCTTTGTAATGTATCAAATTGACCTTTTTTTTTGTTCCCTGAGCCTGGTCGAAGGAACCAAATATGCATCTCATCTGTTGACAAAGTAATTATAGGACTAATAAGTCGGTGTCCTAGCCAACAACAACTAATCGAGAACCACGCCTTGCTTTCTCAATAGCTACTGCTACGATCGACACATCAGCATCAGCTTCGGTCTCTTCTACCTGGACATGGACACCCCGTCTTCTTAACTGGACGACTAGATATTTTATAAAAACTTTTTTATTTTCTCTGTTTGTAAGAAATTCCGCTTGCGTTGTTGTGGTGATAATATTCAAAGTATCCTCACTTATGTTTATGACTGCTGATGTCCTTCTTGCCACTCTTCTTTCTTGTTCGTTCCCCTTCGTTGTTGGGTGTACAGGATAACATCAAATACCACAACGCAATTACCGTCATACCGGCTAATGATATGTGAGGTGTAATAGTTAATGATGTCTTGACAGGTTGCGGGCCTGAGCCAGATAATACTGTGAAGAATATGTCCCCCACCTAGGACGTAAATACAGTTGTCTATTTCTAGTGATTCCTCCATTTTAAAAGCTGCAACAAATAATGATTTCTTGCCTTGCCTCATACCAACTTCATTGAAAAGAGAAGTAGGAGTAGGTGCGAGTTCATATTTGAAACATTCTTTTAGCTCCTTTGTTCCTTTAACTACACACACAATTCGGTTGAATAACTGTTGTGGGTTCACAGCAACAATATTTTCTCTCACTTTGATTGATGAGTTCATTGACGATATAGCCTTTACTTTGCTATTTCTTCGAATTATGATCTGACAAAAATTGTTTCCAACCATTGACGACTTTGAACGTAGGCCCTTTTGAAGTGCTTGATCGCAGTCTATAGTATGATCAGCTATTAACCCTGAAGATAAGCTAACCAAATTTTCACAACGCTGGTTAAAGGGATTATGCTGTTGCATCTAGTTTATAAAAGTTTGTTTATCGCGGGTGTCTCTAGTTTGTCGACTTGATCTTTCTTCAACGTGTTGTTCTGAAGTGTAGGAAGAAATGCCAGAAAATTTTTGAAACCGTTCGATTTAGAGAAAAAATGTTAATATAAAAAATTGTTTGTTTTATTATTACCTACATTTTTTTTTGAAACTTCTTTTCCTATCTGCAACGGTAAAGGATTTGTATACAAGAATCTGAAAATGGGCCGCCATTTTTCAATATGGCGGGCGTAGAACAGCTTAGATTTTAGGAGACTTTTAGTATATTCAATAAGATGGTAACTTCAACATCTCCACCAAATTTCTTGCTTGTACTAATTTTTTCAAGGTTCGCATACTTTTAGGCTTATTTTTATTGCACTAAAGGTGCAAATCACCTGCCAATTTGTTTATCGACTATTTATAATAAAAACTTGTATACATTCCATTGGCAGACACGAAAAAAACGCAGAAAACCTTTTTTTTACAAGTTCACCCCACTTTTTCAACCCTTTCGACACTTACAAACCTCCTACCATTTTTTTACGTATTTTCTTTTCAATTACTTTCTTTTCATATAAATATCAAACAAAAAAGAAGTCACAAAGCACAAAATTTTCTGCAAAAGAAAATCCAGTTTCCATTACGGCGACACTCGGGCCACGGTCAAGACCTCAATTTTCTTTATTATCAAAATTACGTCTACCAATCCTCCAAAAGGCAGGCAAAAAAAATCACAACCCGTTCCGTGTCACTAGCTCACGGTCTATATAGCCCAGGAATTTGAGTCAATATATCGCTTCTACCCGGAATTAATTATTGTAAAGCTGAAAATTTGCAGGATTGTAGTTTTCCTGTCTACTCTTCCCCGTCGGCGTCGGCTTCCCTGTTTTTGCGGAGCAACAAGGGCCTAAGTCGCACAAATTGCAGAGCTGGCTATAAAGTGAAGCAGAAAGGTTGTTACTGGTTTGATTTAGGTCGAAATGATCATAAATGCTTCGGAGAAGCTTATCCGTTCGTATTTCAGATGTTCCATGCATATTTTGTTTATAATTTGATGTAGTGCTGTCAAAATTTCAAAAATTGAAAAAATCCGAAATGGCGCTATTACCGATAAATGAAGAGGACCTGCATGTTACAGGTACGGTGATGGATGCATTTTTCTTCACGAGATCTTTAAACAACTCCGCATTTTCAGTGTCTTCTCTCTCCACATTAGCCCGAAGCAAAGTTGATAGCCCACTCTGAACCACCACAACGTTTCCACCTTCAAGAGACAAACGCCATGACTTAACTACGATCACTTTTTCCCGCACCAATGAACCGATGGACACACTCCGAAGACTGAACTAAGAAAGCATAGCTCGCCATGCGCCTGCTTGATTGTTTAGACTAGACGTGATCGACGCAACAATGAACGCACTAACGTCCGGAGTGGCGTAACTCCGTAACGCGCGACGCTACAGAAAAAGTAGACATACCAATGGAAATCCCAAAGTATGAAGAGAAATGTTTATTCGGGTACGTTTTCCCCTCCGAGTCTTCATTTATTCGTTCGTAATGGCCTGTTTTGGATTTTTTTCAATTCTTGAAATTTTGACAGCACTAGAACGGAAAATTATGAACAAAATATGCATGGAATATCGGAAATACGAACGGATAAGCTTCTCCGAAGTTTTTATGATCATTTCGACTCAACTCGGACCTATAACAACTTTTCTGCTGCACTTTATAGTCAGTTCTGCAATTTCTGCGACTTAGACCCTTGTTGATCCGCAAAAACAGGGGAGCTGACGGGGAAGAGTAGGGGACTTTTTGGTACGTGTTATCCTGGACCAAAACTACAATCCTGCAAATTTTCAGCTTTACAATAATTAATTCCGGGTAAAAAACTAAAATTCCTGGGCTAATATTACTACGATGGTACGCGCAGCTATCGGAATTTAACTCAGATTTTAAAAGGCTGAAAATCTACAAAGGCAATTTTTTAAATCATCTGTAAAGAAAGTAAATGCGTTCTTTGATATAAATTATTAAAGACTTTTTCATAGAACACTTAAAATTTACCTTGAATTTATCAGTACCTACTTAAAAAAACAATAGGCAATAAATATAAAATTTTATATCCCAATATTAGTATAAGCTACATTATTTACGTGCGTTTCGAATTTCTTAAAAAACTAATATCTATCAAATTTATTTCTGCTGTATATTATATTTATCGAGACAATGAAATATTAAAAATACATCTCTATTACTCTTTTGTAACTGACATGATCTGTGAAACACGTTAACCTCATGAAGATAAAGAAATGATTTACTAGCTGCATCTTAACGACCAGAGTTAATGGATGATTTTATTGCATCTACGGGTGTACCTCAAGGTTCTAACCTATTAACATTTTCTCTTGATTGTAAATGACTTCATAATCGCGTTATAAAACCAGTGTTTCTTGACAATAATCAGATACTTTCGTTTGCAAATCTTTGTTTTATTTGTTATTGAGAATTAATTTAAAGAACCTTCACATACAGGGTGATCAACCTTGACATGCGGAAAATTTATCATTGGGTTGTCCCCACAGAAAGGAGTTAAAAAAATGAAAAATTAAAAAAAAATGACTAAAAGAATTACCTTAATTTTTTATAGAAATGCGCCTCCAATGACTTTAACCAATCTAATGTAACACGGTACAACCATATCACTTTTTCAGACTTGGGATTGACACTATTGACAGCAAAGCTGGAGAGGGTAGAAGTGACGTTTTGGTTTTAATCAAATCACACTACAAAAATAGCGAAATAAATCGAAAAGACATTGACCCTATGCTAGTGAACTCTACAACAACTGTAACATGACTCCTTCGCTGTTCAATAAATTATTAATTTTTGTTATGTGTTTGAGATTCAGACTGCACTTTATATTATTTAGGGGAAACAAGTTACTACACCAGCAGCTCAGAGACTCGGTAGACGAGTCATGGGTCAGAAAACACTTTACAAATGGTTTTATGTGTTTGGTAGATTGTAATTAATATATGACAGATGTTTTTATAATTTATCTTAAAGAGATGTTGATTTGACTTATATAATGATAATTTTCCTAGAGAGGCGGGGCGCCAATCATTCTATATTCGAAATTTACACTAAGAGTGGAGTTTGATTACAAGATAAACTAATCAAATTATAAAGAAAGTATAAATTGTTGACTATAAAAAAGTGTAAATTAATAATCCAAATTTAGTAAAAATCAAGATTAGACTAATACTTGCAAATATTTCTAAAAGATATTCGACTTTTTTTTACAAAAGGTATTTAATTAATTCAGTAGGTATTATCTAAATGGTTTGTATAGTTTGTATCAAATTACCTGAAATAAGTGGACAAAGTAATTATAAAATTGATTTTATTATAAACCAATCAAACTGGATGTGTTTTTGTTAGAAAACAACTAAACTGAGGCCTTAAAATTAAACAAATTTATGTACAATGGAGAAAACGAATGGACGATAATATGTTACATAGATATTATTTAAAATATTGTCTTAAACATGAACCGACAATATGGTGTTTAAAAGTCATAATTAATTATTTAAACATAAACGTTTCGTAGAAATTGTGATCACAAAGTCTTTACAGAACTTTTCATATATTTGTTTTCAGTTAGACGTTACGCCGATAATTCACACCCTAATAATAATTGAAAATACTAATTGTTCTTTTAAAACATATTAAAGATAAAATTGAAAATTGAAATAATTTCAAAAAAAACATTTGCAATTTGATTCTTTAAAGAACTCTAAAAATGTTAAAGCATAAAAATATGAGATAATATGAGATATATATATATATATATATATATATATATATATATATATATATATATATATATATATATATATATATATATATATATATATAAAAACATTAGATAAAAATTTTATTTTCGACACTTATCTGGAATGCTCAGTGAATTAAAGTAGTGAATCCAAGTGAGAGGTGATGGTGAAATCCAACCCACTGTGATGTAATCGCTGATTTCTAGATGAGCCCAATATTAAGTCAAGGAGTTCTCAGTGCCACATTCGACGCTTCCAGAAAGTCCTAGACTAATATATATATTCCATCTTCTAATTACGTAGAGGACAGACAACCCCATTAGATGATTAAAAAAATAAAGTTTCCAACCCAAACTTCAATGTGACATTAGAAAAAACGTATCTAGAATGCATATCTACAATGTACATCTAGAATTAGAAGGCTTGCATCCAAAATTAGAAGATTTGCATCTAAATTTAGAAGATTTGCATCTAAATTGAAAACCCTGGAAAGAAGTGAAGTGTAAGCGTGACTTGCTGCAAAATAGCCGTTGCCAAATCTACGTTACAAGAAAAATTATTTCTTTATAAATGACTTACGGATTAAACAGGTGAAAAGCAATTAGGCCTGCTTCATGTTCATGAAGAGGGACTATCAACCCTTTCGATGTTGAAGTCGTTAAAAAAAAACTTAATGAAGACACATCACTATTCAAAAATTTAGCAGACAATTACGAAGTACCAAGCTTCTTGTAACGGAGAAATATTAGTTCTGTTCGCTTACTCGTAGTATGTAAATCGTGTCGTCTCTTTACCCTCTCCATTCTTAAAGTTAAGTTAGACGTGACTCTGGTTGCATACCGTTGTGTTTGTTTATGAAGAAATTTTTAAGAAACAATATTTGAAATTTCCGCGTCTTTCATGCTTGAGTTAAATTATGTTTTAATTTATGAAGCAGCAATATGCATGCTACACAACTAGTAGATATACGAGATATTTACTTAAACCCGTCAATAACACAAAAACACCAAAACTGCGACGCTGCTTTATACCTGCCGGTGTCCTGATTGTTCGACCGAAAGCAAAAAAACGCGGCACTTTGACCGCACCCGCCAGCCTAAGGAAATGTAAACATCTCCGATATGTTCTTTCACAAGTAAGTTCATCGAACTATTACTGACCACAGACACGTTAACAGTAGCGAATCTTCGTAAGTTTTAACCATTTTTAATATACTAAATTACCTCAAAGCACTCTAAAATTTTGCAGGAGCTTTCCCACAAGACTAGAATGCTATTTTATTTTCCGCATATCATGGTAAATCACGTTGTACAGTCTCTGATGTGTGGTTCTGTCCGTAAGCAAGCAATATCGGGGATTTTTTTTATACTTCTGGGCCACCTAAAATTCTGAAATTCGCCACAGACATTCCTCGACACTGTTGATGAGAAAAATGCGAAATTCGAAAAATTCATTATGGTGGCCTTATAGGAAAAGAAGCTTGTCACGTTTTCACTCCTTCATAAAGTGGTAGAAACATGATTTTTCTGTGGTCCGTATCCTAGCAACAGCTCACAAAAGTCGATAATTACTAAAAGAATACATGGAGATTGAATCGTAGGGGCTAAAATGGAAAAGAGGCCGCTCTGCAAACATTTTTCATCGACGTAACCTACGGTATTTAATAATAATAAATAATAATAAATAATAATAATAATAATAATAATAATAATAACAAGAGAGGAAGATGCGGGAACTACGGAGAGGACGCGCAGCTCGTGGACGGAAGCATCTTACATCATCTAGATGCCAGAGAGTCGTACACTTACTTGGGTGTCGTGCAACGCTCCACCCAAGAAGTGAGTGTAGTGAAAAACGCTCTCCGCGACTCCGGCATATCTGGTCTTCAGAACTGTCGGGGAAGAACAAGGTGTCTGCTACCAACATGCTTGCCGTTCCGATCCTTCTCTACTCCTTTGGAGTCGTGAAATGGACTCAAGAAGAGTTGCGTCAACTGGACGTAGGAACCCGCAAGAAGATGCATCTCAATAGGAGTTTGCATCCTAAAACGTCCGTTCCACGGCTATACCTCCCACGAAATCGGGGAGGCCGTTGATTCTTGAGTTTGGAGAGTCTCCATAATAGGATGGTTCTGGATGGAGCCTGTAAGGTCATCAGGGACCATGAAAATGTAGGGGTAGGAGCCTTTCTGTTTAAGGCAGCACAGAGAGCAGCCGATGAACTTGGTCTCTCCTTCGACGTCGAGCGGGTAAATCGCGACTCTGTCACCGAGTTGGAACCTGCTCGGCGAAAAGCCCAAATTAAAGCTGCAGAACACAACTTTCTGCAGCTTCACACGGGTAAGCCAATGCATGGAGTTTTCTATAAAAATATAGAAAACCTTGGCTTATCCGAAAGGCTGACCTTTGCCTTCTTAAGGTCAGCCGGGCTGAAGTCTGAGACCAAGGGGATTCATAATGGCTTCCCAGGAGGGTGTATTTAACACCCTCGTCTATCGTAGTCGTGTCATGGTTAGAGAGGTCCCTGATGTCAGCTGCAGGGCCTGCCGCAGGGCGCCAGAGACTCTTATGCACTTTCTGTCGGCTTGTCCGACATATGCAGTCTCGGCCTATATCCAAAGGCACGACGGAGCATTACGAGTGCTTTATTACCATTTAAGGCACTCGTATGGGATAGACGAGACACCAGTGCTGCCTTACGCTCCGAGGGATATTGAGTCCGTTGTGGGAAATGAGAAGTGTCTAATTTATTGGAACTACTCTTTTCCCACCGTCGTCAGGCAAATACAAGCCAACAAGCCTGACGTAGTCCTCCTCGACCATCAACTCAAGACAATGTTTGTCGTGGAGTTCTCGGCTTCCGCGGAGAACAACATTGTCTTGAAGGAGGAGGAAAAACGGACGAAATATCGAGATCTGCTCTTCGAACTCCGCAGACTGTATCCAGACCATACTATTAAGATAGTGGTACTGATTATAGGAGCCCTCGGTGGAACAAGACACACACTGCTTTCGGAACTTAAGATCATACCGGCATGCCAAAATTCGGCAGAGGTCTTAGCCGGCAGAATGCAGAAGGCCGTCATCCTCGGTTCATTACGTCTGCTCAGGGCACACGATTCTCGGACCCAGTAGTCACTTACCCCACGGGTGTGGGGAGTGGCTGTCGGTACTACCAGCTCCCCTTTGTGAGGATCGGAGCCACAGAGAAGGGTGACTGGTTTTTAACAAAAAAAAACAAAAAATAATAATAAATACTTAATTTATTGGTGTCAATGTACAAAAGTACTTACACAAGTTAATTCGATTAGGTAATTTCATAAATTACATATAAATAAATATAAAGGATAAACAACAAATAAACATATATTGTTGACAAACAGTGTGTATATAACAAAATTTTACAAACGAACACGAACACTAACATACATTCAATTTCAAACTATCACATTCCGAAAATTCCCAGTAGTGGTAGAATGTCTGAATATTTTTTAGATTATCAATGTTTTTTATGTCTGATGGTAATTTATTAAACGCTAGATAATTTGGTCCGTTAATCTATAATATGGGGTAATAATGTTATTATTAGTTCTTGTATTATGGTTATGTTGGTTCACATAGGTCAATTTAAATTTGTTTTAATATATGTTAAACGTTCCAAGTGACCATAATGTTAATATACCAAATTCAATAAAAGCATTCTTACAATCCTCTGTATATCTAAACATCCTATAATTCTTATTAATTTTCTCTGAATAGCAAATACCTTATCAAAGTCCTCAGCATCTCCCCAGACAATTATAGCATAACTCTGACCTAATGCAAAGTAGGCTGACGATGTATCTGTGGACACAGTGCCCGATAAGTTACGAATAACGAAAGTTCTACTACTCAGTTTTCGACAGATATTATTAATGTGTATATTCCATCTCCTTACGCTAGTAAAAATTTCGCAATTGCTTAACGTAAACATCATCTTGTGATTTGGTTTTATTACAAATCAAATTATTAGAACTAAACCATTGTTCAGTTTTGACTGTATTTCACTTTTTTTACTCCAATGTCATATAAATTATCAGATCTAATAGAAATTGTGTTATCGTCTGCACACAAAATATATGTGAAACATTTTTGACGGTGGCATATCGTTAATATAAATCAAAATGGTAAGGGTCCTAGTATAGAACCCTGAGCACACCTGTCCTTAAAATTTCTTTACTTGACATTATGTTATTGAATTTAACAATTTGACTGCGAATATGTAAATATGATTTCAATAATTTTATGCTATTTACACTAATTTTATATGTTACACTAATTTTATATTTTAATAACTCGATTAAAATTCCACGCGAACCACAATCAAAAGCCTTACTAAAGTCTAGGAATATTGTATCACTGAACTGAAGATTTTCATATGCGTCGAGGACATTATTAATAAAGACCAACATGCCACTATTAGTGCTGCGGTTCTTTTGAAAACCAAGTTGACATTCAATTATAATTATTTCAAAATATATTTTTGAAAAAACTGGAAGTATTGATATGGGCTGGTAGTTTGTAAGGTCACCCATATCACCACTCTTAAAAATGGACATAAATACTGCTTCTTTTAACGTGCATGGGTGTGAACCTGAACCCTTTAAGAGACATTCGTTTATCAATTTTGTTAGAGGATATATTATAAGGGTTTTTATAGTTTTTATGATTTTCACACTTTTCACTTTCACACATTTTTATTAGCTGAACGGTTTCCTTCCAAATTAACGTTTAAAATCAAACCCGGATTTCGGAAAGTAAATGTGATTTTTTATAACTTATTTTTAAGTTTTTTCCAAAAATAACAAATTAAATAGGGTTCTAATGTTCGCGCGATCACCCTGTACCTAACTAAATTGTTATACTAAAGGACGATCCAGCCAACCGTCCTTCTCGGTACACTTTGAAAATTGCCATAACAACTCTTGTAAAAGTGAACTGGTCTGCTGGAATTCCAGGTCTTCAAAGCGTACCGACAATCGAGCAGACCACTTCAATCCAGCAGACCAGCTCACGTTTACGAGTTCGCATGGCAATCTTCAAAGTGTACCGAGAAGGTCGGTTGGTCTGCTCCCTGCCGCTGGGTCGTGTGTAGATCCCTTAATACTACATGAGTAATGAACGTTTATGTAAAAAAATATATTATTGACATATTATCATTTAAACGCAAAAAATACTCAGGAAGAACTATTAAATACAAACTTGTTTATGATTATATAGATAAAAACATTAATATGTAAATAGAATTAGCACTACATTATAAAGTTCATTTTATTCATTATTATTTTTATTGAGTGATAAATGTTTTAGAATGCAATATATTAATTTTTATTTATTTGAATACTTCCCTTACCTACTATTGTACGTATATAGCTAAGAATAATGTTGAAAATAAATATTTTTATTAGTTATTTTATTATTAATGTTTTAAATACATGAACCTATATCTTTTTTAATTACTGCGTTGTTCATTTAAAAAACATAATTAGAAATGCCAAAGCGCAATCTGAAGAGAATATTTCTTATGTCATAATAAAAACCGCTGCCTAAGGAATCACTACTTCCACATTACCTATCCAAGTCTCTTACAACGAAGAAAATGTTGATACTATATTTGCACTCCACTATGTGGAGATAATTGTTCATAGGACTTTAATAATATAATATTTGAAATGATCTACCCCAAAAACCTATAAAACGATTTGTCACATCTGTGGTGGGGGTAGAGGTGCGGGGATTTTAGTGGGGGTGGCTGATGTCAAAAAAAATGAGGTCTTTGTTTCTTATACACACACTAAATCACAATTTCATTTTTTACCACCTTTAATAATGAGATGAGGGTGGTAATGGGGGTGATAGGGGGTTGGGGGTGGTTGATGTCAAAAAATTTTTGGGACCTTAGCTTCTTGTGCATATACTAAATCCCAATTTTATGTACACTTGTTTGCTTCACCTATTTACCTCCATTTACCCCCCAAACCTTTCTACGGAATAAGATCCAAATATAATCTAGTTCCAGATCTCATTATAATACACACGTGTACCAAATTTCAAGCCAATATCTTAGACCGTTCCAGAGTAATCGTGCGCACAAAAAAAAGTTACAGACAAACCGACAGAGAGACAGATTTTTTTTAACGTTCAAACTTATGATCTCAACGTTTTATGACATGACATTCTAAGCCTATTTGAGTGAAAAACAATTTTTTTTTCCGATACTAAACTCCACACCCTGTAGATTTAATAATTTTACTGTTTATTTAATAATTTTATTAATATTATAGTTAATGTGTCTTATCTCAATAAAACACATTAGTGCACCTGCGGTAACCCCCCTCCCCCCCAGGGTTCTGTTAACCATCAACTTTCGGTTTAAAATTTTTAATTTTCATTATTTTATTTTATATTGAATATATATTTTATTTAGTTGTGTTTATAAAAAAAATAATTTTCTTAAAATATTCGTGCCCGAAAGAAAATTTCCCGGAATAATTTAAGTTTGCGTGGTATTCGGTAAGAAAATTTCACACCACTTAACACCATAATTTGGAAAAAAATTATTAATCCAACCTGACATTTTAAATTAATTTCACTGCTTGTCAAGTTGGCCAGGGTATTGTTGTTTTTGACATATTATGTTGATTTGTCATTTTTGTTTAACCGGTGCTGTTACAAAGCTTAATAATTACTAGTTTAAAAGGTCTGTCGTTGAGTTTAATAAGTGTATAGCGAAATGTCGCGATTTGGTAAAGAAAATCAACAAGTAATTAGACAAGAAATTCAAAATATAACACCAGATAACACCCGAAAATCAAAATCAAGTGTATGGAAACAGTTTGTTGAATTTTGTGACGAAAAGTTGTATAATATTCATGAGTGTATGAGTGTAGTATAGGTGGCTACTATACTGGAGGACTACGCATTTAATATGAAAAAGAAAAATTTTGAAGATTATAAGGAAAGTGTGGTCAAAGTGATGTGGAACTCTACTGCTAAGCAGTTACAAGAAATTTATTACGAAAAATATAAAATAAAATTTAATCCGTTTTCTGATGTGGAATTTGCGACCGCCAGAGCCGCACGCGATGCTAAGCGCAAAAAATTACAGAGAGACCCATTAAAAAGAAAAGTGAGTGCTTCAGCCTTAACCAGCGACGAATACAAAAAAATTATTGAAATGTGGGATGAAAATACTCCAGATGGATTGCAGCGTAAATATTTTCACATAGTTTCACATGAGCTGGCATGGAGAGGAGGGGAAGGATATTCTGCGTGTATCCAATACTTCAAAGAAGAAACTGATAATTTCGGAAACCCAAAAGGTCGGATAGAATATAATCCAATATTCTCCAAAACCACACAAGGTGGTTCTAAAAAACTGTCGGATAGTAAATGGTTGATTACAAATTTCGATAATCCACAAATGTGTCCGGTTCGTTTGTTTAAGAAGTTGATGGAAAAAAAGGGAAATCTTATTCAGACCGACAGATTATTCTTAACACCAAACCCATACTGGAGTCAACCCAATTCGAAAGGATGGTACAGTTGGTAAGAACATTGTATCTTCATGGTTTAAATCAGCAGCCTCTGATATAGGAATTGACACTAAAAAAGTAAAAATAACTAATCATTCTGCAAGAGCAACAGCTGTTTCGAAATTGGCCAAGGAAGGAGTTGGTGAACAACAGCTCATTAAAATTACTAGACACAGTAATAGTCAGTCAATCAAACCTTACTTACAATTCGACGTTGAACATCATCATCAGATGATTGAATCCATGAGGAGAATTTCATCAAGTACTAGCAAGTTTAATCATGATCGGAGCACAATGCAAAATAAAACAGAAAGTACCCAGATTCAACCCACCAATTCAAGCCAGCCCACAAACATTTATAATAATTGTGTTTTTAATATTAATAAAACCTATAATAATTAAATTTATTTCGTTATTATTTTGCTTATTAGTCGATATCATTAGAGATTTGCCAATGAAGATATTAGTTCAACATGAAATAAATTCTAAAAAAATCATATAGGTATATCCACCATATTTCGTTAAATAAAAAAAATACCAACTTTAGTTACACCAAATGCTAAAACTCAGATGGGTACTAGTTCAGTCTATCGCCCTTTCATAATTTTAGGTTACTAAAGGTGGTAGAAATGTATTTTTTGTTAAAGTAATCCATAACACTTCTAATTTAAAAAATATAATATTAACATGGTTTGCTGCAGTAGGTGGCCGTGATATAGGCGGCCATGCTTTTGACAGATGAGGTTTATATTGGTAAATTACATTAAGTTACTGTATAGTAAATCAGCAAACAAAGATATTTTTATGTAAAACATTTCTTGTAAGCATTTGCGTTAAACAATTTGAGAAAAATGGAATGCTTTGAAAAGTACAATTTATGTAAATACTGCAAAGAGTTGAGTCAAGCGCAAATATGTCATCGAAGATTAATATATTTAACGAATTTAATGGAAGATTGCGATCAGGAAGCGTTAGAGTCGAATGGTTTGTTTACGAAAATCCAAGAAAGTCTGCTGCAGATGTCAAGTAAATATGGCCTTTTGCGTAAAAGAGATTTGAACAAAATTGTTTCAAAATATTACATATATGTCTTAAAACAGAGACATCTAATTAATTCGTCACCTTCCTATTCACCATTAAGAAGAGAGGATGGGTTAGAATTCAAGCAACATTTAAATCTTACTATGTTTGTACATCCTACGTTTTTTGAATTATAAATTGTTAATGCATAATAATTTAACAAATTTGTGTTTTCTGTTTAATGAAACTTTATAGCGAATAATAAATAATAATGTTAATTCAGAAATTTTGCATTATTCACAGGTATATCTACATTATTTAATGGTTGTAGATCATATGTTTACCTTTTCAACTGTCAAAAAATTTTCACTTAAATATCGTGGCGCCTCGAAAAAATTTCCGGAAATTTTTTTAATTGCCATGGTAACTAGTCAAAATTAAGGTATCTTATTGGTTAAAAAGTAGAGGTGTGAAATTTTCATTTATATTTTTTTATTTAACCTGCTTCCAAGCAACCTTCGTGAAAGTACCAAAGAGTGAACTGATTAGTTCCTAGTTTGTATATAGAGACATAATCATTGGCCAACTTTCAAGTTTGACTGGACTGAATGGTGTGCAGCGTGTTCGAACTGGTCATTTTCCCACGTGACGGTTAACTTTAATTGAATAGAATACTCATCGGTTTTCGCTTTCTGTTAATAGTTTATGCGGTGAAGGAGCCACGTGCCGTTATAATGTGCCAGGCATCGATTTCAGTGTTTGTGGTGGAGCGAATTCTCTTTTCGATATTTTGCCTCTGCAAAAGGGAACGTATCGAGTCTATCAAAAACTCATTTAAATAATCAAATGCGTATTTTATTACTCAACCAAATTTTGAAGTACCATCTAAACAGTAACGATAAACGCTATAATATTATATACAGTGTTTATTGATATATATTTACTTATTTAATTCTTATTTTCAATTTAAGGAGTGTAAAAATTAAGTTACGGTTGTTTAGTTAAGCAGAAAATATTTATACTCTGAGAGTTGAGTTGGAATAAGTGTTATGAATTATTGTAATGTAGGGTACAGTGCATGTAATTTGGACTTCCCGAATTATTAACGTGTTGTTTTTTTGTAATGGATTACCGTACGTAGGTACATTTGTGTTTAATTTGAAATAATTGACTCGTCTGCTCGGTAGGCTAGCCTATATATTCCACACAGCCTCGGGAGTTGCCAATCTATGTGGTGTATTTATGTTATGTTTATATTATTATATTGCTACGTTTCTAATACAATACTACAATTTACAAGTTACGGTAATAATTAGCAATAAGCTAGAAAAGAAATTTGTAGGTAAAACTTAGAAGCACGAGTGGTTCTATTTGCGGAAAACATTTCACGAAACAAAAGTCATAATATTACCGCGATATTTGTCGAGACCCATGGTCACTAGGGTGGCCCATCTTTTTCGAAATCGAATTTCTCACCCCTGCAAATGGTTCCATTTGAAGAAAAAACAGTCCCCTCAAAATATTATTGAGGCAAATTGAAGGCAAGGGGTGCCGCAGAATGCATTATTATGCAATAATAAAAGTAAATGGAATTATTTACATTCTTTGGTTGATGCATTGTTTTTTTTTTTTTTAATCAGCAACATTTATCTTTAGAATGACTAATCAAGTCATACAAATATCAAAGACATTATCTGTTGTGACTATGACATGTGTCATACTACTGTAAATTCGTAGTCTAAGAAAACTAGACTAGAAGTTTTTGAAATAAAACTCTCGTTTTATCTTTGTGTATTTTATTATGAAACGTTTTTTTCATACATAGTACCAAATATTATCCTAAATCTACAAGACATATAGTAATAAAAACAATATTTTTTGCACTAGGCTAAAGCATGCGACAGGGTTTCTTTTTTTACATTTCTAAACTGTGATTTATAATCATTTACAACTTGGAGTAAAAACTGTTTTTGGTCTTCATTTTTTGTTAAAATGTCATTATAGTCAGTAATAAGTTTGATTCCTCTCTCAGCGGCATGGCATCATTTACAACTTTAATTTTGTTTACAATATTGAAACATCGGGTATAACTTTCATTTTCCCTCCATGTTGTTGGATCATTTTCCAAAAATTCCATAGACAAACCTAATTTTTGAAAAAACTGTTTAGTGTTCTCGCATATGAAGTCCTGAATTTCCTTGTTTTCAACGTCAGTAATGTTACTAATCATAAGTCGTTTAATACCCTCTTGATTTGGTGCTTTCCTATTCAAAGCTTTAACCATTTCTCTTTTAGTGGTAACTGAAATATCGTCATCAAAGAAAGATAAGCCAACATTTACTGAATTAAGGTACCACAAATGGTTCACTATTTTCCTACTTGCGGCTTGAGATATTTCTTTGTCAATATTTTGATAATTAATGAGTTCTTTACAAAAGTCTAAGTCATGAAGCGGTGCTTTACTAGCAAATGACGCTGTAAACCAGGCCTTTACATAAACCTTTACAATAAAGAGACATATATCTTCAATACCTATTTTTTCTTTTTTAGTTAGTTGGAACTGATCTTGGAAAAAAAATATTTTTAGACAGTAAATGGCTTTGGCCATCCAACGTGCATGATGAAATGCTCCTGGTTGATAGAATGTCGTGTGAGTGGGCTCTTCTTCAACAAAAAGTTTAGAAAGCATTAAAAATTCTTTATAATCATCACGAGGCTGTTGCAAAGTTAAAGCTGCATTTAAAAACTTTACAATTTCGGCTTTAACTGGTTGTAAAATGTGTTTAATTTTTGATACCTGAAATCCAGTTTTTAGTTTATTTTGATCTATTTTAGGCCAAAATTCCCTAAAACGTTTAAATAGTGGCACATTTGGACCAGATGAGGAAGGCATTTTTGTGTCAAACACACTTCTCAAAACCACTTCAAAAATATGATGTCTACAAGGAAAATATAGAATATCTCTTTCTAATTTTTGTTGCAATAGTGTGGCTGCCCCATTTATATAACCCATATTTGATGCTGTTGTATCACAACACGAAGCTATTACCTTTTCGTCCAAATTCCATTCACAAAGCACATCATAAACTGCTTCAGTCTGTTATCTTCCAGTTGAATTGGGCAAAGCTGGTACTCCAAGTAGTTGTTCAATATCTCCACTAGTAACTAAGATAGCAAGTCTATCGATATTTCCCATTCCAGTGAGAGAAGGTAAAAGTTTTCCATCCCAATGGATGACGGGCCGGCAATTCAGAATTACCGAAGGCAGTTTTTCATATTTCAGCTCTTTCTTCGCGGATGCGTTGTCTAGAGCGCTGAAGTGTGGTTCTGCTGATGGACAAAGATGTGGTGTCATGTCCTAGTGCTTCTGCTACTGCCGTCAAAATATGGACTCCATACCTGTCGCTTATTTTACAAGCATCAAATGCAGCGGCTATTTTTGGTGTGATGATGTTACATGTTCCATACAATCTCCTCTTTTTTGGCTGTGACGGGCCAGGCTGGTCTTGTAACAACTCTTCTTGGGCTTCGATTATTTCATCTTCATTTTCGTTGGAGTCGGCTGAATTACTACTTGATGATGGACAGGTGACTGTTTCCTCTAATCTAGCTTTTTCTTGTTGACTTCGTTGCATTCGTTCGGATAATTTCTGTAATTTCTCCTCAGCTGATTTTTCTTGAGAAGCAAGTTGGTAATCAATACCATGCATAAATCCAGGACGTCCCTTTTTTCTTTGGTTAATTAAAAACTGCTTATCTTCATCTATTTTCATCAACTCCAATGCATTTGCATGAGAAATGTCAAAAAGATCGTCCAATTTTTCAACGAAATTTTTTTCTTTACCTCCCGCACTGGCCCTTTTAGCCGATTTTTGTAAGTTCCTCCACTCTGCATAAAGTTTATCTAGTTGTTTAACACAATGAAAATCCTGACGTGTCGGAATGCGAGCTTTATCCCAAAAAACTGACACCTCTTTTATTGTTAATTTAGCACTTTCATGTACACTTAGCTTCACTTCACGAATGTTATAAAAGAGCACTTGTAATACTTGTCTATTAGACGGCAATTTATTGCCAATGATTTGTGACGAATAGTGTCCAACTAAGTAAATGAAAGTATCCTTTCGTAAGGATCTAACATCAGCCATCGTTAAATGTTTTTTCAAAAAGGAACGTATGCTAGAACTTATAATGTCACCACTGTAAAACACAATTGCTAACTGACATAAAACCTACCGTAGGTGCATTATATTTCCAAACTTCCAAAACAAATAATTTCTAGGAAATAATTACACCAATAAAACATTATGAGAAAAGAGGTAGATATTTGTATTTTAAGTAAAATTTAAGTGTATTACCGTAATAAAATCTTATCTACAAATTTCTACCTGAATGCGGCACGGGTTACCGTTCACCGAATTATCTGAAACTTTGACATGAATTATTCCTAGTATAATAGTATATTTTCGTGGGGTGAGACTTAAAAAATACGCAAAAAAAATTCACCCCCTATAGAGATGGGCCACCCTAATGGTCACCTATGCATCATGCGTGTGGTGGCCAAAAACTGAAGAAAAATTAACACAAGGAAAGTTGCAGAAGTTGCAACGCCTTGCTTGCTTAGGGATTACAGGAGCAATGTGCTCCTGCCCCACAGCAGCTATGGAGGCAATGCTAGACCTGCTTCTTCTACATCTGTATGTAAGGAAGGAGGCAACACTTAGTGCCTTAAAGCTGCAGCAGTTACTTTCTTTCAAGCCAGGAGACCTGGTTGGTCACCTAAGGATTCTAGAAACAATTAAACTGGAATCCGTGGCCAAACCCACTGACTATGCCAGTTAAGCGGGATTTTGACTGACCGTTTGATGTGCTAATCGAGAGCCGCCAGACGAGCCAAGTCGAAGTCCTGCAGTTGGAGAAGGGGTCACTCATCTGGTACACAGATGGATCGAAGATGGCTGAAGGGGTTGGCGCTAGCGTAGCGGGGCCCAACTGCAGCCCATCCAGAGCCCTAGGTAAAACCCCAACCATCTTCCAAGCAGAAATCTATGCTATAGACCTATGTGCCCAGGAATGCATAAATAAAATCATTCGAAGGGCAAAGATCTATATATTCTCAGACAGCCAGGCAACTGACAAAAAACAACAAGGTTACCTTGATGTGGGTGCCAGGGCATGAGGGAATAGAAGGAAATGAATTAGCTGACGCCCTTGCTGAAGCCCCATTTTTTGGGCCCGAACCGTTTTGTGGCTTATCTAAGGGACACCTAACGGAGGAGGTACCAAAATGGGAAAAGGAACAGAAAGAGTCCTACTGGAGGAATACTCCGGGACAAAGACAAGCGAAAAAGTTCATCACTTATTAGTCAAAGAATGCCACAAGGCGTCTCAACTCGAGAAGTCCGACTTAAAGCTGATGACAGGCCTTTTAACAGGCCACTGCCCCTTAAGAA
The DNA here is from genome assembly GCA_936432065.2 of Rutpela maculata. NCBI lineage: Eukaryota > Metazoa > Arthropoda > Insecta > Coleoptera > Cerambycidae > Rutpela > Rutpela maculata. Next base: position 169,616,992 of record OW386288.2, read on the forward strand.
CATGGGCAAGGCAGACAGCGATATGTGCAGATACTGTGATTCTGCAATAGAAACTGCGGAACATATCCTTTGCGAATGCACTAGCTGAAGTACCTAGAAAAGGTGGAACTAACGCCTGAAGACATAAAGAAATTAGCCCCCAGGAAAATCACAAGCTTTATAAAAAACTTGGGAGTCCTGGGCAACAACTACTTGTAGGGTAAGTCACAAAAGATCTTTTCAGGTCGATGTAAAGTAGGGCTGAAAGAGCCGAGCGCTCCTTGAACAATCTACAATCTACACACTCTTTATATCACTAAGCAACTACTGTTTCGAGGAATTTTCTCCGATAAAATTGTAAGCACTAGTGATATTAATATTACAAACGATAAAATAATATGCATTAATAAACACTGTGTTACTTAGTTCTAAAATACTCAGTATTTGAATCAAATAAACCGTATTCTTTGTGCATTCTTCAAAGGAGAACATGTGTTTTCTATAAAAGATTAGTTTAACCTTAAGCATAAACTTATGTTTCGGAAACTATTCCTCATAAAATATTCCTAGATTTCTAGAACATTACTCTGTTATAAAATACGTTTCAGATAGACAGATATTTCAGTTCAAAGCAATAAAGCGCATTTCAATAAAATTCAATCGATCGATATTAATTACGGCACTGCAAGGCCAACAAATGCTAAAGGTGAATGTGTAAAAGCAATTTATAACTTTATTATTGTATGAGCACAAACAAAATTTATTGAGCTCCATTAGTTACGTACTAAATAGCTGATGTTACATTATAGCAAAAAACCGGTAACTGAATTATATAGTTTATTAATTGCTTTTTAGAATTTTTTGTAAAATACAAATTCTATTTAATGCATAAAAATTAAATCGCCATTTTTCAGAGAACTTTAACTAAGCTTAAATAAATGGAAATGTGTACCTATGCTTATCCGTACCTATATTTAATTCTTCCTTATTTGAGATCATTTATTGTCTCGTTTATGTAATATATCGAATATTCTTTCTTAATGTCAAAGTTTCATAAACTTTACTCTTCTGCTTTATGAGTTAAACTTGTGAGGTAATCCTTAATCTTTTAGCTGTATTCTTCAGGAATTTCAAGAATATATTAAGAGTGGGTATGCCAAGAATGAAAAATCTTCAAACAGAAAGTCACGGAAGTTATTCTGCATTTAAATTTTTCTTAAACAGTAATTAATTAAATCAAAAAGTAAAACGTTAGAAACACACAATCTCGTTGAAATATATTTTTTAAATTTCGTTAATAAAAATAGTCTCTCCATGAAAAACTTGCTGCAATACAGATTATTTTCCAGTACTACACTATTTGTGAAAAAAATATTAACTTTAATAGGATACAGAAAGAATTGGCCAAAGAAAAACTGTTTACTCCATTGTTGTAACTGTACATCAACTAAACTATCCTCCCTTGTGCTACTCCATGCCTTTATATACCCAAAGATGAGGGATCCAGAACATTCTGTTATGATGTCGTCAGATGTTTCTAGTAGGCTCTTTACTACTTCCAGATTCTGATACCACGCGCCATCTCTGGGCCGACTGCCGAACTGACCAAACTAGCTTGTTCTTTGTTTACTGTCTACCTTTTGAACTTATAGGGAACGCTGGGGGTATAAATATCTAACAATATGTTGGTCAAAAGGGGCGTTTAATTCTAACCAGATTTAAAGAACACAAATCTCAAACGTAGAGAAATTTATAACATTATCGTTTTGAAGTATGTTTCTAAAAATAGATGAGGAATAATTTACAATTGTATAAGACATAAGAGATTGACGGACAAACGGTTTTGGAGGTCTAGAATTTAGACATTAGAAAAATGATGTGGATAATGCCCAAGGATCTTGGACTAGTGAGTCATGTCGTACATAAAAGGAATTAGGCTCTTGATTGAATTTTGAAAGTTATTGGTAGTTAAGTATGGCTCTTTAAACTTAAAAATTTATTTGCTGGAAACTTCGGTGAAACACTGCCTGCCTCCGCAAGAGAAATTCGAGTAAGGAAGTTCCTGTATGCTTGAATTCACCCCACATATAGCTAAAAATACAAATACCGTCACTTTCGAGTAATATATCAATTCACTTAAAAGGCGATACTAGGCTGGTGAAATTGCAGATTTCTTACTGAAAATGGAATTTTTTATATGATAAAAACCGAATGCAAAATTGAGATTTCGACAGGCTTAGACAGCTAAAAACGTTGGTGATTTAATAGCCAAGGCTCGAGCCAAGGTTTATTGCTTGAATATAAAAGAATCTACCTACCAAACATGACAAGGGTGGACTCCTTCCTTAGACGATATTAATCATAACTACATGTAATGGAAAGTAACAATATCAATCGACTAGCACAACAGATTCACAATTCTGTTTAAGAATATGCCAGACAAGCCTAAGTCTTATTGCTCCATCAGCTTAACCTCATTTCTCCTAAAAACCATGGAGAAAATATTAGATCAATATATTAGAAGCGAAATCATTACAGGGGAATCGCTTCACTCAAAACAATTTGCCTATCAACCTGGCAAATCAACCATAAAGGTTCTACACGGTCTGGTTAATCGCATCGAAAAGACATTTGCAGGAAAGGAACTAGCTGTATGTGCTTTCCTAGATATAAAGGGTGTTTTTGACAATACCTCCTATGAATCCATACAAAGAGCCGGGGAAAAAAGGGAATACAGTCCCCAACAATCTAATGGATAGAATCCATGCTAAGAAGCAGAATAATTACCATAAATATGGGGAACGAATCGGCCACCGTGACTGCAGTTAAAGGCTGCCCACAAGGTGAAGCCTTATCGCCCTTGCTGTGGTCAACGGTGGTCGACGATCTCCTCCATAAGTTGAGTAATTCTAGTTTCAACGTTCAGGGCTATTCTGATGACCTGCTCGTTACTGTGATAGGCAGGCATGGGTTATGATCTCAAACCTCATGTAAATTGCCTTAAACATAATATCTAAATGGTGCTCGTCAAAGGGCCTCAGTGTCAATCCGAGCAAGGCAGTTATTGTTCCATTCACCAAAAGGAAAAAACTTAATTTGAGAGCTCCTATGTTAAAAGGAGCACTATTGAATTTTTCCAGTGAAATCAAGTATCTAGGAGTAATCCTGGATCAAAAACTTACCTGCAAATCGCATTTGCAAAGGGCCTTTACAAAAGCAACCACGATTATCTGGACGTATCGTAGGCTGTTTGGTAAGATTTGGGATATGAAGCCAAAAATGATACATTGGTCCTACCTTTCGGTTGTCAGACCCATGATGACCTACGCATCATGTGTATGGCCAAAAACAGAAAAGAAACTGGCACAAGGAAAGTTGCTGAAACTGCAACGCCTTGCCTGTCTAAAGAGTACAGGGACAATGTGCTCCTGTCCCACAGCATCTATGGAGGCAAGACTTACTTCCTTTGCATCTGCATGAACTAATGCTAAACCCACTGACTCAATGCCAATCAAGCATGACTTTGGCTGCCCGTTTGATGTGCTGATCAGGCAAGCAGGGTCAGAGCACTACGGTTGGAGAAAGAGTCACTCATCTGGAACAAAAATCTATTGTATACTTTCAGATAGCCAGGCAGCACTAAAGGCTCTCAGGATCTATACCATCGAGTCTAAAATTGACTGGGAATGCAGACAATCCTGGAAGCAACTGGCAAAAAAACAGCAAGGTTACCTTGATGTGGGTGCCAAGGCATCGGAATAGAAGGCAATGAATAAACTGACAGCCTTGCAAGAAAAGGGAGCGAAGCTCTATTTTTCGGACCCGAACAATTCTGTGGCTTATCTAAGGGACCGTTAACTATACTGCTGAGTTTCGGAATTCGCTAAATCCTCCTGGAATTCCTGCTTATCGTCTAGATGGGCTGGGCGCTCCTATTACCTAAGATTATTACAGAACTTAAGTTTCCAAACTTTTAAGTGGCTTCAAATTACGAACCGTTAGTAAAATGTTATAGATGCAACCAGTTTTACTGGATGTGAATACCACCTATTTCATCTGACCGCCCGTTTGAATTTAAAAGTTTGCAAGTCTGCCAATGTGTATTTTGCTATGTTAATTAGTAAATCAGAGGGACAGTCTTTAATAGAAGTATGTAATGACTCGCAAGTTTTTTTTCACATGTGGCGAGGATCAAAGTACACCAGCTTCATTGGCCATGTACCTAATCTTAGTGGCACACGTGAAAGTTAATTGTGTCGTATTCAAGCAAAATGCTGTGTTCGCTGTCGGCCATGCCCGACTGCAACTTCTACTCATTTTATATTATTCACTTCACATCACCTTAAAGTTATAGAACACTTCTCGCTATACTATTACCTTCAATTTTCTAAGCCGCCTGAAACGTGCGATGCTTAAACAGACACCTCATACACTATACAGTCTTTGGGAGGTTTAATATTTAAATTACTTAGCGATATGCAAATGATGCTTCTTGCCTCATGCCAGAATCAACGAAACAATGTAAAACAATAGTTTTGATAATTCTGGCGCGTTGTCATCCATTGTTGCGGCACAACGCTTAAATAGCCGTATTATATATAATGCTGCATATAAACATGCTTACCATACCCGTGCATTGATTCTGTTGGCCTCGGTATTGCTGTTAAATATTTACTCCGTATAATTTACATGCAGCACATACATTAAGCCGAACACCTTCTAATCACCATTATTTCCCAGATGATGGTCATTTGGAGTCGACAAGGACTACTGAAAGATCGATATATAGATTAATAAAAGTCGTGGAACCTAATAAAAAAATTGCAATGAAAGGGAAGAGTTGATTGATTCATTGATTTACCAGCGTGCGGTAGGCATTTCTGCCACTCCCGGGAAACATACCACCGTACCGCCGACTACGTATATGCTGGGTTGGATTTGGGTCATGCTTGTTGTCAGCAGCGAGAGCTACATGACGCATAGTACCGGGAGTGGGGGATGGGCAGTGTATGTGTTTGTGAAATGCGTGAATGCATTGTGTCGTGATCTAGAGTGTTCATGTTGTAGAACAACCGAGAATCGAGCATCCCGAAATCGAGATATAAATAAAAATTTCAACTTAGGAAAAATTTATTAAAAGACTATAGAGTATAACTAAACAAAGACAAAAAAAGGGCACAACACGTGGCGCACAGTGTGGCATTTACGATTTTTTTTAGGTCAAAATTCGACTCATCATTTGCATCAACACTTCGTAATACTGAGCACCTTAATGAAGAACTGCAAAAATTGCAATCCAGATTATTTTTGACATATGACAGATGTCAAAATCCTGTAAAACATGTGAAAACCCTATAAAGGCAGAATCTAGACACAGTTATTATACTCTTCTCAAAAACGGAGAGTATATTGTATTTGATCGGCACATTTCTAAATCAGTAAATATCGCTCGTAGAGAAAAAATTTTTATATCGTTATGTTAGTGAACGAATTCTGAACAACTTTCAAAATGTCCGTCTGTCCGTCTGTCCGTCTGTCCGTCCGTCTGTCCGTCACGTTTCTTGTAAGCACGATAACTCAAGAAAGAAAAATCTGATTGTATTGAGAGTAACTTAGTGTTAGCTAGAGGAAGAACCCTATTGTTTTTCAACAAAATAGATTGGTAAATAAAAAAGTTATTAGTAATTTAAAATTTCAAAAAATATTTTTTACATTTTTTTATGGTTTGTAATAAATAGAAACCTTGCGGAATGTTATTTCCTATCACTATTTTTTTTTTTAAATACATTTTACTAATGTGTGTTTCCTGATAATCACAATAAATTTTCTAATGGTATATATTACACTCATTAACAATTTTAGTAATAAGGAATGGTGGTGTAGCGGCAAGAGTTTCGTCTCGCAATCCTCTATTTGTTTTTATCCTTTTTGTTATTTTGTCCTTTTTGTTTCTAAATTCTATCTTGACCAATAAATTTTCAAAACCAAAATATTTCTTACCATATCTTTTAAATTTCCACGACATTTTCCTGGCGGTAGGAAGACCACCAGGGTGGAATTGCTTCGAACGGGTTTTTTCGTTGTGTTCTGTTTTCCCGTGCCAGCAACCAAAATTAAATAAGTGCTTCGTCTAGTAAGTGATAGTTTTATAGTGTTTTTCTCTTAATTAGTTTTAGGTCCTTGTGGACACATTTTTAATGTCTAATTTAGTTTTTAAGTCTGCCTGCGGCAGACAGGAGCACTAACCTACATATCATCTGTCGTTAAGCCAAACCGGACCGGCTCCGCCCAGCCCTACAATCACCACGACGCTGTGCGACGTAGTTGTCTGACATGTATACAAATTATTAATAAACTGTTATTCATTCATTCATTCATTCATTCGCAATCCAAGGGTCCCGGGTTCGATCCCTCACATCGTGATTTTTTTTTCACAACAAAGTTGGTATCGCAAAATTTAGAATGTCCAAAAACTAACATTATTTACAAGAAAAATGCGAAGAGTATCCTATAGAATATGTAACAATTATATAAAAAGCTCAGTAAATCGGCGAAGAGTATAATGCTTCCTCTAGTTTTCTATATAACTCCTTGGAAGTCCATCGATATCATATTTTATAATGATTTTTGACTTGCAGAATCTGAACAGTTATTATAGCCTTTCGTAAATTAATATAATTAAATTATACTATTATACTATTTATTTAAATATTTTCCTTCTAATTACTGTTTTGTACTTCAATATTTTTAAAAGGTATAGAAGTTCAAAGAAAAGCACAATTTATAAATAAATAATGTTTTTTCTAAAAAAAAAGAAAGCAATGTTTAATTACTTTTAGTCAAGGTTTTTTATTTACTAATTATTTATAAAATAGGTACATTTATAAAAAAAATTGTATTAGATTCTAAGATTTTTTGGAGTCGTTTAAAAAAAATCTTATACTGCAAATATTTATTTATTATTTTGGTACTTTAGATTTAGTTACACACAAAAAAAGGACCCGAAAATTACCAATATTGGCCGTTTCTAAAATTATGGTTACATGGTTACTTATTTAGATTGCGCAAAAATAACCGTTTACAAGCAGATAAATGACCAAAAATTACCAAAAAATAGTCGCAGTTCATAGCCTTTTGACCTTTTAATTTTGTGACACTTATATTCAAATTCTGCAGATAAACAATTTAAAATACATGGGTTTTGGTAAGTACTTTAGATTTTGTTACACACAAAATAGATCCCGAAAAATATCAATATTGGCAAAAAAAATGGCCATTTCTAAAATTATATGGACTATTAGGTTTCAGAACCATGAATTTCGAATCCTATGTCAAAAAAAATTACAGAATGTGACATACATGGATATTTATTTAGTTCGCGCACAATTAACCGTTCACAAGCAGATAAATGACTAAAAAATTACCAAAAATAACCAAAAACTGGCCATAGTTCGTAGCCCTTTGACCTTTTCGTTTGTGATACTTAAACTAAAGCTAAAAACGTACTCTTCGCCTGTTCACTGAACTTTTTATATAACTGTTACACATTCTATAGCATACTCTTCGCAATTTTTTTTGTAAATAATGTTAGTTTTAGACATTTTTAATTTTATAGTACGAACTTAGTAAAAGACTCAGTGTAAAATAAAGTAAAAAATAAAAAAAAACATACCAAACCCAATTTGGGTTTCGAACCCGGGACCCTTAGATTCCGAGTCAATTTCAATTAAAAGCGTAAGAACTACACCACCACCTTACACGTAAAAAAATGTACCTAAATTTTTACATTATAACACACGAGCTAAAATCATATTTTCACGGTTGTATATGAAATGGGTATTTGTAAAATATATAAATATTTAGATATTAAAATGAAATGTCATTCCACCAAATTTCTATTCAATTACAAAAACATAAAAATCAAAAATTTTTTTTTTCAAATTTAAATCATTAATATTTTTATTTACCGATCGATTTTGTTCAAAAACAATAGGGTTCTTCCTCTATCTAACACTAACTTATTGTCCAAATTTCAATATGATCAGATTTTTCTTTCTTGAGTTATCATGCTTACAAGAAACGTGACGGACGGACGGACATTTTGAAAGTTGTTCAGAATTCATTCACTAACATGATATGAAAAATTTTTGTCTGCGAGCGATATTTACGGTTTTAGAAATGTGCCGATCAAATACAATATACTTTTCGTTATCGTATTTGCGAAGAGTATAATAAAAGGGTATTTGGTACTTTAGATTTTGTTACATACATAAAATGGCCCAAACATTACTAATTTCGGCCAAAAAATGATTATTTCTAAAATTATTTAGGTATATGGTTTCGGACCCTTGAAATTCAGATTCTGCAAGTCAAAAATCATACTAAATTATGACATTGATGAACTTCCAAGGAGTTATATAAAAAATAACAGTGTCTAGATTCTGCCTCTATGGGTGTTCATATTACTTCCACATCCAGTGGAAGTGGAGTAATGCCAAAAGAATTTTTAAAAATTTTTATAGTTCAAATAGGCTTAGAATGTCATGAAACGTCGAGATTTTAAGTTTCAGCGAAATAAAAATTTCTGTCTGTCGGTCTGTCTGTCGGTCTGTCTGTAACTTTTTTTTGTGCGCACGTTTACTCTGGAACCGTTTGAGATATTGTCTTGAAATTTGGTACACATATGTATTTTAACGAGATCTAGAACTAGATTATATTTTCATCTTGTTCCATCGAAGGGTTGAGGGGTAAATTGGGGTACATTTGGGGTAAATAGGTAAATCAAACAGGTAAGAGTCCATGAAATTGATATTTAGTATATACAAGAGAAGCTAAGGTCTCAAAAAAAATTTTGGCATTAGCCACCTCCATTGCCACCCCCACCCCATTACTAAAGGGGATGAAAAAAGATGATGTGATTTCGTGTGTGTACAAGAACCAGAAACCCCAAAATATTTTTTTACTTCATCCACCTCCACTACCACCCACTATAACCACCCCCACCCCACTACCTATGTGGGGTATCGTTTTATGGGTTTTTGGGGTAGAGGATTTCAAATATTATGTTATTAAAGTTCCATAAACGATTATTTCCAAAATTTTTTCGTTGTAAGTGACTTGGATAGAAAATCTGAATGTGGAAGTAGTGATTCCTTGGGCAGCGGTTTTTTTACAGGCTTCTGACAGCTGTCATGTGTCAAAAAAAGCTGGATTGCAATTTTCGCAGTTCTTCATTAAAGTGCTCAGTATTACGAAAATTTTGAGCCCAAATAGATTGATTTTGGTTGAATTACAAAGGAAGAGTCGAATTTTGACCTAAAAAACTCGTAAATGCCAGACTGTGTGACGTCCAAAATTGAATTCATACGCGTTCACAGAAAAGTAAGGCACAACACGTGGCACTCCAGAAATTCTTCACCTAAAAAAATATGTTTATATCCAGGCCATGAGAGTGGAAGTATAGCATGGTCGTGGAAAAGTGTACCGAAAATAATAGTATATTATTATATGAGCGATTATGCTAGCCATTATTCACGAAGATGATGTTTGAGCCCACGAGCCGTAGGCGAGTGACGCAAATCATCTGAGTGAATAATGGTCATAATCGCGAATGTAATACTATGTTTTTTCTACACCTATTAAACAAATAGACTGAAACTTGATAACATTAATTGGTACCTATTCGTGAGAAGTCGAAAACGTAAACAAACAATATGGCGGTACACTTGTCACTGTCACGCGAGTTGATTCAGCCGCAGCAGCAAGAGTTGATCGCGATCGATTTAAAATATCATTGAATCAGCGAAACAGTGATTTTTGAATTTGTATTTGTGATTGGCCGGATGCAGTGAATTATGAATCGATAATTCACTACAGTGAATTATAGGTACGATTTTTCACCAAAAAAATGGTAATAATTGTCATATAATTAAATAGGTGTAGAAAAAAATATATTTTAAGTTTAGGAAAAAAGCAATGTATTATACTTTTTCGAAACTGCGCCAAATTTGGACTATGCTGCAGAGTGTTATTCTTCTGTAATCATCTATATCTTGCAGCGAGTATGGTTGTGTTCCTTTCCATATGCATTAACTCGTTTATTTTCTCTGCTCCGAATGCAGTATTTCTTCTAGCTCTGACCATCAGTTCTAGCAGTCGACCTTTGATGGCGGCTTGTCCTAGGACCAGTGGTTCGATTCTTGTATTATGTTCGATTTTTCTTTGTGTTTGATGTTTGAGTTTTACCCGATGTTTGAGGTTTATACGAGAGCGTGTCACCGCACGCCCCCGCACTCGACATACCTCTCAAGAACCATCAATTATAGGGAAAAAGAAGAGTTCAAATCAAATTGCTGTTGTTACATGTTCTACCCCCCGGAGATATCTATGGGAGCTCCCTCTAAGTTCCATGTAGAAGTAACAGAGAACAATTAAGTTAGCTATTGGCTAGTTCGGCAATCGTCCGAGAGATGGCGCGGCATCTAGAAACATCTAGAGAACTACTAGAATCTTCCAGAATCAGTTACCCAAAACTAAAAGCAGAGAGAGTGGCCGCGCAAAGACAGTACAGTTCAGTTTAGTAGACAGTTGAGTTCAGATAGTGAGATAAGAAGTAAACAAAGTAATACGATGACTGAAAGAAACATTGAATTATACTACTCAGTGTAATACTAGTTAGTATATCATTCAACGAGCATAACTAAACAAAGACAAAAAAAGGCACAACACGTGGCACCTAGACACCCAGTTTAGTAGACAGTTAAGTTCAGATAGTAAGATAAAAAGTAAATAAAGTGATAAAGTGACTGAAATATTACTCAGTGTAATACTAGTAATAGTATAGTATTTAACGAGCATATAATTATGGCTATTATTCACGAGGGTGAAGTTTAAATATGTCGTAAATTACCAGAGTGAATTGTAGCCATTATATGCGAGTAGAATACTATACTTTGTCCACGACTATTAAATATTTTTGATTAAATTGTTCACTGAAGAAATTAATTAATGAATTAATTTTATTATTCTTTTTGAGTAATATGTAAAATTATTATAAATAACGTTGATGTTTAAATTTAATTTGACAAGCCGTTTTTTTGACACATAACGGCCTACTTAATCAAATTTAAAAACGAAATTGTATGACAAAAGAGGATCTGTTTTTGAAATTGATAGTAACAGTAAAATTGTTCACACAATTGTAGTTATGACAGTTAACGAAAAATTCTATTTAACGTGTCAGAAACTAGCCATAAATTCTACTAAAAAGTTGCGAGATTGCACTCGAATTGAATAAATACCTGCCCGTGACTTCTTATAAACAACTGACTGTCCTCATTATTCGCTAGTGAATAATGAAATCATTTTTCACTGCAGGGAATAACGGATAGCATTATCCTTGAGGAAACACATACATTCTAAGTACCTTATTTAATAGTCGTGGACAAAATAAATATTTTGTTGTAGTACGTAAGTTAATAACTGAGTGTTTAGTGTTACCCTGGTGTTATAATTTCCGGATCCACGATACAGAGTGTTTACAAACACGTAACACTGTAAATAAAGACGCAGAAAAAGTGCCCGACTGCGAAGTAGCAAATAATTTGCATTTTCATTTTACGTTTGTTACAAATAACAATTTTCCATACGACTATAATTTCTTAAATTCTATAATAAAAAAATTCTTTCTAGCTTCTATTTCACGAAAAGATGTAAAGTCTGTAATAGAGGAAATTAAAACCGTCAAATTCTTGTGATTATAACATTGTTTCCAATTTTATTTAATTAACAAATGTTAACCAAGTTTTTGCAAGCTAATGGCATTTTTAATAATTTCTGTTTTAGCCAAGGAATATTTATTCAAAAATTAAGATTAGCAGATGAAACTATTTGCTAAAATGGAGTGGTACGTACAGTTGATTTCAAAAAAAACTGGTACACTTTCTTTTAGCTATGTAAATCATTCGTTCTTTGATTGATATTAATAATCTTACAAATGTCACTTTGACGTTAATCAGTGGCGTCATTATTAAAAATGGTTCGACATCTAACAGATATTCAAAAATTTCGAATTGTTTCTAAAATTGAAGATAGTTGGATTATTTTTGCACTCAACTATATAATCAATGATGAAAACTTCTGGGGACAAGTTGTCTTTTCAGACGAAAAGGTTTTTAAATTCTGTAACGATGGACATGTTCGCGTATATAGGCCTCCTTCCACCAGACACGACGAAAAATATACTTTCGATCCACAAATATCAGGAAGGTTTTCAGTCAATGTCTGGGCTTGGATGAACCCAAATGGGTTAGGTGTGTGTTGGAACAGTGGTGGTCATCTCAATTCCATTAAATATATTGAAATATTAGACAATATTGTGTTGCCGTCAGTAATAGAGGTGTTTCCGGAAAATAATTTTATTTTCCAACAAGACAACTGCTCCATACATACGGCCCATCGTGTCAGGCAATGGTTTCTTACTAAAAACATAGAGTTGTTACCGTGGCCATCTAAAAGTCCGGATTTAAATCCAATTGAAAATGTTTGGGGACTAATGGTGAAACATATAAGAAAATTAAATAACCATCCAAATAATGCCCAAGAATTGGAAGGGATAATTGAAGACACTTGGGAGAACTTGTCGCAAGAAGTTGACCTTGCAAGAAATCTGATTTTGTCCATGCCTGCAAGACTTCAGGCAGTTTTAGACGCTAATGGAGCAATGAATATTAGTTAATTCTGTATTACGTAGTTGAAGTTCATTTATTTTATTTTTTTTATTGTATTTTTATGTTCAGTTTGCATTGTTTACATTTTTTTTAATCTCAAATGGTATTTTTGTGTTCTTATTTTAAAAATAGAATTATCATTATTCAGTTAGTATTTTAATTACAACCATTAGTAGAATTATCCGTAACAAATATTATTTTTTTAAACAATAATATGGCAGGCTTGAAAATGTTTTGAAAAAGTTATTTTCTAATTATTTTTTAAAATTCCATTTGAATAAAATAAAAAAGAAAGGTTTAATAAATTTAAAAACACTAAGAAAACCGGTCTCCTCCAAAAAACCCAGGTCCGGGGTAAATCACCTCTTCTCCACCCCCCCTCTCGACATGCCTGGCCAGCCCTATTTACAGACATATGCACACAACTAAACTATTAAGATTTTCGATTACAAGAGTTGTACCAGTTTTTTTTTAAATCAACTGTACAAACCCAGAGACCCAGAATAGTTAAATAATGTAAACGTAACGTTAAACAAGGTTCTCTAGCAGCACATCTAAGCTATTGATTAAATCTCATGCGCGGCATAATAGAGAAGTTGATTACAAAATTGCATCTCTGAAATGATAAATTGTTTGCAGCTTCCTGAAATATTTCGAATTACGTGATTCTGTTTCATGCAACGCTCAGTAATTCGACATCAATCACGGATATTTCAATGATCAATTCGAAAATGCAGTCAATTTGAATGGAATTGAGCTCGGGGTTTGAATGCATTCTAATTACACTTCTAGTGATAAACGCCGCTACCCGTATGAATGGGATAATAAAGTTTCAGATGTAGGTTCTTCTTTTAATACTGTTAAACAATGTAGACAAAGAGCATTGAATAATAATCGAACAGATTTGGATAAATTATATTTCAGGAAACGTGTAAAATGAAACGAACGATGGTTGAAGCTTTATTTTTTGTATAGCCAACATACAGGGTGTTTCATACGAAACATGTTTTACCTCTACAGGGTGGACCAAATTGGATGGGATTTGAGGTTTTCTCTAAAACTGTAGCAGATAGACCTATGCTATGGAGTCCAATGCGGATAATGTATGACGCAAGACAGTCCCCCCATCGTGACGTCACGTAGCACAGTTTACCAGAGGGTGGAATATTGATTTGCATCACCAATAGCTACAATAAAATAATTTAAATTTCACGAAGAACTAAACATTAAGTTGTATATAACATACAAAAGTGCATCAAAGTAGAATAAATCTTTATTTAGATACATTAAGATTAAATTAAGTTTTCAAAGAAATGGAGTAGATCTGCATTTACTCTGGAAAGTATCTGAGTGTCGATTTAGGATATTTGATAAGAAATTTAACAGTTTAGGGGCTGAATAGAAAAAACTACTTTGAAACTTTTGTGTGTTCTGTTATAACAGCATCGCAGATATTTACGTTGTACAACATTGAATGTTAACGTTTGTACATTACACTCAGATACTTAGATTTAATCAGCGTGTATAAAAGTAGTGAATGTTACGAGTTAAAAAACATTCGTTTCACCTAACCTTCCTGGATATGGACTAATACGTTCACGAAACGGGACACAGCAAACAGATGAAACGCAGGCGTTCTTGTATTCTTTGTAGTGTTTGCCTATTATGGGCAGACAGGTGGCAATAATAGACAGAGGGACAATACTCTCTTTTAGGATGTATAGGTGTTTTAGCTAATAATATTGTTGTTTCTTGATTTGCCAAACTTAAATTTGTGCCAGAGACTTTAATGCTAGAAATTATCCTTTACTTACGTTATTTGTCGGTTCATTAAAATTTACTTTATTGTCCATCACTAAACTTAAGTTCTTCATTGAACCAACCCAAATTATTATTCAATCAGTCATTCTTACGTTCGGGTAGTTCAGACTAATATTTTCTTCTGGCTCGTTCGTTCTCCAGCATTATTGCCTTTGATTTGCTAGTGTTTCATTTTAAACCATTATCATAGTATTACATAGAAAAATTATCAGGAGTTGTGGATAAGCTATGCCACAAAAACATTTAGAAAAAATTTAATCTGTAGATTTTTCAAAAGCAGTTGAATAAAGGGCCTTATAACGAGTATACGTTTTTTATTAAGAAACTAGTGGAAGCATTATACTCTTCGCCGATTTACTGAGCTTTTTATATAATTGTTACACATTCTATAGGATATTCTTCGCATTTTTCTTGTAAATAATGTTAGTTTTTGGACATTCTAAATTTTGTGATACCAACTTTGTTGTGAAAAAAAAAATATATGAAAAAAAAATCGCCATGTGAGGGATCGAACACGAGACCTTTGGATTGAAAGGAAGAAGAAGAAGAAAACAGATTTTATTCTTAAGTTTAGTACAACTATGTGCCTTTCCGGATCCTGGCCCGGGGCCAACCAAACAACCACGGCACGTGGTGCCGTGGTGAATGTAAGGTGGGACGGGGGATTGAAAGGCAAATGCTTTAGCCATTGGGCTATCTCACCTTACCACAAAACTTGAATGTATATCGTTCAAGAATTATATTTCAACGGATTAGATACATTATTATGAAATATATATATTGGTAAAATATAAAAACAAAAAAAAATTATAGGGAATAACATTTCGCAAGATTTCTATTTAAATACAAATGGCAGAAATTATGAAAAAAAAATTTTTTTTACTTAAATGATTAATAACTTTTTTATTTACCGATTGATTTTTTTCAAAGGTTTCTTCCTCTAGCTAACGCTAACTTACTTTCCAAATTTCAATACAATCGGACTTTTCTTTCTTAAGTTATCGTGCTTACAAGAAACGTGACGGACGGACGGACGGGCAGACGGACATTTTGAAGGTTGTTCAGAATTCGTTCACTAACATAATGATATGAAATTTTTTTCTCTACGAGCGATATTTACTGATTTAGAAATGTGCCTATCAAATACAATATACTCTTCGTTTTTGCGAAGAGTATAATAATGAATATAGTAATTTCCATTAAAACGGCTGTAAAATTACCGGGAAAAAAATTGTGGCTAAATGTTGATGCTACTGTATCAAATGTGGCGCCATCTGAACAGTTGCAAAGTAACTACCTAACATAGTATTATTTCCCTCCCTTAATAACGTTTTACTATCAGTTTTGACACTGATAGATAATTATCATATTAATCCAAAAAAATTAAAATTTCAATTTTAACTTTTTTAAGCATATCTGGCTTAATCCTCATATTTTGATATCTGAAATATAGTGCTGAATTATGTAGCGTTATTATTAAAAAAAAAACTGGCAAGAGGCTCGGGAGAATATTTGTCCGATTTGGTGAACAAAATATACAGGGTGTAATCAGTTTCATGTCATTAAATAAAACTGGTGGTGGGGAACAACTAAACGAACAAAAAACCTAGAGAAAAAAATGGGTGTGAATGACTAAATGTAAATGAATGATTTAAGTATTTTTAATACATTTTTTTCTTTAAAATGCTAAGAATCCTATCATGTAATTCAGTAGAGGTTTTGATTGGTTCGCCAATAATGAGTGTTTTGAAGTATTTACCTAACTAGTATATTAGCGTGCCCAGATTAGAGCAACAATATACAGAAAATAGGTATTTTCATAATAAATAAAAAAGTGTGTAAGTTTTGATTTGCATAATACCTAAATAATATTCTCTAAGAGTATAATAATTAAGGAAAAACATTTTGTTGTATGACAATGCCGGATTTTACTCCTGATCTGTTAGGATTAGAGGGAGGGTATAGGAAAACATAAAATTGCGTATGCGTCCGCTCACTCTGAGTTACTTACAGTGTTTATTAAAATAAAATTTTTAAGAACTCTCAGCTTAAAGAATGTTATTGGAACAGTGCAAAATTGCACATTATACAACGTTGAGAATATTGAAAATAGTATTTTACTCGGGGGCTACCCCAGTACACTCTGCAAATCAGTTACGCAATCTCTTGCTGGCATTTTTTAACAACACGTGTCAATTTGATGGACCGCTTGCGCTACCTGCCTGTGATCTTTCAACTATAAAGTTGTCACTACTTGTTACTAAGCGATGCTTTCGTAATATTGCCCGCAATTCCAGGCCGCCTATTATATTACTTACTACTGTATGTCCAATGACGCCAGTATATCATATGTACACGTACAGTGTTCAAGAGAGTTTGTACTGAGTGATACGTATCTTACGAAAAGTCAAATATAATCGCGATCTGTGAGAGACATCGTCGGATTACAAATTTATGGAGCAATGCCAAACTAATAACACAGTGATGGCATAAATAGATAGTTGACAGTGGTGACCTCCTTAGATTACTACTTAAATAAAATGCCGTATTAAATTTTACGTATATGAGCAATAATATCGATTCATCTAATTTCCAGAGAGCTTTGGAATGTAAGAACTTGCATGCTTGAAACAAACAGATCATTTAAGTAGGGATATTGGAAAATACAATTCCGCTTATTTAATGTGTGATTATACTTCTGTTGTTTTTGTTTTTCTACACTATCAAGTCCATGCAAATTGAAAAAATAGAAAAACCAAATTTGTGAAATGTTTTTATTTTAAGGATATATTCTTTATCATTTCCATATCAATATTGGAGCTGATGATATACAAAAGTACGCGGCGCCCGAAGGTTTCTCAACGGAGTTATGTGTTTCTTGGGGTGCTGAACACGAATATGAAGTTTACTGCCTAGTAGCAGTAACGGCTCAGGTCGAAAAACGCAAAAAACCTCGAAATTTTCGGAGTTTTTCCGGTTTTCCGCTCTATCTTACAAACGACGCGTCGTACGGAAAATATTACTGTATTCAAAGTTGATTAGCATTAAATTCTGCGTTGAATGACCTCCCTAACTTCCAAATTAGACCGATTTATAAGGTCGCTGATAATATAGTCAGCTGGAAAAATAGCAGAAAAAAGAGCAAGTAAGTTGTAGGGTAAAGATGCGATGTATAGAAAATACCTGATAGCAATGTCCATTTTATTTTACTCTACACTCCCACAGTTTAGAGAAAGCCCGAAATAGCGTTCACTTGGTTTATCCTATTCTGTTATACTTCACAAATAATAATTTAAAATTCCTCACTTTAAAAAAGAGAAAAATTAGGTCTAAAAACCTTTAAGGATGTACGCGACAACTTCCTTTATAAGAAATAAAAGCGTCGTCGACAGAGACTTTTCTCAGCTGTTTCTTTTAAAAATGCCACAAAATTTGTTGAAAACAAAATATAATTTTGGCGTTTCTTTGTACCTAATAATATGAGACTAATTTTTCACGGAAAATAACTCTACTTGCTGAAAGGCAACGCCCTAAAAAAGTGCTTTTGGCCACAGTTAAAAATATTTCTGTGATGAAGATAAATCGATTTGAAAAAATTGCTGGACTATTTATACAACACTTCCAGGAAATTTTCTATTTACGTTCCAAACATATGCGAATATTTTGTTGTGCGGAATGTCAGTACAAAAATAAGAAATAGTTTTCTATTTCATGTAGTTATTTTTGCAAAGGTCATAAAACTGCTTGAAATATCGTTCAGATCACAAGAAACTATGTAGTATATAACAGTGTGGTGTCAAGAAAAATAAAATAATTAACGTACATAGTAAAACTGATTTATATTTTTTAAATGTTATATTAATTAGTATTAGTATTAGTCCATTGATATTAAACGCAAAATCTGTGAAAAGCGGAAATAAATTATAATGTTTTGTCATTTGAGGATCATATGCGTCATAGGGCTACCTTTAAAAACTGAAAGAGTTCCCAATGTTCAAGGGGTTCACCCTCAAAAACCACCCCCAACACGCCCTGTCGCGGTTTTTCACACTTTTCCGCGAAATAATTGGTCCCATAGAAAATGTTACACTCACAGCAACAATATACTAGAGCATAGTTGGTTATATCCTCATATTTTGATCCAAATTATCTACTCTTAAACTATGGGCCATTATTAATGGTCCACTTTGTATATGAAAACTTGTGTAGAACTTTTTTTCATAGATTTTCTATCAGCTCCAATGGTTATTTTTTTTGTGATACACCTTGAGAAAATAGGTGACATCCACTCCCTATAAAATGGAATACCCTTCTATTAATTTCAGATCTATGTGAAAACAAGCTAAAAACGTACTCTTCGCCTGTTCACTGAACTTTTTATATAATTGTTACACATTCTATAGGATACTCTTCGCAGTTTTTTGTAAATAGTGTTAGTTTTAGATATTTTTAATTTTATAGTACGAACTCAGTTGGTAAAAGACTCCATGTAAAATAAAGTAAAAATGAAAAAAACGTACCAAAACCCTTTTGGGTTTCGAACCCGGGACCCTTGTATTCCAAGTCAAAAGCGTAAGAACTACACCACCACCTTACACGTAAAAACACGTAAATTTTTACATTATAAGACACGAGCTAAACTTATATTTTCACCGTTGTATATTACATTATGAAATGTATATTTGTAAAATATATAAATATTTAGATATTAAAGTGAAATATTCCACCACTTTTCTATTCAATTACAAAAACATAAAAATCAAAAAAAAATATTTCAAATTTAAATCATTAATAACATTTTTATTTACCGATCGGTTTTGTTCAAAAGCAATAGGGTTCTTCCTTTAAGTAACACTAACTTACTGTCCATATTTCAATATAATCGGATTTTTCCTTCTTGAGTTATCGTGCTTACAAGAAACGTGACGGACAGACGGACATTTTGAAAGTTGTTCAGAATTCGTTCACTAACATAATGACATAATGATATGAAAATTTTTTGTCTGCGAGCGATATTTACTGATTTAGAAATACAATATACTCTTCGTTTTTGCGAAGAGTATAATAAGCAAATAACGTAATACTACGGGAGCCCATCCTAACTGTACGTGCCCCCCCCCCCCCGTCCTTGGGGACAATGTTTTTCATACAGATTAAAGCCATTTTCCAGATAAATGATTCAGCACTTAAAATAAAATATAAAATTCAATATAAAATGCAAGTAACACCCCATTCGCTTTCAGATTCACTATCGCTGTCTCCAGATACATCGAATATTTCTTCCAAGTCTTCTCCTCTATTGCTTCATTTATGATATCGTTATCATCCTCGCTTTCGTCTATTATGATTTGATTTGGAATCATCTCCTGAAGAATTTCAGTAAGCGATTGAGGCAGTATTTTATCTGCTGAACACCAAAGAAGTTCTCCATTTTCTTGCCATCCATAATAATTCCAAGGCTTTGGAATATTGCGAATATTTTCGTCGGCTAATCGCCAAATACGCGTTTGATAAACATTCCTTTTAATATACTCGATAAGGCAAGCTCTTGATGGTGGAATCAAACAAAAAAATCAACTTTAGTGTCAATTGATGAAGAAAGTAACATTATCTTTCCTTTTCCCTTGAAGGCTCCTGAACCGCATCCAGTAAATATTTGAAGGCCCAGTAATGCCGTGAGTTCCGTACTCTTTTGTTTTGTAGGGGGGGGGGGGGGTGCGCTATAATCATGTAATTTTGAAATTACACATTTTTGCAGAGAGAAAAACCAATGAGCCGAATTGCCAATTTAATATGTTAATTTGAGCTTCTATTGCTTATTAGTTTCAAATAATAATAATAATAATAATAATAATTCTTTATTCTCAATTAATTGTATAAAGGAAAAAATAATACAAGTAATTGTAGAGAGCGTCAGGTTAAGAACAAACAATACATGCACAAAGTTATATAATATACATACAAATATTACATACACAACGATTATTGTATATAACGTCATTGGACAACATATATGTGTCTAATACACATAAAACAAAACAACACAGTTAAAGGCAACTTAAGTTTAACGTTAATTAAAGAAAAATTCTTCAAGAGTGTAACAGTTTTTATCAATAAGTAAGGTTTTGAGCTTTTTCTTGAAAATAGTAATGTTTTGAGAATTTTTTATCTCAGTTGGCAAAGCATTGAATATTTTGCAACCGTTAAAATAGATACTTTTTTGATACCGTGCTGTCGAATGTTGATCAGGTATAAGATTATTTTTAAATCTTGTGGAGTAACTGTGGCCAGTCAGATATTTTTGAAATGTTTGCAAATTTTTATAAACAAAGCAGCCCAGTTCATAAATATATGTACCAATTAGTGTTAAAATTTTTAAATCTTTGAATGCTGTTCTGCAGGATTCTCTTTTTGACACCTTAGTTAATATTCGCAGTGCATATTTTTGTAGGGTAAAGACACGTTGAGAGTAACTACTTATTCCCCAATTAATGATACCATATCGCATCTGAGAGTGAAAGTTTGCATAATAAAGACTAATTACAATATTTTGACTACAGTGGTTTACTAGTGATCGCAACGCATAGCAACAAGTGCGTAGTTTATTACACAATTCATCAATGTGAATATCCCATTTTAAGCCAGAGTCAAAAGTGACTCCTAAAATTTTACCTGAGTTATGCATGTTGAACAGGTTAGAATTTTGGATATTTAAATTAGCTTGCGAAATTTGTTGCTTGAAAAGTATCGAGGTGGTTTTTTGCTTATTTAAATTGATTAGGTTTTTTTCAGACCAGAGAATGCATTTTTTATATATTTTTTCTGCCGAATTTATTGCTTCCGTGCCGTTGCTTTCCGTGATTAGAAAATTTGTATCGTCAGCATAACATACTATTTGTAAATTCTCAATTGGCTTTAAAAAATAAACTAGATCGTTGGCAAAAATAATGTATAATAGAGGGCCCAGGATGGAGCCTTGTGGGACACCCTGGGTTACCTTCCTGGGTTCACTTTTGACATCATTGATTTGAACAACCTGATCTCGATTGCTTAGGTATGATTTTATAAATTTTAATGGAGGCCCTCTAATTCCATGCCTGCATAATTTTTCTAAAAGCAATTGATGATCTACGCAATCGAAAGCCCGGGAAAAATCAATGAATAGACCAAGTGGGCACATTTTTTTGTCAAGTCCATTTACAATTTCTATATGAAGACTACTTAAGGCCGTATCCACACCTCTGTTTTTTACAAAACCATGTTGTTCCGGTGAGATTATGTTATTACGAATGCAAAAGGTTGCTAGTTGACCATTTACGGCTGACTCGTATATCTTGGAGAAGCTTGATAGTAATGTAATAGCTCGATAATTTTCGTACAAGTTGTCGTCACCTTTCTTATATAAAGGACTAACCACTGAGAGCTTTAATTTTTCAGGGAATACTCCTTGTTCAAGTGATAAGTTTATCAGATACGATAAAGGTTGAGAGATAAGATATTTACAATTTTTTAATAAATTATTTGATACATTATCGTAGCCACTAGAATTAGATGGTTTGAGATTGTTTATTATGGCTACTACATCCTGTTCGTTTAAAGGTGAGAGAAAAAAGGAAACATTACCCAAAGGCACATTCGCATTCAAGAATTCAAAATCTCTTTTTTGATTATTAGCTACTAAACTGGTCGTAAAATGTTTATTAAAATTATTTGCAATTTCATTATTATTTAACTTAACATTATTTTCCACAATATTTATTTCCCTTTTGGGGTTTTGTTTTCCCTGTATTTCTTTTATAATATGCCACATAGTTTTTGTTTTATTATTCGACTGATTAATTTTGTTATCGTAATATTCCTGTTTTGCTATAAGTAGTTTTTCTTTGTATTGATTATTTAGGTGTTTACTATAGTTTTTTAGTTCAGGATGTTTTTGTGCTAAATCCGAAAATAGTTGAACTTTATTTTTTAAATCATTTACTGCATCTGTTATCCACTCTTGATTAGAATTTTTCTTTTTTTGTACAAAACGAATCATAGGAAATGACAATTCAAAATAGTAAGTAATTATATTACTAAAAATTTCAAATGCAGAATTCGAATTACTTCCCGAATAAACATCATTCCAAGTTTCCTGTTCTAAATAGTTGCAGAAATTAGATATACTATTGGAGTTAATTTTTCTTCTATACATATATGTTTTAGTTTTTATACTTTTACTTGTATGTGATTCTATAGAGAGAAATTGGGAATAATGATCAGATAAATGTAAATTGACATTATTTATCACATATTCTGTATCGTAAGGACCAATAAAAAAATTATCTAAGCAAGTATTTGTGGTGGGGGTTACTCGAGTCGGACTATTTATTGTTATTTCAAGACCAAAGGAGGTCAATAAGTCAGTAAGTAAGGATACAGTATTATTATGTACATTAAAATTAATATTAAAATCCCCTCCTATAACAACATATTTTTTAGACTTGAAAATTGCATGAAGTAAATCGCAAAATAATTCCAAAAAGGCATTAAAATTTCCTGTTGGTGCCCTATATATGACAACAATAATTATATTGCGGTTGACTAGCTCAATACAGGAACATTCCAAAATACCTTCCTTACAGTAATCACTTACGTTTATCATTTTTACATTAGTGAGGTCTCTTTTTAAATAAATGGCTGTTCCGCCATGACTAGCAATCTCACGGCAATAGAATGAGTGCAAGGTGTAATTACTGATAGCAAGCAGTGAGATTTGCTCCTTTGATTGCCAGTGTTCAGTGGCTAAAAATACATCAACATTGTAATTAGCTAAGATTACTTCGATCTGCAAAATTTTATTAGAGAGACACTGTACATTTTGATGCATAATATTTAAATTATTTTTTATATCTGACTGATTATTCGAATTTTGAATATTTAATTTACCTACATTTGAATTGTTTGATATTACAGTGGTAGCATCATTTGGGATAAACGAGGGTATAAAAAACTGTTTGTAATCCTGGAATCACGTAGCATGTCAGTTTGTACAATATTATTGACTCTGATATCTTCCGGGTCATCAGTTGCACTAATCTGAGTAACCTGTGTTGAGTTTTCAGCCTCACCTAAGGATAATCCTGTTAAGTCCACTTGTGTGACCAAAGGAACGTTTTCACTGTAATTGGGGTTGATCTCCATTAACGCATCACTATTTATAAACACAAGATTTTTATGAACGTACTTTACCGTTCTTATTATATTCATAATATTTTTACTTATTTCACTTTTACTGAAATGGGTATAATGGTTTTTATTCACGTTTAATATACTTAGTTTGCCAGGTACACACTTGTTTAATTTTGTGACTACTTCAAATAATTTGCTATTAAACTTATAGATAAATTTGTTTAAGTATCGGTTTTTCCCTAATGGTACAGTAGCAATTGTGATATTTAATCTCGCGCATAATTTTATTTTACCACAAAGGTCTCTAAAAAGTGGGTATTTATTTTTTTTATTAAAATTGTTTGAGCCGGCTAAGATAACAACATGATCATTGGTCGAAAAGTTTTTGGTCAAAGGGTCAATATTTTCAATCACTTGTTGAAACGTAGCACCAGGTTTTACAACTGACTCCACTTGGAAATTGCGCATATCTGATTTTCTTGATAGTATTGCATTAATGTTATAACCAAAATCGTCACTTAATATTAAAATTTTATCTTTTTTGAGTTCACCTTGTAAGGGCATCTGTGGAATTATATTTCTGTATTGTGTATCAGCATTATCAGTTCCCAGTTCATCTGCTAAAGTAGTAATTTTTGTCGTTTCCATAATATGTATAGACTGGTGAATAAGTGTATCAACAGTCTCCGTTTGAGCATCACGGTAATTTCGTTTCATTGTATTCTCATACTGTGTACTAGCATTAGAGTATTTGGTTTGATCCACGGCACTGGTTTCTTCTATCTTATCTGTTAATGTAGATACGTTTTTACAATTTAGTGCTGTTTGAATTCCTACAGTTTTTAATGTAATATTTTTTACTTCAGTCTTTTTCCTAAGGTCTTTTATCATATCTTGCAAGTCACTAATAATATTCTCCTGCTTTTTTATTTGTCTATCCATTTCTTCCTCGGTTTTCACTGCGTCTTGAATAAATTTCCGATTTTCTATTTTTAATTTTTTAATGTAATTGCTTTTTAGTTCACTGTCAGAGTTTAAATCATTAATTGTCTTTTCAAGAATGCTTTTTTCATCATCTACGTCACTGAGATTACTTTCGTCGTCATCTTTGCAGCAGATTATCTTGTTCTCTATTATAAACGAAATATCACTCTTATAACGGGGAAGACAACTTTTATGAAAAACACTAAAACATTTTACACATACATAGTGTATGAATTGTTTTGATTTACAACATTTAAAGTTAATAAAGCCGGAGCTCCGTGAAATCACGCCACTACCGCCTGCCATGGCCACTTATATATGAAAGAAAATTGTTACAATTTAGTCGAAACATATATGTTGAAAATTTAATTAACAATTTTATCGACTTCAGATAAAAAAAACATTGTTAAAAATAGATTTTCATTTACAACAAATGCAATAACGTTATCTAAATCGCCTATATCTACATATTCCACTAATATGGAGGAATTCTTTAGCCCTCATAGTATTTTTTTATTAGATTTAAATATTTTCACGCTGACCACATTGCTTATAGAATTCGAGAACTATATATAAAAAAAATAATTCCGCACTTAGCAGGTTTTCTATTGCGTGCTTAGTTACGTGATTATGGTAGATCGAGTCGTCTGCTGGTTTATAATTAAGTAATATGGAGGATTTTCTATGCGTTAATATTAATTGAAAAAGACACCAAATATATGGTTATGGATATTATCCTTCATATGCGTGGAAGGTCAAGCGTCATTAATCTCTTATCTGTCACACAAACTTTAGCTCACTCATTGGATACCGCTGTATAGACAGATGTAATTTATACAGATTTTTCAATGGCTTTCGACAGACCGGATCACACAACTTACTGCAAAAACTCCAACCTGTGAGAGATAGTCTCTACTTTTGGACCTCCACAGGGCTCAAATTTGAGTCCATTGTTATTTAACAAATGTATAAATGATCCCACATCTGATTTAAATGTTTCTTATATAATTTACTATGATATGAAAATCTACTTCTCTGTTAACAATACAGCTGACTGAGATAACTTACAAGAAAATCTCCTTAGAAAAAAACAGTGGTATACAGAAAATGAATGTCTCGTACAATGTCCTTTAGAGGATATACTAGCTTTATACGCATACAGTTTAAATTTTAGCTTATTTCATCAAAAATTTTTTGTGTGACAAAAATATTGCAATGTGTTTAAAATATGTCTTTAATGCATAAGATGATATGATACATGCATTTCTAAGCTAAAAGTTGCCCTTAAGAATTATAACCAAAATGCAACACCTTAATAATCCATTACATAACCTAAAGACCTAATCCACTTCTGTATTAAATTACAGGTGTAATACCCTTAAGCAAAGATTAAATCTTTAATGCTAGCAGATTTGCAAAAAATGAATGAGATCTTCGTTTTATAGAAAATTTATGTCTACGCAGAAACGACGTTACGTCTGACATTGTCGTCAGCCATCTAGAATACACCATATTAAGAGAAACATTCAGAATATTCTCTAGTCTTTTTTTGTATTTATTTAAAATAGATTGTTAGTTATATCATTTTATAACACAAATTACCGTATCATAGTATATATTAACATAGTCACTATATTGTAGCAATTTATCACTTCATAAAAATATAAAATTAGACAGGACCTCGGTCATTAGCCACACACACAAAAAAAAGTTATGTGCAGCGGACCAAATTATATGGATTTGGTGTATCTTTCGACGCTGAATCCGAATCCGTGATAAAAAAAATCTATCGTGTCAATTTTGTTTTTTAGTCTCTTAAAATGGTGTAAAATCATAGAAATAATGTAATAACTTAATGAAGTGTAAAAAATGGTAGATATTTTGTAGTCGAAAGTAGAGAATATAAATTCGAGCCACAGTAAGCTATTTCTATAAATTAAACCGAAATCCGTCCTTATGGGGGAGTGAAAACTACCGCTAAAACTCAAAAGACGCAGGTGAGAACAAATTTTTGTATCTCTTCGTGCAAAATATTTGACTCTGGTACGACAACCAGCCATTACTCTCTCTTTCAAACGGTAGAGACTCAATCCTACACTCAAAGAAATAGTATGGGTAAATTCAACAAAAAAAAAATGGTTAACTAACAATATCGTTAATTTTGTTAAACTAAATTATATTGATGGTATTTTTAAACAAAAGGTGATTGTTATTTTAATTAATAAAAAGTTGTCATACAACAAAACAAACATTAACTTAAAAAATAGATCAATAAGTCTATTATTTTTTTCGTCTGACTATTATTTTGTTGAATTCTGTCAAATTAAACTAGATAATAGTATATTTTATTTTTAGCTATTGTCGAATTGTAATTGTAAACCCAGTAGCAGTTTGCTCTACTATTATAGTTGACAGATAAACCAATATTATTGTAGAGTTAACCCGCAGTTCTGTTTGCATAAACATAACATCGTTCTGCCATCCACTTTGATGAATTAAGACGTCGCATCAGCGCTTTTGTTTGCAAATAGTATGGGTTAAATCAATCAAAAAAATAGTATATATATATTGTTCATTTTGTTAAACTGAAGTATATTTAATAGTATTTTTAAACAAAAGGTGATTGTCACACAACAAAATAAACATTAACTTAAAAATAGGTGCAAAAGACTATAATTTATTCATCTTACTAATAATTTGTTGAATTTTGTCAAATAAAACTAGATAAATAGTAGACTTTATTTTTAAGTATTATCGAATTGTAATTCTAACCCAGTATTAGTTCGCTGTATTATTGTACTTTGTAGACAAACCAATATTATTGTTGTCTTCTAGAAGTTCTAAAAGGGAATTACCATAAAATTTGCTTGCTTACCACGTAGTCTATTACAGAAATTATTCCTAGATGACGCCACATACAAATCACTGACAATAATCAATCATACATTATCTTATACTCTTATGAATTTATAGAAAAAAATAACATGATTGCAATGTTCAAATTCTCTCAGGGATCATCGATATATTTGGATGGATCTTATAAACGATCTCTAATCTTTGGTTTGGGTCGTCTGATGTCTCAATACTGAGATTTTGGCCAACCAAAAAAAACTTCATCATACAATAAAGTGTAGATCAACCTAAAAATTAGTTGGTGAACAAAAAAACAAAGTCGTTGTACTATTTAATTGTAAACCAAATTGAAAATGGTTAGTGAACATAAAAAAATGTCATTGTACTATTTAATTTGTTGTTCTACAAGAAGATGATGAGAAGATGATTATTAAACTACTATTTGTTTACGAAAACAAAGTTGTTGTATGACTATTATTTTCTGATTGATTTAACTATGAAACTAGATAGGCGCGATTTCGTATGCTCTTTTCGGTTGAATTTACCTATCATTTTCTTTGAGTGTATGGAGGGTTAAAACTACCCCCACCCTCATAGGTTTCAAAACGGGAAAAAATCAGGCAGGGTGAACAAATATGGAGTAAATTCATTCCAACCACCAATACATGAATAGATTCAATTTTTCAATTCAAAAATATTTATTAGATGTTTAGCATACAAACATGCAGCTGAATCGTATCCCGGTACAGAGCCGACCGCACAACCACGTCGCGTAGCGCCGTGGTGAATGTACGGTCGGATGGAGCGGGTTCAATTCAAGTTAGGACAATATATCGAATGTGGAGTTAGGACTCCTGTCTAAAAATAAATAAGACTTAAACCTAACAATTTTTTAATTCACAACTAGAGAATAGTTTTAAAAACACTTATAAACTACTTAAAGCTAGAGAAATGAGTTTTTGTTCAGCACACGCGCACTGGCGCACACGCGCACTGTTTTAAAAGGTTGGATTGCTGGTACGGGAAAAGCTCAACGAAAAAACCCGTTCGAACCAATGACGACATTCATCCGATGGTCTGCCTGCCTTCGGAAAGGTAGGGTGAGAGGAAGTTTTGATTTGCAAGAGGTTATTGGCCGAGAGGGGATTTTGAAAAAGACAAAAAAAGGACAAAATAACAAAAATTAACAAAATTAACAAAAATGAGATTAACAGAGGGAATAGAGAAAAGGTTTGGGAGTAAAAGGTGGTGAAAAGGAAAGGGTGGTGAAATGGAAATTTTGGTATAGGAAAGATTTGGCTAGGGAGGTTGCCGAAAGATAGGCAACGCCTGGTATGGTAATGGGTGTTTAAGGTTGAAAAGTATGGCGTTATGCTGTCTGATTCGTGTAATGTCTCGGGTTAGCGGACTGTCGCCCAGTTTGAATTGATAGAATTTCTGGGATGTTTCCCGGACGAAGTCCGCTAGTGGGGTTATGTCGTGGCAACGTGCATAGAGATCTCTGAGGGAGGTGTACCTATCGGAGTTCGAAATGAGGCGCATAAATTTGTGCTCTAAGACTCGACATTTATTAATTGTCGTGGCCGGGATGCTGCACCACACCGGCACCGCGTATTGATACATGAATAGAGATTACCCAGACTAAGGGTGGTAAGAGCTACCCCCATGCTCAAATGTTACATATGGGTGCTATTAAAATTCGGAAAGGGTCAAATGCCTGTAGCTCATTGTGCCAAATATATAAATCTGGTACGACATCCACCAAATCTTTTTAATAAGGTTGAAAATCACCCCTATTGGGGTGGGGGTAAAAACTACCCCCACATACGGACGGAAATAGATAGACGGAAATTTAGTTAATTTAGGTATATAGCTTACATAGATAGAAAAAAATGGTCACTGAAGAGATAACATCCTATATCTGTGACCAAAAAAATAGGAAAAGAAAACCACGGAAAAATATTTTGAAGATAAAAGAGAAAAATCATAAGAAAAGAAACTATTTGGATTAATGGTCCAAAGTAGGATATAAATAGGAAAAAAAATAGCTTTACACAGCTTAAAAGATAGATAAGTTAATAAATGTTAAGATAAACAGTTGAATAAGCAGATATAGTATAATAAATAAAAACACAACTGGTCAATGCTTAATGTATGAATTTACTCCATTCTTATCTACCCTGCTTAAAACTACAAATGCCTGAATTTTTGTTCCAGGATATTAGAAGTAATGAAATCCGTCCGTCTGTGGGGGTAGTTTTCACCCCTCCCCCCAATAGGAGTAATTTTCATCCTTATTAAGATTGGGTGGTTGTCGTACCAGATACGTATATTTGGCACGATGAGCTACAAGTATTTGATCCTTTCCGAATTTCAATAGCGCCTATATGCATCATTTGAGCATGGGGGTAGCTCTTACTAAGGGTAGACTCTAGTCATGTATCGGTGGTTGGAACGAATTCACTCCATATTTGTTCACCCTGCTTAAAACTACAAAAGCCTCAATTTTTTCCCCGTTTTGAAACCTATAAGGGGTGGGGGTAGTTTTAACCCTCCATAGGGTTGATTCTCTACCCTTTGAGAGTAATGGCTGGTTGTCACACTAGAGTCAAATATTTTGCACTAAGAGATACAAAAATGTGTCCTTTGTACATGTTATTTACACTCACCTGCGTTTTTTGAGTTTTGGCGGCAGTTTTCACTCCCCCATAAGGGCGGATTTCGGTTTAATTTATAGAAATAGCTTACTGTGGCTCGAATTTATATTCTCTACTCTCGACTACAAAACATCTACCATTTTTCACACTTCATTAAATTATTACATTATTTCTATGATTTTACACCATTTTAAGGGATATTTTTGACTAAAAAAACAAAACTGACACGATAGATCCTTTTTGGACTACGGATTCGGATTCAGCGTCGAAAAATACACCATATCCATATAATTTGGTCCGCTGCACAGAACTTTTTTTTTGTGTGCCTGTTTTATTGAATTATTTATGATTCAAAGTGCTTTATTATTATTAATAAAAAATGTCGAAAAAAAATCAGAATGGCAATGGTACCTCTTGAAGCAATCAAAACTAAACCAAGTTATTCTATAACAGAAATAATATAACCGTAGATAATACTGATGAATAGTTTTTCTTTTTTCTGCTGTATTTCGTTAAAACAGTATTTGCTAATTGTAATTTTTTTTTTCAGGTAAGAGAAATACTGACCTTTTAGGCGTAATCTGCATGTAGTAAGTACCTTTTGATAGTCTGAAAGTGATATGATCTCGGGTTCTACAATTAACGATAGAATGTTATTTCCACTTTACGTGATATATTTGGATTATGCTTAATGAGACAATAAAGGGGAGGTCTTTTTAACACGCAATAACACACAATAAAAGACCTTAGAATGTTAAAGGAAAAATGTGCACTTCTAGAACTCCTAAGACTCCTTACCTTTGGCGTAGGCAGGGAGGAGGAGTGACAGGGCCTCCGGAAAAGGACCTCCGTATATTTTGAATAGAATTTAGGTGAAATTTTGATATATTGTAGTACTCATGTTCTTGATGAAATGTCCCAATGGGTAAGACCTCCAAACTATTGAACTATTGAATAACAAAAAGTCATGTCGCTCGTTCTTTTGGCACTCTCCCTCAAGCTCGTGAATTGTGACGTAGCCGATGAAAAACGAACATGTTTATTTTCGTTTAGTGCTTGTAACGTGCAAATTTTTGCAACCAGTTATGGAATGCCTTGTATAGGTGTTTTTTTAAATTTATTATTAATGGAGCAAAATTTAAAAATATCAAAATAAATATTTTTCATGCTCTATTGGTTCCCTATGAGGAACCAAAATGCATCAACAAATAGTTCGATGTAAATAAAAATAGTAAAAACTTGCGCTGTCTCTGGGACCGAGGACGGCGCCACGATTCAAGTTGTAGGTAGCCTATAATAATAGTAATTAATAGCATATAATAGTAGTAATAACCTCATAACAATTTTTT
This sequence comes from Rutpela maculata, assembly GCA_936432065.2. Classification (NCBI taxonomy): domain Eukaryota; kingdom Metazoa; phylum Arthropoda; class Insecta; order Coleoptera; family Cerambycidae; genus Rutpela; species Rutpela maculata. Next base: position 169,648,534 of record OW386288.2, read on the forward strand.
ATCGTTATTAATAATATAAAATGTATCAGTTAATAAAGAAGATTAATTTTGTATAATAACATTTTATAGACATTCTTAATAAAAATATGTAAAAAGTACCCACGTTGTGTTAGGTTAGGTTAAGAAAATATTCTTAAATAGAAAGGGTCATCGTATCATATTCGGGTTTGTTCGAAATTAAAACAAGCTAAAAACGTACTCTTCGCCTGTTTTTATATAATTGTTACACAATCTATAGGATACTCTTCGCAGTTTTTTGTAAATAATGTTAGTTTTAAACATTTTTAAGTTTAGTTGGTAAAATACTCAGTGTAAAATAAAGTAAAAATAAAAAAAAACTATACCATACCCCATTTGGGGTTCGAACCCGGGACCCTTGGATTCCGAGTCAAAAGCAAGCAAGCAAGCAATAACAGTCAAAAGCGTAAGAACTACACCACCACCTTACACGTAAAAAAATGTAAATTTTTACATTATAAGACATGAGCTGAAATCATATTTTCACGGTTGTATATTACATTATGAAATGTATATTTGTAAAATATATAAATATTTAGATATTAAAATGAAATTTCATTTCACCAGATTTCTAAACAATTACAAAAACATAAAAATCAAAAAAAAAATTTTTCAAATTTAAATATTTAATAACAGCATTTTTAAGTTGAAACTATGCATAGTTTTTTTATATTTACAAAGCGAATGTTTTGGTTTGATCATCCTCATCTCAAATTAGAGAAATTTTGCTTTACTTAGTTTTCACAAATTAATATATTATGTCAAACCAAAAAAAATCTCTTCTTTTAAGCAAATAATAACATTCAAATTCCTGAACAAATAGGATCATTCAAAATAAGAATACTTTTTTGTCTACGCGATTTTCTATAAAATGGTGGAGGATCCGGTGATACTCATATATTACACAGACACACACACACACACAAAAATGTCTGTTTTTGGGACTCTATTGGGCAACCCCCATGTATTTCAACAAAAGAACATAACACACTTTTCGATATTCTAGAGTTTTAGAACTACCGCACAAAATGTGAAAAATGTACCTTTTTGCTTTTAAAAGTAAAATTAATATTTCCTTAACACATTCTAATTGGGACGTATTATAAGGCCTGATTATCAATTTACACCTTAATCATGTTTAATTTCATTAAATTTTACTCGCCTTACACTTTACAGCCTTTCGCGTTTGTACAGACAAAACCTGTCTTCATTAAAGAGAGCATTATTCCGATTGCCGGCTGAAAATTAATCCGACCCATCGGCATATAAATCCTGCATATTCATGAAAAAATGTGACATTATTATCCGACCAAAAGACCTCGATGCATCAAGAACACGGGAGATTTATCTAGATCGGAGCGCCACTTACAAAGCTTTCATGATGACGTCCCGGTGACGTATCCGCATAAGCTCATCTCATTGGTTTCTCTCGCGGAGAATGAGGTTCTAGAGTGAACTGACCGAGGCACACGCTAAAGGTTAGGTTAGTCGAGTGTCGACTGCCGATGCATAGGCACCGCGCGTTTTTTGTTCGGTTCTCAGCCTACTTCGTAGTTATCACCAACAGGTATTAGATTGTTTCTCGAGGTACGGTGCACGATCATCGATTGGCTTTGGACATTTTACGTTCGGTTCCGGATCTGGTTTTTCTTTTAATGTGATGTTTAAGTAAGGCTCGCAAAGCAGGCTTAGCACGGTTCAGTGACTGTACGGAACTTTTCAACAATTCAGTCCGAGTTATTTTGTTTGCAACTTTTTCTACGCAGTGCACTGAGGAATTCATGAAAACCAGCGCGGGGCATTTATTATGTTATTGAAAAAGTGTGTTCTCAGGAGTTCTTTTTTTGCTGAAGTGTGTGTGTGTGCGGCCGGAAGATTCTCTAAATGTCCCAGCAATTAAATGTCGTGTTTTTTGAGATGAATGCAACTGGGTCCCCTGACAATTATAAAGCAGTGCAATTAAGCGAGCGGATTTATAGTTATTTCGCTGAGTGATTTGCAAGTTAATTGGCCACCTGCTGTTGCGCTAGAGCCTGTTTATGTTTTCCCAATGAATTTGTGAGAAATTGTGCCTACTACGTGATCATAGTGCTGTGATATCCTGAAATAAAATTATTGTGATTGTTCCAAGTGATACCTTTCTCATTATGAAAATCAAGATGCCTTGTAAATTGTGTGAAATGTCTGTCGATCCGCAGAAGTTCGGGGGACTGGGTGGGAACTGCACCCACTCCCCTTTCTTCATCAACGGTCCTTTACCTCCGATTGTGCAACCCCTAGGGTTTGGATTACAAAACAACCCTTTCATCCAACTGCCCCAAATTAGAGACATGATGTTAGCAGCGTACCTGTTGAGAGGTGAGCCTGTTACGACAAATCCTATCTTGCAAAAGGGATAAAAAATTGCGGATATAATAATTGACAAATCTTATTTTGGATCTTCAGCAGAAATCTCCACTAATAGACGTCTTATCAACTTCTTTCATATACTTAACATCTAATAATATTAAACATCGCTCATCGCATGTATGCCTTAATAAATAAAATATTCCAAGCAATTTCAAACCACCAAAAAGTTTTTTTTTCTCATCTGAAATCATCAGGGTGGTACATAAAGCTGTGGGACTTTAAAAGGTTGATTTTTTTTGTCAAATAAGTAAATATTCCTGTCAGTTTTTGCATAATAACTATTTTTCATATTATTTTGTTTCGAATAATTTGAGTCACCCTGACTGAAGTTTGTAGTCGACAGTAATATTGTATTAATATTTTAATTATTAAGATATACTTATATGCTGTGAGTTAGATTTTATATTCTTTTCCATTTAACTTTTTAATGATTCTTAGCTTTGAACAGTAACAAATGTTTATTTGTCAGGTATCGTTTAGGTAGACACTACTATACATATATTGTCTATATGTTGATTGTGGCATTTTCTCAATTTTTTTGTGTTTCTCATTGGGATGCTCTGCGACAATGTCCATGAAATCTACAAAATAATACAGTTATCCAGTATTTTACTGGAAAATAACCTCTACGCCTGTGACTTTTACGCGAAAGGAGCAGTTAGAGGGTGGTTTTTGACAAATAATGAATAAGAACGAAAATATAAAACTGACGTATTTTGCTGACGTTTCGGAAAACGAATCTGTTTCCGTTTTCAAAGCGTATTATAATATTTGTGTGCTGTGTATATTAAATACACAGCTTTAAGAATATATTTGTTATATTCAGTATCCATAGATACTTACTGCTTACACAGAACTGTTGATATATTTATTTAGTTGATAGTTTTATTTTAAACAATGTTGAGTTTGTTAAGTTCTTCTTTTAACATCGGCAGCCAGGTTGTGCAAACATCTGCGGAACAATTCGACACGCATTTATCCTCATTCAATAGTATTATAGCCGCTTCTTTAATTTTTCTTTTCTTGCTATCTGTCTCTTGTTAAAATTTTTACCGAACAAGTTTATTTTAAGTCCGTTCTCCCAAGCGTGTTCGTAAATCTTCGATTTCTGAATCTCATTCTTTCTAATGTAACTCCTGTGCTCACCCAATCTAACACTGAATGGTCTGGTCTGGTCCGTGTGAGTGTAATAAACATTATGTGGGTGAGTCATCCAGACCATTCAGTGTTAGATTGGGTGAGCACAGGGATTACATTTGGAAGAATGAGATTCAGAAATCGAAGATTTGCGAACACGCCTGGGAGAACGGACATAGAATAAACTGGGAATTTTAACAAAAGAGACAAATAGCAAGAAAAGAAAAATTAAAGAATCAGCTATAATAATCGATGTTAAAAGAGGAACTTAACAAACTGAACATTATTTAAAATAAAGCTATCAACTAGATATATCAACAGTTCTGTGTAAGCAGTAAATATCTATGGATCTAAATATAACAAATATATTCTTAAAGCTGTGTATTTAATATACACAGCAAATACACACTTATAATAGGCTTTGAGAAAGGAAACAAATTCGGTTTCCGAAACGTCAGCAAAATAACGTATTTACGTTATTTTCATATTTTTGTTCTTATCCACTATTTGTCAAAAAACACCCTCTAACTGCTCCCTTGACGTAAAAGTCGCAGGTGTAGAGGTTATTTTCCAATAAAATACTGGATAATTGCAATATTTTGTAGATTTCACGGACATTGTTTAGAAAAATATATATGTGGAAACAAGAAAAACTATACATATGTTTCTAATATTGATATCTTATAATTTCTTATTACTGATCAGACTTAACAAATGGAAAGAATTTACGATTTCTTATTTTTTCTTATCAGTGCAAGACTTAATACATGAAAGTTATCTGTTGAATACCCAAATTAATTTCTCAATAATTATGTACGCAGAAATAAAAGATTCTTAAATGCAGACATAATAGTTGACGAGTGTCTTGTCTGTGTTCAAATATTTATTGTAGATTCTGATATAGATATACCTAATAAATTTAGATTAAAAAGCACTTTATAGATATTTGATAAGTTAACTTCTAAACACACTAACAGTAGAATTAAATCTTCGCTATAAGGACAAATATCTTTTTAAGCTGTTAAATTGGTAGTTTACATATGAAATTAAATTGAGTAACTTTGACATTTACGTGAGGTTATCATCGCGACATTGGAATTTTTGAAAATATGTCGATTATTATCTGTTTGTGAAGGTTTGTGTTGATTATTACGACATGTTTTCGAATTACGAGATATCAGCAAACAAGGAACAAACGTTCAAAGTAATAGCTGAATGTTTTCGGCTTTGTTTTCATTCAGAACGGTACGGTTTTTGATATTTTTTAACCACGATGTGGTCATTATGGCTCGTGGAATTTATTTTTTTGCGTTAGTTCTTTGTAATCTTGTTCGTCAATCGACTGAAAATTTGATAACAATTTATTTTTGTTTGCAATTAAGCTTTCGTTCTAAATGCATTATTTATGATATTTGTTATATATTTTCTAGGTATAAAAAAGGAGATTCTCCTGTTTGCTTGTAAACTCTACTTCTAGCAATGATACCAAAGTAGGTACCGACAGAAACAGCAAGACGCTAAACTTAAATTTACATTAAAGATTAAAGGTTTCCTCAGAAGTACAAAACTGAATGTAACATAATTGAATCAAAAGTAGATTTGCAGGCCCAGAAAATATAGAGACAATTTTAAAAAACTCCCGACTATGTTCATCATCTCATAATGTACTGTCATATAAGTTCTCTAAAAACCTGTCGAGAGAAACCTTGGTAAAACCCTTCCCAAAAAATTCTCTTTCAAATAAAAAAAAACGCACTAAAACTGCATCACCCGTTGAAGAGATATACAGCCACTGGCAGACACGCAGGCATATGTGTTAAACTTATAGAATAACATGATTGCCTGTAAATTAAATATTAATAGTAAACCTCCAGAGGCTGCCAGAGAGGGCAAATCCCGGAACTATTTGAGCCAATAGGCTACATGTTGATCATAAACAACGTCGAAAACGCTATAGGGCTACTATTCCAACAAGGAAGACTGGAAAAACCTCAGAGTTAATAAAAATTTCTGCAATTTGTAAGTTGATGATAAAAAAAATACTCGAATAGGTAAAATGATTTAGTAAACTTTACCCCAAAACTCTCGTCAAAACCATTGCAATTTGTTGTCCATGAGTCGAAGAATATGAGTCGCCACATGCGTGAGCACGTAGCAAACTTGCAAAAGTTGAGCGACTATAAAAGTAAAGGAAGAAGAAGCCGCAACTTTTTAGGCATTTCAATTCTGAATGCGGAGTAGTATAGTTTAATCATTAAATAATGATTAGCCAGAGTAGGAAAGAAGACAGTGTATGACAAAAATTTAACCAAGAAAAGAGATTACATGATAACTTGGCTGTCGTGCAGTATACAAAAATACACTAAAGAAATACAGCAGCTAGTTGACAGGTTTGAAATTCACTGAGAAAATCCCATAAACCAATTTAGTGAAGGTGGATGCATTACTAAATATCAACTCAGTACTAGTAAATCTGAACAGACACTTTCCAAACAAATAAACACAATAAGAAAGTGAAAGCACTTGAACCTCTAGTGACAACTCTGGTAGTAGTAGTAGACTTCTAAGCTTCTTTGTTTTAACAAAATCACAAGGTAAGAAAAGGTACATAGATAAACAAATAGTCAGACCGTTGTTCTTTCAGATCAACCATGCATAAAGAAGTTCTGAAAGCTATCGACATATTAAGACCAGCGTAGGTTCTACCTTCCAGATTCCAGTTGTCTGCAACTATTTTATACGAAATATTTGAACAGGAGAAGTCAGGTGTTGTAAAAATGTATCCGGCACCTCAGTGTGTTGTGTATGTCTCTTGATGTCTGGTCAAATGTGCATAATAAACCAACAATATTATGTGTATTTTGGCAGAAGATGCAAGCAGTATTTTGCTAGACAGTATAAATACATCAAGACATCTTCACACCTGCGAATCTTGGACAGCCATTGATTTAATAAAGTGCAAAAGTGAATATAACTGTAAAGTAACCTGTTTTAGCACAGACAATTCGGCAAACAGGAACAAAACGAAAATAGTATTGGATTACTCCATTATACCGTTCTACTCATGGTATATTAAGAGATTTGACAGAAAATTAGAGGAGTTCAAATCCTAATCCTATTTCCTTGCCAATTGCTTGGTACAAAGGCAAATTTCTAATTGATTAGTATTTTTTTAGAAAGTGTCGTTTCTTATTTTTGTAACACTTGGTATAATTGAACAGAAAGATACTTTTCTATCATAGGCAGTTAAGGAATGGAAAAGATTGGAAGCTGATTTTAACTGGAAGAAGACAAATATAGAGAGCACGTCCAAATTTTTTAAAAGAGGATATGAACAAGTCTTAACATCATTCCACTATTAGTGTATTTATTAAACCTCACAAAATAAAAATGAATATGAACCATCAAGTGAGGAAAGAAGTCTGCCTTATATAGATGCATCATCCAAACATTATCCGAAGTTGGATGCATTACCAGACCCGTTTCGAGAGACAATGTTTTCCAAATAAATTTTAGGGAATAAAAATGCAGCGTAGTGGTAAAGATATAAAAAGATATTCCAGAAATCATTAAGTATTGGATCTCATAATTCCAATTCTGTGAGCTGTGGCTTATTCGGCATGTGTAGAGAGAGTATTTCTTTCATATGAATTAAACAATTAGGAATAAATTGGGCACTGAAGAGACATCTAAATTAGAATTTATCTATATAAACATTATTTATGATAGTTAAGTTGTTTATATTTAGAGCTTTAATTATTTTGAGAGCTTTTTTTGTTTAAATATTTTAAGGTTATTATTTTATTTTTGCGAATAAAAATCATATTGTTAGAAGTGTTTAATTCCTATAATACCTAAAAAAATCGTTTTTAAATGAAAATTGTTATCAAAACCGGTATTTTTAATTATATCATCGAAATCAATTGAACACTGGAAAATCTGGAAACATTGAACTCAATAGAGGGGGTCATGAACTGAAGTGGAGACCGAAACTGGCGTATACTCAACAAAAATTGGTGGAGGATATGCCAGCCTGAGTAACTTAAAAGTGTTTTAAGCTGAGCTTTATATGTACCTGAAGTTTCGAACGTTCAGTTGAACGAATTTAAATTGAAAATTTGAAGTTAATCGACTTGGACGTACAATTTTTCTGGTAATATTTGATGGCAACGATACTATCGTTGCCAACAAATATTACCGTAAAAGTGGTACGCCTAAGTCGATTTATAATTTTTATTAATCTTTCCTTTTCAAATGAAATTCGTTCAAGTGAACGTTCGAAACTTCAGGTACATAGCTTTATGCCGTTTTAATGGCTGTAACTGAGTAGAGGATAAACAATCTTAGAAGAGCAAAGATCAAAATTTTCTCAAATAGTCTCAGATAGTCAGCACTATTAGCACTGAAATGATGCACCTGCAACTTTAAACTAGTGTGGAAATACAAGGTAGTCATAAATAAAGTTCATAAAAAAGTTACACGAGGAGCAATACTTATACACTTTCAGGTAGCACTTAAGGCAACAAGGTTACATTAATGTGAGTGTCAGGGCATGAGAGAATAAAAAGAAATAAGATTACAAATGGCCTTACAAAACAAGGCATTCATTCATTCATTCATCGAACCAAAGCCGTTATGTGGGATAGCATAATATCACACAACTCAAGGTCTAAGACAAGCGAAAAATTTCATTAACTATTCGCAAAAAGACCAAAAGAACTACTCGATCTCAGCAAACTAAAATAAAGGAGAGTGATATGCCTTTTCAATGGGCAATGTATTGAAATACCATCTCAAGAAAATGGATAGAACTGAGGATGAAATGTGTCGCTGTCTCCTTGGGGTCTGCATACGATGATCCTGTAGGATAATTCTGCGCTGGCTCCTGACAGTCGGGGGGCGTTGCTTGACGTTGTAACGGTCATATTATAGATGAAAGGGTTTTCACAGAAGATCTTTGTAGACCAAAGTGAAGAGAGGCACTTCATACCTAAACGATCCATTCACAATCTAAACCGACAAAACGTAATAAAATATATTTAGTACGGATACCAGTGTACAAAACTTCATTCGGAACGAAAAAGCAGACCTTCGCGCCAAGAGGGGCGCTATTAGTGATTTTTATGGTGTAGAACTTGTACATGGTCTTCCTATTAACAGTCGGATAACTGATCGCGAAATTGGCAACGGAACAAATCATTAGAAGTAATGAGAAGGTTAGAGACAGTCAAGGCATCTCAGAGACATTGACAGGAACCCTACCCCATCCGAAAAAGGAAAAAGTGGAGATGTGTTAAGGATATAATTTTAGACTGTCAACTACGCAAGCACCATAATAGACTGAGAGTCTGTATATTAAAATTCCAATCTCGTAGATGATGTAGCGTGTAGCAACCCACATACTGCCTTGACTGTGATGCTATCGCTAAAAGAAGATTTAACAATCTCGGGAAATGAGAGGAATGAAAGTTATGGAATTATAGTAATGACCGGGTCAAGTATCTCCTCTTCCTGACCGCAACCATAGAGCCGGAACCTATTTAGGACATTGGCAGGGGTAGAAAGCACAATAAGCCTTGAGGCAGCGGTGCCTTGGCTGTTTTACAATAACCATATACTACTCCAAGCACGCATCCATTCATTCAGTGATTAGTCTTGGGTAAACTAGAAATAATAAACAGAGCTACTGGATTTTATAATTTATGAAGAATATATGACCAGCAAATAATAATAATAAATATATTTATTGCAAACAAGTTGTAAAATTTACAAATGAGGAAGTTCTGAAATAGTTACAAGTAACCCTCTGTTCTTCCATTTAACCAGTTAAGATCAGGTTAAAAATTGTCATAGGCGATAGGAATGCAAAATAAGGCACAAGAGACTGCTATCAACACAACGAATCGAGTAATAAAGGACTCGGCACCATCAATTTTGCAGGCTGTAAGAACAAGCTTTGCTCCAAGTTCAAAAAAATAAAGAAAATTTGTTTGTACTTGCGATGATTATTAAGAATTGTGTCCGCTAATAATATTTTAATTTTATTTTATTTTATTTAACTTACACCATTCAACAGCATAACACTAATTACTGAATGGGTACAATACAGAGTTGTGATATTTATAACAATACTAACTAACAATACTAATAACTAATAATCAGTAACAAAAGAAATACTAAAAAAGAGAATACTAAAAGTGCTAAGGACTAAAAACTAAATACCTCTAAATTATTAGAAGTTCGGATATAATAAACATCGGTACACACTATAGTTTTAGATTTTTTCTCGAGGCCTATACTGCAGTTTAACAGATCAAACTTGGTTTGGACAGAGTTATAATTGTTGCAAATTTGATGAAGCGGTGAGAATTTCATTACATTAATACGAGGTGTTTGGGGATTGAGAGTAGGAGATTGCCGTAGGATTACATGGGGAATTAAGAAATTCAACTGGCTGAGAATCTCCTCACTGTCAATGTCATTCGTTATTAGATTGCGTAAGAAAACTAGTTGGGCTATAATACGGCGATTTTCAAGAGCATCGAACGAGTGTCTAAACAGTAATTCATTATGTGGAAATCCAATTGGTGGATAAAAATTATCATCCTTGAAGCTGAGATATTTTATGAAACGTATCTGAACTCTTTCTATATTTTGTACATGAATATTGCAGTGAGGACACCATATGATGGAGGCATATTCAACGCGAGGTCTAACAACAGCGCAGTATAATAACTTGGGAATTTACATCGTTAAATTCGCGTGTATTCCGTATCACAAAGCCAAGAGATCTGAAGTAGTTTGTTACTATATCATTTATATGGTCAGTAAAGGATAGTTTAGGATAAAAAATTACGTCAAGGTCACGGATAGTGTTAGGTCTATGCAGGGAAACTTCATCAATAGAATAGTCATATTTTATGACATTGTGTTTCAGAGAAAAGGATATTACGTTACATTTGTTTGATGTACACCAGTTATTTATTTTGTTTAATACTATTTGTAGCTTGATACAGTTATCAGAGCACTTAATAGTAGTGTATATTTTCATATCATCCGCATACAATAAACAATTTGCTTCCACCTCATTTATAATATCATTAATGTGTATATTAAATAATAATGGTCCCAGTATAGACCCTCGAGGGACCCTAGACGTGACAGATATCTCAGTAGACTGTTGACCGCAACATTGTACAAACTGTTTTCTATCTTTAGGTTAAGATTTGAAAAAAATATAGCGGATTTTTTGACAGGCCAAAATGATCTAATTTCTTAAGCAGAATACCATGATTGAGTCTATCGAATGCCTTCGAGAAGTCAGTGTATATGACGTCCATCTGCAGACCGGTGTCAAATGTATCAGCTATGAATTGCGTTATACAGAATTAGTTCGTAGTTGTGGATCTTCCCTTCATGAAACTGTGTTGTTTAGTTGTGATTTTGTTTTTTAAATGAAAAAAGAGGAAATCATCATTTCAAGACATTTAGAAAAGTTCTTGATAATAGTAATAGGTCTATTATTTTCAATTTGGTTTTTCCCTCCTTTCTTGTATACGGGCATTACTTTAGAGAACTTCCAAGAAGAGGGATAGGTAGATGTGTTAATGGAGAGATTAAATATTATGGTAAGTGGTATTGCAAGAAAACATGCATAGTCTCATAGGAAAAAAACAGGTATTTTGTCCGGGCCAACAGTTCCTTTGGGTTTAAATTTTTTAAGATAGTTAAGTACTTCAGTTTCAGTAAATTGCTTTAGATGTGTAGGGTATTTTGAGAGGTAACTTCAAAATTAGTGCTATCTATATAGGAACTTTGAAAAAAGTCTGCAAAGGCATCTGCAATGTTTTTTGGGGGGTTTATCATACTATCATTATATATCATATTGTTTGGCAGGCCATTATTTTTTTTATTGTTAAGAAAATGCCATACTTAGTTCTTTGGGATTATTTTTTATATTATTTTTGATACGACTGCAATATTCTTTATAAGAGTTTTCTATATCAGCTTTAATTCTTTGCCTTTAATATTTATGCCTGTTAAATTAAATCAAATGGGTATAATAAGAATCCTGTCGATTGTTCGATTGCTTATGATCATTTTATACCATCAGTAATATATACATGGTAAAAATGTGAATGAGTCACACACGAAAGCGTTCGTAGTTATACTTTTAAAGTAAGATTAAGTTCTTAAGGTGAGCATAATTTGAGACAATCAGCATAATACATATACATAAGACGTAGCAAGTATAAATTTTAATTTCGTTTTTAAGGATAACATAACGTATGGAATGTATAAACAACATTTACATAATAGTTTATCTCTTAATAGCAAACATCTTGGCCGTACACAAAAATCTTTTTCTTCCTCGACTTAATGTTGTATACTTAACTCATTTAAATAATTTTACAACCTTGTCCTCGAGCTCATCCACAGCCGTAACTATTTAAATTAAAATCGAAATTAATATGTGGCATTTGTCGTGTAGAACATTACATCAGTCCGTGCAAAAAATTTAAATATCGGTTTAGAACACATTTCTTATCAATTATCAACTCTTGGTCTTGTTAATACTTTTTTTGACGGTACACAAAGAGCGGTACTTAGTTAACGTCAAGGAACGGTTTGACTCCACATTGTTCACTAAAAACGTTAATAAATCGCAATTAAATATAAATATTTTTTTACCCGAGCAAAAAGGGGGTACAAGATGTTCAGGAGCCACTTCCGGAATATGAAATTTTTAGCAGACTAAATTTTTGTGTTGTAATTTGAGTCTGCCCTTAAAATTAAGGCTGTCTGTGCCTAACGTCCAGCACACGGAAGAGTGATTATTAAAAATAAGTTACATTTTAGTAAGGTTCAATGTGAGCAGATTTTTCATTATGAAATTTAATAATGTTCTATTCTGATAGTAAACGAAGTGATAAAAAAAGATCAAGTAGATACGCTAAGGATTCTTAGATTAGTTTTCTGTTATTTTACCAATTTGACTATATTCTGATGCTTGTAAAAATCTATGGGAATAAAGTTTATTATTATTATTATTATAGACTTAGTAAGTGACACATTTTCTCAGACGTAGAAATTATTCACTGATCCTTCACGCGTTTGGAATTCAACTCTATTGGAGCCGTTTCTAGGTTTTTGAGCCTTGCGACTTTGGCGATCGAACAACTTAGAGTCCAGATCCCAACAAGGTGTCACATAGACTCCTAGTTCAAAACTTTCCTTAATATCGGGTGATTTTTTGAAACTTCAAATATCTCGAATAATAAATAAGCACTTTACGAAAAAAGTGTCCATAATCAAAATTTAATCATTTCGCGGAGGAAATACATTAGTGCAAAATTTAGTAATGCCCCTCCCCCCCCTCCTTGTAGGTCGGACGGGGGGTAACTTTGAAATCTTAAATAGGAACCCCTATAGATCAGGGTTGGCATGTTTTAAACAAAGTGTTTAAAACATCGCACTGTGTTTTAAACAAATGTTTAAAACATATTTAGTACAAAATGCTATGTTTTAAACAATTGTTTAAAACATAGTTTAAAACACAGTGCGAAGTTTTAAATAAATGTCTTATTTTGGAGTTTGTGGAAAAGCAAGAAAAGTACCAATGATGGTCCATTCCGATAAATGATTCCGATATAGTGGTCACGTGCACTAAACTGAGCATTTTTTTGCAGAGTGCTGCAAAATCCGTTTAAGAGCGCCATCTGACATCACCCAGTAGTAGCAGACATAGTATGCCTGGCACCATTTAATTTTAGTTGAATATAGTTTTAAACGTTTTAAACCTGTTTTAAACATGTTTTAAACATACCATTTAAAAATTAAAAAAAAAACCTGTTTTAAACAAAAAGAACTGTTCAAAACAAAAAAAACTGTTTTTTTGTTTGAAATGAAAAAAAAACTGTTTTTTTTCCAACCCTGCTATAGATGGCGCTGTAATTTTCTGATTTCTCTGATCTGCTGATTTCTCCTACTGGGAACATAATAATCAAAATTCGTCTTCAAAAAGGTTTATTTATTTTGCAAATTGCGAATAACTGGGAAATTCTTACCTGTAGAAATGTAAATGGTGAATAAACTACTTTTAGCGTAACCCAGAAACAACGACGTGGACGTAATAGTTTTCTGTTCCCTTCGGGGTGCTTGATTAACGTGAGTCCCCTAGCCTCTCACCTATCAGGGTGCTTGATTTATGTGAGTCCCTTCGCCTCTCACTTATCAGAGTACTTGATTTACATGAGTTCCTTCGCCTCATCATCTTTCAGTTAAAGTAAGTGCTCAAAATGGTGGCCCTCGACTTCAATGCACTTATTAATCCGCATTTGAAATTACTGTTCACAACTGAGAAGTGTGTCTGCTTGAATTTCGGCACAAGCAGTTCTGATTCGCTCATTCGTATTCCCACGTGTTGTTGGTACTTGTTTGTAAACTTTGACTTTGAGATAACCCCACAAAAAGAAATATGGCGAAGTGAGATCTGGTGATCTAGCTGGCCAATTTACCGGAGCAGCTCTACCGATCCAGCGACCATTGAAATCACGATCAAGTACTTCACGTGCTACCACCGAATAGTGTGCTGGACAACCATCACGTTGAAACCACATGTTCTGTCACACTTCTAAGCTCAAGTCTTCAAGTAATGTTGGCAGATCATTCTCCCAAATGCCTCGGTACATTTGACCATTCATTTTCCCTTTAATAATGAAGGGGTCGATGAGTTTGTTGCAATTATTCCACACCACACGTTGACAGTCCAAAGACGCTGATATTCAACTTGGGGAAGCCAGTGTGGATTTTCAACACTCCAGTAAGGCATTTTGTGTCGATTAACCGTTCTATGGTTTGTAGAAGACGACTCTGTGTAGAAGTGTTGTATTTGTTCACGTGCCCACTAACAAAAAGTTACCGGATTTTGGAAATCAACACCACGAAGATCTTGATGTAGAGACACATGATACGGATGATATTTAAAACATTTTAAAATTTCCAAACATTGCTCTGGGACAATCCGGAATCGCGTGCCATTTCTCGTGTACTACATGAGGATAACAGCCACTGCAACTAATACTGGAATTTCATTATTTTCTCCAGTGACTGTGCTCGACGGGTTCTTTTTTTCGGTTGAACATTTTCGTCAGTAGTATATTGTTTGACAGTACGATAAAATGAAGCGCGTGACCGACTTCTATCCGGAAAACGCTGAGCGTAGAGATCGACAGCATCATCAAAACTCCTGCTAGCTTCTCCGTAAACGAGAGCCATTTTAATTCTTTCTTGTACAGTTAAATACTCCATTCCGAAGTAGTATCAACAGCCTAAAAGCAGATTTAATCAAGCACTCCGATAAGTCATAAACCGAGTAATAAACGAAGGAAATCGCGTTTACCAAGTATTCCAAAAAGGACGTCTGTTTCTAGGTTACGACAATAGTAGTTTTTTGACAAATCATTTTTCAGTAATTGAAAATTTGAGAAATAAAATTTGTTTTAAGACTAATTTTGATTATTACCAGTGAAAACGTGGTATTTTTTATTGCAAACGTATTGCAGAATCGTTTGCATGGGTTCTCAGTAGGAGAAATCGAAAAAAAATGAATTTCGTCGATTACAGCGCCATCTATCATGAATCGAAAAAAATGTTTCAGACAAATCCTACGTATTTTTAGCCGTAGAATCCGAATCTGCAATAAAAAATAGGGGTTCGTGCCTATTTAACATTTCAAAGTTACCCCCCGCCCGACCCACAAGAAGGCGGGGACTAATTTTAGCACTAATGTATTTCCTCCGCGGAATGATTAAATTTTGATTATGGATATTTTTTTCGTAGAGTGCTTATTATTCGAGATATTTGAAAGTTTTAAGTTAAAAAAATCACCCGGTATATGCGCCGTTCCCTATAGTGCGTTCTTCTACTTGTGCACTGGGTTGACCAAGCAGTTGTAGACTTCGACCATATATCTCTTTTTACTAGTTCCGAGGCTCCTACAATTACTGACACGACTGTGATCTTTGGGTACCACATTCTGCTAACTTTTATTTGGAGGTCTTACTACTTTTCATCTCGTCGTTGTCAATTCCGGCACATCAATTATTTTATTACTGTTATTATTATGTATGATATACCTATCAGCGGGGAGTGCAATACATCAAGCTACAGCTTTAGAGGTAATACAAAAAATATTATCTGGTGATATACTGAGTTGACCTTATCAGATAAATATAAAATATATCAAATCGGCTATGTAACGATTTTTTGACAAAATATGTCTAGATTACGAGTTGATGAGAGCTGTGACTCAACTGCGACCACTTAGGTATAAATATAATTTATCACTACTTGACCGTAGACACTGGATAGATACGATGTCTACAGCTGCAAAAATATCAACCGCGGTTACTGAATGTGAGCTAAGAAGCATTTCCAAATCAAGTTTAATCTTCGATTTAATAAAAGATAATCGCTCCTTCCATAAAACTCTCTAGAAAACTTTCCCGGCACAGACAGAGCTTGCTCCCAAACTCGATCCGTATAAAAATAATTTTGTTTCTGCGAGTGTTCTTTGTAGAGTACATACGACAAGAACAGTGAACTCTGCCTAACTGTATCTATCTAACCGAAAATTTACTTTGCTAATAGGCGTATCATAACATGAAAAAAGTTTAATATGACACTGCATTATACGCCTCTCGTGATTACCACATTTCGTTTTACATATTACAAACGTATGCGTCGAAATTTAAATTAATTTAAATAAATTTAGATAAATCCTCTGATAAATCTGACGGCCACAAGGTCAAATGAACTAGTGAATTATATAAATTACATTGTTTTAGCCAGGGATATACGGGATAGGATGTCTTTATAAAATGAATGTTTATTTAAAAAACACAGCGAGGTAAACAAATAATGAAATATTTGGAATAAGTGGAATACCGCGAATGTTTATGGAATATCTTGAATTATAGTGCAAATTCTTCAAACAAAAAATTATCTAGTAGCCCCCAGGAATGCTGCAGAATGACCCGAAAGGAATTAAATAGATTTGTTATAGTTTGGGCCATCGGTATAACATCGATATAAAAAAGCTCGCAAAAAAACGTAAAGGGTACCGACCCACCTTTGATTAATGTACCGCCCGCCGCTCCACATTGACTATCGCTAGTCCACGTTGTCCACGTAGTTTATTCCAACCTATCATAATTCCGGTAGAGAATATTTCAACCAATTATATTCAGTGGGAGTGCTCTACATTGTTGTTAGCAAATATTTGACCATTTTTTGTGATGATAATAAAAGAAGCCGAACACTTTTATGGCCTTTTATGTAAATAGACCGAAATTGATACATGGTCGGTATCCTTTAGATTTTTTTTGCGAGCTTTTTTATATTGCTGTTATAAATGTGGGCCCTACTTATAAAAACAATGCAATAGTATATTAGAGTTGGGCGATTCGACTCTTTTTAAGGATTCGTATAGTTTGGCCCATCGGTATTACAGCGATATAAAAAAGCTCCTTTGATTAATGTACCGCCCGCCGCTCCACGTTGACTATCGCTAGTCCACGTTGTCCACGTAGTTATTCCAAGCTATCATAATTCCGGTAGAGAATATTTCAACCAATTATATTCAGTGGGAGTGCTCTACATTGTTGTTAGCAAATATTTGACCATTTTTTTGTCATGATAATAAAAGAAGCCGAACAATTTTATGGCCTTTTATGTAAATAGACTGAAATTGATACATGGTCGGTATCCTTTAGGTTTTTTTGCGAGCTTTTTTATATCGCCGTTATAAATGTGGGCCATACTATACCAAATGAATCCGTATCAAGAAAAGATTCGTATCGAGAGATTCGTACGATTCGTATCACTGATTACATGATACTAAATAGCATCATGTACTGATTCGTACCATTCGTACTATTCGTACCCACACTTCCACTCCACAGTGTTCAGCATAGATTATAGAATATTATACGTGGTGTTAGTTAGGGCCAGATTATAATGTTATATTAAACCGTACAGTTTAAACTTTTAGGACTTCGAGCACCTTCTATTACATTAATAATTTCGTCGTCGTCATTAGACATCAGTAAAAAGATAGATAGATAGCGTTTATTTAACCATATTATATACATTTTTGTACATTTGTAGCAATTCAACTAAACAAAAAACAGTAATATATCACAGATTGTGTAATCAATACGTTGCGTGTATAAAATGATTGCTATCTTGCAGTTGGTACATTGATAATAATCATATAGTAATAATCAAATATTTCGAATATATCCATCATATTACATATAAAAACAGGGAATTTTTTCAATTATGAGATTATGAGTATTTTAAAATCTGAAATCTCCAGTTTAAACGCGCGGTCCCCATCCACCGTTTGAAGTTTAACCTTATACAGCTGGCCCAGTATCGCATCGCAATACCGGTATCGAAATTCCATATTCGTATCAATCGTATCGATGATACGAAATATATCAATCGTATCGACGATACGAAATGTACGAATCTTTTATTTTTGTGGTATTCGTACCACTGCAAGGATTCGTACCATTCGTACCACTGCAAGGATTCGTACCAATGATACGAATCATACGTACTACCCACCTCTAAATAGTATAGTAAGGCCCACATGCATGCGCGCGCTTGAATACGCATGACAATACCGAGTTATAATGTTGCACTTAACTATTTTTTTTTCCGAGAAAACCGTGGTTTTAACGATAAATTTTGTTAGGACATTTCTTGTTCATAAATACGTGATCTATCCATCTGCGTTTTTTTAAATTTTTTTATAGCTTGATTTAATTTCAAAATTTTGAGAAAATTGATGAACAAAATTTTTCACAAATGTAAACTTTTCAGGATATTATTCTATATCCTTTCACGAACTCATTAAAAAAAAATTATTCAGTTTGCAAATTTTTGTGGGTAAATACCTTCATCGACTGGGCTACCGGAGGCTTGCTAATTTATAGTTTAAAAAAAATAAAAACATGGGCGCTGAAAAAGAATACAATTTTCAGAAGAAAACGTTTTTCAAATTTTGTATTAGGTATCTACAATGTGAAGGATATCTTTCACTGTGTTTTAGACCTGACTTTCAACATTAATTACTTTCATAACGTTAAAAATATCCTCTAATGTACCTGAACTTTCGAACGTTCAGTTGAACGACTTTCATATGAAAAGGAAAAATTAATAAAAACTACAAATCAAAAGGAATACCATTTTTCTGGTAATATTTGCTGACAACGATACTATCGTTGCCTAAATCGATTAATTGGAAATTTGCATATGAAATTCGTTCAAGTGAACGTTCGAAACTTCAGGTACATGACAGACAGACATTTTGAAAGTTATTCAGAATTTGTTTACTAATACAATGGTCGAAATTTTTTCTCTGCAAGTGCCATTTATGGTTTTAGAAATGCGCCTATCAAATGCAATATACTTTAATAATTTCTGACTCTTCCGATTGCTATATAGGTATATGTTTTTAGCCCTCCCAAATATACAACACTTGATAAATGAAATGATAAAAACCTTAATGGCTTGTAGTAACTAAGCACAGGACTATAAAAACTAGCATATAAAAATTTAAACAGTGGCAAACCGGTAACCCGGTTGTAGTTTTATGAAAGAATTTTATTTGGATGTAACACTTCGTAGGTCCATAAAACCATAATTATCATATGTAAATAAAACCAGTAATTTCTGAGCAAGCGCCCCTAATATTTAGACATTCTTTTAAATTAGAGGCCGGTCTGTGTTCGGCTATAATAGCTAGGAAGCTGGTGTCAATGTGATTTGTTCGTCGTTGGGAATCATAGGTAATAAAGTTTTTGTTTGCGCGAATAGAGAAATCAATGGAACGCTCTCGCAGTGTAAAATTAGATAGACAATAGAGACCTTCGTCTACTATAATAAATTCTCATTGAAATTCATTGATTTTAGCCTGTTGTAAGCAATTATTTAACAAAACGCGCAATAAATGCACTACCGCTAACGTAATAGTACAGTCGAATTGGTTTAATTTAATTTTTTTCGGCGACAACATTCCACCTGAAATTGTATTGTTGATTCTTATGTATTATGACCTCCTGATTACGGAAAAAATATTTTGCCAAAAAATTGCTTGGGCTGCAAAAGTTATAAGCACTTTTTAAAGCGATTTCACGGATTTTCAACTTATCTGCTTAATATATCTTGTACAAGTAATCGGATGGGAATCTTAAAAATACTGGCTTATTTGAAATACAATTCTTAAAAAATATAGACCTGTCCGATATGTATTGGTCAATCCGCCATCTTGAAAAAAAATAGAAAACACCAAGAATGGCCGAAAGAATCAAAATTGAATATCTTTTCTATAAGAAGGAGTAATTTCACAAAAGTTGGCAAAAATAAAACTCATTTATTGTTAAATATAATGCACCAATCCCGCCAGACGTATGTCAAATAGAAGGGTCAAAGACGGCGGACGAAATAAAATGTTTTATTCTTCATCAATTATCATTGTACGTGACATTTTTTCGTTTTCGATTGTACGTTATTTTATGCACTTTTAGGAGATAGAATTCGTTTTTTTTTTATTTTCCAAAAAGTGTGTAGAACATTATATATTCAGTTTTCTACAGCTACATAGCTACGATTATTTTTACAGCCTGTCTTACATTTACAAGAAACATTACTTCGTAAATTTTTAGGAAAAGCATTACTTTCACTCATAATTAATCAGGCATTAAGCCATTCTCAGTTTTAAGCCATCCGAATTGTAATGAATCTTTCTCAAAACCAAACCATTTTTGGACTTAAAACAGTGTTTTTTCATTACCTTTTCAGTAGGTGGATTGCAGACAATTCTATTTTCATCATAATATTTGTCAATTATTTTATTAATCTCATTATAACCAAAAGGTCAATATCTTCACCAACTATTATAACTTAATTGTTTTCGGTTTTCAGATCAATAGCAGTTTTAACGATTGTATGAAATTAATGAAGTTTCATTTTGTATTAAGTTATACGAGTCTTTCTAGGGATGAACCGTAGCCTACGTAAATGATTTTATCAGGCCTCCGCATTGCACTCGAGTCCGCGTGTGACGTCACGAAAGGAGTCCTACGACTTTACAAAGTTACTGCGGCTACGGGTGGATTTAGCGCTCTTTTGCAAGATTAATATTTTATTTCTTCGTATAATTTGTTTAGTATTAAGTTGAGTATGGATTAGTGCCAACTAATTGGATTTCAATTTGTACTGGAGTCGAATGAAAAGGGAATTACTTAAATATTTAATGTGCCTAACACAGTAATAATTCACAAAATAGATCGTGAGAAATACTAGAAATAAATGATTCAGCCTCCTAATACTGAAATTAGATATTGATTTATTACTGTATCTTTATACTGTGAACATTATGAAAACGCCCTTAATTAATGAATGTCAATTAAAAGAATGTCCCGTCGATGGCGTCGATGTTGTGTGCCAGTGCAAATCAAATTACAATAAACAACGACATACTACTGTTTCGTTTTCCGTCGGACAAGAACCTGGCAAAAAATGGTCTCACAGCATTCACCGAAAACATTTTATCTCGAATAAAAATTCAGTAATCTGCGTTAATCACAAGTCTTGTAACGACAAAAAAATTTAAAAAAAAAAATTATTGTTCATTTAGATTTAGAATGTCATGAAACGTCGAGATTTTAAGTTTGAGCAAAAAAATTCTGTGTGTCTGTCACTTTCTTTGTGCGCACAATTACTCTGCAATCGTTTAAGATATTGACTGAAAATTTGGTACACGTATGTATTTTAACGAGATCTGGAACTAGATTATATTTTCATCTTATTCCGTTGAAGGGTAAATTTGAGTAAATGGGGGTAAAGAGGTAAATCAAGCAGGTAAGAGTCCAAAAAAATTGATATTTAGTATATATAAGAGAAGCTAATGTCTCAAAAAAAATTTGCCATTAGCCACACCCCCTCCTTACTACCCCCACCCCATTATAAAAGGAGGTGAAAAGAAATTGTTATTTAATGTGTGTACAAGAACCAAAGACCTCAAAATATTTTTTTACTTCATCCATCCCCAATACCACCCCCCTTCACTACCCCCACCCCACTACCGATGTGGGATATCGTTTTATGGGTTTTTGGAGGTAGATGATTTCAAATATTAATTAAAGTTCCATAAACAATTATTTCCACGTACAAAATTTTTTCGTTGTGAGAGACTTGATATACTTTTCTAATATATTGTTGAACAATTATTCTAAAGTGAAAAATAATCGTATCAGTGAGGAAAAAAATGAGGTGTAATAAGAAAAAAAATGACTAGCAATGAAGAGTTTAAAATAAAGTCTGATAAAGAAGCCGCTGCCCAAGGAATCATTACTTCCACATTTAAATTTTTTGTCCAAGTCACTCACAACGAAAAAACATTGTATGTGGAAATAATTGTTTATGGAACTTTAATAATATAATATTTGAAATCATCTACCCCAAAAACCCATAAAACGATAACCCACATCGGTAGAGGGGTGGGGATGGTGATAGGGGGTGGTAGTGGGGGTGGATGAAGTAAAAAAATATTTTGAGGTTTCTGGTCCTTGTACACACACTAAATCACAATTTATTTTCATCCCCTTTAATAATGAGGTGAGGGTGGTAATGGGGTGGCTATTGCCAAAAATTTTTTTGAAACCTTAGCTTCTCTTGTATATCCTAAATACCAATTTTATGGACTCTTACCTGCTTGATTTATCCCAAATTTACCCCAATTTACCCCTTAACCCTTTGACGGAACAAGATGAAAATATAATCTAGTACCAGATTTCGTTAAAGTACATATTATGTGTACCAAATTTCAAGTCAATATCTTAAATGGTTCCAGAGTAAACTTGCGCAAAAAAAAAAAGTTACAGACCGACAGACAGAAATTTTTTTTCGCTCAAACTTAGAATCTCGACGTTTCATGATATTCTAAGCCTATTTGAACAATAAAAATTTTTTTAAATTTTTTTGTCGTTACTATACTTCCACTGGATGCGGAAGTAAAAGAAAAGTTGAAAAGTTGCAATCTCTGTGATAGGAATTAAATTTAAAATAAATATGTTGTACATACTCGTGTATGTACCGATCTTTTAATATTTATTACAATAACTGTTGTAACTTATTATTAGAGAGGCAT
The DNA here is from genome assembly GCA_936432065.2 of Rutpela maculata. Classification (NCBI taxonomy): domain Eukaryota; kingdom Metazoa; phylum Arthropoda; class Insecta; order Coleoptera; family Cerambycidae; genus Rutpela; species Rutpela maculata. The sequence continues at coordinate 169,671,320 of OW386288.2, forward strand.
TTTAAATTTTTGTTATCCACAATTTATTGCTATTAGAGATTAAAGAAATAATTATTTTTTGTTTTGTTTTCAACTATTATTAGAAGTGTTTATTTTATTCTGAATCAATAAGCTATCAAGTGTGTATTTTAGTTTTATAGATATATTTTATTTAATAGTACAATAATACTGATTCTTAATCATTTACATACTATTTATTTATTTTTAGAAAACTATTTATGTGTTTATAATATATTTTATTATTAATTATATAAAGTAAATCATTTTTAAGCATTCTTTGTTGTATTAGTTCATATAATTTTATTAGAAATATTCAAGAAAGCGTTAAGGGTTTCAGTATGCACCGGAATGCTAGGACTCCGACGGCCGCCATTGAAATCCAATGCGTAGGCCTGATAAATCATTTACGTAGGCCACGGATGAACACGTGTTTATAAAGCAAAGCAAGACAGACATATTAAACGTAAAAGTGTAAATAAATAAATAATAAATTTGTGTGTGCAGTGGAAAGTTTTTTAAGTGTACTAAGCCCAAAAAGAAGAGGGAATAAAAAAACAACAATCACCACACCAGAAGCCACAGAAAGCTAAGCTATAAACTAATTTATTTTATTTTATTAAATTTAATTACTTTAATAACTTCATCAACTTAATCTCTATTAACCTAATTTATTAACTCAAAACCCAATATTCTAAATAGTATTGAGTAAACCAGAGGCATACTATTAGGTCAATAATACAAATAATAATTAATAGCCAAAACCGAATTTCTTTCAGCCTATCAAGAGAATTACGCATGATAAAAATGGTGATAATAATAACCCGAAAAATCAGTAATGCATCGCTATTAAAGTGTGATTATACAGATTTCCTGTGTGAACCTTCAAGTGTGTTTTCATCATTACTAAAAATATTCAAACAAATTTAATCAAAATTGAACACGTAATGATCAGTGGCGCAATACTCTTAAAGTATACCTATCTTTCAGGTGAGGTTCTCATACTTGCTAAAAATATTCAAACGAGTTTAATTTGGATTAGACCAGAAATAATCAATGGGGCACTGTCGGTGTGTAGCGTCCAAACTGAATCCTTATGGCACCTCAATGTAGGTATGCGTGATACAGGTCTCTCTCAGGAAAATGGTTTCCAAGAAAACACACACAGAAAAGAGTAATCTTTATACCTAGAGCAGCGGAAACTCAACTCAATAAATAGATCATATCGTGGTAGGCAGGGAGATGACTTATAGTGTTCTGTCACCATGGATACCCATAAAAGCTTGTAAAAGTTAAATATGAAAGTGAAAGTGTTTGTAAAATAATTTATACTTCGGAATATTGTCAGCTTGATAAGAAATATTAATTAGTTAGTGTTTAATTAGGTACAGAAACCAAAACTTTCCACAGTGCTTCCCTCTAACGCAGTAAATCATAGTTTATATACATATATACATTAGGGTGGCCCATCTCTATAGGGGGTGAATTTTTTTTGCGTATTTTTTAAGTCTCACCCCAGGAAAATATACTATTATACTAGGAATAATTTATGTCAAAGTTTCAGATAATTCGGTGAACGGTAACCCGTGCCGCATTCAGGTAGAAATTTGTAGATAAGATTTTATTACGGTAATACACTTAAATTTTACTTAAAATACAAATATCTACCTCTTTTCTCATAATCTTTTATTGGTGTAATTATTTCCTAGAAATTATTTGTTTTGGAAGTTTGGAAATATAATGCACCTACGGTAGGTTTTTATGTCAGTTTGCAATTCTGTTTTACAGTAGTGACATTATAAGTTCTAGCATACGTTCCTTTTTGAAAAAACATTTAACGATGGCTGATGTTAGATCCTTACGAAAGGATACTTTCATTTACTTAGTTGGACACTATTCGTCACAAATCATTGGCAATAAATTGCCGTCTAATAGACAAGTATTACAAGTGCTCTTTTATAACATTCGTGAAGTGAAGCTAAGTGTACATGAAAGTGCTAAATTAAAAATAAAAGAGGTGTCAGTTTTTTGGGATAAAGCTCGCATTCCGACACGTCAGGATTTTCATTGTGTTAAACAACTAGATAAACTTCATGCAGAGTGGAGGAACTTACAAAAATCTGCTAAAAGGGCCAGTGCGGGAGGTAAAGAAAAAAATTTCGTTGAAAAATTGGACGATCTTTTTGACATTTCTCTTTCAAAAGCATTGGAGTTGATGAAAATAGATGAAGATAAGCAGTTTTTAATTAACCAAAGAAAAAAGGGACGTCCTGGATTTATGCATGGTATTGATTACCAACTTGCTTCTCAAGAAAAATCAGCTGAGGAGAAATTACAGAAATTATCCGAACGAATGCAACGAAGTCAACAAGAAAAAGCTAGATTAGAGGAAACAGTCACCTGTCCATCATCAAGTAGTAATTCAGCCGACTCCAACGAAAATGAAGATGAAATAATCGAAGCCCAAGAAGAGTTGTTACAAGACCAGCCTGGCCCGTCACAGCCAAAAAAGAGGAGATTGTATGGAACATATAACATCATCACACCAAAAATAGCCGCTGCATTTGATGCTTGCAAAATAAGCGACAGGTATGGAGTCCATATTTTGCAAGCACTAGGATATGACACCACATCTTTGTCCATCAGCAGAACCACACTTCAGCGCTCTAGACAACGCATCCGCGAAGAAAGAGCTGAAATATTAAAAACTGCCTTCGGTAATTCTGAATTGCCGGCCCCAGTCATCCATTGGGATGGAAAACTTTTACCTTCTCTCACTGGAATGGGAAATATCGATAGACTTGCTATCTTAGTTACTAGTGGAGATATTGAACAACTACTTGGAGTACCAGCTTTGCCCAATTCAACTGGAAGAGAACAGACTGAAGCAGTTTATGATGTGCTTTGTGAATGGAATTTGGACGAAAAGGTAATAGCTTTGTGTTGTGATACAACAGCATCAAATATGGGTTATATAAATGGGGCAGCCACACTATTGCAACAAAAATTAGAAAGAGATATTCTATATTTTCCTTGTAGACATCATATTTTTGAAGTGGTTTTGAGAAGTGTGTTTGACACAAAAACGCCTTCCTCATCTGGTCCAAATGTGCCACTATTTAAACGTTTTAGGGAATTTTGGCCTAAAATAAATCAAAATAAACTAAAAACTGGATTTCAGATACCAAAAATTAAACACATTTTACAACCAGTTAAAGCCGAAATTGTAAAGATTCTAAATGCAGCTTTAACTTTGCAACAGCCTCGTGATGATTATAAACAATTTTTAATGCTTTCTAAACTTTTTGTTGAAGAAGAGCCCACTCACACGACATTCTATCAACCAGGGGCATTTCATCATGCACGTTGGATGGCCAAAGCCATTTACTGTCTAAAAATATTTTTTTCCAAGATCAGTTCCAACTAACTAAAAAAGAAAAAATAGGTATTGAAGATATATGTCTCTTTATTGTAAAGGTTTATGTAAAGGCCTGGTTTACAGCGTCATTTGCTAGTAAAGCACCGCTTCATGACTTAAACTTTTGTAAAGAACTCATTAATTATCAAAATATTGACAAAGAAATATCTCAAGCCGCAAGTAGGAAAATAGTGAACCATTTGTGGTACCTTAATTCAGTAAATGTTGGCTTATCTTTCTTTGATGACGATATTTCAGTTACCACTAAAAGAGAAATGGTTAAAGCTTTGAATAGGAAAGCACCAAATCAAGAGGGTTTTAAACGACTTATGATTAGTAACATTACTGACGTTGAAAACAAGGAAATTCAGGACTTCATATGCGAGAACACTAAACAGTTTTTTCAAAAATTAGGTTTGTCTATGGAATTTTTGGAAAATGATCCAACAACATGGAGCGAAAATGAAAGTTGTACCCGATGTTTCAATATTGTAAACAAAATTAAAGTTGTAAATGATGCCGCTGAGAGAGGAATCAAACTTATTACTGACTATAATGACATTTTAACAAAAAATGAAGACCAAAAACAGTTTTTACTCCAAGTTGTAAATGATTATAAATCACAGTTTCGAAATGTAAAAAAAAAGAAACCCTGTCGCATGCTTTGGCCTAGTGCAAAAAATATTGTTTTTATTACTATATGTCTTGTAGATTTAGGATAATATTTGGTACTATGTATGAAAGAAACGTTTCATAATAAGATACACAAAGATAAAACGAGAGTTTTATTTCAAAAACTTCTAGTCTAGTCTTCTTAGACTACGAATTTACAGTAGTATGGCACATGTCATAGTCACAACAGATAATGTCTTTGATATTTGTATGACTTGATTAGTCATTCTAAAGATAAATGTTGCTGATTAAAAAAAAAAAACAATGCATCAACCAAAGAATGTAAATAATTCCATTTACTTTTATTATTGCATAATAATGCATTCTGCGGCACCCCTTGCCTTCAATTTGCCTCAATAATATTTTGAGGGGACTGTTTTTTCTTCAAATGGAACCATTTGCAGGGGGTGAGAAATAAAAAATTTCGATTTCGAAAAAGATGGGCCACCCTAATATACATAGTGCAGTGAAATCGTATACCTGGAGATTTCAATGCACATATACTCCACATATGGCCTAACGAAAATGGAAACGCGCTGAAAAACCTAGTACACATATTTGACTTAACAATAATAAATACATGGAGCAAAAGTCAAACACGCATTGACACCTAGAGTAATGGAAGCTCAATCACACAAATAGACCATATCCTGGTAAGCAAAGAGATAAGGACAGCAGAAAACCTACTGAAGAAAACGCTAACACTGAACAGCAGCAAACTAAAAATAGGGAGACCATGTTACAGGTGGAAAACAACAATCGAGAGAATCATAAACAAACTGGGAAAGAAAAGCGAAGGGAAAAATGAAAAAAAAACCATGCGTCATATGACTCTCGCTGCTGGCAACAAGCATGACCCAAACCCAACCCAGCATCGGAAATCGAGGAATCAGAAAACTCAGAAAAAGAAGATTCGAAGAAGCAGAAACACAAAAAGAGGAGCATGAACAGTAATAAACACTCCATATCAAGACACAACACATATTTCACACGAAGATTCAGAATAGGCAGATACCCAGAACCAAAAACACAAAAAAAGGAGCTTAAACGCTCCCTCACGACACAATGCGGTAACGCATCTCACAAATACCTACACCTCCCATCCCATATTCCTTTACCATGCGCCATGTGGCACTCGCTACTGGCAACAAGCATGACCTTAGTCTAACCCAGCGTAGACGTAGCAGGCCCAGCTGTATAACTCTGGAAGTGGCAGCAATGCCTACCGCACGCTGGTAAATCAATCAATCAAGTTATACGAGTCTTTCTATGGTATGTTTCATTTTGCTTTGATGAAAATTGGGTGAAAAAAAGGAAGGTCAAAGAAAATACATTTTTGAAGATTGTAAAAATGCACTTTTTTGAAAATAAAAAAAAAGCACTTTTTTTGAAAATTAAAAAAAAAACGAACTCATCCCCTAAAAGTACATAAAATAACGTACAATCGAAAACAAAAAAAGTGACGTACAATGCCCCTTTGATAATTGACGAAGAATTAAAAAGTTTATTTCGTCCACCATCTTTGACCGTTCTATTTGACAAACGGCGGCCGGGATTATATTTGAGTTTTATTTTTGCCAACTTTGGTGAAATTACTCTTTCTTATAGAAAAGATATTCAATCTTGATTCTTTCGGCCATTCTTGGTGTTTTCTATTTTTTTCCAAGATGGCGGATTGACCAATGTATATCGGACAGGTCTATATTTTTTAAGAATTTTATTCCAAATAAGCCAGTATGTTTAAAATTCCCATCCGATTACTAGTACAAGATATATTAAGCAGATAAGTTGAAAATCAGCGAAAGCACGTCAAAAAGTATATCTAACTTTTGACGCACAAGGATTTTTTGGGCACAAATATTTTTTTCGTAATCAGGAGGTCATAATACATAAGAATCAACAATAAAATTTCAGGTGGAATGTTGTAGCCGAAAGAAATTAAATCAACTGCACGATAAAGCGATCTGTAAAATTAGTTAATATTTGTGTGTATTTTACTACAATATATGTTTGTAAATATTTTTGATATGGAATTACATACTTTTCTGTTAACTTGTTATAAACATTGTATATATAAAATAATCAAATAAATATCTGTCTAATTTTCCTGTGAATATATTTCAAAGCAATTAATTTATTATAATAATAAAATTAGCATAAATCATAAATAAAGTCTATTGTTGTTCCATATTAATGTTAATATAATTATTAATTGTTACAAACAGTTTCTTAACAAAAATTTGTTTTAGTCATAATTATCCTCGTAATTATCAAATAGAAAATAAAAAATAATTATTTTTTTTAATTTGTTGATTTTATATATCCATTCACTTCTTTTATTTGTGTGACCCATTAACAAACAAAAATTGGAGTATCTTGTTGTGGAAATCAGAGACATTGCCTATTGGCAGATTGTGCACTTTTAGTTTTACCAACCAATTTTTAGCTTCTGGCACACGAACAAATCATTTCGAAACTCGTACCACCGGCTCCCTAGCTATTAATACCCTTAATAATGAATTTAATAGACAATGCAGAAATTTAAAGTGGGTCCGTCACAGCGGAAGTTCCTCTAGTGTGCAGCTCGCTTCCTGTATGGGTTCCGCATAGAGCAGCGAAGGATATGTTGTGTATATAACATGCCACCTGTTGATATTTATTATTATAATATTATATGCATGCAGTATGCCGCTAATTTGAATATGGGTTTGAATATTAAAGTCTCGGAGAGTGTGCTGAGAAGGCTGACTTTACCTTAATTTAATTTAAACAATGGGGGCTCTGTAATTTATAACTCCGATCGTTTTGTCACGGCACAGTGACGGGAAATAATAGCCTCCTCCATTGTTAACTTTTCTTAAAGATTTTCGTATGCTGGACTGTACTTACTGTGCTTATTATACCTACCTGTTTGATATATAATCAAATAGGCATATAACCGTATATGAATTGTCATCGTCAGTATCGGCAAGAAGAATATTTGCATAGAATTTATTTCATAGTACTGAAATAGCCCATGCCCCATCATATTATTTATCTCTCTCTTTTCATTGGGACAGAAAACTATACAAAGTTGGCAGTTTACGTGATAATCTTAATTAATATCACGTTGTGATATTAATTTTATTGAACGGATTTTAACCTCCCCACAATAAAATTGTGGGAGGTTACTACAATTAGTCCAAAATCGAAAATTGAGATAACATCAAATCTTTACGTTTTGAGGTCCCAGGAACCCAAAAAAGTTGTTTTTGAAAAATGTCTGTGTGTATGTATGTGTGTGTGTGTGTGTATGTATGTTAGCACGATAGCGGCGAAGCTACTAAACGGATTTGGATGAAACTTTGCATGAGGGTTTCTTTAGTGCTCCAGAAGATCTGAAAAGGTTTTGGTTGAGATCGGATTACGTTTAGTGCCGTTTTGACACAACAAGTTGTTTATTTTATGATTACTTACAATTTGTAATTGAACCATTGAAAAGCAGTAAAAATTCCGATTTCAACGATATATCACACTTGCACTTTTTCGATTTGGTTTCCGTGAAAAAAATTAAAAAACAAAAATTTCACTTGTTTTGTCCTCAAAGCAGTGCAATGTACAGGGTGATATTCTAAAAATGACAGAGGTGTTCAGTGATTTCGGCTGATAACTCGGGAACGGTTGAAGATATCGAACTGAAATTTGAAACGTAGGTATAAATATTGTAGACGGACGGATTACGAGTGAATTAATAATACACCTACGTCACATGACGTCACAAATAAGAAAAATTCTTAGAAACTGGTGCAGATATCGACTTAACTATTGGAAACATCCAATTAAAGTTTGAAACGTAGGTGGAAATATTGTAGATGGATGGAATACGAGTGAATTAAAAATACACCTACGTTCTGATGACGTCGTAAAAGCATAAAATTCTTATAACAGGCGAACTGATAATATCAAAAAAATATTTTTACATGAGTCACGAAATTTTTTTTTTTTTAATTTCCAAGAAATATCAAATTTTCGGAGAAATGTCACTTTTCAGAAAAATGTCAAATTTTCGAAAAAATGTTAAATTTTCAGGGAAATGTCACTTTTCAGAAATATGTCAAATTTTCAGAAAAATGTCACTTTTCAGAAAAATGTCAAATTTTCGAAAAGACGTCAAATTTTCGAAGAAATGTCACCTTTCAGAAAAATGCCAAGTGTTTGAAAATTGTCAAATTTTCGGAGTAATGTTACTTCAGAAAAATGTCAAATTTTCGAAAAAATGTCAAATTTTCAGAGAAATGTCACTTTTCAGAAAAATGTCAAATTTTCGAAAAAACGTTAAATTTTCAGGGGTCACTTTTCAGAAATATGCCAAATTTTCAGAAAAATGTCACTTTTCAGAAAAATGTCAAATTTTCGAAAAAAGTCAAATTTTCGAAGAAATGTCACTTTTCAGAAAAATGCCAAATGTTTGAAAATTGTCAAATTTTCGGAGTAATGTCACTTCAGGAAAATGTCAAAAATTCAGGAACATGTAAAATTTTCGGAAAAATGTCACTTTTCAAAAAAATGTAAAATTTTCGAAAAAACGTCAAATTTTCGAAGAAATGTCACCTTTCAGAAAAATGTCACCTTTCAGATAAATGTCAAATGTTTGAAAATTGTCAAATTTTCGGAGTAGTCACTTCAGAGAAATGTCAAATTTTCGAAAAAATGTCAAAGTGTCGGAGAAATGTCACTTCATAAAAATGTCAAATTTTCAGAAAAATGTCAAATTTTATTAAATGGACTCAAAGGAAAATTCCCAAAAAATACTACGGGTCCATTTGTGGTATAAGTTCTCTGCTAGTTTGTTAAAGCGTGCAGACTGTATGCTGAGTATTTTTGACGTGTCAAGTGCATCGAGAGATTACAAGTTTTTTCGATGTTTATAAAGCCCAGGGATGGTGTGAGAGGCCATCCTGAACCGCTTACAAGCCCTACAAGTGTAAGCAACCCCACCGGAACGCTTTCGGTGAGTTTTTTCCAATAAAACTTTAAAAGTGACAGTGACATTATATTTTAAAAACTATTTCCGCTACTTCCGGCATCCCGCCAAAAATTCTTCCTTAACATAACCTAAAAATAGTACTACATAACCTAAAAACAATTTAAGACATTGGTACCAACCTAAACATTTTTCAAAAACCAAAGTCCCCAGAGAAACATTGTAACCAAAAATTTGACAGCTATCACTTCCCCGACCGATTTAGTGAAAAATTGGTCGAGGCCAAAGAATAAAACAAAATATACCAACTCAAACTTAAACGATCCACCATGAACATTGGCAGAGAAGCTGTCCACCAAGAGTTATATGGTTTTTTCCAAAGATGGCCATCCCTGCCATCCATCCCATTACCAACGAACAGGTTTTTTCGTTTAGTTGTTTCCCGTATCAATAATCAAAATTATTAAGTGCTCTTGCCTACGAACGTTTTTGTAGAATTGTGTTTATTTTTATATTCATTTTAGGTCCATGTGGACACATTATAATTTTAACCTAGTCTTTAAGCCTGCCTACAGAAGACAGGAGCTACTTTTCTATTTTTCTCCAAGCCAAACCGGACCTACCCCGTCCAGCCTCACACTCGCCACGGCGGTGTTCACCGTGGTTGTCTGGCTGGCCCCGGGCTAGGGTCCGATGAAGCATATATTTGTATTAAAAACATTGAATAAAATGTTAATGTTGTGCAGACTATAAATTTAACACTCAAGTTCTTAGGTCCAAATCCCACCGAACGAAAGACTTTTTTCTGATTTAATACGAAAAAAATATTTCAACTTAATAAATGTAATTAAATGAGATCGTTCATATTGTTTAGTGCTCTTTTCGGCTTCAAAGATTCACCGGGTGGGGAGGTTCCAGCCGCTTCCAGTAGCTGCCGATTTTTTTTATAAAGTCTGCTATTACTTCACACACTTAACAATTATTTTATTTGTCTGCACTTTATTTAATAATGATTTCACTGTGATTACGAATTTTATTTTTATTTAATTTATTTTGTCTAAAGAGTTATATATTTATTTAATGTCATTTATTCCTGAAAAAGTAAAATATTGAAGAAAATTACAGAAAACGTTTTAATACGTTTATTTTATGAGAATTGTCATATTTATTTGATGAAATTAGACATTCAACTTGCAGTGTTGGCGCTGATGACATCTCTATTAAAGATCTTAAACTCTGCAATTTTGTATGGACCATCTTATAAATATTTTAAATAGCTGCATTCTCGATGGCGTATTTCCCAACTGCTGGAAAAAGGCAAAAATAGCTACTCCTACAGAATTAAAAATCTCAGACCTATTAGTATCTTATCTGCAGTTTTTTAAATTTTAGAAAGACACATTCATAACCAAATCTTCCCTTATTTCAACGAAAATTATCTAACCTCAACACAATCAGGCTTTTGAAAAAATCATAGCACTTCCACTGCGCCTATAAAAGTAACTGATGATATTTGTCAAAACACAGATAATATAACATAAACACACTACAGATAGTAGACAACCCCCAAATCCATAGCTAAGGCTGTGCGGAAGGGGGTTACACATTTGGAAAAACGCAGACATACATCCACACCCACCGGTGTTGTCAATACCGGGGCTGGGGGTCGAACCTGGAGCGCGGTAGACAGTCGAAAGCAACTTGTTTAGTTCTACTCGCTTTTAGTAAAGCCTTCGCTACATTGAAACCACTTATTTTACTCTCTAAATTGCATTATTTCAGTTTTTATAATGATTGTATTAATTTCTTTAAATCTTACTTAACCGGCAGGGAACAATGTGTAGCAGTAGCGATAGACAACGTCACAGACATGAATGGTGAAATTCAATATTCTAGTGTAGTGCAGTATGCAAATTATTCTCAGTTAACTTTCAATGTTTGCCCAAGTAATAAAGTAGTTGCACAAGAAAATATTTCGACAGATTTACAAAATATTTAAAAAAATTCCTTGGATCATAACTTCAAAATTAAATAAAATAAATCTGTTTTATTGATAGCAGGCTCAAAATATTCCAGGGATAAACTGTCTGATGTTGTTGTTAAGATTGGTAATGATGAGATGATGAGATATATTAAGTGAAGCAAAAAATCTAGTTGTAGTCATGGATGATGCGCATACTTTTCAGTTGCATATTTCTAATAAATTAAGATGGCATTTAGTCGCTTAAAACTTGCATGTCGCCTACTGCCAAATATCGCTTATGCAACAAAAATGTATTTACAATGACAGTATCTACTCGTTTTACTGAAATATTGATAGCTGACGTCGACATACGTAGAATCTGAGACAAGCTCTGGGAACTTTGCCAGTAGTGATATGATTACAATTTCAAAAACAAAAATTTATATGTTTGTCATGAGAACTGTCGTAGATTTTGTTGAATTCTTTTTAGCCCAACCAAAATTACAGTTGGGAGGTCAACTGACCTCGATGATTCGATGATTTATTGTTAAACTTGCAACTTAGCAGAGATCAACTGATCCCAATTAAACACCTGCTAAATCTGATTGGTATAGATGAAGTGTCAAGCAACAAAAATCTTGCGTTTTCCTCTGAAAATCTCCAAAGACGTGACTGGTAGAAAAAGGAGCTGTATTCAAATCTTATTGTATGTAAGAAGTCAGTCTTCTCAGTTACAATTACAAAGATAATAATAAATGCCTTTATTGAATTATAAAGATGGCTTTTAAGAACCCTTTAATGCAGATTCATACAAAAAGGTAAATAACTACCAAATCTGAAGTTAACCGGTCGCACAGGTGTCATAAATATCGTGAATATCATTTGCATAACTATGCTGAATAGTACTCAGATGAAAACAATCATTGTATTAACATTTTAAAACCCAAAGAAAACTATCCGTTAATTAAATAAAATAAGATAGTTGAATATGGTGAAAAATCGTCTTTTCACCTCCCTGTATCTCGAACACTGTCCATTTTCAAACTTTGTGCCTATGAGAACTTTTGATGTAAAGGTCAAGAAGAACAACATATTTTAATTTCAGCCATTTTCACCAGGGGTCACTTCCTATAAGAAATGTGCGGGGTCCTTTATGTTCGAGAACTCGAAGTTTTCCCATTAATTGTCGTGATCGGGATTCTGCACCATTTCGGCGCCGTGCCGCGTATGTGATTGCCGGCCTGATCACCATTGTGTACAACAGTTTTTTATTTTGTCTGTTTAGACCGCTCCTGGACATGAAGTATACCTTCCGTATGGTTTCGTTGATATTGGTGTTGAACCTCAAATTTGTTTTGGGACCACCGTCGAGCCATACCTTACAGTTTGAGATTTTATAGAAATCTTATGAAGTCGGTTAAAAATATTAAAGCCTATGGGGAAACAAAAAAAATAGATGCTATTGTGAAAATTAATTAAAAAAAAATGTGGGTGGCCACGAATTTTTTCAATATTTGTCTTATTTTAATATAAATTGACTTCGTCAAATAATAGTTATAATAATAATTATTAGTTAGACGTGATTTCCCAGGATATCGAATTTCTTATACGAATTTAATACAAAATAACTGTTATCGTTATCCATACAGAAGCGTGACCTTAAAATCTAGTGTACACATCACTTAAAATTTCGTGTAAACTTAAAAATATAAGTGGAACTTTTGATAAAATGGTACGGCAACATTCTAATGGAATCACTATCTCAAACCAGTATAAAATGAGAAGTGTTTATTAAGATTTATTTTAGCGAATACTCAGAGCTAGAATTTCTTGATAAATAAAAATGTACTTTTAATTTTAGTTTTTTTACTCAGCTGTAACTGCCAAAATTGTTCATATCATTCTTATGCCTAGTGGGTTTTAAATAAAGGATGTATAATTTAATAAACACAATAGGGCCTTCAGTTAATGTCGTTGTTAATGTTATTTCGTAGAAATGCAACTGAGTATGACGCAGAAGATTCAATTAAGTAAACATTTTTTCTACGAAGTGTTTAGCTACTTACGACAAATTAATAAAACTTTTGAGCACTTCCTCTATCGATTCCTGCAACTAAAACTTATATTGAAAAATATTTATTCTAAGAAAAATTGTTTTAACTGTTTTAACTTTGTTGCCGAAAAGTTCCAGTTTGCATTATCTACTGTGCGGGATATCTATTAAAGACAAGGCTTAACGTATTTTTTGTACCATGAAGCTTTCGAGAAATTAAAGCTAAAAATTCTGGAACAATCCTAAACAACGTGTTTTACAGAACTGCTAAATTTTAAAATCAATGTGAAAATTGTAATTGAAGTGGCAAGTGGATGAATGTGTTATATTACCAATACTTAATTTGCCACAAAATCGATTTTAAGTTATTTTTCTGTAAATTTTACATTAATAATGCCCGGGACTTGAGTTTTTTTTTAACCATCCTTCTGAACAGTTCTGTCTTCCTAGGTATGAAATAAAATTATTATATTTTCTAGTTTTTGCTTTAAAAAATATTTATTGTACATGCATGTTCTTCCATGCAACAAAGAAAAATAAATGTATACCTATGAATGGAAGAATGTACTATGAGATAATGATTTAAAAAACAGTGGACGGCGTAAACTAAGTAAATAAAATAGAACAATAAAACAGCATAATGAAAAAAATTGCAGAGTATTATGAGACTATTTGATCCCCCTCTTTTTTTGTTTCTCTGGTAATTGTTAGGTTTGATTCTTCATTTTTACTTACACATCCTGTGGAAGTATAGTAACGACAAAAAAAAATTAATTTTTATTGTTCAAATAGGCTTAGAATAAATTATTTTTTATTTATTTGCTTTTATCATGATTAGAGAATATTATTTAGGTATTATGCAAATCACAACTTACACACTTTTTTATTTATTATGAAAATACCTACTTTCTGTATATTGTTGCCTTAATCTGGGCACGCTAATATACTAGTTAGGTAAATACTTTAAAACACTCATTATTGGAGAACCAGTCAAAACAACTACTCTTCTAGCTAATACTGACGAAGTATTGAATTACATGATAGAATTCTTAGCATTTTAAAGAAAAAAAATATTGAAAATACTTAAATCATTTAGTTACATTTAGTCATTCACACTTTTTTTATTTAATATGAAATTATCTACTTTCTGTATATTGGTACCTTGATCGGGTCACGCTAATATGCTACTTAAGAAAACACTAAAACACTCATTATTGGAAAACCAATCAAAACAACTACTCTTCTAGCTAATACTGACGAAGTATTGAATTACATGATAGGGTTCCTGGCATTTTAAGGCAAAAAATATATTGAAAATACTTAAATTATTTATTAAAATTCAGTCATTCGCAACAATTATTATTGAACCTTACATTCTATTTCAACTCTAGAAAAGTTGTACAAGTTTTTTCGAACTCGTTAGTTCTCATCATAATACCTAAATAATATTCTCTAGGCTTAGAATGTCATGAAACGTCGAGATTTTAAGTTTGAGCAAAAAAAAAAGTTCTGTCTGTCTGTCTGTCGGTCTGTCTGCAACTTTTTTTGTGCGCACGTTTACTCTGAAACCGTTTAAGATATTGACTTGAAATTTGGTACACATGTGTACTTTAACGAGATCTGGAACTAGATTATCTTGTTTCGTCGAAGGGTTGGGGGGTAAATTGGGGTAAATTTGGGGTAAATAGGTAAATCAAGCAGGTAAAAGTCCATAAAATTGGTATTTAGTATACAGAGTCCGCCACTTAAAAGTCCCCGGGCTTGTAACTTTCTTATTTGTGAAGCGATAACCATGTTGGGCACATCAAATTGTAGACATTTTTAAAGCTTTAAACATGCATACAGAGTGATTTAAATTTTTTTTTTTAATATTGTTAAGAAAGGAAACTTAATTTCTTTGAATTTTTTTTTACCTCACCTTATACATGAAATGTATTAATGTTTTCTTATTAAGGTTTTAATTAGCTTCAATTTATGTTATTACGTCATATTCGAAATTCTTTTTTGTTTTACAGAAAGAAATTAAAAACCCTTCTTCAGATCCCAAACTGATTTTTTTTAAATAACTGAAAAAATGTAAATAATAATTTTATGCTTTATTTGTAAAAGACATATCACAAATAATCCTCAACGTAACAAAACAGCAACAAGAAACAAAAGAAATAAATATTTTTAAAAACAAACTTTATTAAAATGTACTAAATAATAGGAAATTGCAAAATTTTTATTTAATTTTTTTTTTTTTTAATAACAAATTAAA
Source organism: Rutpela maculata (assembly GCA_936432065.2). Classification (NCBI taxonomy): domain Eukaryota; kingdom Metazoa; phylum Arthropoda; class Insecta; order Coleoptera; family Cerambycidae; genus Rutpela; species Rutpela maculata. The sequence continues at coordinate 169,686,646 of OW386288.2, forward strand.
GCTAATTAAAACCTTTATAAGAAAACATTAACACATTTCATGTACAAGGTGAGGTAAAAAATATTCAAAGAAATTAAGTTTCCTTTCTTTACAATTTTTTCAAAAAATTTTTTTTTAATCACTCTGTATCTATGTTTAAAGGCTTTAAAAATGTCTACAATTTGATGTGCCAACATGGTTATCGCTTCAAAAATAAAAAAGTTACAAGCCCGGGGAATTTTAAGTGGCGGACCCTGTATACAAGATAAGCTAAGGTCTCAAAATATTTTTGGGATTAACCACCCCCAGTACCACCCCCACCCCATTATTAAAGGGGATGAAAAAAATCTGTGATTTAGTGTGTACAAGAACCAGAAACCTCAAACTTAATATATTCTTCCATTATAATGTAGATGTTTCATCGAGAGGATGAACGTGTTATGTACATTTATATGCACATAGCATATTCATCCGTCCACCAAACAGAAAATATTGTAACATGACATATTCATTCATTCAAATAATCTAAGAAATATTGTCTGTGCGCATATGAAAGTTTGTGACAAGATACAGTGGTACAAAACATGTTCTTTCACCAAAAATCTCAATTTCTCAATAATTGTAACATACCACATTCATCCACTTGCCCCTTCAATTGTGAACATTTTTGTGAGGTAAATTTTTAGTAGGTATAATTTAAAAATAAACACTAGTGTACAGACCAGAAAAAAATAACACAATATATAAGACAATATAGGTAACTTCGTATGTAGAAAATAGGTAACTTAGTAATAGAAAAATAATGTACCTATCTTAGTGGAATGCACTTAGACCAAAAAAGTTATTGGGAAAACCAACTGGACCTGAATGGATTTGCTGGAAAACTTTTTTAATGGCGTTCTATAATCACAAATGCCGGCTATTTTTTTAGAATCTCAAAATATCTTTGAAATAATTAATAAAATGATGGTTCCAGAATGGTGGAATTTCTAATGCTTTTAACACCTAAAGTTACGTTAACAAATAAAAATACAAAATGGGGGAATCAAAATGGCCAATTTCAAGACCAAAATCTAACAACGACAATTTTCAAAAGCAAAAACAGAAAAATTAAATGAAATATGCACAGAACCCTTCTTCTCATGTAAATGAGAGCTCAAAGGATGAGTGTCCACAACATAAGAAAAATTCCCCTGAACGTGCCAATACTTTGTTATTGATATATGTTATGTGTTATTAAGAGATTAGTAAAATATGTTAATATAAAAGTGTATCAACGTTGATAAGTCCCATGACACGATAATACAAGTTCTGAAGGTTCAGAAAAGTGATTTTGTTCACTACAGAATGTAGAATTGCAGGAACAACCCGTGCTAAAAACAAGTATTATTTGTATGTTTTGAGTTTGATTTGGGAATTCCATACGTGATTTGATATTTTTGGATATCACGCCAATAGAAAGTACTCTGGCCAGAGGGAAGACAGGCAAAGCAGGAGAAACGGGTAAGTTGTTGGCCCTGTTTCTGTCATGCCTGCTTTTTTTGCCCTTTTGCAATTGAATGCCTATTTTTTGTAAAATTGAAAAGTTACAGTCCAAACATAGAAAACAGATTTTTATGGAAAATTTTGCTTATTCCATTAGTTCTGCATCCAATATACATAAATTTAGTTTCTTACGGGAATTATTTAAATTTACGCTTGGAAAATCAACTTGGGCTTCTGAGCAGATTTATATCTTACACCGTAGCCTTAAATCAATTTTTAATCATTAGTGTCCAACAACCTGCCAATAAACTATCACTCATGATTGTCAGCAAACCTGATTGACTGTGAACATGTGTAAATCGTGAACTTCGTAACTTAGTAGATTTTAGAACCTGTTCAATAGTTTGTGCTCTGTCACATTTTGTTATTCGTAATCGATTATGTATCATCAAATGACAATCGTCTGTGGGTTTTGTTTAATTTCACCAGTGTAAACATCTAGTAATCAATTAGTTGTACACTTCACGCTCTATATGAAAAACTAAAAGTGATGTCAATAAAAATAAATCATTCATAACAATAATTTTAAATGAGAGACGCTCGGAGAAACAGCCTTGTGGGTGGTTCAGCCACACACATTCTTTAACTTTGCTTATTTATTTAGGTATTTATTTATTATTTAGAGGAAACAGAGTTTATAACTTATAACATAATGATCTAGAGTGAATATTATACTCTTCGGCCGATTTGTTGTACTTTTTATACAGGCTGTATACGTATACGTACAAATATTTTGCAGGATAACGTGTTGGTCCAAAATATATATACATTTTTTTTCTAACTATTTTTTTATTGGAGTTGCTTGAGTGGTCTGACAGGCGACGGACGCGTTTTGTGATCGCTCTTACAATGTGCGGATAATCGAATAAAACCTTATTAATTTTTGTACAGAGTGGTGTTGAAATGTAGCGCGAATAATTCTGCATAAGCTGATACATATTGGCATAGCAGCGATTGTGTTGTTTGGTTGATATTTGATTAATACCGGTGAAGTGTTCCGATGCGGCTTGAAGCCTTCATTTCAGAAACGAAAGGCTAAAACTTGGTGACAACTGACAAGAAGCAGGTATCCAACAGCAAAGGGACCGTGACATCGTCAATATATTTTTAATTTATAATATTAAGAAGGTTCGAAAGTTTTTACAGGGCAATAATTTCCTATTAAATTGTAATTTTGACTTTAAGTACTTTATTTACTATTGCAGCTAGACACCATAACAGAATTTCTTAGATAAACAAATTAACAAATGGTGATGCGTCTGCTCCAGAAGGGCCAGATAGCCAGTGAGATGAAGTGGTAATAAATCGACAACCTGATGATCAGTGGCGTACTGTTGGTATATCGCACTGAGAGCTGAGTTATTTTTTTTGTAGTTCAGTAATGCACACGTTGCAGGTTTTTCCAAGGAACTGGTATATATACACAAAAATAATAAACCGAATACTGAATATAGGAACGAATGATCACATTCTGGTAGGCAGAGAAACGGGGGGGCAGGCCAGGGGTGTTAAACCGGTGAGGGGGACAACAGAGGTAAACACAGATCACAAAATATACTACATGGAAAACTAAATTTTGTAATACCAACTTTGTTGCCATATTAGCAATTTTTCACAAATCACAATTATTTCATAGGATTTAATAGAAAAAGCAGGACGTCTAGGTTAGTTTTTTGAAGCTCCTCCATGTCTTTATTGAAAAATGTCACTAATCTCGGTAATTTACTGTCTGCAAATGCTTAATCCATCACCTCGTTCATTATACCGTTTTATTATTTCTACTAAAAATTAACTTTAAAACTGGATAAATCGAGCACATTGTCAACACTGTATGATTGGTAGGCGGCGGTGTGCCTACGACTAAACAACGAAGTATGGAAAACATGAGCATTTTCTTTGAGCGCCGACAGCAGAGGGTTCCTTTTATGAAAGAGACACCGGCGTTTTTTTAAAGTTTTTTATATTTCATTGTCAATACAATAAACATAACAAAAAGTGAGTAGTAGATCGTAGAGATATTGAACTTGATTTTAGTTTGTCCTGCAATACTGACCTACACGTTCATTATTAAATATATTTCTACCCGAATACTATCTGGCTTGGAAAGATCGTATATTTAGAAAATAATTAATTTAAGCAAATCCGTTGGAGTAAAGCAAAAATTTTATAGGACTTTTTTTGCTTCTTTTAGGTCAATATATTATCATGCAAAATATTTGTATGTATACAGCAGATATCCTGTATAACTTTTCTAAGTTGTATTGGCACATTTTTTTAAATCATTTTAATTTTTGGACACTTTAAATTTTATGATGCCGACTTTGAAATGTGTTGATCAAATCTATACATATATATAATAAATCTGTAAAGTTGGCGTGTGTGTACATTGAAAATATTTGCAAAAAACTGATTTAGGGGGATAGTTTTTGGAATTATTGTCAGTTTGTTTCAACGCGCACCACGAAGAAACTACTGAACCAATTTGTATAGGGTTTCTGCAGGTAAATTTATCTAAGCTTGGAGTAGCATTCAGTTTTTATTTCATCGAAATCGGCGCACTTTAAGCCAAGTTTTATGAAAATCTGTTTAGTAGAACCGGTTATACAGCTTGATCTCTACAATGAGTGTATTTTCACGGCATAAACTTTCATGATTAAACTTCTGTAATATTCCAAAGAATTCGAGATTATTCTGGAGCATTCCAGAAAATTTGAGAGCCTTCTGGAGTATTCCAGAAAATGATGTAATATTCCGAAAAATTTGAGAGCTTTCTGGAACATTCCAGAAAATTCGAGAGCATTCTGGAACATTCCAGATAATTTGTGAGCCTTCTGAAATATTCCAGAACATTCTGTAATATTCCAGAAAATATGACCATTAATTTTTCCCACGGTCTGCTCTACACAGGCATCAGGAAGGTAAAGAAAGTTTCGGTACGATAACGACTCAAGGGGAACGTGGAGAATAGTGAATGCGATGGCCAAAAACCTGAAAAGTTTTGTCCCTAAATCATAGCTGTTCATCAGTATAAATGATTCACGAATCTTGCATTTTTTCCATTTCGTATGCGTAAAATTTACTCTCGTGCTGGGTATTACGTAGGGATGGCCATATGTATTATATATTGTCATCTTCTCATAGTAATACTACTCTACGAGAACTTGAAAGTGTTATTTAATTTTGCAAGGATCAATGATATTTCGATGAGATTTGTTTCTGACTTCAAGTTGCTACTCCTTGCGAATGGACAACAAACTGCTACATCTCTATTCCCATGTCCTTATTGTTTCATCACGTTACAAGATTTGCGAGATCGCAAGAATGTAGAAGGTCAAACACCAACAAATGATTACGATGGCCCAGCGCATAATACATATGGCCTTCCCTACGTAATACCCAGCACGAGAGTAAATTTTACGCATATGGAATGGAAAAATGCAAGATTCGTGAACCATGTTATCGATGAACAGCTATGATTTGGGAACAAAAATTTTCAGGTTTCTGGTCATCGGATCCACTATTCTTCACGTTTCCCTTGCGCCGTTATCGTACCGAAACTTTCTTTACCTTCCTGACACCTGTGTCTGTCTACGTGGCAGGGTTCATAACAACCTGGAAAAATCATGGAGTTTCGAAAGCAGGGAGTAATAATTTTTGAGTTTTGTACTTCTAGTTTCGTGCCGATTATTTAGTGACGCCGCAGCTCCCCCCCCCCTCCCAGCTTATCAATTATTATACCTGGAAAAAACCTTCCCATAGTCCTGGAAAACCTGGAATAGTCAGGGAATTTCAGTTTGAAAATTTGCTATAAACCCTGCGTGGCTCTCGCCCGTGTCAGTGACAGAAATAATCTCTTTGTACATGTGGTTCTGGCTCAAGCGTTTAGAAAGAATTTTTTTAGTTAATTTCAAAATTCCACGCCAACGTAGTCGCGGACACAGCTAGTAATCTACATTTTTTGTCACTTACTGCTTTTTGTTTTTAATCTCGTGTTTAATCCAATCTTTTGGTGGTTAAACTAACACTGACACAGCATATAAGAAGAGCCAACCAGTATTATGAAAATTATCTCTAATAAATATACAACCCAGCTATAAATTAAATCCACATTTATCTATGGCGGATAAACAATCAAATTGCGGCACCCATGTAAAGGTTAAACTTGCTGTTTAAATAGGTAATAACTGTCATCGCTGTGTAAATGGCCCAAGGCATCCAAATATCAGTTTATTCAACTATAAATTAAACAAGTTGCTTGCTTTAGCTATTTGTATATAAAAGTATCAACCACAACCGATTTATCGAGTATAGGCAAATCTGGTTTAGGGCCGGTTTTAGGTTTCGTTTATCTCAGAACTCAACTGTAATTTTTTTTTTTTCTAAAACACGATTGTACCCATCAAGGGTTTTATTATTGACTTGGGACAGTAGAACTAGTAATTAAAAAAAAAAAAGAAAACGAAATGGACAACGTAATGAAATGAAAAAGAGATAAAATATTTCGTTTATCAAAAATAAGGTGTCAATATGGCTAATCAAGGATGGGATTTTGCAGAGTGAGGGAAATATGTGTTTATTTTCGATTTATTATAAAAATTTAAAACACCAGACATAGTATAATTTTTAAAACTATTTCAGATACTTGCTATTGTTCTAACAAACGAATACAACTGTATATATATTTTATTGTAAATTTCTGTTGTACTTGAATACTGTAGTTTGTCAATGAAAACAGTTCCTAATTTCATTATTAAAGCATGGCATTTTAGTACAGTACCTAGAGGTAAAAAATATGCAAAACTTCGGAATAATGTCATATTGAACGGATTTCGTGCATTTTTGGTATAATAGTAAATGCTTCACAGAAAAGTTTCTTAAAAAATATATACATATATTTATTGGAGCAGAAAAAGAAGCAAATTTTAAGAAGAAAAGGTTCTATGCAACTTTTCACATAAATTGATGATAGTTTTTAAGTTGTAACGACTTCAAAATTGCGATTTAAGCATAAAAAAAGGTATTTCCAAACGGCTTTCATCAAGTATCTCGAAAAGTTTTACTTTATCAAAAAAATGTTACAGGCCAATTACAGAAAGTAGAAACTGGGAATTAATTATAATTTTTGGTTATTGATGTAGGATTAATAATTTCGGAGATATTTAAGTTTATATTTGGCATTCAAGTGTTCATAAGATAATTATTTAGAGTGAGAGTTAAATATCTCAGAAACTGTGACACCTACATCAAGAATGCTAATAGGTAGAATAATAGGTTATTAATTAAGTTTTCAACTGTTTTTTATTTGTTTCTGTAGCATAAAAAACAAAGAAGTTATGACCGAAACAATGTGCGTCTTCACATTGTTTTAATAACAACGTCGCCATTTTGTTACTGTAATTAGCCAGTAATTAAAAAAAAGGAATTTCAAACACTGTTTCTCATTAATATTATAGCATGACGTAGATGCTCAAATTTTTTCGTTTGTATACAGCATTTGCTTTAGAAAAAATTACAGTTTAAACTATAAAGGTATTTTTGATAAAACGTATTTTTTTATTTCCTTTTCCAAATATCTGAATAAATATTAGTTTTATTGAAAAATGGGTAGAGGCCAAAAATAAAGCTCATAAACTGATAGTGAATTTCGCTTTTTTATTTATTTACATAAATTTAATAGTTTCGGAGATATGAAAGTTTAAAAATGGCGTCCGAACGTTTATGAGACGAAGAATGCAGTTTAAATGTTAAATATCTGAGAAATTGTGACACCTACGTCACGCATGCTAAGAGATGTAATTAAAGACAATTAATTGCGCTTTCAAATTATTTTTTACTCGTTTGTGTAGTATAAGAAATAAAGAAGTTATGACGGAAAAATATGCGTATTTATGTTTTTTTGTATAAAAAGGTCGCCATTTTGTTACTCTAATTAGCCAGTGATTTAAAAAAAATTATCTCAAATACAGTTTTTCGTTAAAATATAGCATTACCTAGATGCTCCAATTTTTTTACTCATTTAAAGCACTTACTTTAGACAAGAAATGCATTTTAAACTTTCCGGAATCATTATTTTAAATTAATTCATTATGCACATGTGCATCTTTCTTTTTGTACGCCATTGACGGCTTTATATAAACAAATAACATATACAAACAATATACCAATCGATAGAAAAAATAATGGTCTTTATTTTTTATATCTTGTAGAATTTTGATTTATTGGGCCGTTTTAGAGGTATAGCCAAACATGTCGTTGTTGGAAGGCTCCTCACTCCTTTTTTTTGCTGTGGGGCTTTAAAAAAAAGAAAATAGCAAAAAGCAAATGGAGCAAAATTTTTGAGAAAAAAAAAATATAGGCAGATACATGCAGCCCCTTTGAGGGGGGGCAGGGGGAGCAGGCATGATTTCTCGAGGTGGTTCTGTTCGAAAATCTACTTATTTTGGCTAATTCTATTCATGGTTAAAATGATTTGCTATTACTCAAAAGTAGAAATATCAAAACACCTAATTCACTAAGAAATAACTCGTTTTTTTGATTATAATGACCTTTTGAGTAGGACATTTTTTGACGGCTTTGAGATTTTGAAACATCAGTATATCATCACTAATTTTATATCAAATTCAGCTTGTAACAACGAAAGCCCCACGGAAGTCACAATAAGCGTATTAATGCACTCTACTATAAAGAGGGGTTAGTGAAATTCTGTATTTCATTATATTGTGTACAAGTTTACATAGTACACATTTTTACTTAATACATATTTGTTTTCCTTCGAATTTTTGTTCTGGTTTTTTAATTGTTCATCGATTCATAAAATTAGAAAACTTTGTTGTATCTTTTCCAAAATTATCTCAGGTTATTAGAAGAAATTCCCCAAACAAGTGCTTCTCTTAATTACATCCTTTTCAAATTAGTAAACCCGTAGTGTTACTATTTGATCAATTCCAAGTTATTTGGACGTAAATTAACGGTATACGAAATCATCGGCAATCGAAGGCGGTGCTACACAATTAACAGGTAGCCAAACATTTCAATGTGTCAAAAAGCGGCTTGTTTCTCGATTAAAGTCCCGGTTTAGACAACTGGTTCTGTGCTAGAACGTCCTCGCAAGCTCACCCAAGAGAGCTGCATAGGGACAGATATGAGGTGATTTGTTTAATGCTACTGGTGTTATGATCATTATTATCGGAATAAAAAAGGGGCCAAGAGTAGAATGCCATTAGGCCCAGAGTAACATAAGTCTACTTTTTTTTTTTTTTTTTTTTAACTATTTAACGTCGGCCTATTTCCGCTACCAGGGCCTATCACCGACGCCAGGAGACGAGCTACCCCCAACCTGGAAATTTTGCCGAACCTCTTCCCTTAAGAAGAGTAGGGATCTTTTACTTGCCTAACATTTAATAGACAAGGGACCGCCTGCTTTACATCCCCTCCGAAGGATGGTATATCCACTACGTAATCCTCGTCTGAAATTACGTAACTTCCGAGTATACACTGATATACAAGCCTCTAGAAGGTGGGGCGAGAACGCTGTATTTCCCAAGATAGGTGGGTCACCCATCCAAGTACTAACCGCGCTCGACGTTGCTTCAACGGAATATCGACTGATATTCACATTGAAGTCGCCTCTACGCTCGCCCCATAAGTCTACTTCGACGTGGATATTTTGTCAACTGCATCACTGGCATATTTATGGTCATGAGCGCCCAGAAAATCTCTCCGGAGGAAAGGGGACCAATAGCAAATTGTTACTACACTATTTTCAGTTTCTTAGATTGTTTTAAGGCCCTGATAATACCAGCCAATCTGCCATGTGACCTGAGAATAATTACTACAAGAAATTTTCTTTTTTTATAACGTAAGGGTGTTGCCGCAGTCATTATTTCAAGTTTTCCATAAAACTATATAAAAATGTGAAAAAATATTTCCCCCAAGGGCGAGTTTCAGGAGTTGTAAAAGTATATAGAATGAAACGAAATAAATAAATAAGTAAAAACTAGAGAACTGATTTTTTTTAGAATAGAAACATTCCTTGAACAGGTCATATTTTATTGATAATAAATAAAAACCACACGATTTACGTGTACAAACTTAAATATTATGGATATTATTGTCAGAAAATGTGGCAATGAAGTGTTTACGCCTAAATCGTTGTGTGGTTTTTATTAACTTTTCTTTTTCATCAAAAATTCGTTCAAGTGAACGTTCGAAACTTCAGGTACATATAAAGATAGAGTTATTTAACATTTGATTCCGCATCCCCTTGCATCAAGTGAGCGAGGCTCCCGGTGGAACACGTGTCGCACGTTGTTAAAAATCCAAAATTTCGAAAAGGCGGTTGAATGCGGTTACAACTTTTTTGTATGTTATAAAGGAATATCTAAGATATTTTCTACATATTTTTTCAAGGCATGACAATGTAAGACTTTTTTTGTGGACCTACACAAATCTGATCTATTTATAAAAGTTTCTGATAAACACTCTGTAATAAAACAACATTCTTTCTATTTTTAAATTCAAAACTTTCTTTATGCAATATGCTAAAATAAAGTATATACCTTAAGTAAGCTGTTCCTGTAAAAATTTCACTTTGACCTAACACGTTTTAAACACAGTCTCTCTTCGAAAGTTCGCGATCAAATGAGCCGTAGTATTGGTGAAACGGTGCTGTGCAAAGGGTCATGTTTGCGAGCCCCTAGCCTAGAGATATCGCCTAATCGCCTTTTCATTATTGGAAAAGATAGAGTGACCGTTCCTTTAGCTACCCCCAAACTATCATAGTTACAATACCAGACACGGCAGAAACTTATCCACCTCATTACATAAAACCAGCTTCTTCAAAAATTCACCAGACTACAATTTCATCACAATATTCAACAAATTACCAGACCAACTAAAAGAAATTAGTGCATATAATAAATTTAAAAAACAATGAAACTCTTTTTTATTGAGAAGGCTTTTTATTCAATACAGGAATATTTGGACAGTTAGTCCTCATTCAAGATGATACATAAGACGTTTTTGTATCTTTTATTTTGTGTTTTTTTTTTTTTCTTTATATTATATTGTCTCGATTATATACTTACATATTATATTTTATGTCTTGATTAGATATATATTTTATATTTATAATTATATATATATATATATATATATATATATATATATATATATATATATATATATATATATATATATATATATATATATATATATATATATATATATATATATATATATATATATATATATATATATATATATATATATATATATATATATATATATATATATATATATATATATATATATATATATATATATATATATATATATATATATATATATATATATATATATATATATATATATATATTTTATTCTTGACGTGCCACATGTACATAATTATGTATCTACTTAATGGCCAATAAACTATCTATCTATCTATCTATCTATCAAAGCGAAATTCAAAAGTTGAAAAAAAGCATTTTTGGCCACTTTTTACAAAATTTGACCCACTGTAATGTGGTAAGAGTTACATCGGATACACAAGGCCATAGTATCAGGTGCAGAATCAAAGAACACCAGAGAAACCCAAGAGTCGGGGACACAGATAAGTCGGCAGTGGCAGAACATGTTCATCAGAATGAGAACTACGAGATAAGGATAATTAGACAATCACTCAAAATTATGAAAAACGGGCAACTCAATAGAGAAGATGGTTATTGACTGAATAACATATGGAGACTGGCTTTGCTAAGCACCAGTGGTATAAATTGTCACGGTTAACGAGGCACAACGAATGAGCAGCGAAGTGAAGCGGTACCAAGATATATAACGAGGAGCAGAACACAACTTCAGTCTTTATAATCCTTCTGAAGAAGCTGACAATATGATCACCGAAACGTCGAGTCAAATTCGACAACCATGGCAACACCCGGAGAAAAGCATTTCATTGGACAATGGCCGTGAAAGCTTGCATTCTACAATTTTGTTATTGGTAGTTTAAAATTATAGAATATAGTAAATATATAAAAAGCATGAATACTAATCATGTAGTCAATGAATGACGTTGAGATCTCATGAATAAAAAAAATGTATAATATACAGCTTGCCATTAAACACGCAAGATGTTGAGAGCCTTGAAGCGCGTCAGTGTCGTATGCACTATATAATGGGCTCATTTAGCATTTTTTTAAATTCATATTTCGAAAGTACACCTTGTAGTTAGTAAATGTGCAAAATATTAGATTTTTTTTCAATTCCGTCTCCCTCAAAATAAATAATGAAAATAGACTGCGCGAAAATGCAATGTGACGTCACACCACTCGGTGGTCGACCGCTCACCTGTTCCCATGTAGTTTCATACATCAAGTATGATTGACGTGCTAATTTCGTTCATATCTTTTAAGTGTTCTGTATTTTGTTATTAACATGGATAAAAAAGGGGATTATTTTATAAATATTCCAGATTGCAAAAGTACATCAATGTCTACTCTCAATAAAATATTTATTTCATTACCAAGTTTTAGGATTGTGGCAGCGAGTTATGCACACAGAGAAATTTGTTAGTAATAAAGGAACGAAGTATTTTTGTTAGGATCATTTTAATGTAAGTCTAGTGTAATAGGTTATTATTAAAAATTGTTCAATAATAATCTTGAAGAGCATATGGAAAATTATATGTATTATAGAATACCTTTTATTTGTACATGACCAACAGTGTTGTCGCCGTAATTTTGTCTGGCTGACCTAAAAGTCAGATAAATTCGATAGACTTTATTAAAGTAGGTATGTATCTAGTTAACCTACCTCAATAATTTGACACCTCTCATTTCAGCACCTAGGTAATCTTTATTATTATTAAAATATTCCATAACCATAAAAATGTCTACACGCGCAAAATGTTGGAATCAGCCTTAACGTATTAATTTTCTAGAGAAAATGTATTTTCATGTATAAAAAATAACAGAATCGAATAAGTTAAATAACGTAACATAACACCACACCCGCACAGTGTACAACGAAATCTCTTAAACTGAATACCTATAACCCCATAACTCATAGAGCGAGTGCACAGTGTGCAAAAAATACAAGTCGGAGGTCAAAATTCTGAAACTCTCCATACCTTCTTGGAATATCTAGAGACTAATGGGGAAAATCTTGGAAAAATTTAATCTGTACTCGGGGGAGAGATATAAGAGGTGAAAAAAAAACAATGTAGAATATTATTTTGTATATAAGACACATGTATATAGTGAAGAATACAACATAGAGTGTTGAATTTGTTTACAAAATTATTTAGTTTCAGAACATTGTTTGTAATAGTGTAAAAAGATAAGTGTTATTGACAAAGGTCCACTTTGCGTAGACATACAAAATTCCAGGTGCGTCAGGGTGCCGTGATTTTTCGCGTGACGTTAGTTGAAGTGTCTACTATCTGCCTGCATGAAGGTAAGCTGCGCTTACTTGCGCCTCTATATAAAATTGCAATTTATTCATGCAACTGCATCGATCGCCAGGTGTGATAAACTCGCTCGCCCAGCGATTTAACAATTGAAACATCTTTGCACGATTACTAATAATATTTTATTTTTTTTTTACAGTATTTTTTAGTAAATATATAATATATTATGTAATATCAGAGCCTTTAAATATTCACTTTTGAAGAGTAAAACCATAATAATAAGAAAAATACCAATTTAGTTATATTTACCGGGTCAAACCGTGTTAGCATCACTGCTACTCCGCGTATAATAATAATGATAATAATAATAATAACAATAATAAACGAAATAATTTGCATAATATTGTATTTCGTTACAGGAAACCTTAGTGACTTCATTAATTATGGAGGAAATAAAATTAAATCGGCAGAAAATTTTTGATTATTGGCATGACAACTGGGGTTGCTGCTGCTAAGTTCAAATACGTTTACATCCAAGTTTGTCATGTTATTGGAGATGAAAATTATGCAGAGGAAATAATGTTTGATTCGAAGCAAAAGCTTTATCTGCTGTGCAATGAAATTAGTTGCAGATGGACTAACAGCGGTAGAAGTAAAACTAAGTTCTTGAATAAATACTCATCGTGGTTGCAAAAAGAAATTATTTTCATCTTGCCCACGCTACTGGCACCAGTTCCAGTGGAAACTTCAGCTGCCATTCCAGAAGTATCAATACCATCATCATCTGGAGTAGGCCGTCCAGCGAAAGACTAGGAATCAAGTAGTGTGAGAACTAAACGACGAAAGACGGCAGAACTGTTGAAAAAAGTTACAACACCCGAACTTAAGCATCCAACGAAAATGAAACTTAGGACTAGGGGAAAATCATACAGCTGCATCTCTACATCTCACCCCCGAGTACAGATTAAATTTTTTCACTGTTTTTTCCAAAGTGTTCTCTTTAGTTTATGTTATAAGTTTCGAAATTTTTCCACATTGTTTTTTTTTCAACCCTTATATCTCACCCCCGAGTAGAGAGTAAATTTTTCCAATATTTTTCCCATTGTTCGAAATCTATTTAGTTTATATTATAAATTTCGAAATTTTTCTACATTGTTTTTTTTTCACCCTTATCTCACCCCCGAGTACAGATTAAATTTTTCCACTATTTTTCCCAAAGTTTTCGAAATCTATTTAGTTTATATTATAAATTTCGAAATTTCTCTACATTGTTTTTTTTTCAACTCTTATATCTCACCCCCGAGTACAAATTAAATTTTTCCAAGATTTTTCCCAGTAGTCTCTAAATATTCCAAGAAGGAATGGAGAGTTTCAGAATTTTGACCTCCGACTTGTATTTTTTGCCCACTGTGGAGTGGTGTCACATCACAGATGCTCGCTTCGTGCCGTCGCGTCGCGTCGGCCGAATTAGAAATAAAAAAATATTACCGCTAGATGTACCTGAAGTTCCGAACGTTCACTTGAACGAATTTCAAATGAAAATTTCCAATTAATCGACTTAGGCGTACAATTTTTCTGGTAATATTTGCTAGCAACGATAGTATCGTTGCCAGCAAATATTACTACAAAAATGGTATGCCTAAGTCGATTTGAAGTTTTTATTAATTTTTCCTTTTCATATGAAATTCGTTCAAGTGAACGTTCGAAACTTCAGGTACATCCCGCTAGCGGCCTAATTTTTTCACTGTATACTTAAAGGAAAATGCAAAAATAAATTAGAAGCTAAATATCACTAAATGAATGAGCCCATTACATACCGCAATTTGATAATTTGGTTCTCTTGACTAATCTTGACTGAATAATATGACTTTTTTTTGTTCCATGACTAATATTTCTCTCAATGCTATAATTTAACACTTTTAATGTTTTTTTGGGATTACATAAAACGACAAAAGTAGTTATTGAGAATATCAAAAGCGAATTTGTAGTTCTTTTAATAAATGAGACAAATTTTAGCCTGTTTCCATAAGTCAAGAAGTTCGGGGATTGAAGCGATAAATTGAAAACAACTGACAAAGGAGAAGCAAATAACTTGGCACAACAGAACAATTTTAAAAAGAAATGCGGGTATTCCATCAGGACTGGTAGTTAATTTCTGTTTAACTTTTTTAAGTGCTTTAATACATCTTTTTGATATTTCTTTTTCTTGAAAGCTGTGGTACATTAATGTTTGTATAAGCATTCTCCATTAAAATTTGTAGAAGTCGTAAAGATTACAATACAAACGAAAATGCTATGGCCCAGATAAGGGCCAAACTAGTTTTTTCCCACATCTTAATGGAAAAATTGCAACAAGTTATTGGCAATTAAGGTAATCCACTATCATTGAAAACAGTACTTTTTTCAATTTATTATATAAATCGTTATATTTACGAACTACGAAATTTTATTAATATTTCATATGATAATTCAATTTTTTATTTCCCTTGTGATACGGTATAACGTGTTAACTAAATGAGTAATCAATATAACCTCGTTACATTTAACCAGTATAATTTTATATAAATGTCAACCTCACTGGAACGTCTGGCCTGGTAGCTAAGTGGTTCACGACAAATTATTGTTATTATTCCTACCTGTTTTATTACAAAATGTTAAGTTCACTGCTATAAAAGGTATTGCCTTTCAGTTAAATTACCAGTTACATTTATTGCGGGTAATGAGGATTATTAACGCATTTTTTTATGACTGGTAGTTTATATATTCATTCATATGTAATTTTGCAAATTAGTGCTTTTATTAGTTCAATTGTACACTGTCATGTTTTTATACAAAATTAATTGTACACATTAATGAACATTTCAACTGTCAACGCAAAGCAAAAAACTGCTGCCTAAGGAATCACTACTCTTCCTATCCAAGATCCCCAGTGCCAATTAATTTATAAAAAAAAATCAGATCATATTAATATTTTACAGTTCTGTTTCGGTAAAAACATTGTATTTGACGTACATTTACATAATCAAAAAGAATATTGCAAGAAAATTTTAATTTGCGACTTTTTTACGCAAAAAATCAATTTTGCAACTTAAACAAATGTAAAATCTCAGTGGATTTTGCATAAAATTTATTGCAGCTAACGGCATTTTAATTGTCATAAAAAAACACGAATTTAAGAAAAAAAAAATTTTGCTCCGATGCTTTGGAGCCGAGAGAGATATAAAGATTTCACGTCTTTTGTGATTACGGCAAAATTTGAAAATATTTTTACTTGAAAATTTAACTGAATATACCTCAGAGTGTATGTTATCACTTTCCTAAAGTGCCATGTCTATATATCTAGACGGGCCATGGAAAATAAATCGAGAAAATTGCATCCTTGGCGTTCGCGCTCACACTAGAAGCCAGATCCCCCTCCCCCTTTACTGCTAGTGGCGTACTTAGACAGTCTTACCGCGGCGGCAGCTTCATTTCTCTTTTTATCGGCTTCAGGAGTGGCTAGATGGACGTTTTTTTTTAATTCAACTTTTTCTTTTTTCGGCTTTCCGATTATTCGATTATTTTTCAATCATTCAATTACGTTGCTTCATAAAATAAATATGTAAAGATTACATACAATTTATTTGATATTGATAAGACATTGATGAGTGACTAGTTTTTACTCTTATTGTGGATAAAAAAAGGTATACATTTTGTATTTAAAAATTAATTTATTGAATGTACAAACTAAAGCTTATTTTTCTGTCCTCGTTTTTTTTTTTGGGTGATTTCCTGTGTCGGACTCGCTGTCCGTTTCGTCTCACATTTCTGCGTACAGACAATCATTGTCATCATCGCCATTATTTATATCAACATTTCCAATAATTTCCTCATTTTCTTGCATTTCATTTAATTTAAACTGACAGACATCAATATTGATTTAATTTGTTTTAAACAGCGAAATAAACATCTAATTCATTACATAACAATAATGCGTGATTGCTTAAATTATAGAATGTTTGTAACATTGTAAAAAAACGCTGCCCAAGGAACCACTACTTCCACATCCAGATTTTCTATCCAAGTCTCTCACAACGAAGAAAAAACCAGTAAAACGATATGTCACATCGGTAGTGGGGGTAGGAACGCTGGTGGTGGGGGTGGATGAATTAAAAAACAAAATTGAGGCCATTGCTTCTTGTATACACACTAAATCACAATTTTATTTTTATCAACCCCTTTAATAATGGGGTGGGGGTGGTAACGGGGGTGGCTAATACCAAAACATTTTTTGGGACCTTAGCTTCTCTTATTTATACTAAATACCAATTTTATGGACTCTTACTTGCTTAATTTACCCATTTACACCCATTTCTCCCAACCCTTCAACGGAATAAAATCAAAATATAATCTTCCAGATCTCGTTAAAATACATACATGTAGCAAATTTCAAGTCAATATATTAAACGGCTCCAGAGTAATCGTGCGCACAAAAAAGTTACCGACGGACCGACCGACAGAGCGACAGACTTTTTTGCTCAAACTTAAAATGTCGACATTTCATAATATTCTAAGCCTATCTAAAAAATAAAATTTTTTACAATTTTGTTTTTGCGTTACTATACGTCGACTGGATGTGGAAATAATTGTAGATGTTTGATTATAAACTACTGAAATTATTTTATCTATAATAATAAAATAATAAAGCCGCTGCATTACAAATTCTTTTTGCGGAGCAACGTAATTGAATAATTGAAAAATAATCGAATAATCGGAAAGCTGAGAAAAAAATAAGTTGAATTAAAAAAAAACGTCCATCTAGCCATTCTTAAAGCCGAGAAAAAGAGAAATAAAGCTGCCGCCGGGGTAAAACTGTCCAAGTACGCCATTAGTAGTGAAGGGGGAGGGCGTCTAGCGCGAACGCGAGCGTCAAGGATGCAATGTTCTCGATTTTTTTTTCCATGGCCCATCTAGATATATAGACCTGGCACTTTTTGTAAGTGATAACACACACTCTGAGGTATATTCAGTTAAATTTTCAAGTAAGAATATTTTCAAATTTCGCCGTAATCACAAAAAACGTGAAATCTTCATATCTCGGCTCCAAAGCATCGGAGCAAAAATTTTTTTTTTCTTAAATTCGTGCTTCTTTATGACAATTAAAATGCCGTTAGTTGCAATAAAAATCCACTGAGATATTTACATTTGTTTAAGTTGCAAAATTGATTTTTTGCGTAAAAAGTCGCAAATTAAATTTTTTTTGAAATATTCTTTTTGATTATGTAAATGTACGTCAAATAAAATGTTTCTACTGAAACAGAACTGTAATGTATTGATATGATCTTTTAGTATAACAGTTTGAATTTTTTTTTTATAAACTAATTGCAAAAAAATAATTAATATTTTGCAACGGGACAAAGTGCATTTCATTAAGGATAAAAATATGTACTACTTCTCATAATATCGTTAACATGCAGATTTTATATTTGTTTCTACACTACTTCAAAGTTCGAGGATCGAGAAATTCAATTTTTTTAGTTTCTTGTCATAAAATGTCATTAACAATCAAAAATTCGTTCTTTGCATATACACCTTCCTTATAGGGGAACCCGTAACGAAGAAATTAACGGATCGAACGTTTTTCTACGACCTTTAGAAGCGAAGATATAAGCAAACAAGTAAGTTGCAAAATTCATTTTGTTTACAAAAAGTTGAATAACAATTAAAGCCGCCATTTTGAGTGGTCAACACTATTTTTTTCGGATTCCTGAGGAAATTCTGTAGGGGGTAGGCTAATTTTTGGCTTGTCCCAAAACTTTCCGAGAAATCGTTATTTTTTAATCTAAAATCACCGGACCACATTAATTATTGTTATTATCCACTTTCAAAGTCACATTTTCACTCTACTACTTTTCAATTTTCACTACCTTAACGATTATTTCATTAGACTGTTTTTATACCCATTACCTATCAAAATGTTTTCATTCTTTTAATGTCCTCAAATTTACATCATAATGTACGCTTTTCAAAGGAGATATGTTTTCTCCCCTAGGGCAAGGGTTTACAATGTTTACGTTTCAGTATTTAATGTTTTCCAAGTTGTTTTTCCTAATTTCATTGCCACTTTCAATATTTCCTTTTTATTATACCCTTTCATCGTTTATTGCCTCAAACAATTTATCTCAAAAGTCAATTAGTATTTTCATTACCACAAAGGCCGTTTTGTTACTTCCATTACCCTTGTTTGTTTCAAGAGGGAACCACCCTTGTTGAAAATATTGTATACACGTTATGGAAATCTCAAAAATAATACCCTGCAAAAATGAGGTTTATCACCAACTAATATTGTCAATTAAATTGCCAAATCGTGTTAATTCAACTTGTAATTGTTTGCGTTATGAAATTGATTACAATAACAGCAATAAGAGTAATTGATTTACAGCACAAAACAAATAATCTATATACAGAGTGATCCGTAAGTAATGGTCCATAGAGCAAATAGTGTGTTTCTGACATTAAAATATTACGATTAATATATAACATAATGTTAAAATGCGATTTTCTCGAAAATAGTCAATTTCTAAGACTAATGACAAGTATACTTTTTTTCGCTAAAATGAGATAGGTTTAGGATTTTTTAATTAAAAAATGGATAACATTACGAGTAAAAACGTTAAGAGTACATTTACACCTTGAACAATGCTTATGCGCCCTCTAGGATCTACACAAAAAATGGGAGCAGATTCGAATTTTTCATCTCAAAAAACCCCCATTCACCAATTTTCACAATACTTGAAAAACTTCAAAAGTTATATGAGAAAATTAAAAATATAATATTGACTTTAACACCCTGTATCTCTGTTAATATCAACTTTTGTACTAGGGTAAGTTTAGTTAAATCGTAATATTTTAATGACAGAAACCCACTGTTGCTCTATGGACCATTACTTACGGACCCTGTATATAAAAGAATACCCTGACTGACTCACTGATCTATCAACGCACAGCTCATACCGCTGGGTTTAGAAACTTCAAATTTTGCATAGAGGTTCCTCGAATGGCGTAGGCAACCACTAAGAAGGGATTTTTCGAAATTCGACCCCCAAGAGGATAAAAAGGGCGTTGAAATTTCAGGCGAACGAAGTCGCGAGCATCAGCTAGTATAGTATAATATACTTGATATTACATAATTTATTATCAACGCTATTATCAGTCAATTAAATAATGATCTGTGTACTGTCGCTTTGTGCATTAACGAATATTTTGGCAAATAGAGGAGTCCCAGCAGTGCTTTGTCAGTGGATCAAAGCCAGCCTAGAAAATAGTATTCAGTCTAGGCGAGGCTACCATTGAGGTAAAAATGAGTATAGGCTGTCCCCAAGAAGGAGTATTATCGTCACTGTTGTGGGCAGCTCTTGTTGATGATTTTTTCCGGAAAAGGACCCTGCAGAATCCTTATGGGAAATAGCTCTCTGTCAAAATTCTCTGGATTCTGGTAGTCCTTGATGAGCAGATCAAAAGTCTCCATGGGCACTAAAAGTCCTAAAAAACTCATAGTTTTAAGATATAGTCCTCTGAAATTGGGATTTCGTGTGTTCTGCAGTGGCGTTAAGCTACTGCAGTGGCGTTAAGCTACTGTAAGTTTGTATGTATGCACGTAAGTCACTATGTCTATTTTTATACATGTATGTATGACCTCTACCAAGGCTACAGGATCTGGACCGTGAACTTATTCGAAGGTCAACTTTAGAATTTCAAATGGAAACCACTCTTTGACACCGGAAATAAAGAACGGAAGATTTTAACTTCAAATATATACCGGGTGAATAAAAAGTCCCGGAACGACAAAATATCTCGAGAAATATACATCGGATCGAAAAATAATTCGTGTTGAATATTTTTAAAAAAAGCTACACAATGATACCAGACTCGAACCTCCTACCACCTCCCCCTGGGGGTAAGGTGGAGGCCAATTTTGAAATCTTAAATAAAATCACCCATTTTTATTGCAGATTCGGATTCTAAGCTACAAAATACGTAGGTTATGTCTGAAACTTGATGTCGATCCGATAAGTAGTTCCAGAAATATACTGCTTTAAAATTTAATTCTTCATAAACTGAGACGTTCGAATCGCTTACGTCACTCTCTCCCACCCATCTCTATATAGGTACCTAAGAAGTTCGAAGTGGTGCTTATCGGTAGAAAGTTAAATGAAATAATTTTTCTTGGACTGAAATTTAAAAATACCGTTTTTTTTCTCATTTAGTATTAATTTATTTATATTACACCAATCATTCATTTCATCCACAACATTTTTGATAGCTTCATGTGTACCATCAGCAGATACAGAAATAGTTGTGTCATTTGCGATAAGGAAGATCATTTATGTATATGGCAAATAATAAAGGCCCCAGGATTGATCCTTTGGGGACACCTAACAAAACGCCATGTGTATCGGATTCAGCCTCATTATACTTCACTGTAAATTTTCTATTTCCCATATAAGAAATTAGCCATTTTAACAATATTCCAATATTCTCTAACTTGCTGAAAATTATATCTTTGTTATCTCGCCCGCAAAGTCAGTGTTAGTATTATGATCAGTAAGGAGACGTAGGATCTTTTACTATGTGCTATTAAAAAGCAGATTCGTCTAATCTGCCAGAGGTGGATTTAATTATGGTGATGGAGTATTTTAACACAAATCACCAGTATGTAAGTGCCGAAATGAACGAGTAAAAATGAAACGATAAGTTGTATTTTTAAAATCGTAAATAATGATTACCGGGTCAGTTTTCACTATCAAAAAGATATATTTTTATTTTGCCAATAATATAGAGGGTGTTTTACTTTTAATGACATAAAACCTTATTCTAAGAAAAAGTTACAAGTTATAAACATCTCTAAACCTCTTTATTTTTACACAATGTTAAGTGTATACTTCACACATATATTTGTTAGTTTTGTCTCCAAGATATATCGCGTCTCATCACTTTCTGCCACAATTCTCTCCGAACAGGATCCTGCGGTAGACTAAACAGTTTATTGTTTTTTTTTACTGTTGTGTTTGTACATTTGGACACAATACAGTACTTAAAAACAGAAAGTTTTGCTTTAGTTTTTCCATCACCTACTATTCATGATACGATACTTTTATTCCGTATGACGTATCTGCGGCATTTAAAGGCATCTAGGCAAGCGGCTACGTGTCCCGATGCGATAGGAGTGATTGACGTCACGCAGCTATAATACGAAAGCGCCACGCGTTGATTAATTTTAAAGCCTATAGAGAACCTAGAAAATACTTTTTTTTACATATCGCTCTAGAATTAAAAGATCTTTCAGAAAATGTAATTTAAAAAATGCTAAATGAGTCCACTGACTATTGTCTTACGTTACTTTAAAGTTAATGTAATAACCACGTAGGACAACAGCGCGGAATAATTAATAGGTTTTATCGACTTACCTGCAAGGATGATCGATCGGAATTATTCTAGCATGGAAAATCTCAGAAATAATACGCTGCAAAAATAAACGTTATCATCAACTACTAATATTGTCAGTCAAATTGTCAAATCGCGTTAATTGAGCTTAAATCGGTGTTTACGTTATAAAATACGATTACAATAACAGCAATAGAAATAATGATTTACAGCACAAAACAAATTATATAGTGTAATCGACTAGCGATTAAATAATTATCACTGTTATTATATCATTCAATTTTCTTATTTAAATAATGATTTGTGCACCGTCTTTAATTGTACCGTTGTATGATTTATCTGTTAGACATAAACTGCGCAGTTTTAACTTTTATAGCATGTTAATTAACGTAATTACAGTTCATAATAAATAACAAAGTTTTCCAGATAGTTTTTTGTTCCATACATTGTATCAAAGTAACGTAAATGCTCACATGGGTGAATTTGAGGAATGCTCCTCTGCATTCAATTTTATGTAAAGCAAAATTTAATTTTGTACAAACTGCTGTAAAGCTCCGTCCAGTTTATTTGTGACAGTCGTAATATGACGCCATTTGGCGAATTATTCATAATATTGTCTAATATACATCGCGTTCGCATGAATTAAAACGAGACTTAAAATACAGTAACATGCATGCGTTCATCCTTAATATTTGCTCCTTTCGACGTACCATGGTGATTATTATATTAATCACTAAGTATGTCTACTATATTTGATAAATACAAAGGGTAATAAATTACTCAATCACAGACCGGCCATTGGCGTACTACTTTTTCTCTTAACGTTCATAGAAATTGTACCCAAAAACCTAAATAAGCTTATTTTATGTATACATATAATAAATATGTGAAGTTGGCTTGTCTATACATTGAAAATATTTGCAAAAACTGATCTGGGGGATGTAAGATGAGTAATGGAATACGTTAAGATAGTTTTTGGAATATTTGTCTATTTGTCTGTTTGCTTGAACGCGCATCACGCAGAAACTACTGATAGTGTGGTGGCTTACAACAAATACTAGCCAGAATCGTGACCTGCTGGATTAAAGCGCCAAATTTTGCAGAGTTCTTATATACCCTCAGTACTATCGATTTCAGTGTTCGCCATCTTGAAATACGACTCTATCTTTGTTTTCTCTGGACTGTAACTGTAAATTTTCGACTTTTATTTGGTTTTTACTAAGTATCTCCCCAACATGTACATTTGGAGAATATAATGATATGGTCTTCTTACCATGGATCAAGACACAACTTCAGGATTGCCTAAGAATCGATGTTGTATGGGATATATACAGACAATCTGAAGGAAACTACACGTGTGAAGAGAGGGAAGGGAGAAAGGAAAAAGTCACAAGGGAAACCACACTCCTCAAAAACTTTGTCACATTCCTGAAGAATTCAGAGAATAAGACAGAACCGTTTACCCTACTAAGTGATGTAGTCGCAGCTTATGACGTACAAGAAGGTAAAAAAATATACATCACGTATGGTAAATCTGTTATTTTAAAAAAAATAGCAGTGCACCGATGTCCAAACTGACCGCGGAGAAGCTGATACCAGAATGTGTCTTCATATATTGGATGCATTAGCAAAGGGTGCAACCAGCATCCTCATAAGTACAGTTGACACAGATGTTATTGTGGTACTAGTAAACATCTTTTTCGAGCTACAAACTTACAAACCTAATATTCAAATTTGGATTGCATTTGGTAAGGGTAAACATTTCCGATATTATCATATCAACACCATCTGCCAAGAGCTCGGAGAAAATATGCTCTTTTTCCATGCTTTCACGGGTTCAGACACTACATCACAATTTTTTGGTAAGGGGAAAAAGTCAGCATGGAAGACATGGAAAGCATACCCTTTAGGCACTGAAGGATTTACCTTCTCTGCAAAGCATCCATTTCAGCCAGTAGATGCTAAAACAAAGGCATTTGAACTCATAGAACGATTCACATGTACCCTGTATGATGGCACAACAGAACTTGACAGCATCAACAAGCTCAGAGGGGATCTCTTCACACAAGGAAAAAGTAAAGATGATGCAAAGTCTACCACCACACTACCACCACTGCATCTATCAATTTAGCATCTGGTTAACCAGTTTGAAAACTCCAAAAATGCATCCTACTCCTGCTAACTTTGGATGGAAAATAAACGAAGCAACCAATTTGGATGTCTATACCGGAAGCAAGCAAAAGCTGTAGGGAATTAATCAAGTGCGGATGTAAGGCTGAACCCCTGTACTCTAAGATTTGCGTTTGTAACAAGGCTGTACTTGCCAGCACAGCTCATTGTCATTGCAAAGGCCATTGTGAACAGTAAACAACAACATAATAAACATAATAACATCATAAATATAATTTTTATGATTATTTTGTAGCCTGTTTATTCTTCTTAAACATTAATAAAATAATGTTTGCTGTAAAACTGAATGCATTGGCGATATTTAGCAAAAATATAGATTTTCGTAATAACCTGAAAAAAGTCCAAAACTTTAAGTTTGTGTCTCGCAAAATATTAAAGTTACAAAATCGGCTCTGGTTTTAAATTATAGCAAATTTAGTTTAAATTAAATCCTTTTTGCTACAAACCCAGAAGTTGGGGAGGTATTTATTAAAAACCAAATAAAAGTCGAAAATTTACAGTTACAGTCCAAAGAAAACAAAGACGGCGTCGTATTACAAGATGGCGGACACTGAAATCGGACACCCCCCTCTGATATTACTGAGGGTATATAAGAAGTGTGCAAAATTTGAAGCTTTAATCCAGCAGGTCACAATCTTTTCGCTAAGCCATCACACTATGAACCAATTTGAATAGGGTTTTCAGGTACATTTATCAAGAAGCTTGGAGTAATATTTAGTTTTTATTTCATCGACATCGGACTACTCTAAGCCAAGTTTTATGAAAATCGGTTTGGTAGAACCGGAGATTCGGCTTGATCTCTACATAAGCGTACAATAAGCGCATTGCACGGCATAAACTTCTGTATCATTCCAGAAAATTTGAGAACCCTCTGAAATAAATCAGAATTTTCTTCAATATTCCACAAAATTCAAGGACATTCTGGAACATACCAGAAAAAGACCCGCACCAAAATATAGGAAAAGGCCGTTCAGTCAAAATTTTTTAAATTTTGGGAAAAAGTTCTCCTGATTATACTAAACAAAAGTTCTCATGGGCACAATGCTCCAAATTCAATAGCTCGACCGCCGCGCCAGTGGCCTTTGAAGTTTAAAAATTTATAGTTCTTTGAGGTAAAGCTTGGACCCCAAAAGTTCTGTGATTGGACTGCCCCATACAGCACACCAAATAACGATTACGATGTGTTCGCATTGTGGCGATATATCTAGATGCAGACACAAGGTTACACAATTCTACGATGTAAATGTGCTACGTTTACATATTGTAGGCACACACGTATGCACAAAGGTTAAACGTCCGCCTCACAATGTAGCCACAGTATACCATTTACATATACACAAATAATTTGATCCACAGTGTGTTATCGGACGCACAGTGATTGACTTCCTAATGTCTCAGACGACTGACGTCTATGCTAGACGTTAATTTGACGTTTTTTTTAGGTTATATTTGGTAATCCCCCCACAGGTTTTTAGCAATGGGAACATATAAAACTACATCCCATACAGCACACCAAATAACGATTATGATGTGTTCGCATTGTGACGATGTATCTAGATGCAGACACAAGGTTACACAATTCTACGATGTAAATGTGCTACGTTTACACATTGTAGGCACACACGTATGCACAAAGGTTAAACGTCCGCCTTACAATGTAGCCACAGTATACCATTTACATATACACAAATAATTTGATCCACAGTGTGTTATCGGATGCACAGTGATTGACTTCCTAATGTCTCAGACGAATGACGTCTTATGCTAGACGTTAATTTGACGTCTTTTTCAGGTTATATTTGGTAATCCCCCCACAGGTTTTTAGCAATGGGAACATATAAAACTACATACTAGTTAGTAAGTCTACTTGATAAAAATAAAGTAATTAATGCATAAATACGTTTTGTCCTATGAATTTGTTTGTTAGCCATCCGTATATTTTATTTACATTAACATATCTAATATTGTTTACCATCACTCCAATTTTTTCTCACAAGGGTTGCCTGCAAATTATAATGTTTATTAAGTTAGTAAATTAATTTTTACTTACCTTTGCCAATTGCGGTGGGTAGGGGTCGAACCTACATGTCTCTGTTGTCCGTATTACAGTACTGACGCTTCTACCAACTGAGCTATCTTAGTGACCGTTATTTCGGATGCTAAAAGCAGTATTTATGGTGATGTGTATGAAGTCTTTATTATGTGAAATTGAATTTCTAGCCTTATTTAAAATATATGAAAATCTTTCTAGTTCTCTTTTTTTTTCTATTTTTTTACGTGTTCCCAAACCTGAATTTTTCGAGTTACTAGTATTTTTATTTATTTATTATTATTAAGAAGAACTTATTTAATTTAATTAAACTGTCACCAGTGTCACCTGAGTTAAGAATTTAAGTTTTAAGTTGAAGTACTTATACAAACCTGGGAAACGTGTTGGAGAAAAAACGGTCAGGTATAATATATCATCTACAACATAAATAGAATATTTAATGGTCTAAAACAGACCTAAAATTGAAAAGAAGTATATTCGTACATCGGTTTTATAAGCAGAGTGAGCACGGATCAAACCGCGGACCTCTTTACTCGCCGCTTAATGCTTAACTCACTCAACCACTGACTTCTGTTTGAATACCTGCTTAAAGACTTTATATTAGAACACACAACGGCTAGATTTTGCTTTTTAATGCATTTTAATCTAATTTTATTATTAAAAGAACTCGATATCTTTAAAACTGCCGAATCTTTGCAAACTCTTTCGAATATAAATTATTTTGGATATTGTTAAAAAACAAAAATGCCTGCTATATGCGTGGCTATGACCACTCTTATAGAGGAAAAAGGACACATGAGATACACATGGCCGGTATGCTCACGCTGACGCTTTGCGCGCGCACACTGTTCCATGCTCGAATAGTCGAATGTAGACACGACAAGACACAACTAAAAAGTGTATATATAGTTATTTGTATCATGTGTATATATCGCACTTTTATGTGGTATATGCAGTAGGTACAAGTATTATATAAAGCATCACACATACATATAACTTAAACCTTTTAGGCATCTTCTACGGACGTCAAATTTCAACATTCTAATGATCCTTCTTTACGTTATATAAAAATGTTTAGAATCTTGAATGCATACGGTATACAATTATTAAACATTGTATCACATAATTTTGTCAATATAAACATAAGTGTATCTCATATGTGTACGTCAGTACTAGTTTAACAATTAGATCCACCGTAACATATTTTGTTTCTCATGTGTATATCTTGTAGAGACGTAATTACAATTGGACGTGCTGTTTGGGGCGACATCTACCCCCCCCCCCCATTTTCGAGGGCGGGGAACACGATGGTGACGATATTTTCTGAGATACCCTTCACACACTACCTCTAAACCGGAAAAACTTTTCCGATTGTCCGGTGCTAGGCTTACGAGGAATTGTCGGATCGAGTTTTTTTTTGACAATTCTAATAAAATAGGTAAAGATTGACCATAGGTGATCTAACCCACCCTCGGGGGTTAAAACTATCCACACCTCCAATAACGAAATGCCACGAAAACAACGAAAATCAGCAGGAAAACTCCGCTAATAGGGAACGTGAGCTGGGTTTAGACTGTCGCGCGTCGTGAGGCAGATTAGTTTTACCCTACTGATGATTCGTCGTTGCGATAGTAATCCTGCTCGGAGGAACCGCAGGATTACTATCATTTGGTTCACGCACTCGCTCGAGCGGGCGGTGGTGCGAAGCTACCATCCATGGGATTATGCCTCAATGCCTCTAAGGCAATCATCGTTCTAGTCGAAGGTGGCAACAATATCTCTTGGAGTTCCGAGAATCGAAAGGCTCAAAACAATTATATGAATACCTATAATGATAAAGAACGAAGTTGAAAAAGATTTGACCAATGTAATGCATATTTACTTTAACATTTTCTTACTCATCCTCATCTGTGAATGACATACACTTTTTTCATCACTTTCATCATTGTTTTCTTGAGAATCTTCTGAATTTATATAGCTGATAAATTCGCGCAGAGTAACAGAATGCATCATGTCTTGGCCTTGAAGTTCTATGCGCTATATAATTTTTGGCTCAATTTTGCTCAGTAAAGATTAGAAGTTTTTTTCAAATTCTGTAGCGCTTCCTCGGAAGTACTATCAAGCTGAAAGCAGTGAGAAAAAGTTGGAACACTACTGTTTTTTATCACTGTGCTTGATAATTCCGGAATGTCCTAAAAAAAATTAAGTTACGAATTTACTGGCAGCTTTTGGCTGCTTCCTTTCTCTTTAGTGGCTTACTTAACTGGTTAACAAATATTCATACGCAATTTCACAGAGGAATTTTGAGGAGTATTGTTTAGAAGCCTATTTGCAAATTATCCAGTCTTATCATTCCAAAAGAGGGGCGTTTGAATAAATAGTGCATGTTTTTGAAGTTAATAAAATTTCTGAAAACTCAAAATATCATTTACCCTTCTTAACAACGAAAATATATTATTTAGTGAATACGAATAACATGTTTTGCTCATGTATGTCGTACGAGTACTGAGATTAAGTCGGGAAACAACGAGGTACTGTTGTGTATTGACATACGTAATAGGAAGTAGGTATTTCGATTCCCAACACTTTGTTAACGTTCCATCAACTATCTCGCAACACGCGCATTGGGTGAGGGCCAGCTGAATTCAATGTTTTCTTCATTACTGGTCTTAGCCTCAGTCGTACTTTCGTCACCGAAATTGTCCATCGATGCTATATCCTCGACATCATCTTGGCTCGTTCGATAATTGTTGCTTTCTACGTGCAGCATCGCGTCCAAAGTAGACATATTGTCCTCTTCTTTATCACCGAAAGCATTGTTTGAAGTCTCTGGCACGTTCCCGCATGCTTGTTCACACAGAACGGATCATTTTAAGCCAGATTTCCTACAGCCATAAGCTACCCCGCATTTTTCTTTATATTTACAAAAAATGAACAGTTGCAAAGTTGAGGGAGCAGATCTTCCGTGGTGGTAGATAAATGTCGCAATTTCTTTCCAGGCTGATTTTCGAGGATCCAAGACCACGATTGGATCAGGTAATACGACCGATATGAGTGTTGTTGGCGTGTATCTTCTGTTGTTGGCGGTAATGATGTGAGATTTAAAAATTTTTATTTTCAAATAGGCTTAAAATGTCATGAAACGTCGAGATTTTAAGTTTGAGCGAAAAAAAATTTCTGTCTGTCGGTCTGTAACTTTTTTTGTGCGCACGTTTACTCTGGAACCGTTTAAGATATTGACTTGAAATTTGGTACACAGAAATAGATTATATTTCCATCTTGTTCCGTCGAAGGGTTGGGGGGTAAATTGGGGTAAATGGGTAAATCAGGCCGGTAAGAGTCCATAAAATTGGTATTTAGTATATATAAAAGAACTTAAAGTCTCAAAAAATTTTTTGGTATTAGCCACCCCCATTACTACCCCCACCTCATTATTAAAGGGGATGAAAAAAATAAAATTGTAATTTAGCGTGTATACAAGAACCTACGCCACAAAACTTTTTTTTTACTTAATCCACCCCCACCCCTCTGCCACCACCCCCAACCCCCACTACCGATGTGGCATATCGTTTTATAGGTTTTTGGGATAGACCATTTCAAATATTATGTTGTTAAAGTTATCTCGAGTAGTATGGATGCGCGGTGGCTTTCCTCGAGTATTTTGGATGCGCAGTGACTTTTTTCGAGTATTATAGACCGCAGTAGGTTACCTCAAGTAAGTATGGATGCGCAGTGGCTTTCCTCGAGTACAATAGATAGGTTACCACCAGTATTATGAATGCGGAGTGGCTTTTTTCGAGTGCTATAGATGCGCAGTAGTTTACTTCAAACGATATGGATGCGCAGTGGGTTTCCTCGAGAAAATGGATGCGCAGTGGGTTACTTCAAGAAGTATGAATGCGCAGTGGCTTTCCTCGAGTAAATTGGATGCACAGTGGGTTACCTTGAGTAGTATGGATGCGTAGTAGGTTTCCTCAAAGAAAATGCTCGAAGTAGAGTACTTTTATCGTGTAGTTTACGACACACAACGATTTTTTATATCTTTGTCATGCCATTTTCTGCGTATTACTTCCACATTCAGTTGAAGTATATTAACGCAAAAAAATGTTTGGAAATTTTCATTGTTTAAATAGGCTTAGAATATCATGAAACGTCAATATTTTAAGTCTGAACAAAATAAATTTGTCTGTCGCATCGGTCTGTATGTTAGTCTTGTATCTTTTTAGTGCTCACGATTACTCTGGAACCGGTCTAAAAAAAAAATTGACATTACCCACCTCTATCACCACCCCCACCCCATTATTAAAGGTGGTGAAAAAATAGTGTGATTTAGTGTGTGTGCAAGAGCCAAAATTATCAAGAATTTTTTTCACTTCACCCCTACCACCAACCCTTTCTCTATTACCGATGTGGCATATAATTTTATGGGTTTTTGGGATACATGATTTCAAATATTAAAGTTCCATAAACAATTATTTCCACATAGTGGTGCAGATATAGTATTTTATTGTAAGAGACTTGGATGTGGAAGTAGTGATTCCTTGGGCAGCGGTTTTTTAGAGTAGAACTAGCGGGAAAAGAGGTAATCAAGAACTTATGTTGACTTTCTTCCTATTTTATTTTGACTGTCATTTTTTAAACATGGTGGCTGTAGCGGCAATGATATTTTTGTGGAAAACTGGAATTAATGAATGTGGTAACCCTTCCTACATTACAAAAGAACAATAATTCTTGTAGGAATTATTCACGGGCACGGGTAACTCTTTCTTTGCTCTACAGACTATTAATTTCATTAAATCACGTTTATATAGCTTATAAGGTCTTATTCGAGGTCTTATTCAAGTAGTAAAATTTCATGATCATATTTTTATAGTACTGTAAATTATACCTAAGTATAAGGTATACAAAAATTGTCGCTGAGTAGCATTGTAGTCCGTCATAGGCAAGCAACATTTATTTCTGAAATGGAAAACTGACATTAAATAGAGTCAATGGAACGAACATACGAGACTCAGAACGTAATATCCTCTCTTTGTCCCATAATACTGCGTACTCCGCTCAAATGCCTACTGTAAAAATTAATAAGGTTGAAAATAATTATCTGGAAATTGCATAGCTAGGCGTTCAGTGGATGCTGTTGGATTTAATTATGCGTACAGAGTTATGTGCTGGTTAACTTATAACTCGTCGATTTTTTTCCACTTAAACCTTTATTTACTGTTAGGCGTTACGTGTTCAAGCAGACACTTGCTCTAAGTAACTGTATATAGATTCTTAATGGTATGCAATTAATGGCAAATTTAAACAAATTAATATCCTCTGTAAGTGGCACTAGCGTTTCAATAGCTGATAGAAATATATATACTTAACCTGACATGAAGGTTCGCGAGTTTAATTGCGGCTAATTGACAATAATTTCCGGATTTCGTAGGATTGAATTGCCCATTGTTTTTTCTTTTATAGAGAACTTTATAGCTTTTTATTCAGTTACTAGCTGTGCCTGCGGCTACGTTCACGTGGAATTAACAAAAAAGTTTCTTTGTAAACGAGGCACAGTGGGGCCAAAAGCAGGTAAAGTTGGCAAAAACTCTTCAAAGGTAATGGTGAAAAAAACACATTTCATTAGAAAATATTAATTTGTATGGAATATAATACAAAAAGTGAAACATTAATTATTTAGTGAGGATCAGAACTGGAATCGCGTAACTCATTTCCTGAAGAATCTGAATTGGAATCACCCGACTCGTTTTCCGAAGGTTCATGCACTATCGGAGGCAATAACATTTCTAAGACTTCTTTATTGAATGCTCTTTTGGTTGAATGTGCCTCTTCTAAGCTAACACACCAGAGTTCCCCCTTAATCTATATTTCCAATTGGCGCACATATGCACAAAATTTTACTGAAAATTTTCAAAAACGATCCAATTTGTTATCAAAATACATTAAAATATTTTATATGTATGGATTTAACGACGAGTACATATCCAATAGACAGGAGCCCAATTACAGGATGCATCTAGAAGTGTAGGGTGTTTCATTTAATGCGTAACGATCGATTTTGTCGGTAGTTTTTGATATACCTGAAGTTTCGAAAGTTCACTTGAACGAATGAGATGAAAAACAAAAGTTAATAAAAACCACACATCGATTTAGACGTAAATACTGCCACTGCCACTTTCCACATTTACTGACAATAATATCCATAATATTTAAATTTTGAAATTTTAACACCTAAATCGACGTGTGGTTTTTATATGAAATTCGTTCAAGTGAACGTTCGGACATAGTTTTTGAGAAAAATTTATGGCTGAAATGCCATAAACGATATGATGTAGTTTTTCCGAGAAATCCGATGCCGCTAAGAAACAAACAATTGAACCTCAATGAAGAAAGTCATGACCGAAAAAACAATTTTCCTGAGAAATTACAAATCACGGATTTTTGTATTCCTTAATTGACTATTAAAGGGAAGTAAAGCGTGTAAATTTTTCTTCCGGTTTAGCCGGAAATTACGTTTTTTTCTAACGAAATAAAATCATAATATTATAAATTTGATAGTAAGACAGAGAGTAAAATTCTCTTTCCGAATATCTATCTAACAGTTTTTCAATGAATAATTTTTCAACATAAGTCCCTATACTTTGACATCTAAGTCATCCTTATCCTTCTCAATTATGGGGAAAATTCTAGTAATTAGGTGTTAAAATAAGCACTAATTTCGTATCAATTTGACACATACCTACTAGATGTAAATTGGATTACTAAGTGTAAAATAGGGACTTATGTTGAAAAATGATTCATATGGAAAACTGTTTGATACCTATTAGATATTTTACGTTCTCTGCCTTCTGTTTAAAAAATTATGTTTTTACTTTTTTAGTGAAATACCGTGATATTGGATAACCTGGAATACTGTCGAACATATTGTGACGAGTTTCCACCCCTAGGAAACCACCCTTGCAAATTCCGTGGGTTCCAAAAATTATAACAAGAGATAACCACTAACAACACACTTTATTAAATAATTTACTGGACAGTTCACAATACTATTATTAACTTAAATGTACTTTACTGACTAAAAATAACAATGTTTATCACTTTTGTAGTCTTAACCTCACTTGTCAAATCAAAACTTCAAAACTTCTTCTTTCCGCCGAGAATGCAGTCTTTTATACCTAAAAATGACAGATCTTGATTTTTCTGTGATGACGCCACCATTCTCTAGATAGTTCCAGATGTCATCTGGAACTATCGCAACGCCGTGGTAGATGGGTGGCTGGGTGGGGCAGGTCCAGCCTCGGCTAGAACGGTAAGTAAAATGGGTGGAGGTTAGGGCTCCTGTTTTAATAAGAAATAAAACTTAAACCTAACAATTTATAATCATGAACGTTTTTGAAATACTTAGAACTACTTAGAAATAAATAGAAAATGGCGAATTTTTGTTTAAGCGCGCACACGCGCACTGTTTTAAGAGATCGGGTTACTAGTACGGGAAAAACTCAATGAAAAAACCCGTTCGAACAAATGACAACCTTCATCCGATGGTCTACCTGCCTTCGGAAAGGTAGGGTGAAGGGGAAGTTATGATTTAAAAGGTTTTGATTTGTACGAAGTTATTGGTCGTTGAAAAGAACAAAAACAAGACTAATAGAGAGAACAGAGAAAGGGTTTGAGAGTAAAAGGTGGTGAAATGGAAATTTTAGTATATGAAAAATTTGGCTAGGTTCTTTCTCGAGTAGGTGCAAATCTCTACATTCAGACATCATTGAATCCTGTGTTGCCTATATTATAGAGGTTGCAACACATCACAATATGTATGAGCTAATCTTCATTTGCTACAACTAAAGTGGTATCATCTGCACATCTCAAGTTAGAAATCTTACTTCCGTCTATAACTACCCCATCCTGCTAATCACCCGGCACATGTCGCATCACGTGTTAAGTAATGTGTAAGAGTATTGATGACAGAACATATCCTTTACATGTGTCGAAATTGGCTTCCGCCTCCAACAGTACGGTTCAGTTTTTCTCATTCTACATTGTCAAAAACCTTAGGTAGTCTACGAAACACAGGTACATATGCACATAATAGATGATAGATGATAGATAGATAATAGATAAGAAAATGTAAAATAGAATCTTGCTACTAACATACAAGCGTGCCGAAACTTCAATAAAAAAATGGAAATAACTTTAGGTACTTCGGGTAAAAACTGATCTAAGGTGTAACCAGTTTTTTTTAACCAACGACGTTTTTAATTTTTTTTTTTAAATGTGAATATTGTTCGAGTTTTAATTTCATTACTTAAGGCATTGTAATATTTACAACCATTATAAAAGAATTTCGTTTGATAAATAACGGTTCGAATATCACCAGGTTGCAACATCTTGTATCGCATTAATGATTCAATTGGTTGGCTAGAAACATCCACCTATTTTTGAAAATACCAACATAATTGCATATTTTTTCAATATAAGGTACAAGGGTACTGTTTCCCCAGTTCATTATTTTTCCATACACTTCATTAAGGAAATCTAGCAAACTTTATAATATTTTGGCCGTGACTAAAACATTTGTGTCGTCTGAATAACAAACAAACAATACACAACAAATCTCATAAAAAACGCCAGATCATTTGAGAAAATAATAAAGAGAAGCGGTCCTAACATTGGCCCTTGTGGCACTCCTTTAACAACTTGACACCTGTCGCTATGTACCGAGTTAACTTTAACATTTTGCTTACGATTTATGGTTTTAATGGAATACTTTTTCAATTCATGAAGCAAAATGTGATGAGCGACATAGTGAAAGCTCGCGGAAAATCTATGAAAAGCCCAAGTGTAAACAATTTATTGTCTATTGCTCCTAGAATTGTATCATGAAAATCGCAGCGAACTGATTCTATGCCTTCCCCATTTTTATTGTTAAAATCAAACTCAGTAAAAACTAGCCAGATATTGACTATCGAAATTCTGACAATCAATACCAGATACAAAGAAAATCACGACACCGATCATCTGGATCAACACAACTCAAATAATTTTAATTTTGATTAGGTAGTGTTTGCAAGAAACACCTAAAGAAACATATTTGAAAAGTATAATTTCTACAGATAAATTGTAGTTTAATGAGGAAAACTAAGAATTAAGTTGTTCCAGATGTTGCTGAATTTACGGCTAGCGCAAACATAAAATGGCTTGTTAACTTAACAGTGTTAACTGTAGCTTAATTTTGCATTTAAGTCTAATAGACTTATTTCAAACGGTTCTCCCATATTTGGTGTTAATATATAATTAATAAACTCGAATTCAATTTAAATACATTCGAATCATTTAAATAATCGTCTTATTATAAGAACCGGTGTTCCCATACCATTTTCATGTTTACGAACTCGTTTAATTCCTCCAATATAAAACAATGATATATTACAGCAATTTAGCTAACGTGAAAGGTTTCAAAAAATCTCTTACAATGGTGACCTTTTGAAATAATTGAGCAACTTTCATAATATTTCAAGATACCTTCACAGTCTGCGCCGCGCCATATGAATCGAGGCTGATAATTTCAACATATCGGCGTTTATTTAACCGCAATCAACAGGTTCCACAGAGATATGGTCGTGTGTTTATACCCTCTATCGGATGTAACTTAATAATCAATCAAAACATTTATCGTATTAAATTTTATTACATCTGTAATATTGGATTTAACTGTCAACGTACATGGTGGGAAAATAAAACATCTGGGGTGAGCGCTAATGAACTGCACGTTACTTCCTTATATACATGATTTATTAGAACAGTGTGCGACCCACAGTAATCAATTACAAAGTAATTAAACTCCCTTTTTGTGAAAGTAGTTGTAATCGAACTACTTTTCACAAGGCGGTAGTTGTAATTGTAATTTTATGCATTTTTATTACATTCCCAAACAATGGAAGAACAACGAAATGATGAAGTATTTATTCAGTACTGCCAGCTAAAATGTATTTTTGGTAATAAATGTAACCTAAAAATGGTAGCCGATCTTACAAAAACTATTGTAACATTTAACAACAAACAACTTTGAACAACAAAACACATAGTTTTCTGTTGTCTCTAATAAGTGTGGTGTGTTTAAAGTCGCAGTTTATTGAGCTTGAAAGCGCGCTTAGTATTTTACTTGGGTAATTAAAAAAAAAGAGAAAGTGTTTTCAACAACCTCCAGTGATTATTTTTTCGATATCTAGACTAAAAGATCTAAAACAAGCTAAAAATGTAGGTACTCTTCGCAGTTTTCTTGTAAATAATGTTAGTTTTTAGACATCCTAAATTTTGTGATACCAACTTTGTTGTGAAAAAAATATATGAAAAAGAATTGAAAAAAAAGAAACATTCAACCTGACTATGATTCGAACACGGGATATTTGGATTGCCGAAGGTGAACAAGAATTTATTATAATTAGAAGTACAATTATGCGCCTCCCCGAAGCCTGGCCCGGAGCCAGGCAGACAACCACCGCGCGCAGCGCCGTGGTGAATGTGGGTCTAGACGGGGCAAGTTCGATTCGATTTAATGATTGTTTTTGAGTCAACGCTCCTATTTAAAAATTAAAAACTTAACATTAACAATAAACAATCTAAATATAATGTACAAAGATATTTAAAAATAATTAAAATAAAACTTAAAACTTAAAATTAATTGTTGCACACACGCACTAAAAAATTAGGATTGTTGGCACTGGAAAACAAAACTCAACGAAACAATTCCACCCTGGTGGTCTTCCTGCCGCCAGGAAAATGTGGTGAAATAGAAGTTTTCTTATAAAATGTTCAGATTTGAAGGAATTTTTCGGCCTAAAGGGGATTTTAAAGACAAAAGAGGACGAAAAGGACAAACAAGAACAAAATTAAACAAATAGGGAAAGGACAGAAGAAGGTTAGTTTAGTTTAGTTTAGTTGAGGTAAAAATCAGGTTATGGTATAGGAAAGTATGGCTAGGGAAGAGCTTGCCGGAAAATAGGCAACGCCTGGTATGGTAGGGTGTGTCGAATATCGAAAAGGATTGCATTATGCTCTCTGATTCGGGTTATGTTGCGGGTTAGCACATTATCGCCCAGTTTGAACTGATAGTATTTTTGAAATATTGCAAGAAATTGAAAATTTTGCAAAATTTCGCTTAGCAGAAAAAATAAGCGGTAAAAAAGAAAATCTGTCTGTGTTATCGTTTATCTATAATAATAATAATATGTTTGTGTATATGCCAATTTAGATGCATTTAAGTACATTTGGTAAGTTAAGTAAAGTAAAGACAAATAAAGTAAATATATAGAAGTAAATATAAATAATTAGATAAATACTGAAATAAATAATGTCAGTATAGTACATACAACATATAATAACAGTAAATACAATAGTATTTACCTAGTCTAAACACACAGATAAAAACAATCTACCTTAAAAGAAACAGAATTAAGGATATGTTTATACACATTTATTGTAACACATAATCAAAATAAAATACTTAAAAATAGAAATAATAGTAATAATATATTTGGTTTGAAATTAGCGTTATTGCCTAAAGGGCACACACGATCCAGCGGCAGGGACCCGACATTGTCGGTACGCTTTGAAGATAATTGGAATTCCAGCGGACCAGTTCACTTTTACGAATGAGTTCAAAGCATGCCGACAAGGCTGGCTCCCTGCCGCTGGATCGTGTGTAGACCCCTCAACAGTTATCCTCCATATATTCTTTCACTAAATAATATGTTTTTCAAATTAAAAATTCATTTAATATCCCTTTGGACTTCTCTACTAATCCAATATTTTTCATAGCGTCTGGTAATTTATTATATAAAACACCAGAATTATTGGGTAAATATTCATATAGTGTTGTAGAATGAAAAGTAGATCTCAAATCATTATTTACCTGAAGTTTCGAACGTTCACTTGAACGAATTTTAGGTGAAAAAGAAAAGTTAATAAAAACCACACATATATTTAGCCGTAAACACTTCAATGCCACTTTTGCTGACAATAATATCCACAATGCTTAAGTTTTTACACCTAAATCGAAGTGGTTTTTATTAATTTTTCTTTTTCGTATGAAATTCGTTCACGTGAACTTTCGAAACTGCAGATACATAAATCATTGCCCTTTCGAGTTGAATATTCATTAAAGTTTCCAATCTAAATATTTTGGTCAATATCCATGGATGAAAATTTGCCTCATGTGCCTAGAATAAAATTTTTGTATGTTTCATTTTGAAGCGATTTTATCTGCTTCTGTTTTATATTTATAAGTTTTAAATAATTAACGTAGTTCCTCGAATGTTAAAGTTTTCAATGCACGGATTTGATAGTGGTGATTTGGAGGCTGATTTCTCGAAAAGTTTTTTTTATATTTTGAAAATTTGGTTAGCACCATTGGTAGTGCTCCAGGTTTTAGAGCATAAGTTTCCAAACATTCATAATGGTAGCTCAAACCGTTGACGTATAAAATTCCACTTCGAAGGGCCAGAATTATATTCTGCAAAATGGCGAAGGTTCCATTTAGTTTAGCTTCATGTAAAAAAACGGCACACTCAAAGAAATAGTATGGGTAAATTCAACAAAAAAAATGGTTAACTAACAATATCGTTAATTTTGTTAAACCAAACTGTATTGATGGTATTTTTAAACAAGAGGTGATTGTTATTTTAATTAATAAAAAGTTGTCGTACAACAAAACAAACATTAACTTAAAAAATAGATGAATAAGACTATTATTTTGTTCGTTTGACTATTATTTTGTTGAGTTCTGTCAAATTAAACTAGATAATAGTATATTTTATTTTTAACTACTATCGAATTGTAATTCTAACCCAGTATTAGTTCGCTGTATTATTGTACTTGGTAGACAAACCAATATTATTGTCGTCTTCTAGAAGTTCTAAAAGTACCATAAAATTTGCTTGCTTACCACGTAGTCTATTACAGAAATTATTCCCAGATGACGCCACATACAAATCACTGACAGTAATCAATCATGCATTATCTTATACTCTTATGAATTTATAGAATTTATAGAAAATTAATAACATGATTGCAATGTTCAAATTCTCTCATCGATATATTTGGATGGATCTTATAAACGATCTCTAATCTTTGATTTGGGTGGTCTGATGTCTCAATACTGAGATTTTGGCTAACCAACAAAAACTTCATCATACAATAAAGTGTAGATCAACCTAAAAATTAGTTGGTGAACAAAAAACAAAGTCGTTGTACTATTTAATTATAGACCAAATTGAAAATGGTTAGTGAACATAAAAATAAGGCCATTGTACTATTTAATTTGTTACAAGAAGATATGATTATTAAACTACTATTTGTTTACGAAAACAAATAAAGTTATATGACTATTCTTTTCTGATTGATTTAACTATGAAACTAGATAGGCGCGATTTCATATGCTCTTTTTGGTTGAATTTACCTATCATTTTCTTTGAGTGCATAATTTCGGGTCGGTTTTACTCCGCCAATTGACCTATTTCACGTTAGAAAGTTTAGTAAAAAGTGTCATGACCAAAACTAGATTGGCATCTCTAAAAATGGTAAAAAGTGCACCAATTTCCAAACTTTGTAAGAATAAAATACCCATAATATAAAAATCATATCATTGTTTTCATTATCTTTAATGTCGAGTCTACTTTGATTAGAAATCATCTGCATTAGTTTGTTCTGTAGTCTACAATATTTAAAAAAAAAATCTAATTTTACAATTTATGACTTTATCAGAACTCTCAGTTTAGAAGTTAGGTATTTCATTTGTGCAAAATTTGCTTAGACGAGTTGGTCAACATGTGCAGTGACTTTTTATTACTTTTAGTGATGTCAATCTAGTTTTCGCCATGATACTTTTTACTCAACTTTCTAACGTCAAATAGGTCAATAGGTTGTCACTGAGCTCGAATTTCGAGCTTTAATTGCCAAATTTTAGTGCGGACAATTTTGTTCAAATAAAAATATGTTATACATAATTATATATTTTTCATATAAAACCTCTTCTAATCGAGTGGCGAGGTCAATTTTAAAAAACAACGTTATTTACGAGAAATGCGCTTTTTGCATCTCATTTTTAAATAAATAAAAAGGCAAGATTATTTACCACTTTTACGAATGTTTTCCCAAAAAATTCAGCCTTATAGAATGTATTCCAAAGTAGAAATCTAATTTTACTCCACTAGCTTTTCTCCGTCAATTAACGCTAAATCCTAGATTAAATTACAAAAGCAGTTTTCTAAATTTCTCTGACATTTTCTATCATCCGAAATATACTTTTTTTAACATAACCCCGCGTTTTTGGTCACTGTATAATATGCATATTAAATTTTACTGTTCAATATTTCTGAGCAGGATTAATTTAATTATTATGTCCTTTAATTTATGATAATGAATATATAAATATTCAACATTAATGTGTTTTTTATTAGTTCATTTAAA
Organism: Rutpela maculata; assembly: GCA_936432065.2. Lineage (NCBI taxonomy): Eukaryota > Metazoa > Arthropoda > Insecta > Coleoptera > Cerambycidae > Rutpela > Rutpela maculata. The sequence goes on from OW386288.2 coordinate 169,727,706, forward strand.
TTTAAAATACTTGAGCTTCGGTAATTTGTACTCCTTTTAACCTGTCTTTACGGATCTAGAATGAAATATTAATGAATAAAGAATGAGCCTCTTTTTTATACACTGCTAGTTCACATCGTTTTATATTTCCGTATGATGACAAAGGGCACGCAGCAGAAGCGAGGACGCGCTAATTTTCATTTATAGATGCAAAAATGTTGGACCGTTATCTGTCAATATTTGGTCATGATCTGTCTTCAACTTAAACGAGTAGAAGTTGCAGTCGGGCGTGGCCGAAGAAAACCTGATATACTTTTGGAAAAAAAACACACGGGGGTCACCCAAAAAATAATAATAATAAATAAAAGATGCCAGAGAACCAGGAAAGTTTTTTTAGATTTGTATAAATACTTTTACAGATTTGGTTTCCCTCAAAAACATTATTTTACTGTTACAAAGTTACATACAAGTAAGGTCTATTCTTACAACTGTTTTTTCTGAGGAAGTTTCATACGGCTTTCTTTTTTTTTATTTAACGTCGGCCTATGTCCGCTATCAAGTCCTTAATCACCGACGCCAGGAGACGAGCTACACCCAACCTGGAAATTTTGCCGAACCTTTCTTTGTCGAAGAGTAGGGATCTTTTACTTGCCTAACATTTAATAGACAAAGGGCCGACTGATGATGGATGGTATATCCACTACTCAATCCTCGCCTTAGGGTATGGACATGCCGAAGATGCCTCGCGGCTAGCATCTCAGTCGATGCATCGAAGCCATCAATTTGTAAAGCAGCAGTTCACGCTGCTAGCATCTTCGGCATGTGCGGTCACATTTAAATGTACAGGTTTGTTTTACAAATTGATGGCATCGATGAATCGACTGAGTCTGCGAGCTGCACTTCTGGAGGGCTTAGCATCTTCGGTATGTCCGTACCCTTAGTACTTAATGAAGTACGCAATTATACGCAATGGCGTATAATTCTGTCCTTTTTATGATTGTTTATCCAAGACTATCGTATAATCATTGCATTATATATCTGTTGGATTTTGTTGTTGCCGTTCCGTGTGTCATCGTTGACCGCACCCAAAATTTTGTACACCAGATTTCCCCTTTGACGAAGATTACACAGATTTTCTCGGATTTTTTCAAAGATTTCCTGAGATTTCCTCTTTGATAAAAAAAAATTTTTGAAGAGCGAGGGGAGAAATCTGAAAAAGAAAGGTTTCTTGAGATTTCCTTCGGATTTCCTCAGATTTCCTCGGATCTCCTTCTGGGTGTACACCAGATTTCCTTCGCGGTTTGCCTCTCGTCGTTGACAGTATGATGGCTATGTTTATACTCTTGATAAAGCTTCATGGTGGTTAATTTTTCTCGATGAAAAGTAAAATGGTCCTTGGAACTCTGTACGTCGTTTTAAGTTCCTCCTTTTCAATTTTTCTATTTTTCAGTTGGTTCATAAGATATGTTCCTAGGTGTTACATATTATACACATGTATATTATAAAGTACGTTAAATTGCGGTTTTTCCTGCCATATGTTTACATTCTCTTGCAAAATTTTGTTCCGGGTTAAAATGAATTTTTCTTTTACTGATTTCAAGTACATTGTTTAATTTATATGGTGTTTTTGTGTAGTACTTACATTATGCTTCATATTGCACATCGGTTAACTCTATTAGAGTTTTTTTTTCAAAACCCTTGTCATTTTTCTTTTGGAAATATTTAACGTTTAAATTTTTCCGTTTCTGTTATTATGCGCGTTGTCTTGGAGCGGAAACAGCCATACGGAATGCGTTAATTTTGTCACGTATTTCAATTTCCCCTCGCTAAACAGATAATAATACAATTATTAATCGCAGTATCTGGATAACGACCTTGGCGAGAAAGCGGTGGACACCTGGATTCATCCTCGTACAGTAAATAATCTTATCACAGTCCTTATCAAAAACGACCTTCCAAATCGATTCGAGCCTAATTGCCGGGAGGCCACCGCGGTAATTGAATATCAAATTAGGAAATAGTTGAGAATCTCTTAAAATTAGTTGTCCTTTGTTAATTGGTTACAAGGTTCCAGGCGCATTTTCTTGTGGCAAAAATTGTTGAAATTAGCAACGGCAATTTGTGTACGTGAGAATTTAACGATCATTGTTATTTTTCCGTCTAAATTTAGACCCGCATATTTGTCTGCCTGTGTTCATTTTGTTTACTATAATGCTTGTGCAAAATGAAGCGTTTAACCTTGATCTTATAAAGAGATTACGCTGTAATGAAAGGGTATTAATAGACGTTAAATTACATTACGTCTGTGTAATAACGGATTGGAACGTCTTATATATACATTTTTATTGCTAAATTTATCCGAACGTGCGTAAAGCGACTGTTGTGATGTTAGTAATTTTGTTGGTAAACTTTATAAAGCTGTCATCATTGTATAATGATCGTCGAAAGAGGGTGGAAAAGATTCTGGGGTATTATCTTTACAGTTGTAAATATTTCGTTGAACTGTAAGAATGATTTTGGTCGATGCAAAAATGACATATAACATCAGCATAATTAAATTGGAATAATACCAAACTCTTACATTAAATTGAATTAGGTTTTAAGTGGGTCGTTTAGGCATGAAACGCCTCTCTTTACTTCGAACTTTTTTTTTTAAGGGGAGGCCTCATGGACACGTGCCTCTACTCTATTACATCAGGTAGTATCTGCCTAGTACCAGTATCTGCCTAGTACCGTATTTACGACATATCTTCAGAGTTGCTCAGTTGTCTGTAATTTCTTTAATGTTTGAATTCTTCAGATGGTTTCTATACATCCCCCGTCGATGTTAATGATTAGGGGTTCGGGTTTTGGGCTGTTCTTTCTGCTTTCGGCACGTTCTTTAGCTCCCATCATTTGTCTTATCATATTTTGCCTTACTGTTAATCATTTGCCCTATTATCGTTTCAACATTTAGTTAAAAGCCAAACTGTATGTCTGCTGCTGTTCTGTGATTTATCCATCTTTCGCAGTGGAACATGCTGTGTTCCACAGTGTCTTTCTCCCCAGGCTATAGACAGTTGCCTTCTTTCCTTTTCTCTGTGCAGATATCCAAAAGGAGCCGTGTCCTATTAGGAATTGGGTGACAATCTGTCCTCCTGTATTTACAGTTTACCCAGGGTCTGAGATCTGGGATTAATATTTTTGTCCATTGCCCTTTCTCCTCATTTTCTTGCCATAAGTCTAGCGTTCTTCCCCTGGCCGCCTCTCTTATTTCTACTTATGGCTGTTTTCAATTCCATACAGGTACCGCACTCTTCTACCATCTTATGGATGAATACCGTGCCCGTCACTACCTCCACGGCTACGGTGGAAGCTGTCCTATATACAGACGTTACTCTTCAGCATCTTCCTTTGCGTCCTCTCGATAACACAGGCTGACAAAAAAAAAGGGGATGTTCTTTTGATCAGAACTATCTTATGATATGTTTTTTGACATGCTGAAACCGATTCTGATATTAAGGAAAAAATCTACCTCATCGGTCTTTGTCTACCACCCCCTTTATCTCCTAAAAGTTGCAAAAAAGGTTTTGTTCTAAGGTTCTGTTGTAACTTTTCTGAAGTATCTGGCGCGCTGAAGCCAATTTTGTAAAAAAAATTATATCTGCTGTCAACGAAGCCAACGGAATCTAAGATTCAGATATGTCATGGTCTAACGTGTCAAAAGCTTTACTAAAGTCCAGGACTTGGGCAGTCATGACTAGAAAATATTATTTAAGTATTGAGCAAATCACATCAGTCATTTTTTCTTATCAGTTTCTTATAAATATCATCAGTATTGTTTGTCAGTGCTGAAGTGTGACTATACACTAGTGGCACGTAGAAATCTTGGGTCGATCCCTATAATAACCTACCACTCTACCTAGAGTGAAATATAAATAGTAAAATAATGTACATGAAAGAAAACGATATATTAATATTGATGCCAGGCACTTCAGCATATTAGGAGTTCTGCCGATGACTAAAAAGTAGCTAAAGAGAAAAGTGGCAACAGCGTAGGTTAAATCTGTTTCCTTTCAGCATATTATTTGTCATTTTCTCTTCTCTTCTACGTTACATTGTCATCGATTCAATATTTTAAAATGCCACTACTATAGTTGGCTTTAAGACGTGACAGATAAATATTATTTAAATTATTAGATGACACTAATTTGTATATCTAAAACTCCTTCCAGAAATGTCTGCAGTATACAAATAGGGTGGTCTTAAATTCTTGTGTTCTCTTATCCCAGTAATTTTTGGAAAAAAATTGATTGACCCTGCTTCCATCACAACGTTTCGAAACTATATTACTATCAGTGATGATATCCATACAAAAATTGAATAGGATTTGGGAATATAAATATTATTAATTTCGTTTGCCGTCTGCGACACAGGCTTTGGTAGATGTATACTATCTACCAAAGATACTACTATATCTACTTAGATATAGTTTCATATTTGATTATTATAAACTGAAAAATGTTGATACATCTCGGGATTTATCAAAGAAACTCACGAACCTATGTTATGTTTTGGATTAATCATAAAATACAATCAACAGTGGTTTCAACTAATCTAACATGTTCTTTCTTAATATCGTGTCTATTTATATGGCTAGTTGAAAACACTGTATATGACACCCGAGATTACGCCAAGCATAATATGATGAAATACATTGAATTCCATACAAATCTATTTATAGACATCCCAAGAATCCGAAGATAAATCTGCTTAACTATACCAATTAAATTTAGGAAATTCCTCATTCTATAGCTTATTATAATTAATTTGAATTCTCGACATGTGCTAATCCCAAAATTCCTATTAGACGTAATTACTGGATTAAGTGTATCACTTTGTCGCATTACATTTAGTTTCTTGTACTTGTACGTTTGAAAGTGTGCTAAAGCCAAAAGTCATAACAAGATGAATAGTTTTTCTTATTTCTGATCTACCTGAAGTTTCGAACGTTCACTTGAACGAATTTCATATGAAAATTTCCAATTAATCGACTTAGGCGTACATTTTTTCTGGTAATATTTAATATAGTATTGTTATTAGCAAATATTACCAGAAAAATGGTACGCCTAAGTCGATTTGTAGTTTTTATTAATTTTTCTTTTTCATATGAAATTCGTTCAAGTGAACGTTCGAAACTTCAGGTACATTATATCTGCTGTATTTCGTTAAAACAGTATTTGCTAATTGTAATTTTCTTTTTCAGGTAAGAAAGATACCGACCTTTTCGGCGTAATCTGCATGTAGTAAGTACCTTCTGATAGTTCTGAAAGAGATATGATGCCGGGTTCTACAATTAACGATAGAATATTTCCATTTTAGATAATATATTTGGATCTTAATAAAGGACAGATCTTTTTAACACGCAATACCACACAATAAAAGATCTTAGAATATTACTTAGAAATTTACGTACCGTACGTTTACGTACCGACTTCCTACTGGGTACTTTTCGGATACGTAACATTCACGCATTTACCAACTAGTACCAAAGGTAATAACAGTAACTGGGATAGGAACCTCGAGTAAGTGACCATTACGTTATCCGCCACTGACTTTACGACACTGATGTATCAATAACTTACTTTGACAAATCTATAGTCGCCGCGTCGTAGTTTCTACCACTAGTGATTATAGTTATATGACTTCTATGTAGCTTTCCCGCTGCATGAGGACATCTCAGTGACCAGTGGGACGACCTTCGAGTTTTTAGAAATTGAAAGTGCCAAACGATAGTAGCAGTTACTAACTCTTATCACTTAAATGTGACTTCAAAGTTACAATCACTTACAAGTAACTTTAATAGTTGCCGAGGCGTTCTGGGAACCGTCACTATCCGTTTAAAGTTGTGGAACTTCCGAGTAACATTTATTAGTGTTAACGACGTTACCGTTACCTGCAGAACTGAACTTCACTGTGCTCGGCTACTACAAAGTGCGCATCACCTCTTAAATTCTCCATGAAGTAAATTTTACCATCTAGTTGACCATAGAACCTATAATAGTCGTCGCTACGTTCCAGCAACTAATTGTGTTAATTGGGTAGCCGCTGCCTTGCAATCTAACGACTTAATTAGTTTTATTGTGTGAGGCACATTCAAAGAAATGTCCTGCAAGGAATTCTGTTAATTGCTTTTAATTTGTTGTGTGTTAACACCTTCGATAAATGATGTTATTCAATGCAGGCGATATCTTGTACTGGACAAGATCTGCACCCTTTTTCAACCTATTCTTGTAGCAAGAGTCACCTTTATAGTATCAGTGTAGTATCAAATACCAAGTGTACTTGATAGAAATTCTTATATCTATTACTTATTCACTGGCAATATAATTCCCTGAGAAGGTTATAAGCACTCGCAAGAAGTTTTCGAAGTGTAATCAGTACAAAAATGGTGTCTTTTCCGACGCTATTCTGTTTTTAAGCCATAGCATTTTTCCTACATGTTTACAATTTATCTTATCAATTCGTAATCTATGTTTTCTTGCGAGGAGATCGGTACCAGTTTGTTCCAAACTTGTATATTTAAGATCCCACAGAACCAGTTTTTGAAGATTTGCTTATATACTATCTCTTCAGCAAATTGAATTCTTTGCGTCAGTCTGTTACTCAGTTTCTCAAAACAACTTGAAACTTTTATTGATTAAGTAGTTTCAGGTGAATGCAGTACATTTTGTTAGAACTTTTGAACATGCCTTTTGGCCATTATTAGGCAAATCTCCACAATAAAACGTTCACTGTATTAAGTTTCATTTCGATCCGTATAATCATACATTTTGTCGTTAGATATTTCAAACACATTTTTTACCATCTTTTCCACATTCCGTGATTAAGTTTTATAATACATAATGAAAAAACACCATTTCCAAATTGTTTTTCCACTTTGTGCAAACAAATTTAAACTGCAGTTGAGCGACGCAAAATGAAAATATAACAAATATCCGCGAAAATATGTTTTTCCGCACACAGAATAATTTCCCCAATGAAAATAAAATGATATATTAGTGACAACCGGTTATTTACGTTAACGAATACCCAGAATTGGCTTACTATAAACAGTCCATTTAGGTTGAAAAACAATTATTCTATTTTAATATTCTTCCCGCGAATCGCCTGCCTTATCAAGCAGGCGAAATAAATATAACGGTGTTGAAATTATGATATTCCGCGGAAATTAATAACGGTTTCCCGGAGTAACGTAAGTCAAGTTCAGAATTGATGTTCCTGGAAGTTACATAACGCTCCTTAAAGTTGTCTGCCTGTAAAATTCAATCCTCGCTCCGGGAATAGAAAGATCGTAATAAATGAATAGGAAGTAGTATATCATTATGTGATATCTTAGATGCTTCTTGTTATATCATTCTATTTTATTCCTTGTCAAGCGTAACTTCTATTCATGAGACTGCTTATCTAAAATAAAGTAGCCGTAGTCAACAATGGAGTCTGTCCTTGTCGGAGAAACGCAGTCTGGCAGAATTGTAGGAGGAGATACTTGTATTGAATTATGTAAATTTATGTGTCTCACTACTAATGCAAAATGATGAAGTAATTCGACGTTAATTGGTCAAAGTAATAACCAGTTAAAAAGGTATTCTAGTTTTCGAAATTGATATGAAGTAAAAATTTTTATAACATACCAATTATACTTGTATTTGTTCAATCATAATTATATACATTATTCACTACTACCAGTGATTAATCATTAATCACTTGATTAAGATTAATCCCTGGCAGGTACTTCTTCAATTTAAGTGCAATCAACTTTTTAGTAGAATTTATGGCCAGTTTCTGAAACGTTAAATGGAATTATTCATTAACTGTCATAGCTACAGTTGTGTGAACAATTTTACTGTTATTATGAAAATAAATAGATGACTTTATTTAACGTTTCAGAGGCAGATTCTTTTTTTATCATACAATTTCGTTTTTAAATTTTATTGAGTAGGCTGTTATGTGTCAAAACAACGGCTTGTCAAATTAAATTTAAATAATTTGATAATGCGGTGGGGGTGGGGGTGGTAATGGGGGTGGCTAATACCAAAAATTTTTTTGAGACCTTATAGCTTCTCTTGTATATACTAAATATCAATTTTATGAACTCTTACCTGCTTGATTTATCTATTTACCCCATTTACCCCAATTTAGCCCCAACCCTTCAACGGAATAAAATGAAAATATAATTTGGTTCCAGATCATGTTAAAAAACCGCTGCCCAAGGAATCACTACTTCCACATCCAAATTCTCTATCCAAGTCACCCACAATGAAAAAACATTGTATGTGAAAATAATTGTTTATGGAAATTTAATAATATAATATTTGATATCCTCCACCCCAAAAACCCATAAAACGATACCCCACATCGGTAGTGGGGTGGGGGTGGTGACAGGGGGGTGGTAGTGGGGATGGATGAAGTAAAAACATATTTTGAGGTTTCTGGTTCTTGTACATACACTAAATCAAAAAAATTTTCCACCCCCTTTAATAAGGGGGTGGGGGTGGTAATGGGGGTGGCTAATGCCAAAAATTTTTTTGAGACCTCTTCTCTTGTTTATACTAAATACCAATTTTATGGACTCTTACCTGCTTTATTTATCCATTTACCCCAAATTTACCCCAATTTACCCCCAACCCTTCGTCGAAACAACATGAAGATATAATCTAGTTCCAGATCTCGTTAAAGTACATATGTGTACCAAATTTCAAGTCAATATCTTAAACGGTTCCAGAGTAAACGTGCGCACAAAAAAAGTTACAGACAGACCGACAGACAGAAATTTTTCGCTCAAACTTAAAATCTCGACGTTTCATGACATTTTAAGCCTATTTGAACAATAAAAATTTTTTAAAATTTTTTTGTCGTTACTATACCACTGGATGTGGAAGTAATAAATACGTGTACCAAATTTCAAGTCAATATCTTAAACGCTTCCAGAGTAATCGTGCGCACAAAACATTTACAGACAGTCCGACAGACAGAATTTTTTTTTCATTAAAACTTAAAATCTCGTCGTTTCATGACATTCTAAGCTTATTTGAACAATAATTTTTTTTGTCGTTACTATACTTCCACTGGATGTGGAAGTAATAAACTTGAGAAAAATATAAAAACATGAAACAAATAACAAAAACCTACAGATTTTTCTCAAACTGGAATGTGAAAGGCAAAAGGTAAATATCTTTTGAAAAGTTATTTATGTTTTATTAAATGTCTAATGCGGCAATAGAAGCGGAACAATGCTATGCACATGCTATATTGTCAAAGCAACGCCGAATGAAAGGTGGGAAATTAGAATTTTACAAAAACCCAGAATAAACCACAATTACCCACAATTGCCCAGGAAAACCAACCAAAAACCCACCTAAATACCCCGTGGGTAGTCTTTTTCTAAAGAAGGTGGGTTTTTGCACAACCCTGATCTTAGGCGACCAAGTAGTGCCATTTACACTAAAGAACAAGCAAAGAATTTGTGCATATGCAAATATATGTATTGGAATTGATATTAGGTAATAAGATTCAATTAACTCTCAGACATGACGGTGAAGTTTTATTTCATAATTTCCGTTTTTTTATTTTTTATTTTTTTTATTTTTTATTTTTTATTTTTTATTTTTTATTTTTTATTTTTTATTTTTTATTTTTTATTTTTTATTTTTTATTTTTTATTTTTTATTTTTTAATTTTTATTTTTTATTTTTTATTTTTTATTTTTTATTTTTTATTTTTTATTTTTTTATTTTTTATTTTTTTTATATAGTACAATAATAATATGAATCCTTCGAAACTTGAAACTTCTAACCAGTCGGTCTTGTGGTGTGTCGCAGCTTACTTCTGAAATTAGTATAACATAAACTTCACATCGCATTCAATAATACACCCATGCACTTATCCGAATGTATTCCGCGATTATTTAATTACTTCGTGATTGTACATAAAATAATATGGATTTTTTGTGCCTACCTTATTCGGTACTAAGAGAGAATGATTAGAAAATGTGACAAAAGCATCTAACATAATCATAATTTCAAATAGTTTTGAACTACGTGAATAATGTTTCGTTGCAAACAGACGTGAAAAAATTATATAAGTATGTCGTACGCTTCCAAATCCGCTTCGGGTATTTTAAAATCTCATTTAACTACTTGCCTGCTGCATTAATGAAAGTAAAATTTAATTAAAAGTGCGCATAAGTGAGTGCTAAGCGTGCAATCTCGGTGTCACGTGTTATGTAAACATCATGAAGCCCGCCTGAGGTTATTATTTGAAACGTGTCTTGGATATAATGCGAAGCTAACACTTAGCAAATATCAACCATTGTATTCAGAAATTATTACTACCAACCACGCCACATCTAAGGAAGTGTTTACATGCGAAACGGAGGATGTATTTTATTATTCTGAAGGTGCAATAACTGTCTGGACGCCAGATGTGGATGCATTATTGAACGATGTCTGATTGATGATGTCAATCTTACGACGAAATGATTTATTTTATATTGGACTCTAATTTTTACTAAAATGCAGTTATTCACAGAATAGAAATAGCCTTCAATAGTTGAGAAATCAGGCTGTATCCTCGTACACTTGCTCGAGATACTCAGGAACACGGGATTTTTTTGTCATTTTGAATGTCCAGGATTCACTTAAATGAAAATAAATAATCCATCGACTACCATGTCAGTTCAAATTCTAAATATTCTGCAACAGTAAATTGTAGATTGTTTAAGGCTTGACTCTCTAGCCTTACGCCAATTTTTTGTGTGTGGATGGAAGGGGGGGGGGGGACTTTCGAGGGTTCCTGCGGGAAGACGTCGATCCCGCAAGGGACTGTAGGATTGTTACCTACTAAAACAGAGATAAAATTATTCTCCTACTAACCATCGCAGGACCGCTTTCGCGTTACTTCAGTATTGTGGAGTGTTTATAGTACCAATCCTCCCTCCGCTGATGGCTATCAGGGATTTGGGTTCTATTCTTTGGCCTTATTCTTTTCATGAAGACTCTGGTAAATTCAGCTACATTTCTCCAGTTTTCTCTGCTCGATGTGTATGTGTCACCATAGTCATTGCTGTTAGTTCTTCACAATCTGATCGCCGCAGTATACACATTCATCATTCGTCACATTCGTTTTGTTGATGCTGTATAAGAATTGCCAAAACTGCCACGACCCTATAGGATCTGCGTCAGGTAGTAATGGAACCCTCCATGATCTCAATTCCGGTATTAATTTCCTCGTCGGATCTCTCCCATTTTTTTGCCATCTGTCTAATAGGTGCTGTATAGCGACTATAGCGACTCACTCACTTCCAAAAGCGAGAAGTTTCCATTGAGTCGCTAAGAAACAAAAAGGAAAACTCGATCCATAATGGAGAAGTTTCCATGGAGTCGCTAAGAAAAATAAAAACATTCGATATAAAAATAAAATATCAATCTACTTAAAAAATACCAAAATCATATAAAATATGAACATGTATTAATAACAAATATACGTATATTAACTTCCATTTTAATTTTATTTATAGCGATAACGCTATAAATTTGGTGACCCCGACGTGATCATTTTATGTCCAACGTGATAAATATATGCCAGACGTGAAAATTGTATGTCCAACGTCATAAATATATGCCAGAAGTGAAAATTTTATGTCCAACGTGATAAATATATACCAGAAGAGATTCAATATATCAACTACCGTTATAAATTGACCATTTTATGAAGAGAAGAATTTTCCGATGAATTTTGAATAGAGGTTCCAAATTTGAATAGATGTTCCTATAATTTATGGTAATTTCCTAATTCAATCAACTGAAGTTGTTCATTACAAGTACTGTCATCTGTCGGTGAGTGAGTTAAAGTACATTTCCTTTTTTATCTAAGAGAGTAGTAAATCAATCAATCAATCACAATCGATTAGTTATGCAAAGACAACCTTCAGACGAGGATTTTCCTCAAACCCATTATGTCACCTCTGTCAAATTACCCCCATTCTGGAAATCAAAACCAGAAATTTGGTTTACCCAGATCGAATCACGGTTTTCTGTTGCAAAAATTGTCAATGACAAGAAAAAGTATGATCAGGTTATAGCTAATTTGCCATTAGATGTGATAGATAATATATACGATATAATATCTAATCCCCCGGAAACGGATCTCTATATAAATTTAAAGAAAGTTTTAATTTCACGTTTATCATCGAGTGAGGAAAAACGTCTGAATGATCTGTTATCAGGTTCCCAAATGGGCGATCTGAAACCTTCAGATTTCTATAGATCCATGCTGAATATGGTTGGAGGATTCAGCATGGTTAGTCAAGATTTATTGATAAAGCTATGGAAAAGACGTTTACCTCAAACAGTATATATTGCCATTACAGCTTCAGGGAAAACAGACACAAAAGAGATTCTAGATATTGCGGATCAGATCTGGGAGTCCTGTCAAAATTCAATGGTTGCATCGTACTCCAAAAATCCTCTTGACTCTGAGTCAACCCCGTTATCAGATTTAACTACCACTATCAAAAATTTTTCAATCACTTTCCATGATTCAATTAATCAAGTATTACAAAAACAAGAAATTTTTAATTCTCGATTAAACTCTTTAGAATCCAGACTTTCCAATCAATCCTTCGAGCCTCAACCTTCTACTTCATGCTGCAACAATTGCAAAAGTAGAAGCAATTCACAAACTCGTACCACTAATCGCAATCGTTCACCCAGCCGTAATAATGTTTCCAATAAATTTGATCGTACAGACAATACTATTTGTTACTACCATCAACTTTATGGTACCAATGCCTATCGTTGTGGAGGTGAATGGTGCAAATTCAGTAAGAATTGTAAAAAATCTGATAATTCTCAAAGATGACTGAAGTTTGATAATTCTATGACGTCTGATTTTGACATTTCTAACAGCAAACGTCGTCGACTTTTTATTTACGATAGATCTAACAACCTGAACTTCCTAATTGACACTGGTGCCGATTTATCTGTGGTGCCACGCAATGCTTTCACAGATTTAAAAAAGAATTTCGATACGATATTAACCGCGGCTAACGGTTCAACCATTTTTACATACGGTAAGAAATTGTTAAAAGTCAATCTAAACTTACGTAGATTATTTCCTTTCGTTTTCAATATAGCAAACGTTGACATACCGATAGTCGGAGCAGATTTCTTGTCTCATTTTGGTTTAGTTGTCGATCTTAAAGGAGCTCGAATAATTGATAACAAGACTAATTTGTCAGTTAATTGTTTTATTAAAAATAGTCCTTTAGACAATTGTAGATTAGATTCACTTAAATTATTTCCTTTGACAGATAAATATAACAAATTACTTTTACAATTTCCTAATTTAATTAGTTCCCCAGATTACAATTTACCTATTAAACATTCTATTGTACATCATATAGTTACTGAAGGTCATTTACCTTTTTCACGACCTCGTAGATTAGACAATCTTAAATTTAAAATAGCTCAAACAGAATTTAATAACATGGTAGAATTAGGTATCTGCAAACCATCATCTTCTCAAGTTTCTTCTCCACTCCATCTAGTGGCGAAAAAAGAGAATGACTGGAGACCTTGTGGAGATTATCGACAACTAAATACGATTACCATTCCAGACAGATATCCATTACCTCATATCCACGACTTTAGCTCTCAGTTGCACGGCTGCACTATTTTCTCCAAGATTGATTTAGTGCGAGCGTACCATCAGATACCTGTCGCTGAAAATGACGTTTATAAGACAGCTATAACAACTCCATTCGGACTGTTTGAATTTTCCCGCATGCCTTTTGGTCTACGCAATGCTGGTCAAACTTTCCAACGTTTTATGAATGAAGTACTTGTCAATTTACCTTTCGTTTTCGTCTATTTGGATGATATATTAATCGCAAGTCAATCAGATGTACAACATTTGGAACATTTGGAAAAGGTTTTCAAGAGATTAGACACATACGGAATTAACATTAAACCATCTAAATGTATCTTGGGAGTTGACAATTTAACCTTTTTAGGTCATCACATCTCTTCATCAGGTATTTTACCATCAACTGAGAGAGTCGAAGTCATTAATAATTTCCCTTTACCGACAACTCTCAAACAACTACAACGTTTCATAGGTATGGTGAATTTTTATCATCGTTTCATACCTCATTTTGCTGAAATATTACTTCCCCTATATTCTCTTTGTAACAGTTTATCTCATGATAAAATTACAAAGATAAATAGTTGGCCTGATCAATGTTTAGACGGATTTTCGAAAGCCAAAGACGCAATAAGTAATGCAGTAGTTTTAGCTCATCCTTGCAATAATGACGATACTATCTTATCTCTCTCAGTAGATTGTTCTAACCTTGCCATGGGTGCAGTTTTAGAGCAAAAAGATAATAAGGGATTTCTTGCTCCTTTAGCATTCTTTTCCCGTAAATTAACCACAGCACAAACCAATTATTCGGTTTTTGACAAAGAACTTTTAGCATTATATACTGCAATTAAACATTTTAAGTTTATACTTGAAGGTCGCAAGTTTAATTGTTTTACAGATCACAAACCTTTAATCAACGCTTTATTCACAAAAGCAGAAAGATCTCCTCGTCAAATACGTCATTTAGAATACATAGCTCAATTTTCTTGTAAAATACAACATGTTAAAGGAAAACATAATGTAATAGCTGACAGCTTGTCACGTATTTACGACACTTCTTCCTTAAAACAAGATATTTTACCACTTCAACTTAAAAATTCTCCCTTCCTTAATGTTAACTTTGACCTAAAGTTGCTTAGTGAAGCTCAGGAGAAAGATTCAAATCTCAACTATTTATTGTCAGATAAATCATCACTAACTAAAACCAATTTCATTTTAAAAAAGATACAAATTCCAGATTCAAATGATTTTATTTGGTGTGATGTTTCTCGTGCAAAAGTCAGACCTTTTGTCCCACTTATTTACAGACGAACGATATTCGATATTTTTCACAACTTATCTCATCCTGGTATTAAAGCCACTAGACTGTTGATTTCAAATAACTATTTTTGGCCGAAAATGAACACAGATTGCAATTTATGGTCAAAATCGTGCATTAACTGTCAAGCTGTCAAAGTCAGTCGACATACGCGAAGTGCTCTCGGGAACTTCACCATTCCGAAAATCAGATTCGACCACATCCACATAGATTTGGTAGGACCATTACCTCCATCCAAAGGTAACTCTTACATTCTTACGGTGATTGAACGATTCACTAGGTGGCCGGAAGCGTACCCTCTTCGCGACATCACAGCAGAAACAGTTGCGCGTACTTTATTTCAAAACTTTGTTTGTCGATTCGGTGTTCCCTTGTCAGTAACGACTGATCAAGGAGTACAATTCGAGTCAAGATTATTTAATGAATTTGCAAAGTTTTTAGGTTTTCATAGAATACGTACAACTCCATATCACCCAGAAGGCAACTCTTTAATTGAAAGATTTCATCGCTCACTTAAAACTTCCTTGTTAGCTAGAGCCAATACATCACATTGGACAGATGAATTACCCATCATTTTATTAGCATTTAGGACAACTCCCAAGGAAGATCTGCAATGTTCACCTGCTGAACTCATATATGGTCAAACCCTTCGTTTACCTGGCGAATTTTTCGTTGAATCGTATAATTCCCCAGATATTCCTTATTTCATTGACAAATTACGCATTTATTTTAATAATTTAAAATTTGTTCCTCCAACTTCGCATGGCAATTACAAAACTTTTGTTAGTTCAGATCTTGCCTCTTGCGATTTTTATTTTCGTTCGCATTGAACGTTTAAAACGTTCATTTACTCCTTTATATGAAGGACCGTTTAAAGTTTTATCTCGTTCAGATAAGTTATTTACCTTTAAGAAAGGAGCCAAAGTCATAACTGTCAATATTGATAGGGTTAAACCGGCTTTTGTATTAGTTGACAGATGTGACACTTTGCCTACCCCGATTAAAAAAGTACGTTTTGCAATCGACACGTTGATTGATTGACTATTTTCTTTTTTAACGAGGGGGTGTATATAGCGACTATAGCGACTCACTCACTTCCAAAAGCGAGAAGTTTCCATTGAGTCGCTAAGAAACAAAAAGGAAAACTCGATCCATAATGGAGAAGTTTCCATGGAGTCGCTAAGAAAAATAAAAACATTCGATATAAAAATAAAATATCAATCTACTTAAAAAATACCAAAATCATATAAAATATGAACATGTATTAATAACAAATATACGTATATTAACTTCCATTTTAATTTTATTTATAGCGATAACGCTATATGCTGTCTCGCATTCTTGCTATATCGTCTCTCCCCCGAATCTCCTTCCTTTCAACTACCGACAATTCTATATGTAGGATGCTCGTGATTACCAACTTCGCATCTAGGGACACTGTTTTGTAGGCACTGCACACTATAAATGTCATCATTCTCTGTAGCCTACTCAATTTTTCCATGTTTCTGCCGATGTTCATAGCCTTCTCTCAGATCGGGACTGCGTATAAGTTATTCGAATGGGCAACGGTGCTCAGCAACCTCCTCTGGGTACTACTTGGTCCCCCAAGTGCTGCCTCTGTCGCCATTGCCTTCCGTATGCAATTCACCTCCACCTAAAAGATCTTTACCTTTACATCTAGTTGATGTATTTTGTCAAAGCTTTTGATTTTGATGAGAGCTAATTTTCTGTTTTCTGACGTTAATTCTGCCTTTTTTAGACACTTTAGCGTCTTGTGGATTAATGTCTTGGTGCAGAAATTATGCACCGCGGTTTCAATTGCATTATCGCAGTATCTCCGTTTATTTTCAGCCTTGCCCATATTTTTGAGATCATATATTTCAATGGGTAATAGCTTTTTAAAGTGCTTAGGTCGAAATCAATAAGCCAATAAGAAAAATTTTGAGTTTTTTCGCATATGTTATTTAGGCCCCAGTACGCCTACATCTACCTCTTCAACAATCAAAGTTCTATTTGGTTGATATTGAGTCGGTAAGTTTCGTGATGAACTCCGGTTGAGTTGACTTCAATTCTTAAATGACCAACCAGATTAAATTTAATTAAATACCTGTTGTAGCCTAGGGTACCAAATTCCTCCTTCCTCAGACGCCAATGTAGAGGGAGAAAGTCTAGCATTGCCTGCATAGCTGCCGTTGGACAGGAACACATTACCCCTGTAATTCCTAAACCTCAAAGCGTTGATTTTTTTCTCCAGAAGTACTCTTAGACATTTAATCCAATATGGGAGGATCTCTCCTCTTGAAAAATGGAAAAATATCCGTCTTGCTCAGATTGAACATCTTTTAGGTATTATGATTAAAGCAATTGTGTGAGATTTAAAATGATAACCTCATTTCTACCTGTTCCTGTAACGACCAGGTCATCAGCGAACTCAACGTTCAGAATTTCCTACCTGAAGGTCACCAACCACCATTGATCAAAACAAATGACTCCACTCTATGGACAGCCTCTCACTGCAGTTATTTATAGTTGTAGTGGTGATTTTGCTTTTTAGCATCTATTTGATTGTTGGGGACTATTTTCGCTTTTTGGCGCAGCTTTTTGTACTAATTGATATGAAGTTTTGTTGTTGTCATAGACATCCTCTGTCCTTTGATCACGAACGTCAAAGAGAGTGTCATGTACTAATGACCAAACCACCATGTCTATATCTCATTGTATAATAATGCATAATTCCAAATTTCAACTCAAATTATCTTTACCAAGTCACGTTTTTTTTTTTCTATTATCAAGAAATAGGATAAGAACAAGTTAGTGTGGTGGCTTAGAGCAAATACTAGGCAGAATCGTGACCTGCTGGATTAAAGTGCCAAATTTCGCAGAGTTCTTAGATACCCTCGGTATTATCAATTCAAAACTTTGGAAGCTTATATCTCGCAAAACATTAAAGTTACAAAAGCGACTCTACTCTCAAACTGTAGCAAATTTTGTTTAAATTAAATCCTTTTCGCTGCAAACCCAGAAGTTGGGGAGATATTTAGTAAAAACCAAAAAGTCGAAAATTTACAGTTACAGTCCAAAGAAAACAAAGATAGCGTCGTACTTCAAGATGGCGGAGACTGAAAACGGGCACCCCTCCCCCCTGAATTGATAGTACTGATATAAGAAGTGTGCAAAATGTGGAGCATTAATCCAGCAGGTCACGATCTTTTCGCTAAGCCACCACACTAAGTCGTCCCAAATCATGGGCGATAGTGATGCCCGCTCATTTATGTGTATTCAAATGTTAACAAATAAATAATAAAGCAGCTCAGTTTTCAAAATGTCGTTGAAGATTTCTTGGGAAATCAAAAAAGTTCAAATTAAAAGACGATTGTATCAAGATGATTGAAAATTTTAGAAATTTGAGATGCCCGATGAATTTAAACTTGCATTTCCTATATTCTCATCTTGATTACTTCTCAGAAAAACGTGCGTTACAATAGGCAAACATAAGTTAATTTTTTTTGTGTGCCAGTGTATTGATTTGCCCGGTTAACAGACAAATTGACTAGAGTGTAGACTCACAGTAGGCTAGAACCACCTTTAAATGAAATATGCATGCACTCTCTCAATTCCTACGAGAAATGGTAGCTTTATCTGTCTTGAAACAATTGCCGTAAAATCTAAAATCATTCCCTTGGCCGTTTTCTAGAAAATTAACTTTTATTTTTTTTTTTTGAAAACTGATTTTTGCATTAATAAGCTTGTTAAAATGTCAATCAAGAAAGTAAAATTGAATATTCCAATACAAATTTCAACTTAAGCCAAGTTTGGGGAAATAACATACAAGAAACCTTCATGCTCGACAACTCCAGACGTTTTGATAATAATCGGGTTATATAAACTTTCCAAGTAGTCAATTTAGACAAAATCATTAGATCTATTCCTATGTTATTTTGAATGACAGAAATTTTTGTCTACCAATATATCCGTAACCAATGAATAACATTACTATTTGCGTAACTGGATTTACTATAGGGAAATCCGAGCGCCTCTATTAGCCATCTGAGTAGACTTTCCATTCGCTCAGTCAGATAATGGGTGAGTATGAGAACTATACCACCGCCGATGAAGACAACCCACAGAAGAGACATGACGATAACCCAACCACCCACCCACTACCCTGCAGGTATCGGACGAAATGCCATCCAGTACCTGTAGTCACCTAGCTCCGTGCAGATCGAAAGTGCTACCAAAGCACTTGGGTCTGCACTTCCTCGAGCAACATAGCTCATTTCTACCTAACCGATGATCCGGATGGCAGGATGTCAATAATTGACATTCTGCATACCGGCAGTCAATCCCAGCCAAAAATACCCCAAAGTTTCCGAACAGACTACCCAGGGGGTGACAAGCTGGCGAAGAAAGATCATCAAGACAGAAGAGCGCCAGAAGATAAAGGCCAGGACCCGGGGAGGTGGGCCGAAATCATCCACACCGCTCACATTTGTGAGTGGGGTTAATATAAAGTAAGCTCGCCCACCCCGTACGAGGCCGGTCCAGGTCTACAGCGATGTACTAGGGTAAAGAGCAGTAGTCCTGCTCGACCTAAGATATCTGAGACCGTCATCACTGCCAAAGAATATTGGCGTCGCTCGGTCAGTTACTCTTTAGACTTCACTAGGCAAACAATCCAAGACTCCAAGAGTGAAAATTTTCTGTGACCATGATTAAAATCAAAGAAATTATGCAAAATGCAAATGCAATGCAAATCATGCAAGAACGCACGATGAAAATAGATATTGTCTTTGTCTATTTTATGAACGTAAGAATCACGGATTGAAAAAGATAACTGATACTTAACTGATAGGTTGTTTGAAATATGTCCGGGTATTCAGAGGCTTCAAAAATGTAGTAGATTTTTGTTTTTATCAATGCAAAAAATCAGTTTTCAAAAAAAAAAAATAATAAAAGTGAATTTTCTAGAAAACGGAACGGCCAAGGGAATGATTTCAGATTTTAAGGGAATTGTTTCGGGACTGATAAAGCTATCATTTCCCGTAGGAATTGAGAGAGTGCATGTATATTTCATTTAAAGGTGGTTCTATCTAGCCCACTGTGGACTGTAAAGATTTCGCTTCTAGATTAGTAGATTTGCAATTTGATCCCGAAGAAAATAGTACCCGAAACTATTTGGTGTGAAATGAATGCTTATGTGTAGAAGAATGTACAAAAATTTGTACATGCAACTTATGGTCGCCATATTGCCAATAGAAAACTTTTAGTCGTTTTTTTTCTTTTGGGAAAATATTGTTTTCACTTTTATCCGATTAAAACCAATACTTGTAAAATAACGCCTGTCAGAAAAGATCCTAACGCGATAACAGTGTATTTAAAGTATTTAGGTTTAGATTATTGTTTATTTGCTAACATTATTTGTCGCCAGACATGTTATTAATCAGTTAGCTCTAGTTATTGTCGCTAAACCTACAAATAACCCGATTTAAACAGAGGCAGTATAATAAATTAGCTACACTTAAAAATTGCAACACTACAACCGCAGTATATTATACAAAAATAAACCTTGGAATGCTGTTTTTCCGCGTTGAAAACAAGAATAACATCTGAACTAGGATGTTGTACACTTTGTTTTGCTAATGTTACTACACCACACGATAAAAATACGAGCATAATAACAGCATTTTTCACGGAAACAAAATGCCGCTGTTAAGAATGTTAAATGGACACCTACAAAAATTATCTGTTATTTATTTCGAGTCGGCACAACATAAGTAAACAGTTATTGAGTTTAATGAATAAAATTAAGATATTTAAGTATCTAATTTTGTTAAAATATATTTTCTGTAATTAAGTAAAACTGTATATGAATTATGTATGAGTTAACTATGTAAATGATTATTGTTATTATAGTTATTTGGATACCTTGAGTAAGCACATAAGGAGCATAAAATATGTATACATTTGCATTAGTTGCCACGTTTTTGGTAATATTAAAATATTCGAACCGACCTACGGGGAGTCCTCATTTGATTAACATTTACTTTGAAAGATCACTTATCATGTATAAATTATCTCTAGCTCAAGTAACAATTTAAGTTTTATCACAATCTACAAGAAGTAATAAAACTGTTTATACTAGATAACCTCTTAAAAGCTAAATAAACCCGGCATAAAACCAAAAAAGACCTTTTATAAAGGTTATAAATATCTTCCTTAAAACATCAATAAAACCAACAGTGCCTACTTTAGAACCCAAATCTGCAAGATATTTTCAAGTCTACCATAAAACCTTTTATAAAATCTTGTTAAAACCGTTAGTATTTGCAATCAAATTTTAAGCCTGCTTTGAGAACATCATAAATAATTGTATCTTTAATAATTCTTTGTCGAAAACTTGTTGTACTTAAACTGTCTAAATCAGAAAATGTCACCAAGTAATAAAATATGTCTGCCTCGATTGAAATATCTGCATGTGCTAACGTTTTAAAATTTGATATTAATAGACAACCACTTTATTGATAAAGTGTATCAAAAAACTTTTAAAAAAATCACACGCCTTTCATTTGTCAGCTTGTTAATTATTAACTATCAGAAAATTACTGCAATATTTACAGAAAAGATACGTACCTTTTTTTTTTATAACGTTGAATATGTATTACAATTATTATTATTATTAAACCTAATTTTGCTAGTTCCACTTTATAAATACACTCCACTAAATATGTTTCACTTAAATTTTCTATATCGGTTGTTTTTTGTGTAATAATGTGGGAACAGTAGTCTAAACAGCCTTTTTGCCCTCAAATAGATAAGTTTGCGATTTCCATTATACTTATTTGACTTCATCTATATCCACATTATTTTTTAACGTATATTACACGGCAATTCAATGAAACGTTTCCAGTAGTCCGCATTTTATTTGTATTTACTGATTCATTTTTTCAGTCCAGCGAGTCCATATAAAATATGTTAGTCATAAAACGATAGAAGACAAGCCAGTTCTTTTTATTCTCGTCTTCTTTATCACAGTTAGACGTAATTCAGACGATATTTCAAACAATTCAGTGGAATTCCAAGTTCCACGGACGGCTTGATGTAGATGTAGATATCCTTCAATATGCAATAAAAATGAAAATAAATCGTGAACGTACATACGTGTATGCGTTGAAATCGTAATACTGGTAAGAGCAGTTTCAGAACTATACAAGAGTTGTGAATTTGCACCGTTAACGAGGCCACTGATGGAGAAAGACTCCTAGTAATTAGGACGAGAATATTTATAAAAAAAAATTATGTAGTTCCTGATACCGTCTCGTAATAATCCACAGTACGGCGCCCTTTTTTTTTTTAATGATTACAGGCTGAATTTTCGTGAGTAGCTTCGTTTTGACGAGACGCCCAACTTTTCTATCTGCGAAAATTCTCGGTAGTGATAGCTAATAACTGCGCTTGGGTGTATATATGTCGATTGGGTGATTGTTCAAATTTTATTAGTAACAGTTAGTTTTAGTTAATTCTTGAGATAATTTGTAATTTGATAAAAAACACGAAAAAGTTTGTCCTACAAAACCGATGGTTTGACCGAAGCCTCCCCCGCCCCCAACATGTCCAAATAACGAGGTCACAAAAATTATTAGTAACCAGCTGATTTTTTTACTATTGCTTAATAAATGTTTTTAAAATTAAATGGCCACATTGTCCTACAAATTGAATGGTATGTTTTTCCAGTCCTACGCTTGAAAATTGTCAGTTCCACGGTAACATTTTTCTCATTAGTAACAACCTTATTTTCGTTTTTTTCTCTTGGGAATAAAGTGTGGAACACGATTTTACTAATGTCCTACAAAAAAAGTGGTATACAGGATGTCCCACATAAAACCCCCTTGAATATAAAAATCGTCATAACTTTTTTAAAATACATTTTAGACCATTTTTGGGACATTTTTCATAGTGAATCAGGCTCATTTAGATGGTAATGAAACATTTATTTCAAAACACAAAATAATTTTTTTTCAAGTAAAACAAAGGGCTGCAACTGCTATTTGGAAATTAAAGATTTTGACATTTTTGTTTATTATGTATTGTCTGATTTTTGCGTCATGTTTATGTTGTATGTTCTACTAAATTTTACACTATAAATTGTAGACATATGAAAAAAAATGGGATTTTTGTTACTTGGAAAATTACATTGAAGTTCAAATATCTCGAAAACCAGTGATTTTTCGAAAACTGTTCATATTAAAAAAGTTGCTTAGAATATAATTCTCAATCTCTTGCAAGTAATTTCATCGTTCCTAGGATCGAAAAATTTCTTTGCATCGCAACGCCATCTATACCTCAATGTATAAAATAACCATTTTTACTCAAAACTGAAGTCATATATATATTCTAGTAGATATCTTTTACAGAATTCAAATATCGCTTTTGGTTATCGAGAAAATGGCGCCAGGAGTTTTAAGTGGGACACCTTGTATATTGATAAAAAATTAAAAACACTTATTTTGAAATTTCATTCCATAGGTAAAGTTTTATATTATTTTTTAAATATTTTAATTGAGTTGATGAAAATAAGTTGTACAAAATTAAAAATAGAAATCTCTCCGAAATCGAATATTTTAATAATTTATAGAGTCTGTTAAAAAATATTAAATTACACCTAGAAGTGCGTAAATCCTAAAATACTTGTTAATGGCCAGCCCGTGTCATTTTTTATATTATAATTTTTTTTAAACACGTGAGAAAAACATACAAAAATCAGATCATTACAAATTTTCTCCAATAATTTTAAAACGGTTGAATATACGTGTCACTTACTTAAGATGAAGACATCCTTATACTTTCTTATTTTTTTTCCGATTTGAATCAAATTTTACTCTGATATAGAACAAATTAGGATCTAATTATGATCAGAAAAACATTCACCTCTTACAATTGCAAAGCCACTTGTGGTAGCAAAATATGCGGAAATAATAAAAAAATCATATTAGGCATTTCTTTATCGGAAAATTTTGTTAATGAAACTTGTTCAGAATTGTCCAAAAACTGTAAATCCAAAATTGAATCAAAATAAAACGATATTAAAATTTTGATTAAAATAATGTCCAAGTCGAAAAATGTCATTTTAATGGGTTTTTTGTTTAGAAAACTGTACTATGACAATTTTGTTTTGAAATTTAACCCAAGTTGCCAGGTAGTTACCAAGCAATTTGCAGTTTTTTTTATTTAAATAATTATTTTTAAAATTAAAATTCTAATTTTTCAATTTTTTTATTTTGATTAAATTTTGGACATCGGGTTTTTGGATAATTCTGAACAAGTTTCATTATCGAAATTTTCCGATAAAAAATGCCTAATATGATTTTTTTATTTTTTTCCGCATATTTTGACACGGAAAAGGTGGCTTTGCATTTATATGAGGCGAATGTTTTTCTGCTTTTTGGCTATTCAAAGAAATATTTTTTTTATACTTATAATTTTTTTTTTTTAGTAATTTCCCCAATTTTTTCATAAACTTTTCATATAAATTATATTATTTTCGAATTAAACAAACACTTAAACATTAAAAATAATATTACATTAGAATTATAAAGAAAATTTTTCGATCTTGTAGTCGAACATTTAATAAAACATATAAAAGTGCATGAAAAATTTAAATATTCGCAACGAATGTAAATATGCAAATTAGGGTTAAAATCAAGGGAAATGTTTTTTGATAATCTGAATGTATGTGCTAAATTTGGTAGATATCAGAATTCCGCTTAGTAATAAAAGTATATTAATTTACCAAAACCGCAATTATAAAATAATTTAAAATAATTTTTGTCGGACTAGCGACACATAGGTACCAATTTTTTTGTAGGACACTATTTTATTTGGGCAGAGAATACACTAACCTATTATGTGTTATCTTTGCCCTACAGTTACTAATGATGAAAATGATACCGTGGAACTGACAATTTCCGAGCGTAGGACTGGAAAAACATACTATTCAATTTGTAGGACAATGTGGGCATTTAATTTTAAAAACATTTATTAAGTCATAGTAAAAAAATCAGCTGGTTACTAATCATTTTTGTGACCCAGTTATTTGGACATGTTGGGGTGGCGGACGCTTCGATCAAACCATCGATTTTGTAGGACAAACGTTTTTTCGTGTTTTTTATCAAATTATCTCAAGATTTAACTAAAAAACTAACCCAGTCGACATATATACACCCAAGCGCAGTTATTAGCTACCACTACCGAACATTTTCGCAGAGAGAAAAGTTGGGCGTCTCGTAAAAACGAAGCTACTCACGAAAATTCAGCCTGTTACTAAGGGCGCTGTACCATGAACTATAAGAGCGCTTATCCACTTCGTGAGGCTGCCGCGCGCGGGAAGTTCGTGTATGCTGCCGCGCGAAATGGATACATGGCTGCCGCGCGCGGCGAGGCGAACAATGCCGTGGCCAAGCAGCAGGGTTCGAAGCGAGCAAAATTTTGCCGGTTTTTGGTCGCGCATCAAAGAATGTTCGAAGCGATTGCCGCACGAAATGTGGACGAGTATTCTACCTCGATCAGTCGACGTTCGTTTATTAATAAACTTGACAGTGGTAAAGGGTTGAAACAAAGTATGGATAACAAGACAACATAAGTTGATTATTGCATTGTGCTGACCTTCCATACATTTTTTTCATCCACCACCGACGCTTTCGTTTCTCTTTTTTCTTTCTTTTCAAAATGCTGTGAATCAGTAGCGGCACGTGCGTCTTCCATTTCGACTCTAAAAAACTGAATAAACTTAACTACAACATAACGTGCCCCGAATAGTGCTTTCACCTTCATTAGAATTTTCAGTTACTAAACTGACATTATACAGGAGCAATGATTGCACCGAATGTAGCAGACAGGCAGGACCCCCAATACTACATAACTCAGAGGCCTATCGAGCAGACAGCGAGAGCTCTAGTTGAGGCATATTTAGTTTGGACATATTTTGTTTCGGATTGTATGTAGGAGTGCTGGTTCATAACTTTTTTCGAAAAAACAGGCCTTAGGCTTGTCTGTAGTTCGGGGATGGCAAGTTATTGGGTTTCTATTGGAAGTGGACTCACCCTATTCGATAAAAACAGACCATTTTCCTGTGTGCGGCTTAAGAGTATCGAGTTATTCGGGTTTTAGGGGGTTAATTCATGGCTGTACCGGTTGCGAACAGTGTCTGTGGTTCGAAGATGTCGAGTTATTGGGTTTTATGAAAGTGGGCTCACTTCATTCAATAAAAGCAGACTTTCGAGCTGTCTGCGGCTTAAGGGTGTCGGGTTATTGTGGTTTTCAGGGGTTAATTCATGGCCTGTCCGGTTGAAAACAGGCCTTTGGCCTGTTTATGGTTTGAGGATGTTGAGTTATTAGGTTTTTTTTCATATTATTCGATAAAAACAGGCCTTTGGTCAAAACCATATACTATATTGGGTCCGGTCCTCGCAAAAACATTTTTGCGAGGTACGAACTACCCCTAAACGCAAAAAACCATCCCTTTTCTCCACTTTTCGTTGTTAGGCATGCGAGGACTTGTTGGATCGGTTTTTTTTTTGAGGAAACTCAATATGTCCTATAAAATTTCGCAACCAGCCATCCTAACGACCCCCGGGGGTTGAAACCACCCCCTCCTTCAATACCGAAACATACAGAAAATATCCAAAAGAACGGAAAATTGCTTTCTACACGTTTTCAAGGGCGGGGAACACGATGCTGATATTATTTAGCTTCCCACCCCGGACATATTGAGCTTGCTCAAAAAAAAAAAACAATCTAACAATTCCTCACATGCACAATAACGAAAAATGAGGAAAAGAGGAACTAGTATTATACGTAAAATCTAATGAAAACAATTTTGTTAAAAATCTAGATTTTCATAGCACAATACAAGAAATAATACTAAAATAACCATACCCTCTCACAATAGTGCCCTCTTTGAAAAAAATCCTAATTATATAGGCATTAAATGTTATAATAAATTGCCCTCCACAATTAAAGATACTCAAAACTTAAGAAAATTTAAGGATAAGCTACAAACATTCTTGCTAGGGAAAAATGTTTATACGATGACAGAATATTTGAATTATTAATGTTTCCTCATGTTATATACTTACTTATGTTGTATTATTAATTTATTGTTGTTACTATTATGTTGTACCATTTACTACTGTCGTTATCTTGACTTGTCCTATACTATGTATCTATGGTCTAATGGATAATAAAGCTTATTATTATTATTATTATTATTATTATTTGTGTATAATGCCTAAAACCGGCCTTATAGCTTTCTGATAAATGAAATACGAGCATGTATGCAAATTGTGAATCATTTGTAGCCTGTTATAGATACTTAGTCTATAATTAAAATAATATATCCTTCATGGTTTCAATATATTAATATATTAAAAGTTTTATACAAATAAATAAATTTGATTAATACCTATTATGTATTTCAGTCTTGTATACATTTTTTTTTGTTATTCTTTTTTATTTTTTACCTTGGTTACTTAAAATACTTAATCTGGAAGTGAGCAAGCTGCCACATTACCCCCCCACCAATAAAAAATGAGTCAATCAGCCAAGTTATCTACGGCAAAACCAACGTGTTTAACAGGTAACTAGTGATATCGCATTTGTCTGTCAGTAAAAATGCAGGTTTAACTCTATCAATATTGACAGTAAAGGGTTTAGTTCCTTTAATAAAAGTAACCAACTTGTCTGTACGGGACAAAACTTTAAACGGTCCATCGTACAGATAAGTCAAAGTTGGTTTTAAACGTTCTTTACGAACAAAAACAAAATCACATTGTGAAATGTCAGAAATGACAAACGATTTGTGATTCACATCGTGAACAGGAGATATGAAATTTAAATTATCAAAATAAGTACGTAATTTATCAATAAAATAAGGAATCTTTGGACTCTTATATGATTTAATAAAAAATTCGCCTGGTAATCGCAAGGTTTGACCAAATACGAGTTCAGCTGAAGAACATTGCAAATCGTCTTTGGGGGTAGTTCTAAATGCCAATAATATTAAAGGAAGCTCATCTACCCAGTGTGATGTGTTAGCTCTAGCTATCAAAGCGGTTTTAAGAGATCGGTGAAATCTTTCTACTAATCCATTATTTTGCGGATGATATGTAGTAATACGTATTCTATGAAAACCTAAAAATTTTGAAAACTCGTTAAATAATTTTGACTCGAATTAGACGTCTTGATCCGTGGTGATATAAAGAGACACGCCAAAACTGCAAACGAAATTTTGAAATAATGTGCGTGCAACGGTCTCTGCCGTAATATCTGAAAGAGGATAAGCCTCTGGCCATCGATCACAGTAAGAATATAAGAACAACCTTTAGAAGGAAATAATGGTCCCACTAAATCTATGTGAATGTGATCGAAACGCCCTTTTGGTATTTCAAAATATTCAATTGGACTTTTTGTATGACTTTAGTAGTTTGACAGTTGATGCAAGATTTCGTCAATAAATTACAATCTGAACTCATTCTAGGCCAGAAGTAATTGTTAGTAATTAATGTTCTAGTTGCTTTAATACTAGGGTGAGATAAACCATTAAATATATCAAATATAGTCCGTCTATAAATGACTGGAACAAATGGGCGAAGTTTCTGGCGAGAAATATAACACCAAATAAAGTCATCTAAATCTGGATATTTAATATGTACCTGAAGTTTCGAACGTTCACTTGAACAAATTTCATATGAAAAAGAAAAATTAATAAAAACTATAAATCGACTTAGGCGTACCATTTTTCTGGTAATATTTGCTGATAACAATACTATCGTTGCCAGCAAATATTACCAGAAAAATTGTACGCCTAAGTCGATTAATTGGAAATTTTCATATGAAATTCGTTCAAGTGAACGTTCGAAACTTCAGGTAGATATATTTAATTTGGTTTTAGAATTTGTTGATTGATTCGACAATAAAAAACTAAGGCCAGAATCTTCCTCTTGAGCTTTGCTCAATAATTCTAAGTCAAAATTAATATTATTTAAATCAGACTTTTTGGTTTGAACTGGAGAAATATATTATTCTAAGGAAGACGTATCATGAACACGTGATAAGGTGTCTGCCTGCTATGATATTATGTTTTCCTTTAATGTGACGAATTTCACATGAAAATTAAGCAATATATTCTAAATGCCGTATTTGTCGAGGAGACCTTTCGGCTTTGGTAAACAATACTATAATTAAAGGTTTATGGTCGGTAAATACAAATAAATTGATGAAGTAGAAATCTAAAATGTTTAATAGCAGTGAATAAGGAAAGAAGTTCTTATCAAAAGCTCAATATTTTGTTTGAGCCATAGTAAGCTTACGTGAAAAGAAAGCTAAAGAAGTAATTACTTCTTTGCTATCACGTTGCTCCAAAACTGCCCCCATAGAGACATTGGAACAATTAACTGTTAGCGATAAAAGCATATTATCATCACAACAAGGATGAGCTAATAATATCGCCTCAATTATAGCACCTTTGCAAAATAGTCAGCAGGCCAATTGCTTGTTATTTTAATCTTCTTATGGAGTAAACTAGTACGTAAAGAATGTAGAGGTACTAAGATTCTAGCGAAATTACGTACGAAACTTCTTTTTCCTTTTTACTTTGGTTACTTAAAATACTTAATCTGGAAGTGAGCAAGCTGCCACACCTGTCATCCGAAACATACGTAAAACATATGGTATAGGCTAAATACAGTTATTTATTGTTATTAAATATTTATTACGTTTTGCATTATATAATGTATAATTACATTTATTGACACTAAGGTAACAGTAGTGCTTTGTGTATGTGTAATAGCATCATTTAAAATACCGTTAAGTACTTATTTGCGTATCAAATTGATAAAATAAAGTTATTCTTTTTCTAATTGATCTCATGCTTACACGATAATTCTTCATAAAATAAATTCCAAAATTCTAGCGTCCTTTATTTGTCTTTCAAACCATTAACATTCCTCCGATGCCTTTAGATAATTAACTATCAATAAAGACAATCAGTGCTTTGTATCTTTTAACTTCACCTCTCAGAGGCAGTAGCACACTATCTCGGGAAATTCCCGTCCTGCAAGATTAATGTTTGCTCTGATTATTTAGTTATTTAAGTGGAATACCTCATAAAACTATATTCTGTGGACTGCGTTTATAAAAGAAACCAGTAGGCAGTGAAAAATGAAAATATTCAAAAAATGTAGTTTGAATTTAAATTGTGTTGTCGGAGTAGAGCAATAATAATATTTATTTACAACAAAGCAATTTACAATACGTAGGTATTAATAGCGAAAGAAATTAGATAAATAAATAATACTAAACTAGAGTAAACAATATAATCTGTGTTGATTTGTTGACCTTTCACATATCAAATAGTTATTGTTTTATGTCAAATACTTCATTTTACAATCATAAATGTAAGCATTACAGAATGCGCGAGTCGTGAAGCGCCTTGGCGACTGCTGACAGGCACAAAGACATAGGCTGATTTGAACTTACTATTTAATATCGTTCTCTCAATGCTAGACAAACGTATTAAGAATTATAAAATTAGTATAAGGAAAGCCTTAAAACAACAATAATAAGTACGTAATTATTATTTTCTTCCCAAAAACGAAGAGTATATTGCATTTGATCGACACATTTCTAAAACCGGAAATATCGCTCGTAGAGAAAAAAATTTCATATCATTGTGTTAGTGAACGAATTCTGAACAACTTTCAAAATGTCTGTCTGTCCGTCCGTTCGTCACGTTTCTTGTAAGCACGATAACTTAAGAAAGAAAAATCCGATTGTATTGAAATTTGGAAAGTAAGTTAGTGTTTTTTTTTAACTATTTATTTAACGTCGCCGGCCTATTTCGTCTACCAGGGCCTATCACCGACGCCAGGAGACGAGCTACCCCCAACCTGGAAATTTTGCCGAACCTCTTCCCTTAAGAAGAGTAGGGATATTTTACTTGCCTAACATTTAGTAGACAAGGGACCGCCTGCTTTACATCCCCTCCGAAGGATGGTATATCCACTGCGTAATCCTCTTCTGAAATTACGTAGCTTCCGCGTATACACTGATATACAAGCCGCTAGAAGGTGGGACGAGAACGCTGTATTTCCCAAGATGGGTCACCCGTCCAAGTACTAACCGCGCTCGACGTTGCTTCAACGGAATATCGACTGACATTCACATTGAAGTCTCCTCTACGCTTGCCCCAAGTTAGTGTTAGCTAAAGGAAGAACCCCATTGTTTTTGAAGAAAATCAATCAGTAAATAAGAAAGTTATCAATCATTTAATTAAAAAAAAATTATTTTTAAAATTGCACTAAAATAGAAATCTTGCGAAATGTTATCTCTATAATATTTTTTTTTGTTTATGCATTTTACTAATATATATTTTATAATAGTATATCTAATGCGTTGAAATATGATTCTCGAAAGATATATATTACAGATATTCAATTTTTATAGTAATCTGTGAGTGGCTAAAGTTTTGTCTTGCAATCCAAAGATTCTGTGTTCAGATCCCAGACAGGATATTTTTTTTTCAATTTTTTTTTCATATATTTTTTTTTCACAACAAAGTTGGTATCACAAAATTCAGGCTGTCCAAAAACTAACATTATTTACAAGAAAACTGCGAAGAGTATCCTATAGAATGTGTAACAATTATATAAAAAGCTCAGTAAATTGGCGAAGAGTATCTACGTTTTTACCTTGTTTAAATCTGCGTTTTCCACGACGTGGTATTGGACTTGGTCCGCTCATCGCCCAAACTTTAATCCATTAAATTTTTACTTTTTTGACTAGTAAAGTCTTTAGTTATGAACACTCCGTTAATACATACTCACACCGTGTTTCGGGTAAAAAGTAATGAAGTCACCAACTTTATGAAAAATGATCTAGAAACTTTATTTTATGTTACACAGTCTTGAGTAAGCGTTTAAGAAAATGTATTGAGGTAATGGTGATCATTTTGAACATTTACTAAATTACTTTAATATACCACCACACGTATTAGAAAATTTACCTCAATACATTTTCTTAAACGTTTGGTAAATTCTTATCTAACGTACAATAAAATTTCTGTTTTATTAGAACATTTTAATTTGTTATTTTATTTTTATAAAGTTTTTTAAATTGATATAGTTATGCTGTTAACTAGTAATATTTTATTAAAACATAATAACTAATTACAAATTTGACTCAATCTTCACATTTTATCTGGGGAATATGCAGTCATGCATGCACTTATGAAAGAAACATGGCTGTATACAACTGTGGAAAATCTCACTCAATTTTTTTTCTCCATAACTATTTACCCACGAATACATAAAAACGAGACGGATCAGAACCATCTCATAAGTCTTAAATTAAATTAAGTGATTTACGATGGGGCAAATTTGTTCGCAAGGCGACGTAGAATAAACGATATTGATTTTATGTGTTCGGTTAAATTTATTATACAATAGCCTGGCAATAAACTTAAATTGTTTGATGGTTTATCTTACGGAGTATGGATATTGCGTACATAATGCTTCAATAAAATCCGTAATGAATGCGAGGTGTGATAATAAACTTAAAATTATTATTCATTGTTTGATCATTTCGCTTATAAATGTATGTATATGCGTTTATTTGTTCGTCATTTTTTACATGATAACAATGAAGTGATATGTGGGCAGCCCATCATGGTTAGTTCTGGGTGGTATGACGTGCATACCCTTCATTAGTTGATACTTTTGCCAATATTGCATATTAAATGGTACCTTCACTCACGACTGCATAAAGCACCAAAAAAGTACTTTCTTAAAGTTAATGAATATTACTCTAGCAATACATTAACAATATAAATGGTTGGTTTAATTATACACCCACTTACTCTTCTTATTAATGCCTGTATTCGCGAGGGGCATTTCCCTGATGTATTAAAAGTTACCAAAGTTTTACCTCTTTTTAAGAAAGGTAACATTAATGTTATCGACAATTACCGTCCTATCTCCATCATCCCCATATTTGGAAAAATCATTGAAATTATTCTCAAAAAAATAGACTTACAAATTTCTTAGACCGTAATAATGTTTTAAATTGTCAATTTAGTTTTAGAAATAAATGTTCCACCACTATGACAGTATTTAAATTGGTGTGCGACATAGTTGAGGGCCTTGAAGAGGACGAACATGTAGATGTTAGTTTGTGCGACCTCTCCAAGGCCTTTGACTGTGTCTCGCGTGATATACTTCTGGAAAATATCAGTTTTTATGGTATTTCCAGGTTTGCCATTGAATCTTTTCTATTCCTTAACAACAAACTTCAGTGTGTCTCTATAGATAATTTAAGCTTAGGGCGTCTTCAGGTTAAACATGGGGTTCCTCGAGGCTCTGTTTTGGGGCCCCTACTCTTTATATTATACGTTAATGATTTTTTTCACTTTATGTCACCACAAAAAATGCATCGGTTTTGCTGACGATACATCTGTTATTGATTTTAATTTGAATATTCCTGACCTTAGTGAGGATAGCTTTGGTTCTATCAAACAAGCTGGTACTTGGTTCTCTTCGAATAATCTTAAATTAAATGAAGAAAAAACCCAACAAATCGTTTTCTCAACAAATAATTCACTAATCAAGGGTAACAGTGTTAAAATTCTTGGCGTCTAAAGATGACACTCTTAACTGGTCCAATCATGTGGAGTAACTGTCACACAAATTATCAAGTTCGATATTCATGCAACGTAAGCTAAAAAATCAACTCTGTTCTAAAACCTTAAGATCATGCAATTTTTCATTATTTCATGCTCATATTAATTATGCTATCCTCCATTAGGGTGGATCATCTCGGGCAGCTGTAATCTTTCGTCTGCAGAAGAAAGCAGTCAGGTTAATTGTTAATGTTGGTTGTTTACCAATATTTAAGAGTTTTGGTATAATGCCTTCTCTTCACATTTATGTTACTTTACTTTAAATTTACAAGAACGTAAATTCTGTTTGTACTAATTCAGATTTTCATTCGTATGGCACTAGGTCTGCCAATCAATTTAGGCAGCCTCGTCTTAGATTAACAAAATCACAGAAAAACTCTAAACCTTCATTTGTACAATCACATTCCTAATGACGTAAGATCTCTTAATTTTAACAGTGTCAAGAACTTAAAAAAATATTTTAAAATATATAATCATATAATAATAATCTTTATTCATACATCACTCATAAATACATTGAAACGTATACATAAAATATATAACAGATGGTGCAACATAAATTACAATTTTATCTATTCATGAATATACAAATAAAGAAGAAGAATCCCTGAAGCATCTCTAAGATACTTGTACGGGTACAAAAATATAAACAAATAACCATTTAATATAAATCATGCGATTAACATAAGTTTTTCAAAATAAGTGCCTATAGCAGCGGATTTTCTTAAATTTTCCTAATATTCAAAATAATAATATTGTTTCTATTCAATTGATGAATTTGTAAACACACTTTGTTGATATCTTTTAGTTTAACCTCTGCTTGTTTGGTATGCTCTGGTCATTTCGTGGGAGCTTGCCTCTTCTTTCTTTTTTTTTGTATTTTTTACATTATGTGAAGTATTTGTATATGTAGTGATGTGTATACATTTTTTATATTTTTGTATTTTCTATTTTTAACTTGCCAAAAACGTGTTTTGTAACTTAGTCAAATAAAAATATCTATCTTTTTGGCTGATTTTATTATCATTTTTTTGACATTATTCTCCTATTTCTGTGTCATAAGTAGTGAAAATGGTTGTCTGCCAGAGTATGCGTGGGACAAGACTCGTTGGGAGTATTTTAACTATGTAAAAAAATAGTGTCGTTGACTTAAACCATTAACATTAGGTTTCTACCTAATGCATGACACTATTTTGCAGCTTACGATCTTGATCTGGATAATCCAGTGATAGTCAATTGTAGAAAACACTTATTGGGACACGTTAAGGATCAGATTCACATTAAAATATTTAAACCAAACAAAAAAAAACATATTTGTCCCTGGGTTTAAAATCATTAGTAACATATTCAAAAATGTTCGCCTACCTGAAATCTTTCATTTCTTAATATTGGTATTGGATAGTCTAAATAAAGCATTTTAAAGAAGTTACTAGTTTTAGCATGGCCAATTGATCTGTGAAGTTGGAAGTGTAAAGATATTAGACGATTTGTGCGCGTATGTTTATTCAGCGTCATCAGCGAGTTAATGAGAATTTTTTCTTTTTAAAATATATAAAAATAATATTGGACTTATTTGATAACCTGTACTGAGTACATAAGATATGCACAGTTTCATTTGTCTACATGAATCCATTTAATTCCAAAACAAAATTTGAAGGTTACCGATATTTTTTATGGTCATTAGCGGGGATTGTTTTGTCCACACTAATGACACAATGTCCACGCCAATGATATTTTCCAATATTTAACATTCATTTTAAAATTACACATTTTCTATATGCCCAAGCAAGTGCCAAATTCTGAAGAAGTTGACAAAATGTGTTTACTGTGTTAAAATGATATGTTGTCTATTTTTCTATGAGTACTTGAATATGTTTTTACTTTGAATATAAGTATATAATAATATTTTGCATGATTTTGGTCTCGAATTTGGCCATGAGATAGAAACGCATTTTGAATTGAGTTTTCTCGATAACGGTTGGATTATGAAAATTTACAGGAGACCATTTCGTCTCAAAAGGTCCTAACCAGGAACTTTTGTTAACAACTTTTTTTGATTCGACCAAGTTAAAGCATGTTTTACTTAATGCCATCGGATAGTAAAAGCACATTGTGAATAGTTTTCTCGGTAACAGATGGTTTTCAAGAATTTGATACAGACCATATCATCTCAAAATGTCTCAGCTAGGAGTTTCTACAGACAACTGTTTTCGATTGGATTCGAATTGAGTTTCTACGCAAACGGTGCGCTTATACGAATCATTTGGAAGAGATCGTTCCGTCTCAAAATGTCATAACTGGAAGCTTTGGTATACAATTCTTTTTGATCCGACGATCCAGAATCATCTATTATTACTTCAGTAATCGTATAGTGAAAAACACATTTTAAATCGTATTTCCTCGCAAATAGAGGGCTTTACGAAACATTTATGAGATCATATCATCTCAAAATGTCATACATAACTAGAAGCTTTGAACTGAATTTTCTTGACAACGATTGGCTTTATACAGATTTGCTACATGTCATTTCTTCTCAAAAGGCCGTAACAGGAAACTTCTGTATATAACTATTTTCGATTCGACAAGGTGCGTAAACGTTTTTACTTCAAGTTATGAGACAGCAAAAATGCAATTTGAATGGTGTTTTCTCGATAACTGTTGGCTTTTCGAGAAATTTGGTAGAAACCATTCCGCCTTAAAATGTCTCAATAAGAAGCTTTTGTTAACAATTTTTTTGTAATCATCGGATAGTGAAATGGTATCTTGAATCGAATTTCCTCCCAAACGGTGGTAGGTTTTACAAAACATTCACAAGGGACCATTTCATCTCAAAATGTCTTAACAAGAAGTTTTTGTTAACTACAAGGGTCTGGCATGATAGCCATATGAAATGTGCTCCCAGTAATCCAGTGTTTGACGGTGAAAATAGAGTATAAGCTATAAGCTATCAGGCCCCCCATACGGGGAGCCTCCTAGCATTATTGCATAACATTATTGAGTAACGAGGAAAAGTATGTATATTAAGATGTAGTTTTTAACTTTTTTTCTCTGAATTTAATAGAAATATATTGCTGCCTTCACCATCACCTTTGGTTATTCATTTTAGAAACATCACATGTCAAGAGCTTTTTAATTAAAGTATTTTCTTCAAATAAAAGAGATTCTTAAATGTATTGGTTTAATATATTCCAGTAGTACCTAATTTTACTTTTGATAACATTTGGCATTTAAATTTTCATTGACATGCTAAATTACAAAGTTTTTTCAATTTCATGTAAAATTTTGCAAAACCGATATGTGCTGTTTCGCAAATGACCCATTCAGTTCAAGTACTTTCGTCTCAGTATACTTCACTATAAATTCACACTCAATAAATGCTAAATTTTTTGGCAAAATGTCTTCTTTCATAAAAATTCGATTAAAAAGTAACAACTGACTAGAACCTTTCGAGGATGAATTAACCAGACACAACAAGAGAATTATCATATCAGGTAGTCTATGGAAGTGTGTTAATAAAGAGTTGTGAATGATTAGTGTCGCGTCGCGATGTGTGGACGGCCGCTGGTGTGGTGTTATCGCCGTGGCTGTGTATAAATAGCGCATGACCCTGTTAGCGCTCTCGCCACGCTGCAATTCGAAAGTTACACCCGTTAGCTCTCGACAACAATCATCCTACTTCATTTTTACCTCCTTACATGAGGTCACGACATTATTTATTAACAACTCAGTAAGTACACAAGGCGAGAAGTCTACTGGTTTTTTTGTGGACTGGCAATGAGCGATTTTTATTTGTACAGACATGAGACAGAATTGTTTATTTAAATATTTCAGTCATACTCTCATGGAATAATTAACAATAAAATTGCACCAAATAATTTAAATATCTGAACAGTTTTTCCTAAGTAATTTTAATTATTTAATTAATTAATTTAATTTTGGTACCGCACGTGGCTTTGCCTTTGTAACAGGCGAATGTTTTTCTGGTCATAAGTAGATCCTAATGTGTTCTATCTTGAGTAAAATTTGATTCAAATCGGAAACAAAATAAAAAGTCATATAAGGGTCACTTAAAATGAAGACCATTTTAAGTGAGTCACACTGTATATTTAAGGAAATGTATAGATTTCGACAAAATATTACGTTAGTAAATACATCGAGTGTTGTAAAATAAAGATTATTTTGTAACTGTGATTTATTAGCAGACCACGGTAAACCGTTTTGATAGAGACATGTCAGATACCTCATTGATTTATTTATTAATTATCTGTTTTCGCTGGTGAATATCTCGGAAACTATAACACATAGGAAGAAAATGAATATAGATATTCTTGTAGGAAATTTAATTATGTTTAATATTGCATAGAATACTTTTTTCCGTACGACGCATCGTTTCCGAATTATAAGCCAAGAATCGAAAAAAGAAACTTTTCCACCCCCTCCCCGCCTGAAGCGGAGACTTTTAGTATGTTTACCTTCTAACTACCCCCAACCCATTCCTGAAGAGGAAAATTCTCGCCCCCTCCATGTCCTCTTCCAGTCCTTCGTTACTGGACTATTAGTAGCAAGAAACGAGAGTTGTGATAAGGTCCTCGACAAAGATGGGCGTACGGCATTTTATGCAGGGATTATTCACGTCGATTCATATATAAATTCGGCAAATATAGTTTTAGATACCCCGAGATAAACGAGTGCAAGAGAAAACAGAGAAATTAGGAAAAGAAACAAGGATATACTGCTCCCAGCACACTTCACACTTGAAATCTTATTTTTATCACCTTGTCGTGTATCAATGCAGGGCATCGCTTCTAACCACGAGCGCATTATAGTGAGATAACCGTCGTTCTTTTTCTAATTTCTCTGTTTTTTTTCTTGCACTCGTTGAACTCGGGATGCATATATAAAAGTACATTTGCTGAATCTGTATACAGGTGTAATTAGTTTCGTGTCATTAAAAAAATGATAATTGGGACCGACTAGACAAAAGAAAAACCTATGACTTTTTCCTCTGGGGGGGGGGGGGGAGGTGCACTTTGAAAAAACTGACCTAGGTCAAAAATTTAAATGTAAGGTATGAAACATTTGAGAACCACTGCTTTTCTGGGTCAATGGACATATAGTTCCGAATGCTAGAAGTTTCTTACTTACTTTTAAGAAGTCATGAAAAAGTGTAATAATTACCGATTTGTGATCTCGCCGTCACGCGATCTCAAACAAAGAAGCGCGGCACTTTGATGGGACTACATTAGCGTGTTTGATAGTCAAAATCGCCAACATACGCAACGATAATAAATCCTACCAACATTCCAGTAGTTCTAAAAAAGATTACTAAAAATTTTCGAACTTTTTGTTTAGTACCATTGTATTTAATTTGATGTACACCACTCCACAGATTACACTTAACATTAACATATTAACTTAATTGATACACATATGATTCGCACAACATAAGATAACGAACCGATAATCGACGACTCGACCAGTAAGGTGGAGGGGATAAGAGGAAAAACTTACTTTAAACATCGGGCCTCAATCACTCAAGATGCGAAAACCTACATGTCTTATATAATAGGGTGTTTTCAGAAACACCATTCTTTCATCTCTCAATTTAAAATTTCAACAAATAAATAACAAAACTGAATAACTGAACGGGTATTATACAAAACGGGCTGTGACATCATCGGTTGCATTAATAAAACTAACATAACCTCAACTTTTAGGTTTTTTAAGTTTATTGTCGTTTTTAATGATTGTATCCGCACTTCTCATTTGAAACCAGTATGGGTCCAAGCAAACATTTAAAAATTGACGCATATGATGTCTCAATATTGTTGATTACTAAAAATGGGCTGCTAATTTATAGGTTGGATTTTCAACCTACAAAAATCGCCTTATTTTATTGGGAGAATATATTTAAAACTTTACGAACATTACATTGAACAAGATTTTAGTTGAAAGTACGAAAACCAAGCGGAAATTTTCATAATAGTGACATATTACTCGGAAATGTTTAAAAGATATGTATTTTTGAGGTTAGGTGTATACCATCAGTAGACCATTTTAGGTCACGTGGTTTTGACAAGTCTGCCATTTTGCTTGAGGGACAACCAAACGCAGTTTGCGTGGTTTTATATATTTTTTTCTAGTTTTTCTTGAGAAACTGTGTGTGTTTTCGTAATAATGTCATGTAGTAATATTATTCAACATACCTTATGGGTGATGTAAAGTGTCGCTATGATGAGAACATTAAATAATAGACAATATTGACCCATATACACCCTTGGAGTGGAGACTGAAGACCTTTCTGCAGATTTGTCTATTTTACCTTGTGTATCCGTAATTGATATGGTAAATTACTTAGTGTTGACTTACAGCTTCTACACAGGCCAGCAGTTAAAGGCATACAAATCTTTACAAGCATATAAATACTATGAGACTGGATTTGTGCAAGAAATTTGTGCAAGAAAGATAAATTCAAATGTATTCATTGTTATGGGTAACTCAAGTTTACATTTAAATAAATAAGTGCTAGATTTCAGTGATAAACATGTTATATTATGCGTATGTAGTATTCAATAGACCCTGCCAGAAAATGAGTTCTTTACCTTTCTCCTAAGCTTTTTTGCGTTCAAAATACACCTTATCTCACAATCGCACCTTATCGCACAAAAGGATGGCATTTTATTTTTATTTCATGTTTAAACCTGAGATTACTTCTTTTTTTTATTTTTTACAATTAATTATTTTTTATTTATTTGCTTTTATCATGTTTAGAGAATATTATTTAGGTATTATGCAAATCACAACTTACACACTTTTTTTATTTATTATGAAAATACCTACTTTCTGTATATTGTTGCCCTAATCTGGGCACGCTAATATACTAGTTAGGTAAATACTTTAAAACACTCATTATTGGAGAACCAATCAAAACAACTACTCTTCTAGCTAATACTGACGAAGTATTGAATTACATGATAGGATTCTTAGCATTTTAAAGAAAAAAAAAATATATTGAAAATATTTCAATCGTTTATTTACATTTAGTCATCACACTTTTTTATTTAATATGAAATTATTTACTTTCTGTATATTGGTACCTTAATCGGGTCACGCTAATATACTACTTAGGAAAACACTTTAAAACACTCATTATTGGAAAACCAATCAAAACAACTACTCTTCTAGCTAATACTGACGAAGTATTGAATTACATGATAGGATTCCTGGCATTTTAAAGAAAAAAAATATATTTATACAGAAAGTAGGTATTTTCATAATAAATAAAAAAAGTGTGTAAGTTGTGATTTGCATAATACCTAAATAATATTCTCTAAACATGATAAAAGCAAATAAATAAAAAATAATTAATTGTAAAAAATAAATCAAGAATAGGCTTGTAAATAATGAATGAATGTTTCTATACTCTACTGATGAGAACTAACGAGTTCGAAAAAACTTGTACAACTTTTCTAGAGTTGAAATAGAATGTAAGGTTCAATAATTGTTTTGAATGACTGAATTTTAATAAATAATTTAAGTAGTTTAAATATATTTTTTTTTCTTTAAAATGCCAGGAATCCTATCATGTAATTCAATACTTCGTCAGTATTAGCTAGAAGAGTAGTTGTTTTGATTGGTTTTCCAATAATGAGTGTTTTAAAGTGTTTTCCTAAGTAGTATATTAGCGTGACCCGATTAAGGTACCAATATACAGAAAGTAAATAATTTCATATTAAATAAAAAAGTGTGATGACTAAATGTAAATAAACGATTGAAATATTTTCAATATATTTTTTTTTTTTCTTTAAAATGCTAAGAATCCTATCATGTAATTCAATACTTCGTCAGTATTAGCTAGAAGAGTAGTTGTTTTGATTGGTTCTCCAATAATGAGTGTTTTAAAGTATTTACCTAACTAGTATATTAGCGTGCCCAGATTAGGGCAACAATATACAGAAAGTAGGTATTTTCATAATAAATAAAAAAAGTGTGTAAGTTGTGATTTGCATAATACCTAAATAATATTCTCTAAACATGATAAAAGCAAATAAATAAAAAATAATTAATTGTAAAAAATAAATCAAGAATAGGCTTGTAAATAATGAATGAATGTTTCTATACTCTACTGATGAGAACTAACGAGTTCGAAAAAACTTGTACAACTTTTCTAGAGTTGAAATAGAATGTAAGGTTCAATAATTGTTTTGAATGACTGAATTTTAATAAATAATTTAAGTAGTTTAAATATATTTTTTTTTCTTTAAAATGCCAGGAATCCTATCATGTAATTCAATACTTCGTCAGTATTAGCTAGAAGAGTAGTTGTTTTGATTGGTTTTCCAATAATGAGTGTTTTAAAGTGTTTTCCTAAGTAGTATATTAGCGTGACCCGATTAAGGTACCAATATACAGAAAGTAAATAATTTCATATTAAATAAAAAAGTGTGATGACTAAATGTAAATAAACGATTGAAATATTTTCAATATATTTTTTTTTTTTCTTTAAAATGCTAAGAATCCTATCATGTAATTCAATACTTCGTCAGTATTAGCTAGAAGAGTAGTTGTTTTGATTGGTTCTCCAATAATGAGTGTTTTAAAGTATTTACCTAACTAGTATATTAGCGTGCCCAGATTAGGGCAACAATATACAGAAAGTAGGTATTTTCATAATAAATAAAAAAAGTGTGTAAGTTGTGATTTGCATAATACCTAAATAATATTCTCTAAACATGATAAAAGCAAATAAATAAAAAATAATTAATTGTAAAAAATAAATCAAGAATAGGCTTGTAAATAATGAATGAATGTTTCTATACTCTACTGATGAGAACTAACGAGTTCGAAAAAACTTGTACAACTTTTCTAGAGTTGAAATAGAATGTAAGGTTCAATAATTGTTTTGAATGACTGAATTTTAATAAATAATTTAAGTAGTTTAAATATATTTTTTTTCTTTAAAATGCCAGGAATCCTATCATGTAATTCAATACTTCGTCAGTATTAGCTAGAAGAGTAGTTGTTTTGATTGGTTTTCCAATAATGAGTGTTTTAAAGTGTTTTCCTAAGTAGTATATTAGCGTGACCCGATTAAGGTACCAATATACAGAAAGTAAATAATTTCATATTAAATAAAAAAGTGTGATGACTAAATGTAAATAAACGATTGAAATATTTTCAATATATTTTTTTTTTTTCTTTAAAATGCTAAGAATCCTATCATGTAATTCAATACTTCGTCAGTATTAGCTAGAAGAGTAGTTGTTTTGATTGGTTCTCCAATAATGAGTGTTTTAAAGTATTTACCTAACTAGTATATTAGCGTGCCCAGATTAGGGCAACAATATACAGAAAGTAGGTATTTTCATAATAAATAAAAAAAGTGTGTAAGTTGTGATTTGCATAATACCTAAATAATATTCTCTAAACATTACTTCTTTGTTTACAATGGAATAAAAAGTTCGGTTGTCCCTCAGGCAATATGGTCGACTTATCGTGACGTCATCCTAAAATGGCTTAGTGTTTTGGGCGGTAAAATTTTAATTCAAATTTAAAAATACTTTTTTTGGATATTACTCAACTGGTTGTGGAAATTCAAATGTTTTGAGTTATAATTAAGTATTACCTTCACAGTCAATGAGATTTTAAATTTTGTGAAAACACCGAATTTTGAAGGGGGAAACTGTGAAATATAGTCATTATTTTAGTGATTAAATTTATTAATAAAGTACTAATAAATGTAATGACAATAATGAATACATTGTGTTACAAGAAATACTGATGATGCCTATTTTAATAGGAAAAATTTTGGTTACAGAAAGAACTAAAAAGTAAAACCGTTGTTACGTAATCACTTTCTGCAAAGGATCCGCTGTTTTCTTATAGAAATTGAATTTCGATCAAATTGGCTGAATTGTTAATATATTGTAGAGTTTGACTTTCTGGTCGAAAACTGTTATGGGCCCGATTTGGTCCTGCGTCTAGTTTCTGAAATACAGCGATCAGGTTAAAAGAAAGACCCCGCGTAAAACCAATGGGAAAGGTCTTTCTGTTAAAATGTCTGGAAAAGGTTAGTTCAAGTGATGCTGATCAAAAGTCTCAATGGACACAAGGCTCGACAATGCAGAAGCAACAGAAGATTGAAAAATTCACCTCTTAACTTATAGTCTAGGTGCCCGCGTACATAAATGCAATTTATACATATCCTCGTATAACTTCCTCTACGGCATAATTGCGCCTAGTCTATCACCTTTTTCCTCTGCGAGAATTTTCGTAAACGCGGCGTTCCTCCTTGGCATGAAGAAGACGATTTCCACACGTCGCGCGTTGGACTGGAAAATCCGCAAATATATTTTGTCCGACAATTCGAAAATTGGATTCTACATATTTTTATTAAGCAATCTTGAAAAAAATCAGCTGGTCATCAATAAATGTTTTAAAGTTATGTTATGTTATGTTTAGGGTGGTAAGGACCCATAACGTTCCAAAATTTTTGTCTGACAGTTTGTAGAAATATATAGAATATATATGTAGAATCCAATTGCCGATATTCCAGTCCGACGCGTGGAAATCGTCTTTTTCATGCCGAGGAGGAACGCCGCGTTTTCGAAAATTTTCGCAGAGGAAAAAAGTGATAGACTAGGCGCAATTATGCCGTACAAGAAGTTATACGAGAATATGTATAAATTACATTTATTTACGCGGGCATCTAGACTATTATAATAACAATTATAGGTTTCTATTTGAAAAACATAGTTGTCTTGAAATGGTCTTGGAAGCGTCCACTGAAAATCAAAAATAAATTCTGCCCTTGTATTTACCTCCCTCGAAAACAAACAGAATGCAGAATTCATGTGAATAGGAAGTGAATTTTCGGCTTTCCGAGGCTTTTAGCTAATCGGCGCATTTTCGAGCATTGTGCCATTGAGTTTTTTTATCAGCATCACTTAATACATGGTTCCCAAAGTTACAGATA
Organism: Rutpela maculata; assembly: GCA_936432065.2. Taxonomy (NCBI): domain Eukaryota; kingdom Metazoa; phylum Arthropoda; class Insecta; order Coleoptera; family Cerambycidae; genus Rutpela; species Rutpela maculata. The sequence goes on from OW386288.2 coordinate 169,772,388, forward strand.
TTTTAAAAGAATGATATTTCCCATTGGTTTATCTTGAAATAACAAGATTTTAGTTTTAATAAACATGACGCGGAAAAGAATAAAATTGAAAATTTTTGACGTATGCGACAAAGAATTCGTCCTAAAAATAACAAATGAAGAAAATTTCGGTCAAATTGCAAAACTTTTTATTGCATTAACTGACTTGTTCTTTTTTGTAATCTTCATAAATTCCATTCAATAAATTTCATGATTGTGCTTGTACTTACTCCTGTATTGTTACTTTTTCCTTTCTTTTTCTTTTGGTCACAGAAAATTTAATTTTCTACTATGATGACTTGCATTTGCCTTGACAGTTACACTATTTGGAGGAATATTAAGGACTAACTAATTTTTTAACCAATTTTCAAATTATTTTGCAGTTGTATCATGTACCTGAAGCTTCCAACGTTCACTTGAACGAATTTCATATGAAAAGGAACAATTAATAAAAACTACAAATCGACTTAGGCGTACCATTTTTCTGGCAATATTTGCTGGCAAATATTACCAGAAAAATTGTCGATTAATTGAAAATTTTCATATGAAATTCGTTCAAGTGAACATTCGAAACTTCATTTCTCGCAAACAACACATGATTTTTTATATTTTTCGCCGATAACGATAGTGTATTTGGTACGCATTCGCCTTTAGATCCGACATGTAATATAATTAATTGTCTTTTTACTCGTTAACATCGGTCTGTACAATCAACTCAACGTTTCGATAGGGTATCTTGCGTTGTCAAACCATGTTTCTGTTGAAGATTAGGTTGTGGAAATGAAACGTACTTTGATTGTGTAATAGAAATATTTTATTAGAAAGGATTATGATTCTAATATACCGGAAAGTGCATCAGTTTTGTATGCAGTTGTCTATCAGGCTAACTTATATTTAACACACCTGATATGTATCTAATATTTTAATGTGTAAGGCTATTTATAACTTTACTATAAACAAGCTTACATAAACACACTTTTAGATAAAGATAAATTTGTTTTTGTTTATAATACTTTTCTGTCACAACAACTATCAGTTTCATCGTTTCGTTCCAAGCAAATAATTGATCTAGTTCTTCTCTGTATGATTGTTGATTTCTACATCATTAAGTAAGTATATTGATTTTCATTATAATAAGAAACTAGAAATTATTCTTTATAGGCACACATTTGAAATTGCTACCAACAGAAATATTTTCAAGAAATTCGCGACGCGGATTCAATTTAATGGTCTCACCTTTTCTTAGAGAAGTTTATACAAAACAAAGGAGTACAAACATTTACTCATATTTTCAAATATACACCCTCCGTCGAATGTCGACGGGTTTTGCTTAGTTATTACTTCCACATCCAGTGGAAGTATAGTAACAAAAAATTTTTTTAAAATTTTTATTGTTCAAATAGGCTTAAAATGTCATGAAACGTCGAGATTTTAAGTGTGAGCGAAAAAAAAATTCTGTCTGTCGGTCTGTCTGTAACTTTTTTTGTGCGCACGTTTACTCTGGAACCGTTTAAGATATTATTGACTTGAAATTTGGTACACATATATACTTAACGAGATCTAGAACTAGATTATATTTTCATCTTGTTCCGTCGAAGGGTTGGGTAGTAAATTGGGGTAAATTTGGAATAAATGGGTAAATCAAGCAGGTAAGAGTCCATAATATTGGTTGTTTAGTATATACAAGAGAAGCTAAGGTCTCAAAAAAAAATTTTTGGCATTAGCCACCCTTATTACCACCCCCACCCCATTATTAAAGGGGATGAAAAAGTGTGATTTAGTGTATGTACAAGAACTAGAAACCTTACTTCATCCACCTCCGCTATCACCACTCCCACCCCACTACTTATGTGGGGTATCGTTTTATGGGTTTTTGGGATAGAGGATTTCAAATATTATATTATTAAAGTTCCATAAACAATTATTTCCACATACAAAGTTTTTTCGTTGTGAGTGACTTGGATAGAGGATCTGGATGTGGAAATAGTGATTCCTTGGGCAGCGGTTTTTTTGAGATATACTGAATTAGACCTTTATTTTCAATATTCTAAATAATCTGAAATATAAAAAGTTTAAGTAACCTGGGATAGGGATTTTTTTACGATTACAATAAGTATCTGCTTCTTTTGGGTAAAAGAGGAATGTAAACAACCGGTAAATTATTTGCAAAAATGCCCCTCTCTATTTGACACCACACATTTTACTTATTATTTTTTCTTTTCGGTGACAATCTCGTATTTTCTTCCACCAACAGTGTATCAGGTTTTCTTCTTTGGCAACAGTCTTATCCATGTTCCAAATATGATTTAATTCTTATTTTTTTTCCAGAGTATCCACTAAAAGTGCAGCCAGTTTCTTTCTTGTGTTAACTACGTGCAAAATATTATTATCCTCCATCGCATTTTTTCATTATTTTTTTTAGGTTTAGGTTGACAACAGCATCATCTACCTGTCAAATATTATTTTTATCAGTCAAATAAGTTTTTGGATAGGCTCACCAAGGGCTGTAGTGCCAGAGGAGGACATGATGCCAACAGACAGACACACGACGCATTTACAGACACACTGACGAAATTGAAAGACCTTAACTTTTGTAATCTACATAATCTGAAACATGAAGACACGATCAAATCTCGGAGAGTGATTTTTTCGCGAATATAATTCAGTATGCGGGAAAGACTGGAAAATGCCATGAGCCAAATTACACAGGTCTACAAAAAAAGGTTCTGTCCTAAGGTTTCGATCTAAGCTTTCTGAAGTATTTTGACGCACTGAAGCCACTTTTCGACACACAATAATTTTCTATCGTGTCAGTATCCCTCTGCCACCCCGGGATAAAAAGGGAGGTAGAGCGAAATTAACACGATAGAAAAAATGTTTGTGTTCAAAATTGGCTTCAGCCTGTCAAAATACTTCAGGAAAGTTAGATCAAAACCTTAGGACAAGACCTTTTTTGTTTTGTAGTCCTGTGTTGTTATACATAATACATAATGTAACCAAGTTTAAAGTAACTATAAAAAATGATGCCCACCAATTCAAGACGCCACTCCACTTGCTCTCTTGGAAGTTTAGTTGCCACTCAGGGTGTGTTACAACCAAATTTAAACCAAAGTTGATGCCACTCGGATTTTTTTTTACACATTCTTGGATGTATACAGTATGTCTCACTTTTCATGACTCCCATATCATAGCTCCCTTATTAACAATTCGATTTTTTTTAAATTTGGGTCGAGGGTACTTACCCAGGAGATAGTGTCACAGTAAAATATTTAGAAATTTACCAGTGCTGTTCGTCGTTATAAAGAAAAATGGGTCTAATTTTTCAATAAAAGATATTAGGAATTTTTTTACAAAAATACTAATGCAATATTATTGATCAGCATGCTCAAGAACCCCTATATCCAAAATTTAACAATATTTTGATGCATGGTTTTCGAATTACGGGCCCCTTAAAATTGCATTTTTTAAACATTAAATAATCAATAACTTTTCGAAAAAAAGTAATTTGTCATTTTCTTTTTAAATTTATTTTCTCTACCAGTCTATGTCATCGATGCTTTCAAATTTGGTAATTTTTAATGCCCTAATAATTTACAGGGCTGCTGGCCCAAAATTTTTGGTAATTTATTAATGAAAATTCTTGACCTACAAAATTTGAAAGGATTAATGACATTAGGTGCTAGAAACAGTGAATTTAAACAGAAAATAAGGAACGACTTTTTTTTTAAACAATTCATTCCGAAGTTATTGATTATTTAATGTTTAAAAAACGCAATTTTAAGAGGGCCGCAATTTGACGACCATACATCAAAATATTGTTAAATTTTGGATATAGGGGTTCTGAAGCATGCGTTCGTATTTTTGTAAAAAAAACGCCTAATATCTTTTTGTGGAAAATTAGTTTCATTTTTCTTCATAACGACAAACGCCACTGGTGGATTTTAAAATGTTTTATGGTGACACAATCTCCTGATGGGTAAGCACTTTCCACCCTTTTTTTTTTTTAAATCGCATTGTTAATAAGGTAGCTGTAATATGGAAGTCATGAAAAGTGAGACACACTGTATAGAACCAATTTCCACGATATTTAAAATCATTCATCGCAGAAATTTTTTATAGTAGTAAAGTATTATACTTTTTTTGTTTAATGACACGGGCACACAAAAAAAGTGGTCTGGCCTGCGGACCAGACCAGTGTGTCCTTATGTATTTGGACCAGCTGAAACAGAATCCGGAGTCAGAATTGTCAGATTCGCTCGGTTTTCACCCCCAACCCCAAAAAACACCCCCAAAACAAAAAAAGTGGTCTGGCCAGACCAGTGTATCTTTATGTATTTGGGTCCGTCTACCGTGCAAAGGAAAAACGCCGTATTGTCAATTTGAATATTATTGCGAATACGGCGTTTTTCCTTTGCACGGTAGCCGCTAGAACCGAATCAAAAGTCAAAATTTTCAGATTGGCTCGTTTTTCACCTCTAACCCCAAAAAACACCCAAGAATGTGTAAAAAAAAAATCCGAGTGGCATCAACTTTGATTTAAATTTAGTTGTAGCACTGCAACACAGAATTGATTTAAAATAACATACGCTGGCCACAGCATAATTCTTTGTTTTGCGTTTATACATGAAAACTACTTACTAAAAAAAATGTGAAGAAAAATCTGTCTGTGGAAAGCTTAAATTTAAAAAAAAAATCATCAAAATCGGGTAAGTTAAAGCTGCTGAGCAATTAGGAGAAAAGTCTTGTGTTTTAAATATATAGAATAGATTAATGAATATATCTGTTATCTTGATCAATTTTCATTGCCGGCCAATAAAACGTTTATCAAAAGTCGTAATTTGTTGCTCCACCATGTATCAACAGTTATAAATTACGCTTTTCCTGTGCACCGACGTCTAATATCTCAATGGCAAATGCGAGTCATCTATCCTGACGAGAAATTAATTCCGATGTTATTAGAATGTACTGATAGCAGAGCTCTAAGAACTACGATAATGTCTAGAATGCCATCTTACTTCCTAATAAAGAAGGTCTTCGCTGTAAGTTCGCATTGAAAAAGGTGACGTGACAATATCTTATGCAAATTACCCTGTAAACAAACAGCTTGTAATTACGAACACTGAACATGTTTAACAATCGATAACTGACGAACTATTATGAACAGACCTAATTAATGTTGCCTGGTGGGTATGAATATTATGTCGATAATCAGTACGATTTAATTTTAAAACTTTCTTATTCTTAGTCTTAGGAATGTTTATTATAAAGTTGGTCGGACAAAACAATTTATTGACAACCAATCAACATGGATTTGGACCAAGAAATCTGTAGAAACAGTAAGCTACCATTTCTTAAGTTCGATAGTATTAATATATCATTTGTTTTGGACAAACTGTATTACTTACGCATAAGATTATCCTGGATCAAATCATATCTTCAAAACAGGTCTATTATAATTAAAGTTCAAGAACAATTTTCAATTCATGTCCCAATTGGAATTCCTCAGGGGTCAGTTTTAGACCCATCAATCTTCTTACGTCATGTTAACGATATCCCTAGATTTGTCACTAAATGGAAGATCACTATGTTTGCAGATGACACAGTAGTCACTGTGACAGCTAGATTTCTCGAGGAATTAATTACAAGCAAGTATAAAATTGGTGTATGAAGAAGAGGATACGTGGTGTCAAAGAAACTAATTCTCAATGAAAGCAAAGCTAGTTACATCAATTTCTTTATAAGAAAAAATCTTGCCGCAGAAATCCAATTACGATTTATATTGAACTTCTCTGACAATGCCAAATTCCTTGCAACTTGGCTCGATTCTAATCTTTCATTTACCACACATTTGGATTTCGTCTGTGCTAAATTAAAGAAAGCCTATTAAGTCGTCCTCCAAATGAAGCTATGTTTAGACCAAAGAGGTCTTAAAAGCTTTTTTTGTAAAATTTTGCTTAGAAAATGTTCCTTAATGATTTACCTTTACCTTTTTATGTAAATTATTAAGTTGAGACTCGTTCGGAACATTTGCTTAAAAGCAAAATTTTACGAAAAATGTAGCTACCCGCAGTTTGTGTGAAAAGATTTAGAGCTCGAGGGGTATATGTCAAGATTATTCCCCAAATGAACAAATTCCTTACGTACTTTTATACTCAAGTTTTTATTTATAGGTTTTTGTATAGGTTAAGTAACAATCATTATTATTTTATTATATTAATTGATGGCGACACGTTCTATAAACTATTTTTGTCTCGTAGCCATGGAAACGGATGCGTTAGTTGCTTATTTGACTTTTGTTACGCGTTGTTTGTCAGTTTGATATTAAAAATATTTTTTTTAAATCATAAATCTCCGATTAAAGAACTTATATCTAGTTACATAACAGGCTATCTTTTCACTATATACCTTGTTTGCTCCTAACATAGTCACATTATATGTCCATTAAAATGGATAGATGAACATCACATCCCATAGGCAACAGTGGCGTTGTGTGTGTAGAAAATGTGTAGAATGGTAAATATTTTCATTAAAATGAATTATTGCAATTCCTGCATTACCGGCTCTTTATATAACGTGATGTAGGCATACGATATTACAGTAAGATAAAACAGTAAGATAAATATGTATTGAAAGGATATTAAAATTTAATTGCTATTTACTTTATAACTGTAAACTAAACTTCATCATGGAACTATGGAACGATCGATTTTCTTCTTTTCTAAACTACTTTCTGCAAACGGCACAGCACTTCACTATTTATTTGCACAAAATATATTGTCACTAAACTGTGTAAATATGAATAGAGAATATTATTTAGGTATTAAGCAAATCACAACTTAAAATAAAATTACTTTTTCACCCGTTTTTGGTTGGAGAACACGAAAAACATTTATTGACATTAATGGTCGAACTGTCAACTGAGATTATGATAATCGAACTGAAGCCGATCGTGTACGAGCGGCCGCGAATACGCCGATGGGCCAATCAGCAACTTATGGGAAGAAGTGCCTTAGAATGGGAGTCTTTCGGGATCATAAAATTCATGCCATTGTGTATCTAGATATAAGTTCTTTAATCGGAGTCATAAATGCACCGTTGGTACTTGGTAATTATAAATAAAAATAATAATTCTTGAATTTGTAATATGTTTTATTTTGTTTTTAGTCCCACCGAGAGTAAATTAAATCAATTATGTGCATTTAAAAGCTAGACGATTTATTCGCTGTTAAATTTTAAAAAAGCTAGCTTGCGGTTTATTCAGTATAAAACTGCTATCATTGGTTGAAATTTAAAAATTCGCGAAATGTCATTGGTCTATAATTTGTGAGGGAATAATCTTAATAAAGGCCTTTATTATTTATTATTATTACAGATAGATAAATGATCACCAAGACAACTTTTTTAACGTTGGGTTAAATGTTAAAAACTTGTTAAACAAATTGGTTTATTTAAATCCTCTATTTGTTTTTGTCATTATATAAATGATGATGAATAACTTATCTCAAGTTTTATTTGCTGTATTTCATTGCAGTCGTGATAAACTTTCGTTATGAAGATGATTCTTTTTAACTCGATTTTCTCCCAGAATATTTGAAATTAATTTTACTTAATTTATATGTTAGCTCGCAGTTTTTAACAACGTCAGCAAATCTAAAAAACCGCTGCCCAAGGAATCACTACTTCCACATCCAGATTCTCTATCCAAGTCACTCACAACGAAAAAACTTTGTATGTGAAAATAATTGTTTATGGAACTTTAATAATATAATATTTGAAATCCTCTACCCCAAAAACCCATAAAACGATACCCCACATCGGTAGTGGGGTGGGGGTGGTGATAGGGGGGTGGTAGTGGGGGGTGGATGAAGTAAAAAAATATTTTGAGGTTTCTGGTTCCTGTACATGCACTAAATCACATTTTTTTTCATCCCCTTTAATGAGGAGGTGGGGATGGTAATGGGGGTGGCTAATGCCAAAAATTTTTTTGAGACCTCAGCTTCTCTTGTATATACTAAATATCAATTTCATGGACTCTTACCTGCTTGACTTACCCATTTACCCCAAATTTACCCCAATTTACCCCCCAACCCTTCAACGGAACAAGATGAAAATATAATCTAGTTCTAGATCTCGTTAAAGTACATATGTGTACCAAGTTTCAAGTCAATATCTCAAACGGTTCCAGAGTAAACGTGCGCACAAAAAAAAGTTACAGACAGACAGACAGACCGACAGACAGAAATTTTTTTTTCGCTCAAACTTAAAATCTCGACGTTTCATGACATTTTAAGCCTATTTGGGCAATAAAAATTTTTTAAAATTTTTTTGTCGTTACTATACTTCCACTCATGACATTTTAAGCCTATTTGGGCAATAAAAATTTTTTAAAATTTTTTTGTCGTTACTATACTTCCACTGGACGTGGAAGTAATTAATTGGTGTTTTTCAGATAATATAAGGCGAATGAGATAAATAACGAATAGTATTCAGCCGATGTAACAACAGGTCATTTTCTATTAAGAAAATGTTTACGAAAGTTCTTGTTTTTGAGTTACGGTAGTAAAGTGCTACTATTCTATGAACTGATATTAATATGTTCTATGTTCTATTTAATCATTTTTCTTGGAAAACATTGAAGTGAAATCGATAACAAATTAAACTATGCAAGAAAGATCTCTGGGATTTCGAAGAATAATTTGATTTCAATTCTGACGGTAAAACCTTGACTCCTGGTCGAAGTTTTAGAATTATCAGTTTTATCCATTGGGTTGCCTAAAAGTAATGTAAATTATTTCTCGATTGATAAATAACTGTCATCTGTGTTTCTAAAACTCCTACTTAGACTACTGGTACTTTGGGGTTCATATGGAATCGATACAAGTTTTGAATTCTTCCGTTCAGTTTGAAAGGTTTAAGAGTTCTGGAGAATTTCCAAATTAGTGTTTTATGCACTTACGGGGTATCCGTTGCTCTTAGTTTAATTAAAGATTTCTCTTCTGCAAATCTCTGTTCGTTCAAAGGGAAACTATTAAAGGATGAATCAAGAAATTGAGACGAAGCATTTTGTGCTGGGGCTAATGCTGTGAGTCTTTAGAGATATTCTTAAGAGTGCTGGTCTATTCTCTGTATATATTAAGTTCGATTTATGTTCGCTATTCCTAATTACTAGTATATCTAAAAATGAGAGTTGTCCATTAATTTCTATTTCATATGTAAATTTTACTAAAGTGAAACGGCTATTTAACGCCGACACAAAGTTTTTTACATCTGTTTCAAACCTGCTCATGAATAGACTGGTAATAAAAGGTGACTAGAAGTTCCCAATTTTAGTATTGCAGTTTTCTCATGTTGCTCGAAAAACATTTTATTGCATCGGAAACAATTTTGCTTCATGAAAATCATCAATATATTCTTTAACAACTTCGACAAAATATTTCACGAGTATATTTTGCCTTCTAAAAGCATTCCTACTAATTGTGCCCATGTCAGGGCTACTACTGTTTCGATTGTAATGGAGATCAGCCGCTAGATGGAGCCTGCCATTTTTGTTGCATCTCGTGGTTTTATAAATCTCGTCATGTACCAAGAATGAACAAGGGCCTCGTCCCAGCTATCTCAGACCTACCTTGCACTGACGAGAGCCAATAGCTCGAAACTGCACTCTGCAAGTGATGTGGAGTGGCTGGCACGAGAGCTCCTTTGATTAGGAAGTAGTCTTTCGGCTGATGTCTGTTGCAATCGAAATTTTAGGGTTTTGTGGCAATACATAGTTATTGCACTTAACGCGGCCAGGCTTGTAATTCGTAATTCAGCACTCGGCGGGGCATTAGTCCGGAGACTAGCTGTTAGTTGCAGTCTGGTTTTTATTCCTTATATATTTAAGGAAGCGGATAGAGGAGTTCGACAAAATATTTCACTAGTAAAAAAAAATAGCTATTTTGTGCGATTAATTAAATATCTCATATCCATTTTGTAAAAAATGGCCTGAGTTTAAAGTCATTTTCATGTTAATTAGTAGTCAAGTCAATGAAGCCTAAAAATCGTCAAAACCTCCTAATTCTCAGCAACACCTTTATCATTCTTTTTTAAAATGCGTCTTTTTTAATATTAGAAACATTCCAAGTAGCGCAAATAATTATTTATATTACTACGGGAGCCATAGTTGCCAACCCTACTGTTTTTTCAGTAGATCTACTGTTTTTTTGTTTTCTTCCCAGTTTTTAGTCCGACCTGCTAAATCTACAGTTTTTTTTTGCATATGGATCAATTATTTTATTAAGGTAGGTATTACCTGAATTTTTTAAAGTCCACCAAAAAGGAAAATGCCGCACCTACTGGAATAATTGTAGATCATCCCTGACGAAGTAGATATTTGTTACGAATTTAAACCTAGTGAAGATCATTTGAAAAAACTTAACAAAAACATGTATGACTTAAAAAAATACCTGAAGAAAATGAATCAGATGATGGCATTGAAGACCGAAGGAGAAAAAATAATTAAAGACTATTAAACGCATCTTCACATTATGTTTTGTATTATTGTTTATTTTTAAATAAAGTAGTTATCTGAACTATTTTTTTATGATTTAATCACAGAGTACAGTAACTACACAGAGGCGAAAGCAAGCCTTCCCGCCAAAACCAAATTTGCATACGCATCGCCATTTTTTGAATGGTACATCAATCAACATCACTTTTGCGTTGACACTGTTGACGTTTATCGTTTTAAGTTTGGATTTGTAAGTTTTATTTCCACTAATTTTTGGAGGTTGAAAACATTAGCCGATAATTAAATTTTTTATAAATAAAACCTAGTGCCCAACTCAACTGAAAATAGGCGCCGATTATAAACAATTCAAATGGTAATATTTTTCAGTCCAACTGGAAGTACACTGTTTTCTCAGTGTACCCTTAAAAATAAAGAAAACAGAAATAAATTAAAACCACATTTCTCTCAGTGCAGAAGCAATTGATACTCAAGGTCACAGAGATCAAGCGTGCCGCCAAAGCTTTCGCCTCTGTAGTTACTGTACTCTGTGATTTAATATATAGTAAAAAAAAAACAGTAGATTAACAGTTTTACTAAAATAAATTCCCAGTTTTCTACAGTTTTTTTTGCTTATCTACAGTTTCCTCGTCTAACAGAGTTGGCAACAGTGACGCCCACCCTAACTGTCCGTGCACACCCCCCCCCCCCCCAGATCCTTGGGGACAATGTTTTTTATAAAGATTAAAGTCTAAGGAACAATTTAAGACATGTCTGAAATTGTTCCTTAGGCTTTAATCTTTATGAAAAACATTGTCCCTACATTTACAAAAAAATATATTTAAATTTTTTTCACGATATTTATAAAACATTGAGTTGTTTTTATTGAAAATTTAAGTTAAAAAATGTTTCTCACGGTCGGGTTTGATAATTGTTTATATTGTTTAAACAATAATAACAACTTTTACAGGAAAAATCTATTTTTTTGTTTTTTTCCCGATATTCATGAACCTTGAACCTTTCGTTTTTGACATTTTTGAAGGGCTCGGGGAAGGTGGTCATCGCACTCAAATGCAAACTTATAATGGTGATATCTCAATTCGTTTGTATACCAGAAAAAAAAAATTTCAGTAAAGAAAACCTAAATTTTGTACGCATTTTTTACGTATATTTTTTAGAAATTTCAAAAATCATTTCAAATTCGAATCTAACTTTTTTTTTCAAATATAGGCATCCTAAACCGATCAAATTTCTAGAACAAATTGTAAATGGGTTATAGTAGAAGAGCTGGCAAACATGGTGAACGATAAGATTCAAAATTTTCACTAATAGCAGTCCATTCTTTGGTCTTTGGATATGTCAAAACCGATCGTCTGCCGTTTCAAAGTGGCAGCATTAACTTAGGGGGGGTGTATTCAAAAGGGTTTAGTGAACCATATTGTCAAGAAAAATTTTTGCAGGGGTAGCTAATATAGTTAGTCTAGACGGCATTTCTACCCAGGCAGACGATTTTTCTGGTAGCATTATCATAGCAGACGCAACTCAAAATGGCAAAAAATCACATTTCGGTGAACTATTTTGTTCAAAAATAATTTTCGCGTCCTTCGATTTGCCTACTCATGGTTTAATAAATAACGAATTGGCAGACGACAAAATCGGTAGCATCGCCTTAGCAGACGCTGTCAAAGTGACAGATCCGGTTTTGATGAACGCCATTTATCAAGAAAAATTGTGTAATGAATGATAAATACAACAACTCAAGATTATATTCTCGCCCAGGCAGTCAATTTTTTTCGTAACTATGTGTATGGCAGACGCCTGTCAAAGTGGCAAAAATCACGTTTCGGTGAAGTATAGTGGTCAAAAATAATTTTTGCGTCCTTCGATTCGTCTATCTATGGTACAATAAATAACGAATCAGCAGACGAAAAAATCGGTAGCATTTTCCTAGCAGACGCTGTCAAAGTGAAAAATTTTAATTTTTTTTTCTATATAAATAGGTTTAGAATGTTTCGACGAAATTTTAAGTTTGAATAACAAAAATCTGCCTGTAGGACGGTTATCTATTATAAAGTCATACAAGTTGTCTGCCAGAATTTTGATACTTCAAACTATCAGGATGGAGATATATTTAATATCCCGAAGGGTCCATCGATTTTGGGAAACTTTAAAGATGTATTCCCTCGGATTCCATAATTAGTTTCTATGGTACAGGAGCAAAAGCATATTCCATGCAATCTGTAGGTAGCGAGTTAAAAAAAGACCACCTTTTTGTTACTTTTCAAATAATATTTATTTGTTTATTGCGATATTACCATATTGTGATACTACCTTGTAGGTATATAGGCATTTTTATATATCAGAGTTTATGTTTTTTGTTAAGTAAGGATGTTGATTTTTTTTAAAATGAATATTTAAGTTATAAGTTGTTTGTGATATCGTATTTAATCTTCCTTTTGCTAATATAAGTTACTGTTATCAATAAGTCATTTGTACGTTCCTTACAGTATCGCCTTATATGATAGATTGATATTCTTATGGCTATACATATTATTTGTTACTTTTAGATTATTATGTTCTAGGCTTTTTGTTATGTTATTTTTTATTTGTATAGAAGTAATAAATATGTTGTTTAAAGTCAGATTTTTATTTTATTCGCACAGGAAATACGAACGAACTGTCACCGATTTTTTGTATGCAGAAAAATTCTTTGTTTGAAAACTGCTGTCTAAGGAATCACTATTTCCACATACCATCAAAGAGGGTAATTTGATGATGGGACGAAAGTAACGGGGTGGCCGTGGCGGTGGTCGATGGCAAAATGTTTTGATAGTTTTGCTTCTCGTACACACACTTGATCACAATTAATATGGGGTGGGGGTAGCGGCAGTGACTGATGTCAAAAAAAAAATTTGAGACCTTTGGTTCATTTAAATAGTAGGGTGGGGATGGCTGATGCCAACAAATTTTTAAGACCTTGGTTTCTCGTACATACACTAAATGCCAATTTTATTAATTCTTACTTGTTTGCTTTGCCTATTTAACCCTATTTGCCCCCAACCCTTCGACAATACAATCTAGTTCCAGATCTCGTTACAGTACATAGATACACCATGAATCAATATCTTAAACAGTTCCAGAGTAATTGTGCGCACAAAAAAGATTACAGACAGACCTACAGACAGATTTTTGTTGTTCAAACTTAAAATTTCGTCGCAACATTACAAACTTATTTACATAAGAAAAAAAAATTAAAATTTTTAACTTTGACAGCGTCTGCTAGGAAAATGCTACCGATTTTTTCCTCTGCCGATTCGTTATTTATTGTAGATAGACTAATCGAAAGACGCAAAAATTATTTTTGATCACTACAGTTCACCGAAACGTGATTTTTGCTACTTTGACAGGCGTCTGCCATACACATAGCTACGAAAAAAATCGTCTGCCCGGACGAGAATGTAATCTTGACTTATTGTATTTATCATTCCTTACATAATTTTGCTTGATAAATGTCGTTCATTAAAACTTTGACAGCGTCTGCTAGGACGATGCTACCGATTTTTTCGTCTGCCAATTCGTTATTTATTAAACCATAAGTAGACAAATGTAAGGAAGCGAAAATTATTTTTGAACAATATAGTTCACCGAAATGTGATTTATTGCCATTTTGAGTTGAGTCTGCTATGATAATGCTACCAGAAAAAGTCGTCTGCCTAGGTAGAAATGGTGTCTAGACTAACTATATTAATCACCCCTGCAAAAATTTTTCTTGAACAATATGGTTCACTAAAACTTAAAATCACCCCTTTTTGAATACACCTCCCAAGTTAATGCTGCCACTTTGAAACGGCAGACGATCGGTTTTGACATACCCAAAGACCAAAGAATGGACTGCCATCAGTGAAAATTTTGAATCATATCGTTCACCATCACAGGCCCACAAAAAAAAAAAAGTTGTCTGCGCCGGGGTACTGACCATACCTATCTCTTGTATTTTGACCCGCTGAACACGAATCTGACCTTAGTTTTTCCCCTATATGTCAGGTTTTTTTTTAACAGCAAATAAATATATAAATATTACGATTCAACAGAATTTTTTTTGCTGTTAAAAAAAAACCGGACGTGTTGGGGAAAAACTAAGGTCAGATTCGTATTCAGCGGCTCAAAATACAAGGGATAGGTGTAGTCAGTACCCTCGCGCAGACCACTTTTTTTGGTTGCCACTGTGCCACACTCAGTGTGGCACAATCTCACACAAAAAAAGTCATCTGCGCGGGGGTACTGACCACACCTATCCCTTGTATTTTGAGCCGCTGAACACGAATCTGATCTTAGTTTTTCCCCAGCACGTCAGGTTTTTCTTTTAACAGCAAATAAATATATAAATATTAGACTTTTTTGCTATAAAAAAAAACCTGACGTATAGGGGAAAAATTAAGGTCAGATTCGTATTCAGCGGGTCAAAATACAAGGGATAGGTATGGCCAATACCCCGGCGCAGACAACTTTTCTTTTTTGTGGGCCTGTGTAATGTTTGCCAGCTCTCCTACTATTACGTTCAATTTCAGTTCTTGCGGTGAAGCCATTGGTTTCGTTGCTGATTTTTTCTCCGAAAAAAATAGACAACCATTTTATTTTCATCATAACTCCGCTAGTTTTTATACTAACGACTTTTACCATAGTTCATTTTAAAGGTCTTTTCAAGTACATTTTTAAAAGTACTTATATGTTTTCCTCCGAAAATTTTCCGTTTTTCCGTTATTTAACGTTGAAAGGATCGAATTCAGTTTTCGGCGAACAAAAAAGTCACCTTCAACCAGCCATAACTCGGTCGTATTGCATCTACCGAAATAAAAAATCATTCGATTTGTTATTTTATAGGCTTCATTTTTGTTTATAATAATTTTTTTTGTAAAACGTACAGTTTTCGAGTTATTAGTGAAAAATCGTTCTAAAACATGCATTTTTTAGATGAAACGTCAACATTTTCAATCAAGAATAACTCAAAAAGTATTGACTCATCGAAAAAATCTCATAGAACATTTATTGCTTCGAATTCATTCCTTTATACTCTCTGCAGTTACTTTGAACATAATAATTTCCACCCCCAGGGTAGAAGCACACATCGGCACTATATAACTTTTATTCCTTGAGCCATTCCCTAATTACTTTCCAAATTTCACGTCAATCGGTTTTATCCGAAGAATTCTGAGCGAAAAACCTTTAAGCACTGGACTAAATTAACTTTTTCATGAATATCGGGAAAAAACATAAAAAAAACAGATTTTTCCTGTAAAAGTTGTTATTATTGTTTAAACAATATAAATTATTATCAACCCTGACTGTGAGAAACATTTTTTAACTTAAATTTTCAATAAAAACAACTCAATGTTTTATAAATATCCCGAAAAAGTATTTTTAAGATATATTTTTTTGTAAATATTGTTATTATTGTTTAAACAATATAAATAATTATTTGCGCCACTTGGGATGTTTCTGATTTTGAATGATATTAAAAAAGACACATTTTAAAAAAAGAATGATCAAAATCGGAGCTGTTGCTGAGAATTAAGGAGTGAAAACTTCCATTGACTCGACTATAGAGTTACCGTTTCAAGGTATACATGTATTTCCAAAACATCTCCTCAACAATTTTGTTTTCGATTTCACAGAAAAAATGTTTATTATAGCGAATTGCTCGTATGAATTTATTTCTAACGAAAAGTTTCGAGGAAGCGTGCTGGCGCCGCGTAGATAAATTGTATCTTGAAACACATTTCGATTAGCAGCAGATACAAATATAATTCAATCAAAAACAACCTTGAATATAATTCAGAAGGATCTGCGATAAACTGTTTATTGTTATTTAATTTATTCAAAATATGTTTAGAACCTTAGATAAAATTGATTTATGTTACAGATAATGCCATAATGCCAGATTATTAATAAATTATTTAAAGTAGAAAAAACAATTTTGTTTACGAATTAAATACAGTAGAACACGGAACTATTTGATGTATTAGTATAAAAAATACATTTATTTATGCAATATTTTAATCATAATTTTATTACAGTTTGATTGTAATTTATACTGTATTTAATCATTGTAATTAGTTAATTATGTGTGTAAATTATGATGATGTTTTAAATAGCCAAATGAATGGATACGAAAATAAACTGATTTGAATAATTAGATGTGAAGATGGTTTGTATAACAAACATTACACTTGTGTACAGTGTCACAAAAAATCTGCATTATACGGATTTGATTTACTGTTAGACTAAAAAAAAGAATGTAAGTTAGCGAATATTCTCATTAGCGTTAAATGCACATAATAAGATGAACGCATTATTTCGGGTTAAGGAATTAAGGTTAGTGAAGTTACTTCCACTGGATGTAGAACGACATTTTTTTTTTAATTTTAATTGTTCAGATAGGCTTAGAATGTCATGAAACGTCAGGATTTTAAGTTAGAGCGAAAAAAAATCTTTCCGTCTGTCTGTAACTTTTTTTTGTGCGCACGATTATTCTGAAACCGTTTAAGGTATTGATTTGAAATTTGGTATACGTATGTATTTTAACGTGATTTGGATATATGGATTATATTTTCATCTTATTCCGTTGGAAGGTTGGTGGGTAAATTGGGGTAAACAGATAAATCAAGCAGGTAAGAGTTTAAGTCTAAGATCCGGCATAAGAAGTTAATATTATCATCTGTTATTCAGATAAGAAATAGTTTATATAAAAGATAACATGTAGGCTAATAGATCGCGACTAGGTTGCCTAGACATATCTTGACCCCCATGACATTTAATTTTAAAAAAATGTTGTGAGGCGAAATCGAAATTTTGTCTTTAAACGTATATAGCAGCGAAACCATTAATCCTACAGGAATTTTTCAACAAAGCAAATTTATCATTTTATAATCGTTCTAATAGATCCTTACCAGTTTTTACCTAGAACCAACGTTTATCTAGATATTCGCAAGAGATGAGAAAAAACACGTTTCCTTGGAAAATGTAAAGGAGAGGTATCGATAAGCTAAGAAAATTGACCCCAATATATGATAAAAAATTTAACTATATTTTTTTATATTTCTCATTATTTTAGTAAAATACAGGACACTAACTTAACGCTACAATAAATTGAAAGTAAAAATGACTACGTTTTCTTCATGAGAAAAATCGACAAACTGAGGTCAAAATGGCTTTCTTTGGGAAATTGTACCCTTTTTTTTTACTATATCGAGATTTTTTAGACATGAGCGCATTTTTTTAGCATGGTGACTTTTTTACATATTGTTCTTTAGACGTCCACAAATATAAAAATATAAAAGTTAAACTGCTAAAAAAATGCGCTCGTCTAAAAAAACTCGATATAGTAAAAAAAAGGGTACAATTTTCCAAAAAAAACCATTTCGACCCCAGTTTGTCGATTTTTCTCGTGAAGAAAACGTAGTCATTTTTACTTTTAATTTATTGTAGCGTTAAGTTAGTGTCCTGTATTTTACTAAAATAATGAGAAA
This sequence comes from Rutpela maculata, assembly GCA_936432065.2. Classification (NCBI taxonomy): domain Eukaryota; kingdom Metazoa; phylum Arthropoda; class Insecta; order Coleoptera; family Cerambycidae; genus Rutpela; species Rutpela maculata. The sequence goes on from OW386288.2 coordinate 169,790,418, forward strand.
TATAAAAAAAATTTAGTTAAATTTTTTGTCATATTGGGGTCAATTTTCTTAGCTTATGGATACCCCTCCTTTCCGGTTGTATCGCTCCTAGCGTCTTTATTTTTTATCGTAGGACAAAAAATAAAAGATAGCGCGACTGTTGTAACGGGTTTTTGAAGTAAAATTTTACACGTCTGTATCCTTTACCTCTTTGCAAATTTGCATTAACAAAGGATTTTTTAAAACATATCTGACGGAATCGGGACGGGTGCAGGTCGATTTAGAATTGAATTCTACGTCTGTTAGGTTATCTTTCGTTGTTGTATTATTTATGGTTGATCAGTTATCAACAGAGGAAGGTCTATTTCTTTTTTAGCGACGGAAAGAAATGGGCGAAAGACACTCTTCTAACACAAAATCGCGATCGAGAAACGTCAAACGAAAAATGCCAAAAATGTCAATTTTGATTCGTTCGTGTCGGGCCGAATTTTTGAATTTCGGCGTACAATTTAAGATGCGGATCAACTATAAGTCTTCCTCTTTCTTATCGACATGGTACTGGCGTCGCGGTATCGTATTTTTGAAAATATGAGTATATTTAGATGTCGGGTTTTCGACGAAAATTTCCCTTCGGATGGCCCATCTCTGAAAACGGTTTTTCGCCCGTAACTCGGAATCCGCGAGAGATAGCTCAAAGGAAAACTACATAACATGAGCAACGTTTTGCAGCTTTCCAAATTTTACTGTGGCTCTTGGTTTGGGCTCGGAGGGCCTTTTAATATGGTGGTGTCCTGCGCTTTTTTGCTTAAAACGTCCATAACTCCTAAACGGTGGCTCCTACGGCAAAAAGCTATAACCTAACGAATTTGTAGAGAATTTAATAATAGGCCAGTAGTGTAAAACCAAAATATTAGACGAATCGAAAATAATTGCTACAAAAGGTTTAATACCCATGAATCATTAAACTAGAAAAGAACTTGTGAAAACTAGTGAAAAACTATAATTATTCGAGTCAGGTTTCATATTTGCTAAGCAAATAGTAAAGGTAGCGATGCTTGGACTTTCTATATCGCTTTTATTTTAGTTAGAATCAACGACCAAACCCATAGACTCCACATCAGTTAGGTTCCTCTTCGGCGGGCCTTTGATGTGATAATCTCTAACAGCCAGTTATAAAGATCTAGAGGGCCACAGATGGAAAGAGTACACTGGGTGAATTTCTGATAAATGACCTTTTACGCCTTGAATGCGAACGAATGCGCTTACCTCCAAACCAAGCTGTCACATAGAGGAATGGGAAGATCCTAGGATTCTTTAGAAGCTTAGGATTGGATATAGATCAAGGGTGTTCACAGAAGATCTTATAGGTCGAGGTAAAGAGAGACGTGACCTACCTGTAATGCAAGCGCGGGTTTATGGGGGGGGACGTGGTAATTACCTCCTCCAAGATTCTGTAAACCAACTTTCTCCCCCCCGCTCATCAAAAAAAAATTGGGACGAAAAAAATTTTTTTTCGGATTTCTCTCCCGCTCATCAAAAAAATCAAAAAATTTTGGGACGAAAAAATTTTTTTCGAATTTCTCCCCCCGCTCATCAAAAAAAATTTTTTCGGATTAGGATTAGGTATTAAGAAAATTATATAATAGAAGGCCCCCTCAACAATTTTTTGCCCTGAGGTCCCATGACGTCTAGTTACGCCTCTGTGTATTTAGTTGTGTTTATAAATTTTGTTTGTGATTTTCTCCCCCCCCCCCTCGCTCATAAATTTCAATTTTCGAGGAAAAACATTTTTGTTATTTTCAGCACGCGGCTGTGTCCCCCCCGCCCCCCAAGCTCAAGGTCCAGATCCGCTCTTGCTGCAATGTGTAATGTGAATAATTCTGAACATCTTTCAAAATATCCATCTGTCAGTCCGTCACATTCCTGGTAGTCTCAGTCGATCAGTATAAAAATTATGAAGCATTTGAAAAAAAATGCACATAAAGTGTTGTAACCTTTGATCAAATTCTACACACACAAATTAATAAAAAAAAAATACTGCATAGCATACTTACGAATGACTCACCCATAAAAGTTGCATCGTCAAAGATGATTAAAATTGCAAGTGTAGCAGTTATAGATAAAAAGTTAATTTATTTTAATAAAATTGCCAACGGTATACTACAGAATGCTTAACAATTATATAAAACATTCAATAATCCGACGAAGTATACAATGTTTACATCTAGTTATTATTCGTCAAACATTTATTAAGTATAGCAATGTTTCTATAACGCTTAGTGCACTCAACACAAAAGACACCTTGTTATTACTTAATAAGTCCTGTGTGGCTACTGTAGGATAGTAGAATCGATTTAACAAATTTCGGTTGCAAAACACCTTGTTCGATTAGAATAATTATTAGGTGTAAATTGTATAGACCTCTTGCAGTTGCACTGTGTGGCGTAACGCCTATTCAACGTCTATACATTTTCAGTCTGTAGCAATGCACAAACGCAAAGTATATGTATACGACACCTGCCTGGAAGTCACGATTATGATAGTACTAAATCGACATGTACCTGAAGTTTCGAACGTTCACTTGAACGAATTTTAGATGAAAAAGAAAAGTTAATATAAAAACCACACATCATTCTAGTCCAGTGGCGCAGCCAGAAAATTCATCTGGGGGGGGGCAATAGGACCGGCCTCCCCAGAGGATGAGGAAAATTTTTCAGAAAATGGTTGAAAACGGATGTGTATGTAGATTCCTCTATTAGATAATATTTTCATTAATTACAAAATATTTATTTCAAGGGATAATTTAGATACTGCTTTGTACTGCTTCTTTATTTTTTGGCTCATGGAAGACGGCTTGGGGGGGGGCCCGGGCCCCATGGCTCCCCCCCTGGCTGCGCCCATGTTCTAGTCGTAAACACTTCATTGCCTCATTTGCTGACAATAATATCCATAGTACTTAAGTTTTTACACCTAAATCGAAGTATGGTTTTTATTAATTCTTCTTTTTCATATGAAATTCGTTCAGGTCAACGTTCGAAACTTCAAGTACATAAATCGACAACTATTTGAAATAATCTTAGAAGGTATATGAAAGAGGTACATATATTTTTGAAGAAAAATGATAGTGTGAGAAAATACACTTACAATGATTGTATGGAAAAACACAATCTTGTGTAGTTATTTTAAGCAAAAACAAACGTATCCTGTAAAGCGTTGGGTAGAACGTATGAAATATTGCGTAAACTTTAAAAAAATAACCAAAACAAAAGTTGGAATGAATTTAGCGAATTGGATGCGTGTGTTCTATTTTTTCAGAAAAGGAACAGTTCTTAAGAACAAAATAAAAAACAAAAATACAGAGAACAAAATCAGTAGTCCTAGCGCGGCGAACGAAACGGTTAAAAATCCATAATGTAGTATATGAACACTGTGCCTAAGATTTCTTAAACTGTTGTAGTCAAAATTGCTACTTCCGATTGGATTTTTTTTCTTTACGTGATCGACTATGCAAACCAAACTTATACAGAAGATTGTGGATGGTCAGTAGTTCAATAAAAACATGGTGTGTCCCGCTGTAACTCCCGCATACCACCATGAAAAAGTAGTTTTTGGTTGACTTACATACGCCATTTCTTGTCAGAACATTTTTATGCCATTAGAACACTTTAACCGTTTTCTATCCAACTACAATAGTGTGGCACACCGAATTACTTTACAAGAGCTCCTGCTAGTCGTGAATTATCACTTTCTCGATATATGCACTCAAAGAAATACTATGAGTAAATTCAACAAAAAAAATGGTTAACTAACAATATCGTTAATTTTGTTAAACCAAACTATATTGATGGTATTTTTAAACAAGAGGTGATTGTTATTTTAATTAATAAAAAGTTGTCGTACAACAAAACAAACATTAACTTAAAAAATAGATGGATAAGACTATTATTTTGTTCGTCTGACTATTATTTTGTTGAATTCTGTCAAATTAAACTAGATAATAGTATATTTTATTTTTAACTATTATCGAATTGTAATTCTAACCAGTATTAGTTCGCTGTATTATTGTACTTGGTAGACAAACCAATATTATTGTCGTCTTCTAGAAGTTCTAAAAGAATTACCATAAAATTTGCTTGCTTACCACGTAGTCTATTACAGAAATTATTCCCAGATGACGCCACATACAAATTACTGACAATAATCAATCATGCATTATCTTATACTCTTATGATTTTATAGAAAATTAATAATATGATTGCAATGTTCAAGTTCTCTCAGGGATCATCGATATATTCGGATGGATCTTATAAACGATCTCTAATCTTTGGTTTGGATGGTCTGATGTCTCAATACTGAGATTTTGGCTAACCAAAAAAAACTTCATCATACAATAAAGTGTAGATCAACCTAAAAATTAGTTGGTGAACAAAAAACAAAGTCGTTGTGCTATTTAATTGTAGACCAAATTGAAAATGGTTAGTGAACATAAAAAAATGTCATTGTACTATTTAATTTGTTACAAGAAGCTATTAAGACTATTAAACTACTATTTGTTTACGAAAACAAATAAAGTTGTATGACTATTCTTTTCTGATTGATTTAACTATGAAACTAGATAGGCGCGATTTCATATGCTCTTTTTGGTTGAATTTACCTATCATTTTCTTTGAGTGTGATGAATGATAACGGTGTAATGAGTATGTTGACTAATTTTTTGCATAAAAATATGGTGTGCCTCACTCCATTTTGTCGCTACCTTCCCGAGCAACAATTCTACGTCTTACTGACGTTGAGAGCCTGACGTCGGTATTTAACGTAGTCGCCACGTTATTTCAACCCACATACGCACTAATTTGGAGAGTGAAATTAAAGTTGGTTCGACATCGGAATCCACCCCGATTTAATTTTAATTGAAGCAGTAATATTATACTAATAATTACAACACACAACCACAAGTAAGACAGTGGAACCTTACTTCAACTGTTTATGGAGATACATACTGTTTTATAGTTCACATATGGAATAACGTAATACTACTAATAACTCTTAAACATTTTGGGGTTGGGGGTGAAAAACGGCCCAATATTACAATTCTGACTTCGGATTCGGTTTCAGAGGGTACAAATACGTAAAGATGCACTGGTATGGTCCATAGGACAGGCCATTTTGGGGGAGGGGGGTGTTTTTATGGGGTTGGGGGTGAATAACGAACCAATCTGACAATTCTGACTTCGGATTCGGCTTCAGCGGATTAAAATACATAAGGATACATTGGTATAGTAGTGGGTGGAATAAGCTTAATAATATTTCATTTCCGGATACCAGCAACAAAATTTAGGAGTGAGATATAAAGATATATTCCTTTGTAAATCCGTCGGGAGACACTCTCAGAAGTGACTAAGTCAGCTGTGATGACGTCATCAAAATGGCCGCCGTACTAATTTCTATAGGTTCAAATATCTCAAGAACTAATCAACGGATTTGGATGTACAAAGTCAGTCTCATTTTGAAGATAACATTCTACAAAAACGGTAATAAGCAGTTATTACGTAAAAACATTAGTTTTAATATTATTTGCAAATTAATACAAAATATTTAAATTTTTGTCAATTTGTTTACAAAATTTAAAAAGAACTGTAGATATACTGTAACCTAAACAAAATAACTTAGGGTATTCAATCGACATCCATTCGTGAGCAATGGCCTTCACATGCACACAAAAGAGTACATGTAAGACGTCTTTTACTGCAACAACCCCTTGTACATCGTTATTCCTTGCACTTGCAGGACACTAATTCTTGACAGTGTTAGCTCACATCCGGAAGTGTTGTCCATAGAGGTTTGTATATTAAATCAACTTTTTTCCATCTGGCAAGGATTATATTCCTGACGTTTACTACTCAGGCAATTTTTCCAAATGTTGTATCGAAAAATAGCAAGTGATGCAATAGTGTATCCGCAGTTGGAGGAATATTTTCAATATTTCTACTTCGTTGGGTAAAAAGTGTACTACGCGTCTGGTTAACTGTATAGTTTGTACCAACGATAATCCAGCGATATGTGAAATATTTTCACTCAATTTGCTGCTTATTCCACGCACTATAGTCCGCCGCGCGCCGGACAGACCACTTTTTTTTGTTTTGGGGGTGTTTTTTGGGGTTAGGGGCAGGGTTGGCATATTAAAAACAAAATGTTTTAAAGATGATGTTTAAAACATCGCATCATATTTTAAACAAATGTTTAAAACAAAAAAAAAACAGTTTTTTTCCAACCGGATTCGGTTTCAGTGGGTCCAAATACATAAGGATACACTGGTCTGGTCCGCCAGGCAGACCATTTTTTGGGAGGGCGTTTGTTTGGGGTTGAGGGTGAAAATCGAGCCAATCTGACAATTCTGACTAATATGATTGGTCATTTAGAAGTCAATACAAATGACGAAGTTGGTGTTTAGATGGCAAATTGCCTAAAACCGGCTGATGGTGAGAATACATCCAGAAAAGTGTAAATACCTCCACCTTTAATAGAAACTGTGCAATTTATATGTAATAATTCTGACGTATGGTCAGTATAACGTCAGCTCAACGTCGACCAATTGTGTAATAAGAGCATAACCATATATGGTTAATTACCGAGGTTAAACCAACGTTTTATAACATATCAAATATGACTAGTAATCAACCAACGTCTAACAAACGTTAATTGATGACTAAAGTCAACTTGACAGTTTTTCGACGTTGCTACGACGTTGTCCCGTCGAATTAGCGCCAGTTTTGTGTTTAACTCATCTTCCGACCGCATTTTGCGCTAATGTTGGCGTTGCAATTAGTACAAAAACACTCGGACGTCGGAAAAAGTTACTTGGGTTGGCACAATAATAAAACAATTTTTCATGTTGTTTTATAGTGTTCCTTTTTCAAGGGTGTCTGACTATTCAGAATTGGTCGGAACTATACAGCATACCTTTTAAAAGGTGTAAAGTTTGTGGTTTGGAGCTCTCGTTTATAGACCGATCCTGTTAAGCGGCTATGAATACGTCATGCGCGCGCATTCTTGTGGCGATAGTTCGACGATTGCTTAAATTCCTTAAATCCACATAAACTTTTCTCCCACATTTCACAAATTTGGAATTGTACGTTACTTAATAATGTTATTTAACAAGTATATTATTGCACACTGTCGTACGTTCAATGCGTATCTGGGATACAGAGGCAGCCAGTTGCCACAAGAATGCGCACAACGTACCACGCACTAGTTATTGTCTCACTCAACGCACATTAGGCTGTATATATCTCGCTCGCTTGCCCTAACTGGATAGGTCTATTTGACAGCTGTCAGATAGGGTCGTAGTGAAGATAGATTTACGCACACTGCAGTATTTTAGAATAATGTTTATATTATGTTAGAGAAATATTTTATTGCTGCGTGGAAATACATTATTATATTGTAATTTGTTTTTGATCTTATAAAATAAACGCTCCAATCAACACTTGTTCAATATTTGACCTATTTATTGCTTTTCACCATAATTGTTATCCAATAATATGTAAACATAAACTACATACACATAAATTAGTCAAAAATAATATATAAATCACTATACGTCATAGCTAGGAAGCTGGTGGCAGTTTGTGAATGATTTTATTGTGTGGCTGAAGTTGAAAAGTATAAAGACGTCATAGTAAAAAGCCGGAATTTCAGTCATTACGGCGTTGCTGAGTTTTTAATTAACAACTAATTAAAAATGCAATAAAAGAAACGATGATTTTATTGTGTCAGCCACTTGTTTTAAACGTTGCTTGTCAATATAATAATAATAATAATAAAATAATAATAAAACGTCTTTATTCATTACAAAGAAAATATAAAAAATTAATTACATTTTTATATAATCGAATGAATTGGCGAAGTTTCACCCAAAATGGGCGCTTTTAAACTTAACCAGAGAACTAAATAACAAACAAAGACAATAAGCAAAATTCACTACAATGAGTGTTATATAACTACAATATGATTCGAAACATAATTTACTTTAAACTACAAATCAAAATAAATATATAATAAGAATATACAAGTATACATATATACACGCATATACACACTTAAACAAATAATAAACAAATAATCCTTAATCAACGTCCCTATATGCATTGCCAGATCTGAATATTATTATAAGTGTGTTTGTAATAACAAATGAGCTTTCAATTTTTTCTTAAAAGCGAGTAGTTATAGAATGCTAGAGAGAGCATTATATAATTTACAGGAATTGTAAGTAAATGAACGTTTAAATGCCACAGATTTATGTTTAGGCATTACTAGGAGTTTGGAATTCCGGGTGGAGAAGTTGTGTACAGATTCGAATTTTAATAATTTGTTATATAGGTATTGAGGTTCTTTTTTTACTAAAGTTTTATGAGTTAAATTTATGAGATGGAGTTTACGTAAGTCTTCTAGTTTTAATTTTTCCATTTCATGAATTTTATAGCTTATACGTTCGTACGGATACCAAAGGCAAATCTGAAACACGAATTTTGAATCTTCTGCAATCTGTTGCTGTCATTAGCTAACAGCGCAAGTCCGTAGACACAGTCATAATAAGACAGCTTGGAAATAATTAGGAATTCGCACAATTCTAATTTTTACTTTGAACTCATGACATCTCTGTGGGGAAAAAGTTGTCTCAGGGTATTATAAGAAGATTGACATAATTGATTAACGTGCATAGTGAATCTTAAATCTGGGCCCATCCACAAACCTAAGTTCTTAACCCCAGTTTTGACTGGCAAAAATTCTCCACCAATATGTATTTTAATGCTGGCCAACGCAAATACTCTTATTTTTTGGACCGAAAAATATCACAGACGATTTACTTGCATTAAGCTTTAAATTATGAGCAGTTGATATGTCAACTAGAGATTCCAATTCTGTGTTTAGTAAAGAAGATACGTTGTTTTGTTTAGGTTCAAACGAAAAATAGACTTGAGTATCGTCAGCATAATGATGAATACGGTATTTTTTTGCAACAAGGTGAAAGTCTGAAATATATATAGAAAACAGCAGAGGTCCGAGTATGGATCCCTGTGGTACCCCCTGTGTTAACAGCAGAGGCTCTGAATACTCTAAATTATATAATACTCTCTGGGATCTCCCACTTAGATAATTTTGAAGTAAAGTAATTGATTGCTCGTTAAATCCATAGTATTTAAGTTTATCACAAAATAAAATGGGATCCATCGTATCGAACGCCTTGCTGTAGGCTAATAATATCAGACAACTAACTTTACTTTCATCAGAAGCTCGCAATAAGTCATCCACAATTGTTGTAAGTGCGGTTGTCATACTGTACTCTAAACCCAGACTGAACATTAGGAATAATTTTGTTTTCAAAAACATATTTGCTAATTTGCCTATGCATGATTTTTTCCAAAACATTAGACAACATCGGTAACAAGTTGATCGGTCTTAACTGTGATATATCTACTGGGTTTAATGTTTTTGCAAGAGGAATGACATATGCTAGTTTCCATGCATCGGGGAAGGTAGAGGAGTTAAGAAACTATTTATGATATAGGTAAGGTGATCGATTAGAAAAGTTGAAACTATTTTGAACATTCTAAGAGATATCAAATCAGAGCCTACCGCATTACTTTTCAAGGTATTAAAGCAATTAAGAACTTGGTGCCTATCAACAGGAGTAAATCTAAAGGTGATGTTCGGATTCATTTTAGAGTTATTATATTTTTCTAGGAACTTTAATTGTTTGTTAGTTTTGACATTTATATGACATTGATGCAGTCAGCTGAAATCTGTCTGCGTTTTTTTTTCAATTTAATTTCTTTTTTATTAGTTTATGATATACTAAAAATTAAGTGAATTTATTATGGTCGGTGTGCGTTATATCATAAGTTTCGCAAAGTGATAAGATACTATAAAACAAACTTCAGTCACCTGTGTACTGCTGCGTTTAAAGGGGGTAAATTTTCAAAAATGAGGTAATAAAACGCTTTTATATTATTTTATCGTATCAGCCACTTTGCAGGAAACTTTATTTATAAAAATAGTGGCTGAAATCCGCTATTTTGATTTTTCATTGGCTGACGTTTCTTTATAATTACACAGACCGACAAAAAAAGGGGGGCTGTTCTTTTGATCAGAACGGTCTTATCCTATGTTTTTTGACATGCTGAAACCGATTCTGATATTTAAAAAAATCTACCGCATCAGTTGTCTACCACCCCTTTTAGCCTCTAAAAAGGTGGAAAAAGAAAATCTTATTCTAAGGCTCTGATCAGACTTTTCTGAAGTATTTTGACGCGCTGAACCCAATTTTGGATAAAAAAAAAATTTCTATCGCGTCAGTTTCCCTCTACAATCCCCTTTTATCTCCTAGAGGTAGCAGAGGGAAACTGACACGATAGAAATTTTTTTGCCCAAAGTTACCTTCAGCACATCAAAATACTTCAGAAAAGTTAGATCAGACCTTAGGACCAGCCCCTTTTTTTTGCCCCTTTTAGGGAAAAAAGGGGTGGTATTAGTATAATTGTTTCTTGTCGAAAATTGGCTCCAGCACGTCAAAATATTTCAGAAAAGTTACATCAGAACTAGGGATTGCAATTTACCGGAAGTTTTAATAACCGGTAAATCGGTAAATAAAAATGTAAATAACCGGTTAACCGGTATTTACCGGTAATTTTTAGAATGAATGATTAGGGTGGCGAAAATGGCAATTGTCTTTTTCCATGTACATTATTTAAATTTAACAAAAAACATTTTTATATACGTATAATTAATATAATTAGGCTTTGAGAAACATATTTTTTCCAAATTGAAATTCGCTTACAGTCGATTGAAAAAATTATACAGTTTTGCGAAAGACATATCTAGAGAGTGTAAATCAAAATTTTGTGATTCACTCGTATTATCTTTAGTTGATTATGGTGATGTTGTATATGGAAAGTTATCGGCGACAGCAAAAAAGAAAATTCAAAAACTTCAAAATTCATGTATGCGTTATATTTACAGTATCCTATATAGACAACATATATCACCACATCTAAATAAACATAGCATATTGAACATGGAAAACCGCAGACGTTTACACATGCTCACACTTATTGGCGAATAATTCATAATGACGAACCTCAGTACTTAAGAAATAAGTTAATTTCACGAGATCACTTGCATAATACAAGATACAAAATTTTTTGGTGCCTCAGCATGAAACTGCGATTTTTCAAAGATCATTTACGTATTTTGCATCTCATGTTTGGAATGAACTTCCAAATGAATATAAAAAATATAAATAAAAATATTTTTATTAAAGTTGTCAAAAATTACATTTTGGCTGATCAGAAGCAGGAGACTTGATACTGCGTTGTGGATGCGCGTATATTTCTTTTTCTTTTTCCGATATAATTTTATTTATTTTTAACCTTTTTGCTTCGCTTCGCGGGGTCTGCCCGTTCCCCTTGTCTGCTCGCATGTCTGAGTGCTGCTGTTGTTATTATTGTTATTATTATTATAAAATATAACATTTGTTAGATTATTACAATTCATTACTGAATATTAACAAATAAAATAATTATTATTTTTTTCTTGAAATTTTAGATTTATATGTATTTATATTTTTTTATAATCTTTTTATAATCTTAGATTTAGCTTATTTGTATTTGGGCAAATGGAAGAAGAGCTTTACAGTTCTATTTGTACCATTTTTACTTTGAGTAAAATAAATGTATTATTATTATTATTATTATTACAATGAACAAACAAAAGGTTTTTTTATCAAAAGGAAAAAATATAAATGAAATAAATTTAAATAAATAATTATTCTGTAAATAACAAAAATTACAAACATAAACTCAAATAGGGCATTTACTAAATCTAAAATACAATATTTTTTTAAAATAGCTCGTTAAAAGGGCTAGTTTTTCAAAGCTGTATCTATTTGTACATAGAATACCACCGACTGAAAATGCCCTTCCTCTATCGATATTGGTAGGTCGATAAGTTAATAAGAATTGGTAATAACATTCTTCTAAATGTTTTCCAGGGATATTTGAGGCAGTGAAATATTCAATTTCCTGTCGCAAGATATTGTCAATGTCTCTCTTACTTGTATTTCTTAGGGCTTGGTGTTTGGGTTTTACTTTTTATAATATTATTTATTTATTGTTAAAAGTGCTCAGTGTTGGGACAGTCACTCTATATTTAGTGAATACTAGTCACTGACATAAATAGAAACGTTGAATACGTGACGTATCGTAAGTTCAGAATTTACCGAAATAACCGGTAACAAATTAAAATAACCGGTAATTATCGTCATGTGTTTTTTGTCCTGTTTACCGATTAACCGGTAATGCAATCCCTAATCAGAACCTTAGAAGAAGACCTTTTTTTTTGCCCTTTTTAGGGGATGAATGGAGTGATAGACAAAAACTGAGGGGGTAGATTTTTTTTAATATCAGAATAGGTTTCAACATGTTTCAACATGTCAAGAAACAAAAAAAAAATGATCTCTGTATCTCTTTAAACATACAATAAAAATGTATATACAAAAAATGTAGGAAATTTTGTCCTCTTCAATTTTGTCTTGAATATTTTTATCGTAGGATCAAGCCTTGCCGAATTATTTTGAAAAACAATTTTTTGCACCTTTGGGCTCATTTAGCACTTTTTTTTATTTGATTATCTGAAAGATCTTATCATTTTAAGCCCCTGTGCAAAAAACTAGAATTTTGTGAGACCTATAAATCGTCTAAAAAAAATCATAAAAATGGACGGCACCCGCGGTCGAGTATCGGCCGTGACGTCACTTGATAGGAACCCGCTAGCTGCAGCGCGTTATTATAGTTTCACAATATTACAAATCGTTAACTTAGGCTGCTTTCATACGAGGCAACTAGTGGCGGCAATCAGTGGCCGCCACTTCTAGTAAAGCATTATCGTAAATGAGCGCTTTCACAAGTGGCAACTGCAGTGGCGACAACTGATATCAGTGGCGGGTAGTTGCTCACTCACGCAACTGGTGGCCGATCATCACAGTGGCCGCTACCGTAATTTGGGTATTGTTTTAAATGCAAGCGTTCACACGTTTTAACTTGTTGCTTCCACATTTAGTAAATTTTATATTAAAACCAAAATATTATCAATATTGCTTTGCAAGACATGGTGAATAGACGTCGTTTCATGATTTTTTACAATGACTGTAAAACAATTATTTTCTAAGGTGGTTGACGCAAAAGTGAATACAGAGGACTTAACAAACACAAATCGTTAAATAATGTAAAATATAGACCTTTATCCACTCTTGTTGATAGCATAGGATGCATTTGCATTTGTCTTTACCTTCGCTTTTTCTTCTTGACTAGCAAAATAAGAATTCAACTGTCCAAGTACATTTTCCTCTATCCTTGGCGAAGAAATCAGCCGTAAAAGAGAGGGGGGGAAACTAGTTGCCTGCAAGTTGACCGTATCGCCACCAAAGAGTGGCGGCCACTGATTGCCACCACTAGTTGCCTCGTATGAAAGTAGCCTTAAGCAGTGTGTCTTGAAACGTATGCGTATTTGTGAAGAATTCCAGTTTATCACCTATTTTCGCCGATTTATATTACTATCCTCTGACGTCAAGATGTTGGTCGCACCGTGGTCTTTAAAAGTCGTATATTTCGAAAACCACATATCGGATTCATCTGAAATTTTCAATATCGTCTAATTTTAAGTAATACTTTATCCACAAGAAGTAACAACTACTAAATGAAATTCATTAAATGAGCCCATTCAAGATGGCGGCCCGCGCCTCCCCCCCCCCCCCCCCAAGGTTGAAAACTTGTATTTTTTATCAAGGTCTCGATTTGAACAACATATATCAGAATCATTACTACTCCACTTTTTGCAGGGCAAAATCTCCCACTGGTTGGACTATTTTCTTACTTTGACATTTTTCGTAGAGTAAATTGGGAATATTTCTGAAAATCTGCAACGTACATGTCAGCCGATGTTTTATGGATATAAAAACTAACAAATTAAAACCAATGCGAAGTACAATGAAAAGACTTAATGGCGCCTTCTTCTTTGCAAGTTAACAATTAGTTTTATAAAAAAATCAGAGTCGATTTCAGCCAACCATTTTTTTATTTATATTTTTGATAAATAAACAGTTTTATTGCAATGGCTGAAACAATATGATAATATAGGAGCGTTTTTTTTGCGAATTTGAAATTCATTTATTTAAAAAATCAGCAGCAACTAAACTCAACTAAACTAAAACTGTTCTAATCGACCTGTTATATCAATACCTTCATTCCATATTATTGTTAATTACAATGAAATCATATACCGTATTACCATCAGCTCCCTAGCTATCAAGGTCGTGTAGGTGGAGAGAAAGACCAAAATGTCATGACTTGGGAATGAGATAATCGTGTCTTTACTGGATCTAGCATTATTTTGCCCAAAAGCAGCATTTGTACGTAACAAATAAAAAGTGCTGACATGTGCACGTGTCGTTATTTTTTTTTTATGATAATTATAAAAAAGATTATTCAGAATCCAGGAACGATATTATATGTATTTGATTAAATCAAATAGTTATAAGTGAACTATTTTAAAAATCTATAATTTTTTATATCAAACCAATCAAACGATTTAAAGAATGTTAACCAGTGTAATAAAATGTAAATCGTAGTGTTGAACATCGCTTCATTATTAAATTCTTCTACTAATTATCAGCATAATTACTATGTGGAGAAAACAAAAATTTGAAGCATGTAGTGGAAAATATTCGTGTTCATTTATTGACGAATACAACCAAGTTATTTCAAACTTTCTTAATTATTATAAACAGTGCGTAGGAAGTACTTTGTTGGATTGTTTTAAATATTATTTATAATGTGTATAGAACTGATTAGAAACTTAAATAGAAATTATTGTTAATAATATTTTTAATATAAAGAAATATGTGACTGAAACTGTAACAGCTAATTATAGTTTTGATGATTTGTTGTTAAACAATTGGAATAGAAAGAATTCTCAAATGTCGATATCTCAAACCGAAACTGAAAAAAATACCTTGCTCTTTTAAAAAAAACTTCTATTTATACGATTGAAATCTTATCCGAAATATAATGTGCAATAGGGTGGTCCTTTTTCTTAATTTTCTTTGGGGCACCCTGCCATTTTGATCTGCTCTATTAAAAAGAATTACTGTAATTTTTGGGATTTTTTAACTCAGTTTTAGGGGTCGCTACCCGTAATGTTTCAAAATTTAAAAAAATAGTTAGGAATTAATTAACTTCAGTTACAAAAGAAATTATGTTCATTAAGCATGTAATTAATATGTACAACTCTACGGCAATTACAATGTTATGTATATAAAATAATATAAATAAAAAAGTTGTTAATAAAATATAGTTGAGTTGAGATGAAATCGGGGGACAATGTACTGTCCTATTTTATTAATTTAATCGACGATCAATGTCATTTTGATGTTCATTTGATTTATTATAAAAGTTTTGCAAAATTCTCGATTATCTTGAAAATTCAAGACTTGGTAGCGACCCCTAAAACATTATTTAAAAATCTGAAATTTTTATGGAAGTCTTTTTTTATATTATAGAACAAAACAAGCTAAAAACGTACTCTTCGCCGGTTTACTAAACTTTTTATATAACTGTTACACATTCTATGGAATACTCTTCGCAGTTTTTTGTAAATAACGTTAGTTTTAGACATTTTTAATTTTATAGTACGAACTTAGTTGGTGAAAGACTCAGTGTAAAATAAAGTAAAAATTAAAAAAACTATATCATACCACATGTGGGTTTCGAACCTGGGACCCTTGGATTCCGAGTCAAAAGCGTAAGAACTACCTAACACGTAAAAAAATGTAAAAAATGTAAATTTTTACAAAAACAAAAATAAAAAAAAAATTCTCAAATTTAAATCATTAATAACATTTTTATTTACTGATCGATTTTGTTCAAAAACAATAGGGTTCTTCCCCTAGCTAACACTAACTTACTATATTTTTCTTTTTTGAGTTATAGTGCTTACAAGAAATGTGACGGACGGACGGACATTTTGAAAGTTGTTTAGAATTCGTTCAGTAACACAATGATATGAAAATTTTTTCTCTACGAGCGATATTTACGATTTTAGAAATGTGCCGATCAAATAGAATATACTCTTCGTTTTTGCGAAGAGTATAATAAGAGGGTGCCCTGGGTAAGTTTTAAAAGTTAGTTTTTAAGGACCAACCTAATGTACAATGAATCTGCGCAAATACGGTACCGCAAAAAAAAATTTAAAAATCTTTCAAAACCATTTAAAATTATTCACACAACACTGGTAACTGGTCGACTGTATTAACCTAACATAACCTTCTTCTAAAATAAATAAAATTTTAGCGTCAACTTTTATTATTTTAAACTTTAAATTATAATTTGTAGATATGTATTAATACATATCAGCAAATAATAAATTAACATGATAATTTCGACTTTTATTAAACGTAAACAACATTGAAACACATTTAGAACTACCTAATTATTAAAACCTTTTTTAAGTAAAATTTTGAATATTAATTGACAATAATTGACAGATGTTTGAGTGAAGTTTGTCTATAGCAGTCGTGGCAACATATGTTCTATAGTGACAGTACATCAGTGTTGTATTGTCACTTATTAATTGGAGCAAACAGTGTCACGTGATATGAATTACAGTCGCCCAACTGAGTAGCGTTCGATGATACTGTAATTTACTTATTTTTTACGCAAATTTTTAAGATTTCAGATTTCAGATTTATTTATTTATGTTATTTGATTTACAACAATCATTACATTCGTCAATAAAATTAGTATACAAACATCAGATAAAATTACATCACAACTATTGTTACTTATACATACAAAATAAAGTAGTCATTTATACAGATATGGAACATGTAACGGTCATTTTTATTTCCAGGCATAAAAGCCCTTAAATTACATTATTTCGTATTTTCCGTACATAAATTACCTATTTTGTTACCTCTTAAAAAATAAATTATCGCCGCTACTGTAAGGTTCTAGAAGGTAACGTAACCGTCGCCTAGTTCTCGGCTTTATTGGTAAACATTTGAAAATAATGCCTTTCCTCCAATGAGAAACCATAGTTTAAATTCGCGGGTTTAAGGAGTGAGGTATTTCGACTACTAGTGGGGGAAGAGATAAATACCGAGCCAAGCGGCAACCATGACACTTCCACGGCCGCTTTAAGCATGCCCACAGTCATCACATTTTAACTTGAATTTGAGGAACTAAAGTAATAGTTCCAGTATTAAAATGTTTAGTCTTTCTCAACTTTTATTATACTACGTTTATTGTCTTTTGTCTCGAGAATTTAACCATATCTTGTTAACAAGAATTAGTCAAGTGTTTGGTTATGTTTGTTTTTTTTTTCGAGAAATAGAATATAATAATATTCTTGTTTATGTAAAACTACGTAAAAATGATAGTGTTGTAACCCTACGTACACTTTGGTGCCCAACTACAGAGATGTACTGCAAGCCAGTGAAAGTGTTTTCTGTTCATCGGGAGTTTTGTAAGTAGAATAAACAGTTTATTTCCTGTACAACGATTCAACAATTAACTCTTTAGTGCAGTGTTTTCGGTTGCACTTACCTTTTTACGCGACATTGTGAAAACTACCTTTTAAGTCTGTTTCGTTTTCGCATAAATAGACACACTATTCTCGTGTGCTGCAATTTTAACTGCTTGATATAAACATTTGTTTATTCATAAGGAAAATATGTAATTAATAACTGGTGTACATACACCATATTTGTTTTTTTAGTTAAGTTTTATTGTACTATCTTTGGATTCATCATGTGATAAATATTTTATTATTCATTCGAAAACGGTTTGTTTTAAATTTTCTCTTAGTAAACGCGAATGAACAATCTTATAGCTGTTTTTCCTTTGAATAATTACGGAATTGGCCAATATCCATTAGGTATATTGCTTTGAGTATTTTGTTACCTTTAAATATGTATATAATTTATTTGTGTACAGTTATGTCTGTCTCTCCGTACACCTGTGAATTTGTTTGATTATTTGTTTGTACTTCTTTATTCGTTAGCACAAATTTATTCGCCCATACCCTGTAGTGTTATTCTCATTTGCTCTACCACTTTGTTAATAAATTAGTTTATTGTTAATTTCGTATTTTTATTTATTTAGAATTCATTTTAAATAACAAAGAGAGACAGGGCGTTATAAACATAAAACACTATATCAATGAATTGCACTTCAAAAATTCAGTTGTGCTATAGAAAGCTTTTCTGACTAGTAATTCTTTTACTTTTGTCTTATACTCGTTTAGAGTTAATCCCTTGTGGTTATTTGGTAGCTTGTTATAGAATAGAGGGCTGTAGTAATTAATTGCCAACCGAGACTTACGTAGCCTGAAGTAGTCTATTCTAATATCATCTCCGTCTCTGGTCAAATACTGGTGAAAAGTATTATTTCTATTATAGACATCTTGGTTAATATAGGCATAAACTAGACATTCGTATATAAATCGGCAAGGTACAGTTAAAACCCCAAGTTGAATGAATACATTTTTTACGTCGTGTCTGTAGTTGATGTTAGCTACGATTCGAAGAGCCCTTCTCTGTAGAGCAAAAATACGCTCCACATGACAAGAATGACCCCAAGCCAGAATGCCATAGCAGCTTAGTGACTGAAAAATTGCATGAAACGTTTGGAGCAATATATTATGCGGTAATATTTTTGACAAGTTTTTGAGTAAAAAGATATTTTTAGAGAGTCTAGTTGCCAGATGAGTGACTTGGTTTTCAAATTTAAGGGTTGGATCAAGATAAATCCCCAGAAACTTAGTTTCAATAGGATTATTTTTATTTGCGATTTGCTTGAGGCTAAAAGTCATGTTGACAGTTTTAGATGCATTTAGTGACATTTTATTGGCAAGGAACCAATTGTTTAAATTTGTTGTATTTTCTTTCATAACTCTATTCAAGATGTCATAATTCAAATTTGAGTTCACCAAAGTTGTATCATCTGCAAAAAGGATCAACTTATCATTAGGGATCGAGGTATTTTTATCATTCATATATATTAGGAACAATAAAGGCCCCAGTATAGAGCCCTGAGGCACTCCATGTTTTATATCTTCCCACTCTGATATTGATTTTCTATAAAAAGTTTTTTGTTTTCTTGCAGAAAGATAACTACTAATAAGGGCTAAGCTTTTCCCATTTAATCCATAATAAGATAATTTATTTATTAGTATTGAGTGAGATACACAGTCGAAGGCCTTCGAGAGATCGCAGAATGTAGAACCCACATAAAACCCCTTCTCGAAGGCCTCCGATATGTACTCCAAAAGATCCGTAAGAGCAGAGTAGTAGATTTATGTAATCGAAACCCATATTGGGCACTTGTAAATAAGTTATTATTTTCAAAATAGTCATAGAGTTGACTTTTTAATAAGTATTCGTATACTTTAGATAGTGCGGGAATTAGTGTTATTGGGCGATGATTATTTATGTCCGTTTTTGATCCTTTTTTATAGATGGGTACCACTTTGTTTAATTTAAAGCAAGAAGGATATATTCCTTTCCTTATGCTGTTGTTTATAAATTTAGTTAGCGGGATTATAAGAATATTTTTGAGCGATTTTATTAATGTTATATTCATATCATAAATATCTTTGCTAGATTTGTTTTTTATGTTATTGATAGCATCCCTGACCTCTACATAAGTTACCTCTCTAAATTCAAAATGAAGATTTTTGTCGATTTCTAATTTAGACATATATATTTCATGACTCTGGTTACTATTTGGCAATGTTAGTAATGTATTCTCTGCTATATTCGCAAAGAATGTGTTAAAATCATTCGCATCGAGGTCGGACTCTTCATCTATTAATCTATTGGTGCCCCTGAAAGAATTTACCACATCCCATGAAGACTTTATTTTATTCGTAGAAGTTATAATGTAGTTAGAGTAAGCAGCTTTCTTTGTTAAATTTATTTCCTGCCTATATCTGAGTCTGAATTGTTTTAAATATTCAGCCGACTCCATACTAGAATTATTTTTATGTGCCTCTATAATGAATTTCAGGGTTTCTCTCATCTGTTTTAAGTGGTTATTAAACCAGGTTATGTTTTTATCTTTAAAAGTACTTACTTTCTTGACTACAGGAAAAGCCCTGCTCATTGCGTCTGTTAATATGTGCATAAAAGTATCAAACTGAACGTTTACTGAATTTTCTGGGGTTATAAAATTCCAATTCTGTGTCTCTAATATGTTGAACATTTTACATGTTCCTTTTTTCGTGATAGGTCTCTGAATATGGCACTCAGGCCCAGGGTCATTTTGAAAGATGGCTGAAATATCTATAGCAAAGTGATCTGAGAGAAATGGGTCATAAACATTGATATTAAATTGTACGATATTTAGAAAATTTACAAATATGTTATCAATACAGGATGTCGTGTTCTGAAAGACTTGTTGTGTTAGACCATACGCTTGCATCAGATCCATAAATCGATTTCTCTTTGTATTATTTATATTAAAATGTATATTGAAATCCCCATTTATGATGATATATTTGTACAAGTTTATTAATTTGTCTAAAATATTAGTTAATATTGAAAGAAATGTATGAAAATCTCCATCAGGTGACCTGTAAATTGTTAATATGATGCAGTTAAATTTGCTAACCTCGATTGCTGAAATTTCATAGTGCAACTCAACAGACATATTTACAATAACATCTACATTTTTACACACAATGTTCGGTTTACTTAGTATCACAGTTTCTCCATGTATTCTATTTTTCCTGGTAAAATATGATACAACTTTGTAATCATTGATTGCAAGAAAATTGATTTCGTCTTCTGTTAAAAAGTGTTCGCTAAAACACAAAAAATCATAATACTGTGTTTCACTATTTAGAAGAAAGGCTTCGACTTCTTCCACTTTGTTTCTAATAGACCTAATGTTTAGATGTAAAATACTTAAATTGGATATCTGCTGCTTATTTTCTTTTGATAATTTGTGCTGTTTTTTTGTTCCACAGGGTTCATTTATAAAAAATCTCCTTCCTGATTGAGTATTTAAGTGCAAAACAGACAAGGTTTGTGTGTTATAGTTTTTTACATTTGTTGTATTATTTGAAGTTTGTTTTTCCTCTGCACTGATTACCGGTTCAAAGACACAGCAGGACCCCTCTGAAAATTATTCAACCCCATTGGATCGTATGGTCGAACTATTGTTTTTTAGGCCATATTTGACCACAGAATATTTTATCCTCATCTGATTTTTTGACACCTACTTTGAAAGCAGCAATTTCACTTGAGAAAGTTTTTAGTTTAAGGCAATTTGATACATTGACGTCATATTCCCTGAGATAGTTTGTCACGTCTTCTACTGTAGTTTGTGGTTCCAGTCTTGATATAAATACCCAGCTAAGTGGGTTTACTGCTTTCAATTTTGTTGTGTTTTCATTTTCCCCTATAATTGTTTTTTGTCTGAATCTTCTCTTTTTGGGGAATATAAACTCATCCTCAGACTTTACTGGAGAAATTATTGTATTGTTTTCTTGAACAGTATGATTACCCTGTTCATTTGCAAGATCTGTTTGGTCAGTTATTGATAGTGTATTTTTCAAATTTGACAATACAATACTTGAGCTGGAATCTAAGTTTATTATTTTATTCATAATTTGAATTTGTTTATTTTGTATTTTTTGTAGATTTGTTTGGTTAGTTGATTGTTTTGGAGTCACTGATTTGTCATTTTTTGTTGTTGAATTGTTTGGAAGTTTTTTCGCCAAAACAGTTCCATTTGCTGTTGTGGTTTTTTGTTTGGTCATGTTTTTTTGATATGAGGCTTGAATGTCCCCATGTGTTTCTAGTTTGTTTAATTTTTGTTTAAGTTCATTTAAATCTTCTAAATACAATGAAAACCTTTTATCAATTTCAAGAGTGATAAAATTTTGTAGATCTACCTTTTTTATGTCGTTCTCTTTTTTCCGTAATTCGGAACTTATTGACGTCTAATTTTAATTGCTTAATTTGTTCATTTAGGGCTTTGTTGGTTTGTTTTAACTCTTGATTTTCTGTTAATAACTCTTCATTTGAAGTGGTTTGAGATAACAAAACTATTTCATCATCTTCCACCATACCTTCATTTACATCTGTAGTTTTTTCTATTAGTTTTGAATCACAACATGTTACTCTTATTGCACAACTGTTATGATAGACTTTTTCACATTTTGGGCACTTAACAGCTTTTTTAACGTTTTTTTAGTACAATAATTGCAGAGCTCTTTCCCTGACATTTTACTTTCAGCCATATTGGTTAGTAAGGCTTTTAGACAGTATTTTTGTGTTTGCCCGCTAGACCTAGACGAACAGACATTTTGAAAATTGTTCAGAATTTCTTAAAATTATTATTTTAACTTTACCTAAACATTGTGTCAACCAGTGTACTTAAGATTATTCATGGGTATCATATTACATGATTTGTAGGGACCTAAACAGAAACGTTACACAAACACATATAAGTGGACATTTTTATGGTTATTATTAATTTTTGCCTTTATTTCTAATGCTCAACCAACAGAGACCACTTTTAAATAAAATTCATGAGGTCCCCAAAAGACGCGAAAAATAGGGGTTTTTCTGGGTCACTCTTTGAGCAAACAAGAAAGTGTCCTGTAAACCCACTACAAACTCAGAATCGATTTTTTGTACAATCACAATACTTACTTGGTATATAATTATAATTAATACCTTCATGCAGTTTGAAGAGAAAGCGTTATAAAGTTATATTGCAAATGCCATTTTCTTTACATTTATTTTCATCATAATTCTAAATTATTTTGCCGCTACAACTGGAATTTATAGTTATTGCACTATCATTAAAACGACAAATAGTAAAAAAGTTTATGGTTAGTTATTGATTCTACAAACAAAACACCAGTCACTCTCGTAATTTTAGTGTTGTTGAATAATAAAAAGGTAAACAGTTAAATTATGTAACATAAATACGTCCATTAAAAAGCAAGGTCGAGTTAATCTGAGACAATTTAGGGTTAAAAAATGTTTATTTGTATATCTAATTATACGGATAAACTGTATACAATGGAAAACGTAAAATACTTATAAAATAAATGGGAAGTAGACGACGTTTCTTTTATATACTAGGTGATTCATCTGAACTAGGCCATATTGTGGTGGTAGACTAGTCCACCACCTCTAGAATATCAATACAATTCCGAGCTCATTAATTCTGTATTTAAAATGAATGGCGATCCGCGCGCATTGTATACCGAAGCTTATATTACTTAGAATCCTTATATGTTCTTAAAAAACTAATTTGTGGTCAACATACAATCCAAGAAAGAGTTCTGCTCCCCCAAAGGGAAATTTCTCCAAATTGCAGTCGAAGATTATTAGAAATGGAAATAGAAATAGATTTTTTATTTCTATTACGTTGGTTTCGATGATTTTAAACGTAAGATTTCAATCGCACCATTTTTTACTAAAAAAAGAGAGGACCAAATAACCTTATGTAATATTTTCAAATCTTCCTTATGCCATGAAGTGGTGGTGTCAAAAAACATAACACTTTCCGATAATACTAGTCATTAAGTAATTAATATGGACGAAGTACAGGCCCTTGTTAACTGCGCAACTTATCTTAAATTTATTGAAGTATCTCTGAGACTGTTACCATTTGACTGAGTCATTGAAATAGGATTTAATCCAGGTAAATGAATCCATAACACTGCTTGTGCATAAACATTTCATGACTTAGACAGTTGAAGACTTTCGCCAAATCACAAAACACAGCCGCAGCAGTCTCATCTTTATTTGCCTTATAGTAAGCCTCTTCTAAGAAAAGCAATAACAGTGTCACTGGCTGCTTTAAATACAAACTGATTGCAATTTTTTCCTTTCGAATTGCTGTGTTGAAGATCCGCAGTACTGAATCTTAAGCTATCAGCTAAATATCATTATTTCATTGAACCTGTTCCTCCCATAATGGGAGGAACATGTTCAATCATTCAGATGCTTCCAATAGCAATACTGCGAACTGTGAAGCCTTTTAGCCACCAAGGCTCTCGGCATTCACATATGATGAGGAGTTTCTTCCTCTGCACTGCTCAGCTTCAGCAATTTTCGTCGGTCTATGATTTGGATGGTGGTAATCTATTACCGTTTTAGAACGTACCTCTGCTGCTCCCAAAGCTTTAAGAGCTGTTTGGCTGTCAGTGATGATGCGAATTTTTCTATCAGTGTATGACCTCGTGCGCAGATTTCAATATAGCTGTGAGTTCTGTTTGGACACTCTTTATCTCGTCATTATACCGTATGATTTCATTTGGATATCGTCACGCTAGGGATTGCAATACCGGTTAACCGGTTATTAGGACAAAAAAGACATGACGATAATTACCGGTTATTTTAATTTTTTTACCGGTTATTTCAGTAAATTCTGAACTTACGATATGTCACGTATTCAACGTTTCTATTTATGTCAGTGACTAGCATTCACTAAATGCAGAGTGACTGTCCCAACACAGAGCACTTTTAACAATAAATAAATAATATTATAAAAAAACCGCTGCCCAAGGAATCACTACTCCCACATCCAGATTTTCTATCCAAGTCACTCACAACGAAATAATTGTTTATGGAACTTTAATAATATAATATTTGAAATCCTCTACCCCAAAAACTCATAAAATGATACCCCACATCGGTAGTGGGGTGGGAGTGGTGATAGGGGGTGGATAAAGTAAAAAAATATTTTGAGGTTTCTGGTTCTTGTACACACACTAAATCACAATTTTTTTTCATCCCCTTTAATAATGAGGTAGGGGTCGTAATGGGGGTGGCTAATGCCAAATTTTTTTTGAGACCATAGCTTCTCTTGTATATACTAAATACCAATTTTATGAACTCTTACCTGCTTGATTTACCTACATACCCCAAATTTACCCTAATTTACCCCCCAACCCTTCGACGGAGCAAGATGAAAACATAATATAGTTCTAGATTTCGTTAAAGTACATATGTGTACCAAATTTCAAATCAATATCTCAAACGTGCGCACAGAAAAAAATACAGACCGACAAACAGACCGACAGACAGACAGATTTTTTTTTTTCGCTCAAACTTAAAATCTCGACGTTTCATGACATTCTAAGCCTATTTGAACAATAAAAATGTTTAAAAAAAAATTTGTCGTTACTATACTTCCACTGGATGTGGAAGTAATTACAATTCAAACACCAAGCCCTAAGAAATACAAGAGAGACATTGACAATACCTTGCGACAGGAAATTGAATATTTCACTGCCGCAAATATCCGTGGAATTCATTTAGAAGTATGTTATTACCAATTCTTATTAACTTATCGACCTATCAATATTGACTAAGGAAGGGCATCTTCAGCTGGTGGTATTCTATACACAAATATCAGACGACTAACAGATACAGCTTTGAAAAACGAATCCTTTTAAAGGGCTATTTTTAAGAAATATTGTATTTTTAGATTAGGTATTCAGTAAATGCCCTATTTGAGTTTATGTTTATAATTTTTGTTATTTACAGAATAATTATTTATTTAAATTTATTTCATTTACATTTTTCTTCCTTTTGAAAAAAAACCTTTTGTTTGTTCATTATATTAAATATACGTATATAAAAATGTTTTTTGTTAAATTTAGATAATTTTGTACATGGGAAAAGACAATTGCCATTTTCGCCATCCTAATCATTCATTCTAAGAATTACCGGTAAATACCGGTTAACCGGTTATTTACATTTTTATTTACCGATTTACCGGTTATTAAAACTTCCGGTAAATTGCAATCCCTACCTCACGCCTATATATTATTCCTTCTATTTATTTGATAGCTTATTTTGTGTAAAAGGAAAGCTCATATTCTTTCTTTATCTAACTTCTGAGTTACTGTAGAGAGTGTACATATTGAAGAAATTGGTCGAAAATTTGAAGGTTCTTTAATACTTCCCTCTTGCAATGAGATAACAGCAGGATTTCTGTAAATTCGATATTCGCCCAAAAACTTGCCTCGACATCTCGTGTATTGCGTCTCCTAGTGCGAATTCGCATAGAAAGAGACGCATTTTATTTGATATATAAGATGAGAAATGCTGTTAAAACAATCCCGTTTTTAATGTAATAATAAGCCATGACAAAATGGATAAACAAACACAAAATAGCCTGCGACCGATAAAATAATATATCATTAAGTCTCAATCGCGAAAGTAGCAATCACTTTTAAATTTTTGTATAAAAAGCAGTTCTGTCTCGGCAAATAATGTGAGAGCATTATTATAATCAACTTAAAGGAGGCACTTCCTTTCATAATGAATTATAACCTTGTGTGTGCTGATAAAATAATCTAGTGATGATTTGGCATCTCTACCGACGACACTATGTTTAATTATCGTTTGAGCGACAAAATTAATTGTTAATTAGTAAAGTCAGCCATGAAAACGAAACTAAAACACCCACTATGCGTGTTGATTGTGTTGACGTTTATATTGTGTACATGTTTGCTCACAACGTCACACAGTTGTCACGCAATCGGTATAAGTAAATGATGGGTACACTACGCACTGCATCATTGTAGTTCATACATTTTTAATATACTTAACCTCTATCAAATATGTCATTAGTTTTATTGTATTCCTCTGCGATTTCCACAGTTTGACACGCGACTGTTGAACGGGGAAATGATTCAGTCACTTACTAGGTGATTAAACGATTGCTTTGATACAATTTTAAGTAATTTTTAGCTAGTTATAGATAACCAAACAGTTGAAATATTTGCTGAACTAGGTTACTTGGTTTTATTAAACAGTACGCTACATATTACCTCCCCCCCCCCCTCCTGCAAAACAAAAAATCAATCTACCAAAGTATCAATATTAAAATGGACTTTTTTGCAGTCAGCATTGATGGATAGAATGACAACATCATTCAATAAGTGTGCAGGCTTAACTCTGTCTAAAGCTACAGTAAAATCTTTTCCACGTTTAAGGACTGTTATAACTTTGTTAGTTCTGGAAATAACTCGAAAAGATCCTTCGTACCAAGGGGATAAAGTTGGTTTAAGCCTACCTTTTCGAATGAAAACAAATTTTTAATGTCAGGACTGACAAAGGTATTTTGAGAATAGTTTCGTTTAGTATTTGTGAATTTTGTGATTTGTGATATTTGTGAATTTGTGTCATTGAAATAGTAAGTTCTGCAGATGAACAAAGTAAATCGTCTTTAGGTATTGCTCGTAAACCTAATAAAATAATTGGTAGTTCATCAAACCAATGAACTGAGTTGGCTCTGGCGATTAATGCAGTTTTAAAGGTTCTATGGAATCTTTCAACCATACCATTACTTCGTGGATGATATGAAGTTGTGCGAATTCGATGGAAACCTAAAAATTTTGAAAATTCTCGAAAATGATTGATTCGAACTGAACTTCTTGATCACTTGTGACACGTAGTGGAATGCCAAAACGGCAGATATAATTTTGAAATAAGGTTTTAGCAACAGTTTCGGCAGTAATTCCTGATAAAAGATAAGCTTCTGGCTAACGAATGAAACGTTCAATAACTGTTAGTATGCAAGAAAAACCATGTGAAGGTGGCAATGGTCCAACGAGATCAATATGACTATGCTCAAAACGACCTTTGGGGACTTCAAAGTTCCCAATTTGAGTTCTCGTATGTTTATTAATTTTAGAAGTTTGACAACTTAAGCAAGTTTTAGTACACAAGGCGTAATCAGTATTCATTTTGGGCCAAAAATAGTTCGAACTGATAAGATGGTTAATTCTAATTTTGCGACTAAATTTATTGTACATAATTTAGGTAGATTTGACGTCAAATAATACCTAAATGTTTGCTGAGATCAGTCGTTAATTATTCTAAAACTAAGACTTAAACACCGACTTTGTTTTTCTGTTAGTTCCTGACAATTCCTGATGAGACTTGTCTGGAAGCGCCTTGAATGAATTTTAAAAAGAGCTTGCACGTTCTTTAGGAATACTTCAAGCACTTAAAAAGGATTTCAATTACTTTCTAAAGTAAATGAAGTACTAAAAGGGACTTCAATTACTTTAAAAGTAATTGAAGCACTTTCAAAAGTAATTGAAGCCCTCTGAAAGGGCTTTAAAGCCCCAAGTACTTATGCAAAGTAATTTAAATGTCAATTACATTTAAAATTAATTGAAGCACAGTACTTGAAGCCCTAAAAGTGCTTCAAGCACTACTTCAAAGCACTTTACCAGAGTACTTTACCGAGCTCTGCCCGGAGTCAGCCTTCGCTCTGCCAAGAAGCCTGATACAATCAGAGCTGCGGGACTGGGCTGTGATAGTTTAACAACTATTGGACCGTAGCCTACGTAAATGATTTCATCAGGCCTACGCATTGGATTTCAATGGCGGCCGTCGGAGTCCTAGCATTCCGGTGCATACTGAAACCCTTAACGCTTTCTTGAATATTTCTAATAAAATTATATGAACTAATACAACAAAGAATGTAAACGTATGCTTAAAAATTATTTACTTTATATAATTAATAATAAAATATATTATAAAAACATAAATAGTTTTCTAAAAATAAATAAATAATATGTAAATGATTAAGAATCAGTATTATTGTACTATTAAGTAAAAATATATCTATAAAACTAAAATACACACTTGATACCTTATTGATTCAGAATAAAACAAACACTTCTAATAATAGTTAAAAACAAAACAAAAAATAATTATTTCTTTAATCTCTAACAGCAATAAATTGTGGATAACAAAAATTTAAAATGCCTCTCTAATAATAAGTTACAACAGTTATTGTAATAAATATTAAAAGATCGGTACATACACGAGTATGTACAACATATTTATTTTAAATTTAATTCCTATCACAGAGATTGCAACTTTTCAACTTTTCTTTTACTTCCACATCCAGTGGAAGTATAGTAACGACAAAAAAATTTTAAAAAATTTGTATTGTTCAAATAGGCTTAGAATATCATGAAACGTCGAGATTCTAAGTTTGAGCGAAAAAAAATTTCTGTCTGTCGATCTGTCTGTAACTTTTTTTGTGCGCAAGTTTACTCTGGAACCATTTAAGATATTGACTTGAAATTTGGTACACATAATATGTACTTTAACGAAATCTGGTACTAGATTATATTTTCATCTTGTTCCGTCGAAGGGTTAAGGGGTAAATTGGGGTAAATTTGGGATAAATAGGTAAATCAAGCAGGTAAGAGTCCATAAAATTGGTATTTAGGATATACAAGAGAAGCTAAGGTTTCAAAAAAAATTTTTGGCAATAGCCACCCTCATTACCACCCTCACCCCATTATTAAAGGGGATGAAAAAAAATTGTGATTTAGTGTGTGTACAAGGACCAGAAACCTCAAAAGATTTTTTTACTTCATCCACCCCCACTACCACCCCCTATCACCATCCCCACCCCTCTACCGATGTGGGTTATCGTTTTATGGGTTTTTGGGGTAGAGGATTTCAAATATTATATTATTAAAGTTCCATAAACAATTATTTCCACATACAATGTTTTTTCGTTGTGAGTGACTTGGATAAAAAATTTAAATGTGGAAGTAATGATTCCTTGGGCAGCGGTTTCTTTATCAGACTTTATTTTAATCTCTTCATTGCTAGTCATTTTTTTTCTTATTACACCTCATTTTTTTCCTCACTGATACGATTATTTTTCACTTTAGAATAATTGTTCAACAATATGTTAGAAAAGTATATCAAGTCTCTCACAACGAAAAAATTTTGTACGTGGAAATAATTGTTTATGGAACTTTAATTAATATTTGAAATCATCTACCTCCAAAAACCCATAAAACGATATCCCACATCGGTAGTGGGGTGGGGGTACTGAAGGGGGGTGGTATTGGGGATGGATGAAGTAAAAAAATATTTTGAGATCTTTGGTTCTTGTACACACATTAAATAACAATTTCTTTTCACCTCCTTTTATAATGGGCGTAATGGAAGTAGTAAGGAGGGGGTGTGGCTAATAGCAAATTTTTTTTGAGATATTAGCTTCTCTTATGTATATTAAATATCAATTTTTTTGGACTCTTACCTGCTTGATTTACCTCTTTACCCCCATTTACTCAAATTTACCCTTCAACGGAATAAGATGAAAATATAATCTAGTTCCAGATCTCGTTAAAATACATACGTGTACCAAATTTTCAGTCAATATCTTAAACGGTTGCAGAGTAATTGTACGCACAAAGAAAGTGGCAGACAGACAGAATTTTTTTGCTCAAACTTAAAATCTCGACGTTTCATGACATTCTAAATCTAAATGAACAATAAAAATTTTTTTTAATTTTTTTGTCGTTACAAGACTTCCACTGGATGTGGAAGTAATTGCTTACTAAAGTGATTAACGCAGATTACTGACTTTTTATTCGAGATAAAATGTTTTTGGTGAATGCTGTGAGACCATTTTTGCCATGTTCTTGTCCGACGGAAAACGAAACAGTAGTATATCGTTGTTTATTGTAATTTGATTTGCACTGGCACACAACATCGACGCCATCGACGGGACAGTCTTTTAATTGACATTCATTAATTAAGGGCGTTTTCATAATGTTCACAGTATAAAGATACAGTAATAAATCAATATCTAATTTCAGTATTAGGAGGCTGAATCATTTATTTGTAGTATTTCTCACGATCTATTTTGTGAATTATTACTGTGTTAGGCACATTAAATATTTGAGTAATTCCCTTTTCATTCGACTCCAGTACAAATTGAAATCCAATTAGTTGGCACTAATCCATACTCAACTTAATACTAAACAAATTATACGAAGAAATAAAATATTAATCTTGCAAAAGAGCGCTAAATCCACCCGTAGCCGCAGTAACTTTGTAAAGTCGTAGGACTCCTTTCGTGACGTCACACGCGGACTCGAGTGCAATGCGGTGGCCTGATAAAATCATTTACGTAGGCCACGATTGGACTCAGGCCTCCGGAATGAGACAGTCAAGGCTCCATATAAAGAGGCCTTGGACTGACTCCGTAATGTGGCTGCTCAATAGAGAACAATTGACACGGATGGTAGGCCTGATAGCAGGACAGTGTTTTCTGAACAAGCACCTGCATTCACTGAGATTGAAAGACAATCATACTTGCCGGATGTGTGGAATGGAAGATGAAACCGTCACTCATATTCTATGGAAGTTGCATCACTAGGAGCGTCAAGGCATTAGGTATCTCGGAACGCAGTTTCTACAGCCGGAGGAACTGCAGGATCTACCCTGGAAAGGGCTGCTCTCCTATGTGGAGGGCACGGTTCTTTTCTAGGGAATCCTCGCGCATGTACAATAGTTCTATACGCCTGAGTACCACGGATCTGCTGTACAGCAGACAGAGACCAACTAGAATAATTCATAAATCACAAAATGTTTGGCCAGACGTTGTGAATAAGAAGATTCTATGCCCTGATGTTATAATTTCCGGATCCACGATACAGGGTGTTTACAAAAGGGAGGTAAACACATAACACTTCTTTAGCTTAAATGATAAAAACTTAGCAGATGAGAATTGAAACCTTTTATGTAACCCTGACATATTTAATTTTTCCCAACCAAGATGATGTGAAAAAAATGTCGATAATACAGTATTTGTGTCGAATAATAAGCACCCTCTAATAATAATTTGTCTCGGTTTTCATTGAAAAAATCCAACGGTTAATATCTGACGAACTGAAAGCGCTACACGAACAGCGTATTAAATAGCCGTACTAAAAGCATAATGAGGCGGAAGACCAGCTCAAAGAAAAGAACTTAAAAAGGGACAACACAAAGCGAAATGAAATAATAAAAAGTTCATGGTTTTATAAGTGTTATAATTTAATAAATTTAAATCTCTTTTTACGCACCTCGTTCGTTCTTACGAGACTGTAATTCTAATGTCATAATTTCAAAACGGTGTTTTGTTTACCGGGAAGATGAAACCGCAAAGGTAAATAATAAATAACTGTTGTCGGTCAAGGTAAACAGCAGCGCTTATGCACGTAGCATATTTATTTCAATAGAAGTCCAAATACAAAGGGAAGCAGAAACATGTTTTAAGTATGAAGCCAAAACCTTTTGTTTTTTTATTAGGTATATAATTCTTTTTGTCAGCACTATGTGCAACGGTTCTAAAAGTGTAAAATGGTGTCGCTGAAAATTATATCCTTAAAGCTAACTTAAAAATAAATTAAATGCATTAAACTAAATAGGCTACTCCTAAGAATTATTAAAAAATTTAAAAAGGATCAAATCTTGTGAAATTTTGAAATGGTGCCATAAATTAATTACACAGCCACACACAAAAAAAAATTGTTCTGATCTGGGGATCAGACCTTCATAT
The DNA here is from genome assembly GCA_936432065.2 of Rutpela maculata. Taxonomy (NCBI): domain Eukaryota; kingdom Metazoa; phylum Arthropoda; class Insecta; order Coleoptera; family Cerambycidae; genus Rutpela; species Rutpela maculata. The sequence continues at coordinate 169,822,856 of OW386288.2, forward strand.
CGTATTTTGACCCGCTGAATCCAAATCTGCCATCAGATTTGAATCAGTACATCTCAGTTTTGCAGAAAATCCAAAAAAACGTGAAAATAAGCTACAAGTCCAAGGTTTTTTACATTTTCTGCAAAACTGAGACCTTCTGGCTCAAATCTGATGACAGATTTGGATTCAGCGCCAGCGGGGCAAAATACTACAGGATATGAAAGTTTGATCCCCAGATCAAAAAAATTTGAGATTTTTTTTTTTTAATTTTTATGTTTTTGTAAAAATTTACATTTTTTACATTATTTTACGTGTTAGGTAGTTATTACGCTTTTGACTCGGAATCCAAGGATCCCAGGTTCGAAACCCCACATGGGGTATGGCATAGTTTTTTAATTTTATTTTACAGTCTTTCACCAACTAAGTTCGTACTATAAAATCAAAAATGTCTAAAACTAACATTATTTACAAAAAACTGCGAAGAGTATCTTATAGAATGTGTAACAATTATATAAAGAGTTTAGTAAACCGGCGAAGAGTACGTTTTTAGCTTGTATAAATCTTAAATACCTCTGTTTAATTTGTGTTGTTTAAATAATATTAATACTCCAATTGCGTTGATGATTTTTTTAATTGTTGATTATCATAAATACATTTAAATAATGTTATTAGCAGATAAAAAAAAGAAATATTAATATGATCTACTTAAGGTTATGTTCAAAATTAATGGAGAACTGAATCGCACATTTATGATTGATAATTAATGTATGGCAGCCATATTGGATGTATTTGAAAATTTCAGAAAATTTGTTCCCTTTTCAATTTTTTAATAATTCTTGGGAATAGCCTATTTAGTTTAATGCATTTAATTTATTTTTAAGTTAGTTTTATTATTTTATTGCCGCCATATTGGATCCGCCATTTTAAATTTCTTCCTGGAACTTAAAATTTAGTCTATTTTAACTTAAAAGTACTTATCAGAAATATTCAAAACTTCTCGGCATAAACTTTAACAAAAGTATTTAATTTTTCATCATTTTTTAACATTTTATAGCCATTATGATTCCACCATCTTGCAGGTTGGTCTATGACAATTTGGATATCAGATTCGTAATCAGCGACCTCAAAAACCCATGAGTAACAAGATTGGATAAGTAAATTGGATAAGAAAAAAGTTTCTATTTGTAAGTTTTATTAAGATTTAAATGAAAAATGGCCATTTTGGCTAAGCTCAATAATTTTGGTAAGCATAAATCAAAAATCGGCTTTCTTACGTTTTTTGAAAATTAAATAACGAGTATTTAAAAAAAAATTATCCCAATCGATGGCGAAACAAGTGCTCTAGATAATTTTGAACGAAAAATCACGATTCGTGCCACTGTGCGCCGCCCAGTCTGAGGGACACTACGCGAGACTAGTTTTCACGCAGTGACGTCACAGTGCTTTTCGCGAGGATTTCAACTTTAATTATTTATTGCAAAGTAAGTACTGCGATTTAAGAGCTGGTATTCTGTGACAAGTACACAAATTGTATAGGATTTAAACACGTATGCTCTTCAGCTCGGTATCTACTTTGTCCAGGAATTTTATCCTGGAACTTCCTCTTCTGCGTTGACCGTTGGTTTACCGAGCACTGTTTTTCTTCCATTCTCATAACACGATCCATCCATTTTTTTTTCTTAGTTTGTTGGGTATTTTGCCACTGTAAAAATATTTAAAAATTTTGATGAAATAAACCTCTGCGCCAAAAGGATCAGACAGAGGCTGGTTTTTATACTTCTATTACAAAATGTCTCACACCTAAAAATATATAAACTGAAACAAAATTGTTAAATGATAAATTGAAAAATTAAAACGAAGGCAGTTGACGTTTCGGAAAATATTCTCAAAAGTGAAAGTTTTGATAACGGAAAAAGAACTATTTTCCGAAACGTCAACTGCCTTCGTTTTAATTTTTCAATTTATCATTTAACAATTTTGTTTCAGTTTATATATTTTTAGGTGTGAGACATTTTGTAATAGAAGTATAAAAACCAACCTCTGTCTGATCCTTTTGGCGCAGAGGTTTATTTCATCAAAATTTTTAAATATTTTTACAGTGGCAAAATACCCAACAAACTAAGAAATCATGAATATGCCACAAATAATAAATTATAAACAATATACGACCCATCCATCTCAGATATCCAAGTTTTATTCTTTTCACGAGCTCGAAAATGTAGCTTCTTCCTCACATCCCGTTTTCGTGTACCGCGCTCCATTAAATTTTCCTCAATTTTTTTCGTTCAAAGCATCCCAGGATAGCTTCATCACTCTTAGTGAGGGCCCATGTTTCTGAAGCGTATATTAACACTGGTCTTATGAGTGTTTTATAAAGTTTACTCTCCGTGCCTCGAGATATATTTTGCGAGCTATGCTGTGGGACTAGTCCGAAATAACATCTGTTAGCCATAAGGACCCTCTGATAAATATTAAGGAAATTCGAGCCAAAAAAAATGTTGGCCATAAGTAATTTATCACCCTGTATTTTAGTGATTAGGAGCTGCAGATAAATTTTTAACATGCTTTTATTAGGTCTACCTGTAACTAACTATCTATCTATGTCTGTACTGCCCAAAAAAGGTAAAAGGCAGTAAGTGACAAATGTTGAGAAATTACATTTTTATTGATTATGAAAGAGCAGTAAGTGACGCAGTTTCTGAATTAATCCTGTTTTAAAAATTCCCACATATAACTGATTTGAAATTTCGTTACTTACTGCTGACTTTTTCAATCAAACTATTACAGAAAAACTGAGACAGAAGGCAGTATGGCTTACACTAAGGCCTTTACGGGGTAGACAGAAACAACAGGTTCGATGATTATTTTTTGCTTTTTAGTGCAGTATTTATAAAAGCGTGTTTTTTTTTTAGTTTTTTAAACTATTAATTTATTATAACCATTCATGAATAGGCAAGGGTCCTCTATGACCCTTAGAAATATGTACAGTTCGTCATGAAACACTCTGTATATTCCTGACTTACACTGTTTGTAAACGTTAAAATCTATCTTTTTAGTGCAGTATTTATAAAAGCGTGTTTTTTTTTAGTTTTTTAAACTATTAATTTATTATAACCGTTCATGAATAGGCAAGGGTCCTCTATGACCCTTAGAAATATGTACAGTTCGTCATGAAACACTCTGTATATTCCTGACTTATACTGTTTGTAAACGTTAAAATCTAAAATAAATTAATTATTTTATTTTGGGCAGCAAGCTTAGAAGGAAATACATCAATCAAAAGTTTAAATCCGCTCTTAAAATGATGGCACAATTAAGTTATTCCATTTGTCAGCCATAAAATTAAGTGCTCATTTAATAAACAACTTAATGAAATAATTGAAATTAAGTATTTCGGTAAACAGGAATCAAGCACTCCGTGTTGACATTAACATCTTGCGGGTGCTAGACTTGATTTCTTGAAGTTACATAATTACAAAACCGAATTACTTTGAATCTAAGTAACATCCAAAGCTCTGTAAATAACTTGGCGCCTCAGTAAAAATAGAACATCTAACGAATATAACGTGATATCCTCGGATTTTATTTTAACTGCACAAATTGTCGGTTACTTAGTTATACGTACTTATACTTTGTAGTGAGAATAAAACAAAGACCACATAATACCGAGCACGATATCTTATATTGTTTTCTTTTATATCAGGAAATCTTATTTATATACATTTTATGGCCGCGGGAAATTTCCATTTTTATTTAAAAGTAAGTGTTGTGAATTCATACATTCGTTCATTATTTTTAATGCTCTTATAGAGATGTGCGATACAAAATTTTATGAGCCGATTTCACATTAGTAGAGTTGATGAAGGCCTAAAAAAGACCAAAATCTCAGCCTACAAGAATGAAATCGTCAGAAACCTTTTGGAATATGTTTTTCATACTAAAAACTGCGAAGTCTTTATTCCATCTGCACGATCATTGTTTTTTGTTATTAACAGTCGATAATAAAAAAAATGTTTGTTAGAAATATTTGCAATTAAACAGCTTTTCCAGTTAGTAAATTAGTTAAGAAGTGCTACTCTTTAGGTTTCTGAGATTACTGATGTGTCCATAACTGAAAATTCAAGATGGCGCATCCAAAATAGGCTGTTCAAAACCTCTAAAATAAATTAATAAAATAAAACAAACGTTGAAGTTATTATTCATTTACCTTTCATATTTTGGACTCTGATCCACGAACCTGATTTCAAAATTAAAAAATCAAAATGGCGGCTTCAATATGGCGGATGGATTTTTTAAATGCTTTAAACAGGCAAAAAAATAGAGCGAAATTTACCGATCCCGAAATCCTACAATTAAACTCGGCAATATGTAAAATATTATATAAAATGAAAAAGAACTGAACTTTTTATATAATGTATTACAAATATCAAAGCGCAAAATATTTACATTGACTGACTGACAAATAAGTAACTTTTATCTGTACCATTTTATAATCTACACGTTTAGATAAAAACTAAACAAACAGTCCTGGGAAACCCACATTTCGGTTGTCTTGCGTTAAAAAGCGCGCAGTTGCCGCAATTAAAACTAAACATAATTGTATCGAACTTACGGATTTGAATTGTTATAATCTCGGGTTGACGTGATTGAAAAATCTCCGAAATTTAGGAATTTCGGGATACGGGATTCCAGGATACTTATTTCGAAAGTAGGCTTTTCTAAACATAAAACTGTGAAGATGGAGTGCGAATTAGTATTTCCCACAGAGATTGAGTGAAAAACTCTAGAATTGAGTTGACTGTACACGTATTTCGATACATACAGTGAAGCAACGTTCATCGCGGTTAGTACTTGGATGGGTGATCCATCTGGGAAAACACAACGATCTAATCCCACCATCAAAAAAATGTATGTCTTCCAAATTGCTTTTTGTTACTTACTATAAATACTCACTAAATTTTGGATTTAGGGATTTTCATTATGTTGCTGTTTCGTCTTCAGTATGATCCACCAACATATACGCTAATTAAACAGACTCCAGCTATTCTAAAATAACAGTCTGCAACAAATGAAGATTATTAGTTTAAAAAGCCAGAGAAATGTGTTACTTTGTCAATAAAAAAATTAATCGTCCATCTCCTTGATAAATGAATAGAGTTCCTTTCTAGTACGTTTTAGAGTTCTTACGCTATTGCAGGTTCCGGACCATGCAGAACGCTCTCAAATCTCTTGCCGGTTAAAGCATCCGCTTCCTCGTTACTTTGAATTCCATCGTGACTTTTCACCTACCGGAGCTGGACACTGTTATTTTGTGCTAGCAGATCTACTGCTTTTCTAATTTGCAGAACCAGCCCAGAGTTTGTCCTGCAACTGTTTAGGGCAAGCAGGGCCCGGCCGCTCTGCTGTCCGTTGATGCGCACTGTTTTACCACTGACGTTTGTATTCGTGGTTTCTATTAATGCTTGCAGAGTTTCTACTAGTTCCGCCTGGAATATAGCAGTACTGTCTGAGTAGACCCCAGCCCCAATTTTTGAACCATCGATGTAGATTGACACGTCCGGGTCATCATTTCCAGAAGCGTTCAATCTCACCTCGAAAATCTTGTTAAAATTATATATATATATATATATATATATATATATATATATATATATATATATATATATATATATATATATATATATATATATATATATATATATATATATATATATATATATATATATATATATATATATATATACGACTTTTAAAGAGCACGGTGTGACCAACATCGTGACGTCAGAGAATAGTAATATAAATCGGTGAAAATAGTTGATAAACTGAAATTCTTCACAAACACGCATAAGTTTCAAAACACACTGCTTGAGTTAACGATTGATAATATTGTGAAACTATAATAATGCGCTGCAGCTAGCCGCTTCGGTTAGCGGGTTCCTATCAAGTGACGTCACGGCCGATACTCGACCGCGTGTGCTAAATGAGCCCATTGTGCTACAAAAAATTCGTCTAATGTATAAAAACAATAGTTTAATAAATATAGTCTTAATTTTAGTTTAAAACTATTTTCATTTTAGCCTGTTTGATGTCAAAAAAACATTTAAACAATTTAAGACCTAGACATTTGGGTGCATTTATCGATACATTATATTTATAATAAGGAACATGAAATGCTTCTTTTTGTCTTATGTTTCTAGCATGAAACTTTTTATTCGTGATTTTAGCCTTATTACTGTAAACATACATACACGAATCATAGATTAAAATACTAACAAGAGTTAAAATTTTATATTCTCTAAGAACATTTCTGCAATAATAGGTACTGGAAATCCCTGCCATGTTTCTTACAATCCGTTTCTGTACAATAAAAACATCCGCTGATAAGGTGGAGTTTCCCCAAAAGGCGATGCCATACCTTAAGTCTAGCCCTACTTGTACATGATATTTTAATAGTTGATCTTTTAATAGAATCTTTTAAACTTCTTATCAAATAAGAGATCGAATTCAGTTTTGATATTAATTGCTCACAGGGTGCCTTCCAGTGGAGACACTCATCTAATGTTATTCCCAGGAATTCAACATTTTTAATATTTGAGAGACTGTTGTCATTATTTTAATGCCTATGTCCATGCAAATTTTTTGTCGGTTGTGAAATCTTATAATTGGGTCTTATCAGCATTTAAAAATTGTTTATAAAAAACAGTACCAGTTATAAAATTCATTTAAAGAAACGTTGCATTTATGCTCCAATAAAATCAAATCTATCTGATATCAGCAGAGACTGATCATCTGCATACATTATCAAGTCGGCCTCAGATGTCAAAGTATCAAGTTCGTTGGTATAAAGTAAAAATAGAATCGGCCCCAAAACTGAACCCGGTAGACTCCCAAATTATTCACCTTGTACCCCGAGTTGTCACTTCTGGCATTTCCATCGAAGGAGTATGTCACAGATACATACAGTTGTCTGTTTTTCAGGAAAGAAGCTACCCAATCCCAAGCCACACCACGAATACCATAGGCATAAAGTTTTATTAATAATAATTTGACATGACCGATACAGTCAAACGCCTTGCTTAAATCACAAAATATCCCAACAGGGCACTCACCAGCCTCAATACAATCAATGAGCCTCTTAAAGAGAGCGTACATAGCAGTACGTGTGGATTTATTAGAACGAAAACCATGTTGATTTTCCGTAAAAATATTATTATTTTCAGAAAAGTTCATAAGCCGATGTAAGAAAGCATATTCAAAAATTTTTGAGATACCCGACGGGGAGTAAGTTTATACATTTGTTTGTCTGTCACTTTCTACTTTTGTAACAGATGAATCAATTTAGGTGTAGCTGTCACCGTACGTTTTGGTAATTCTACAGGAAGTAGACATTTAAACCTTTTAATTTCGGCCGCCATCTTGAACATTCCATTTTTAATAGTTGTTTGAGTACGATGAAATTTTATAACGTACTTGTACGTTATTTCTCAAACATGAATACGCAGTTAAAAAATGTTAACTTGCCGTATTTCGAATCTGCTGGTTTATTATTGAGTGTTTTTAAATTGTGCCTTGTTTATGTAAAAGCTATAAAAAAATAAGAAGTTTGTTAAAAATTACTATTATTCTTTGCGTTGCATTGTTCTGTACTTTTCTTACTCCCAACGGAACCACCAGTGGGCAATCATCAAACTAAATAGATTTGACCGTTTTTGAGTCTTCTCTGAGGGAAGCGAATGCAACATATTTTATGGATTTCTGGAATACCTGGTGATATTATTGCACATTGTTACAAGAACATTCGCCCTCCTCCCCTTAGAACTGCCGCTGGATTGTACGCTTGGAATACATTTTTTTAAATCATTAATAAATAGGAAGGTATCATGGAAATGTTTAGGGGAAAAATCTAGTCTACATATTAAGGTACTTAGTAATAATATTTCACGGTGAAAATTATTATCTTCTGGAAAAAATGATGTCAAGATTTTTTCTATTTCGTTTTGTGTGACCTACGTCTTCTCAAAATCTTTCAACTCACATTGTTTGTACCCCGTATTTCAGGACAGCTTTGAAAGGATCGAAATATCTATCTAGTCTTATATGTATATATCTCCGTTATATATACTGTTTTTATACACATAGTCGCATAGGTTTACTAGGCATTATGCAAGGCAATTTAGAAAAACAAATGATTCATCCTCCACTGTTATCGAAATTGTACATACATTAGTAGATTTCCACGAAACGATAATTGAATAAAACTGGTTAAAGCTCCAGTTAGTGAATTCGACTCAGTAACCACCAATGTTTTGCCGCGGTAAGATGTATCTATTTCGTTCATAACTGCGTCAGAATAATATTGCATCGCCATTTTAGGTATGTTTGCCTACTATGATTATGGTATTGGTAGAAAATGTAGAAGTTCGTGTTAGTTGTGTTTGAATGTTTGGAGTTTCAAAGGAGAAGTGAGGAAAATTTATCATTTGGTGCCTGTTGGAAGTGTTTTGCAGTAAATGTTTTTTAAGTAAGAACACCTTAATTTTTAACATCGGGTATGAAATTATTTTTCCTGCGAAAACAACACTTTTCCAAGAATATCTATCGTCGCCATAATTATTTTCAATTTGGACAAGAAGGTACCTACGTGTTTCAGACCCAGTTGCTATAGAAAAAAAGATAGTGCATTTTCTGCAAGCTAATGATGATGCAGTATTTGGTGAACTCCCTGGGCGTGCAATAATATTGCGCAATATATCGCATTGCACAGTGTTATTTACTATTTAAGGCTATTGTTGAGTGTATAGTACAAAATCATACACTAACGTTTTTGTTCAGTAATATTAAGCCTGTTCCTGAAACTAAAAAATCGGAATAACAATGAAATAACGAGACACATCGTTTTCTTCTGAATATGTGGTAGTTTTGTAATTTATTCTGGACGTCATAGGGGGTCTGTAGATAAATCTTTTATTTTGTTCGCGAAGCGGAAGCCATCTTTTGAGTTTTTTCAAATTAGGTTCTATTGGTTGAATCGGAGTGGGTAAAAACCATGTACCTGAAATTTCAAACGTTGAATTGAACGAATTTCATATAAAAAAGAGAAATTAATAAAAACCACACTTCAATTTAGGTGTAAAAACAAGTAAGTATTGTGGATATTATTTTCAGTAAATATGGCAATGAAGTGTTTACGACTAAATCGATGTGTGGTTTTTATTAACTTTTCTTTTTCTAAAATCCGTTCAAGTGAACGTTCGAAACTTCAGACACATCAAAAACCAAATTATTCCAGACAAGTTTAACATTAAAACTGTTATAGGTTTCAACTCTAACCATTACATAAAAAAAAAACAGCTGCCTAAGGAATCGCTACTTCCACATCAATTTCCTAGCCAACTCTCTTACAACCCAAAATATGTTGGTACTATATTTGCACTCCACTATGTGGAAATAATTGTTCATGGAACTTTAATAATATAAAATTTGAAATCGTCTACCCCAACGTGAACGATATGCCACATCTATAGTTGGAGAGGGGATAAGGGTAGCTGACGCTAAAAAATTTTGTGGTCTTTGGTTCTTGTGCACACGCTAAGTTACAATTTTATTTTTTTACCCTCTTTATAAATGATGTGAGGGTGGCTGATGCCAAAAATATTTTGAGACCTTGGCTTCACGTACACACGCTAAATCTCAATTTTATGGAGTCTTACCTTTTTGTCCACATTTACCCCAACCGTTCAACGAAATAAGATCAAAATATAATTCCTTATTTAAAATCAATATCATAAACGGCTCCAGAGTAGTAGGGCGCACAAAAATTATAGATAGACAGACCTACAGTTTTTTTTTTTTTTGGAACTTAAAATCTCGATGTTTCATGGTATTCTAAGCCTATTTGAATAAATAAAAAAAATACCGGTATTATATTTTCACTCCACTACGAGAATGTGTGGATGGAAGTAAAATTAAAACTACAGCGCTCAGTACTGTTTAGTTTTTTAATTACTTGGCTTGTTTGTATTTTGGCATAATATTTTCGGAAGTTTTTTAATGACTAGAAAATACTCTAAAACCGATAATTTTATTAGTCGATTATTTTTGGGCAACGCATCCTAGAGCAACGAACCTTACGTCGAATAGTTTTTTATGCACTATAAGATAGTATAAGATAAGAAATTTTTATCATTCTTTTAAAAACATGTTTTTAGGTTTTGCTGTTTTTCATTTTTTTCCGATTTTCTTTACCGTAAAAATCTATTTTCCTGCACAAAATAATAACACTTACTAAATCTAAACAATCATTTAAAAAAAAAACTTTTTCCTCGAGTTTTTCCTACTACTCTAGCCCGAAACATTTAAAATTCATTTCACGCATGTGAGGAAGAATTTCATGAACTACCAAAAAAGTAAAGAAGATGTTGCAGCTGTTGACATTATTCGTGACGTGATACCCAAAAAAAGAAAAATCTAATACTTATACTCAAGTACCTTTATTTATTAACAAATTATAAAATTATTTCAATAATTTATAATTTACAAATCCTAAATAAAACCGTGTTCAAAACACTTTTGTCAGTCCTGACATTAAATCTTGTAGATACGTTTTCATACGAAAAGACAGGCTTAAAAGCCAACTTTTTCCCCTTGGTACGAAGGGCCTTTTCGAGTGGTATCTCGTACAAACAAAATTATTACAGTCCTTAAGCATGGAAATGATTTTACTGTCACTATTGACAGAGTTAAACCTACATATTTGTTAAATGATGTTGTTCATCTACCAGTCAAATCTGACTAAAAAAACCGGCAGCTACTAGAAGCGGCTGAAACCTCCCCACCCGGTGGATCTTAAAGTCGAAAAAAGCACCAACGGAAACCAAGTCGATATATCGTTGAAATCGGAATTTTTACTGCTTTTCAATGGCTCGATTACAAATTGTAAGTAATTATAAAATAAGCAATTTGTTGTGCCAAAATGGCACTAAATGTAATTCGTTATCAACCAAAACCGTTTCAGATGTTCTGGAGCACTAAAGAAACCCTCATGCAAAGTTTCATCCAAATTCGTTTAGTAGTTTCGCCGCTATCGTGCTAACATATACACACACACACACACACAGGCATATTTCAAAAACCACTTTTTTGGGTTCCTGGGACCTCAAAACGTAATCGATTTTGGATCAGTTTTAGTAACCTCCCACAATTTTGTACGGAGGTTAAATGTCCGCTTTAATATTGATTGGTAGGTTGATTTTTATTTTTGCATTGGGGAGTATATGTAGCATATTCACTTACATATTTTTAAGTTTTTCGTTTCCTTCTCACTCTGCAAAATGCTATCTTTAAGTTCCTGTTGAGAGCTCAAGCTTTTGATGTAACGCTGACATAAAAATAAAGTGAAAAATGAACAATATTTCGTGAGAGATGCAAAAAAACACTTATTTTTATTAATTTCTTTATTTCTACTTTAAGTAATTGTAACTATTTATTTTGCCCTCATGTTAGTGGGTATAGGAAAATTTAAAAAGTATGCAATTTGACCCTTGTATTATCTTTCATTTATGCTCTAAATCTACCACGTACGTGGCCTCGTGTTCGTTCCTAATGATGCTTTGGATTTTCTAGAGTTTTAGAGACGAGTATCTGTTTAATTGAAACAAACAAGTACTTGTTTCGGTAAAGTAGAATTTATGCTAAAATGTCGTGAAGATAAATGAGCTTAGATTATATGCACGCAGCACGCGTTGTGTTGTCTTCTAAATTATGCTTGAAATGTCCAACTCGTTCTCAAGTTTAATACGCAACTAGAAAAACTGAAAAAAGTACTGTCCACGTATCCGTTTTTATAAATAAATAAAATGAATAAATGATAAAGGCAAATCACATAGGCGAGCGAGTTATATATGATTATTTCACTCATTAACGTGATGCCAATGAGAGTCCGTTTTTTGACAATATTGCACCATTTAAATGTCATTATTAGTGGTAAACCAACCTAGGTCGGCTTTTGACAGTACCAACACGAAAAATGTATCACTCTATTTTTTTTTGTATCGGCGCGTCGACAAATATCGCGGTAATATTTTGACGTTTTGTTTCGTGAAATGTTTTCGGCAAATAGGACAACCCTTGCTTTTAGATTTTATCTATAAATATATTCTCTCAGCTTATTGCTAATTGTTAACGTAAACTGTAGTATTGTATTATATACGTAGCAATATAATAATATAAAAATAACCTAAAAACATCACATAAGTTGACAACTCCCAATTTCAAAGCCAAGGCTGCTGTGTGGAACCTATATAGGTTCGGGACAAGTTATACACAGCTTTCAATGGCTTATAAATACCTAGCGTAATTACAAAATAATTTTCACAACTAAAATTAAATACAAAAGCCTACGAAGCAGACAAATCAATTATTTCATGTTAAATACGCAAATGTACTTACGTATGGTAATCCAACACAAAGTAGGTAACAATACCTTATTCGGAAAATCAAAACTCTGCACTAGCACCATACATTATAATTCGTTGTACTTAAAGTTCTCTACTTAAACAAGCAAACCTTAATATATAGATTTCTTTAAATTTTAAAATTACTACTAGGTTTTTTACTAATTTGCAAAAATCTGTTGTGAAAAAATTATTTCAAGTGATGATAAAATTTCTCAGTAAAATTAATTAAAATTAATCAGTAGGTGATCGATTACGTCGAAAGTCAAGTCACTTTTCGTTCGCTTCTGTGAGTTCGAATTTTCGATTTCAGATGTAGTTCTCCCTCTTTCTATAATGATATATGGCCCATCAACTCAATTATTAAAAAGATCTTAAGGATAGAACTTTGAAAAGTGAGAGGGAAATATGCGTTTATTTTAGGTTTATTGTAAATAATTAAAAAACCAAACATAGTATAATCTTTAAAATTGTTTTAAATAATTGCTATTATTCTAACGAATACAACTATATACAGTGTGTCTCATGATAGATGTAACAAGACAATGGACCAAACATTTTGGAATTTTGGGATGGTATTTGGGGATTGAGTCCTGCTTGTTGTAAAACTAAAGTATACCAAAAATGACTTGATTTGGTGTTCTACAGGGTGTTTTATGAGCAAAGTTGTAAAAATCACCACTAATAAAGTACCTTTATTTTTCAAAATATGAAAAAATTCCACTAAGAAAAGTTATTTAGAATGCAATTTTATACCTCTATACCAAATTTCAGGAATATAAAATTATTTTTTTGAAAATTCCCATTTTTTGCGAATTAAGAGTAGAATTCATATTTAAAGTTGTGTAGGAGCAAATGTTAATCATCTCAAAAAGTAGGCTATTGGTAAATAAAAAATAATAATTTCTATGCAGTTTTAATTGAATGATTCAAAATAAAATACTAATTTATTGAAAAACTACCACACCGTATATTACAGTTTAAATATTTTGTAATATTTAAACTGTAATATACGGTGTGGTAGCGGACTGCATATTTCCTAAATATACTAAGCCACAGAACCAGACTCGCCCACCAATATTTTTATTGGTCTTTGAAAAATAAGATTTATAACAATGTAAAATATACTAGATTACAGAATTGGCTTATAATATTCATAGCAGAAATTACTGGTTTCTGTAAAAATGTGTAAAATCTATATAATAAATAGCTGTTAACCTAAACTAACCTATAACCATGTACCTACACTAGCAGAAGGATATAATTATTAGTTTATAATTAAAATAGCTATTAAACTAACATAACACAACTTAAACCTAACCTAAGAGAGCTATTTAGTAATCTCCATGATTTTGTATATTTGGGAAAAAGTATATGTTCAAAGACCAATAAAATTAGTGGTAGGCGTATCTGATTCTGTGGCTTAGTATGTTTAGGAAATTTGCTACCGGGCTACTGTCTGTTCGAAAAACGAATATATTCGATATTATCTGATACATATGTATCTTTATAAAACAAGATTTTGATTAGGTATAACAAATGAATTAATTATTTTCTTTTTTTTTTTCAGGTAAGCTATCGCGCCTGTTTTAACAAAACATGTAAGTACAAATATTGAATAACGATTAGTTAATATGTTACATATATATTTGATTTGCAATGGAAATACCGCCTATTAACAAACACACAGTAACTAACTATTTATTGAAAACAACAAAAACAGTTCAAATTTACAACTTTTTAAAAATTATTTTCTCATCAATAGATAAATGCTGACGTACAAAAATTCGAAGGTTGTTCAATCGAAGAATCATCATCTGCATTTTTTTAAATTTTTCAGTATGTAATTTCAATAGTTCTAAACAAATAAATTTTGTACTCTACAAAATTGTCTATACATAGTTTTATCTGCCTCTCTTGTCGTTTTTGCAGCGTTTGCGTTTGAGGCTCGCGTGATACGAAATTCGTAGAGGAACCCGCCATTTTTTGGCGTATAGTGGAGTCAAAAAAATGTTCTTCTAGTTAGACTGTTCAACAAGGTCCATACAAACCTTGTTGAACAGTCTAACTAACCACAATCCAACCAGAAGAAAATTTATTCGACCCCTACCATAGGTCAAAAATGGGCCTTATCAACCCAGGTTCATTTTTTAAACATTTCAAATTTTCCTTAAACTGTCGTAATTCCATAATCACTTAACTATCCAAAATAATAGAAATGATTTGGCGTCCCATCAAAAAAAAATTTTTTTTAATGTTAGTACAAGCGATATTAGGACATATATATTAGGCGATATTAGGATAGTCCATGTAAAACGCGGAGTTTGACGCTCGGAATGTCCCCCTCATCGGGACCACTTGTATTCATGTTTTTTGGGTCGCTGATCACGAAAATCGGGGTCCCGCGGCTCAAAAAATAATGCGCCGCCCTTAAAGATGCTAAAAACCACCCCTTGTGGGGGTCTTTTTGCGGTAATGTGAATAATACTGTAAAATAATGTTATGAATGTGCTAATTGTAACGATATTTTGCCAGTTCAGTATGTTCATCTAGGACACATTTTATGCTCAGGGTTATAACCAGAGGATCCCCTCTGGATCCCTAAATTGACGTAAAATGGAAAAACGATGGAATTTTTTTTCACTTTTTGATTTGAGTTGAGATGAATGGGGATTGTACAATGAAGAAATTTTTTTTTCAACTCGTCAGCCTTTAACTAACGCTTAGAAAATAAATAGTATACGTTTTAGTTTGCTTGTAATTTCTGATAAACTTCCGTCGAAAAAAATACTAAAAAAAATTTTCACCCCTATAGCCCCTATATCCCTTCAGGGGTAAAAACTATCCCCAAACTTGCAGGGAATTGAAAGAGAAGGTAGAAATATTCTTGATAAATGAACACTTCATATTGTTTGCAATATTTTTAATAAAAAAATATAAATATGGTGCAAAATTAAAATAACTAAATTTTATCAAAATATAAACATTATGCGCAGTTTTCTTCAGTCTTTGTCTATTCATTAACGCTAGAATCAATTAGCTCATCTTCATATACTTCGGTTGATCCATTGATTCCCGATTCATACCAATCATAGCTAAGATTCAGTTCATCCGCTTCTCCTTCTTGAAGAGAAACTTCCGGCTCAATTTGCATATCCCAATTTTCATCAAAATCTTCACATTTATCAGCAAAAAAATTTTTACTATTTTTTTCGACGGAAGTTTATCACATTACAAGCAAACTAAAAACCGCTGCCCAAGGAATCACTACTTCCACATCCAGATTCTCTATCCAAGTCACTCACAACGAAAAAACTTTGTATGTGAAAATAATTGTTTATGGAACTTTAATAATATAATATTTGAAATCCTCTACCCCAAAAACCCATAAAACGATACCCCACATTGGTAGTGGGGTGTGGGTGATGATAGGGGGGTGGTAGTGGGGGATGGATGAAGTAAAAAAATATTTTGAGGTTTCTGGTTCCTGTACATGCACTAAATCACGTTTTTTTTTTCATCCCCTTTAATAAGGAGGTGGGGGGGGAATGGGGGTGGCTAGTGCCAAAATTTTTTTTGAGACCTCAGCTTCTCTTGTATATACTAAATACCAATTTCATGGACTCTTACCTGCTTGATTTACCCATTTACCCCAAATTTACCCCCCAACCCTTCGACGGAACAAGATGAAAATATAATCTAGTTCTAGATCTCGTTAAAGTACATATGTGTACCAAATTTCAAGTCAATATCTCAAACGGTTCCAGAGTAAACGTGCGCACAAAAAAAAGTTACAGACAGACAGACCGACAGACAGACAGACAGACCGACATACAGACCGACAGGCAAACCGACAGACAGACATTTTTTTCGCTCAAACTTAAAATCTCGACGTTTCATGACATTTTGAGCCTATTTGGACAATAAAAATTTTTAAAAATTTTTTTGTCGTTACTATACTTCCCCTGGACGTGGAAGTAAAAGTATATATCTCCACTTATTTTCTAAGCGTTAGGTCAATTTAAAGGCGATATGGAGGTAGTTTTCACCCCTGAAGGTTTGGGAAAAAATTTTCTTCATTGTACAATCCCCATTCATCTAAACTCAAATCAAAAAGTAAAAAAAAATTTCTTCATTTTTCCAATTTAGAGGTAGTTAACCCTCTGGTTAACCCTTAGCATAAAATGTGTCCTTATTACTTCCACGTCCAGTGGAAGTATAGTAACGACAAAAAAATTTTTTAAAATTTTTATTGTCCAAATAGGCTTAAAATGTCATGAAACGTCGAGATTTTAAGTTTGAGCGAAAAAAAAATTTCTGTCGGTCTGTCTGTAACTTTTTTTTGTGCGCACGTTTACTCTGGAACCGTTTAAGATATTGACTTGAAATTTGGTACACATATGTACTTTAACGAGATCTAGAACTAGATTATATTTTCATCTTGTTCCGTCGAAGGGTTGGGGGGTAAATTTGGGTAAATTTGGGGTAAATGGGTAAATCAAGCAGGTAAGAGTCCATGAAATTGGTATTTAGTATATACAAGAGAAGCTGAGGTCTCAAAAAAATTTTTGGCATTAGCCACCTCCATTACCACCCCCACCTCCTTATTAAAGGGGATGAAAAAAAATGTGATTTAGTGCATGTACAGGAACCAGAAACCTCAAAATATTTTTTTACTTCATCCACCCCCCACTACCACCCCCTATCACCACCCCCACCCCACTACCGATGTGGGGTATAGTTTTATGGGTTTTTGGGGTAGAGGATTTCAAATATTATATTATTAAAGTTCCATAAACAATTATTTTCACATACAAAGTTTTTTCGTTGTGAGTGATTTGGATAAAGAATCTGGATGTGGAAGTAGTGATTCCTTGGGCAGCGGTTTTTTAGATGAACATACTGAACTGGCAAAATATCATTACAATTAGCACATTCTTAACATTATTTTACAGTATTATTCACATTACCGCGAAAAAAACCGAAAAGGGTGGTTTTTGGCATTTTCAGGGGTAACGTACTATTTTTAGAGCCGCAGGACCCCGATTTTCGTGATCAGCGACCCAAAAAACATGAAATACAAGTGGTCCCGATGAGGGGGGCATCCCGAGCGTCAAACCTCGCGTTTTACATGGACTAACAGTGTTAACCATGTACATATCTAGCCGAGGCCGATTTTTTTTCCCGTCCATCACTGTTTCTCTTGTCAACAACAACACATTTTAACTGTTTTATGCTGTAACCTCAGTTTTGATTATTTAATATGTTAAGTGCTTTCTAAAATAAATATCAGAATTATACTGGCTCTTTCGTTTAAATAATCGAAACATGGTATTTCGATCATGACACGGATAAAATGGAATTAAAGTAGGCCAGTGTCGGTCGATTACAACTATTTTGGTGTTTCTCCAAATATCACATCTCTTTTTACAATCTCTGTTCCACATGGGTGTAAATGAAATCCAAAGCGCGGACCTGATTAACAAAACATCGCGTAATTGTTTTATTGGGTTAAGTTTTCATTATATACAGACTGTCAGCTGCACAAACAAAGACCGTGTAGTTTTTCCTTTCCTCGTAAATGTTACAATTGCACTTAGTAAAAACACATTTTGAATCAAGTTTCCTCGATAACGGTTGGCATTACGAAAATTTGCAAGAGACCATTTCTCTACTTCGTCTCAAAATATCTTAGCTAGAAACTTTTATATACAACTTTGTTTTGACTCGCCGAAGTTAAATATTCGTCTCGATAATCGTTTATTTCAAGTCATCGGATAATACAAACTCATTTTCAATAGAATTTTGTCGGTAACGTTTGGCTTCAGAAAAAGGACATCTCACACCTCCGAGGTGGTTTTCAAACACCGACAGAATTTCTTGAAATTTTAGTATGTTGTTGAGGCTGTCAAAAGAGAGCGTTTTGTTCAATTGGACCGACCTCTAGCTATACAGGGTGATATAGAAAATTCGGTTCAAAGTATGAATTATCAGTTGTGAGATCTCATATTCTAAATTCAGTTAGCATCATACTTTTTCGACAAAACATGCCTATTATTATTTTGTGTTAAAAAAATGTGTATATATTATTCTAGACAGTGGCGTTTTCTTTGAGGGGAGGGGTGTAGATCACTTTTCCAGTTTCCAACAATGATAAAAATTAATGGAAATTCCGAACTACCTGTATGATCATATGTTATTGTCTTAAAAGTAAGC
Organism: Rutpela maculata; assembly: GCA_936432065.2. Taxonomy (NCBI): domain Eukaryota; kingdom Metazoa; phylum Arthropoda; class Insecta; order Coleoptera; family Cerambycidae; genus Rutpela; species Rutpela maculata. The sequence continues at coordinate 169,841,503 of OW386288.2, forward strand.
ATTTAAAATAATCAATATGCAGACTCACCTAGTATTTACAACAAGAACATTAACTATCAATTAGTTAGGTTTCATGCCGGTTGTCCTCTGAAACGTTTCATTTTGACAAAACTATGGTCTAAAACAACAACTTTGGAACAAAATAATTATTATTATGGTATTATTTGAAGCTCTTCAGCCCTATTTGCAGCATCTAATACATAAGTTAATGTATTTCACTGCTTGCTGGTGTCTCGCATAACCTAAGTACCATATTACACTAGCAACATGAGCACAGACACCAAGAGTTCTTGCACCCACTTTACAGGTACAAAAGGTACCAGTGATAGGATCAAGCTGGACATCATCAATTGAAGGAAGCAAATATGATATAAACAGACTATGTTTTACAAGCTTGAGTAAATCTAGAAAATATTTTTGCTCTTAACAATCCAGGTTCAAACTGTTGAAGTTGGAAAATAAATTCATTATTTGCTTCTCTTTCCGCGGTGTCTTGAATGTATGCTGGAGCTAGTTTTACTTGGTATGTACGTAATGTTTTGGAAACTACATACTTTAAAGGTAAAATAGGAAACGCTACATCAACATTGTCAATATTAATCTAAGGACCACCACCACGACGTAAGTTAAAGTTTCCTATTTCGATTCTTCTCTGCAATAGATCTTCAGGGTTGCGTGCTATAGCCAACATTCTTTCAGCAAGTTCTTCATTAGCATTCTGCATTTGAATTAAGCCTCTAAATGCATTTATAAGAGCACAAGCTATTTTTAAAAAGTCGGCTAAATGAAAACAATGCTGCATTGGTATTAAGTCTCTAAAAAACTTGAAAATTGGTTTTAAATGACCATTTCGCGACTCCACTATCCAACGAGTCTTGGTTATTTTTCTGGAAAGATTTGCCTCTTCAGTAATAAATTGCATTTGGTTTCTTAAAAGTACAGGTGGCATTTTGACATTTAAGTATAAGTTTTCCAAAAAATCAACAGCATCTCTATAACCGCGATCTACATACATCACCGTCTTGAACCCATTGTCGTATATTTTGGCCATCTTGTTCCATTTCGTTCCTTATAACCACATCATCATTATTTCGTACATTCGAAAAATAGGGACCATGTACATCTATAATGTACCCATCTGGCGCTACTATAAGGCCGGCCTTAATTAATGTGTACTTCTTGTGATTAGAATATGATCGCCTCTGGATTCTAATACGTGAACTTTTCGGAGCCTTTAGATATGTACAGTCAGCATATAAAATGACACAAGGTTGCTCAGGAACTGGATTATAAAGTTAATTAGAAAATCTATTTACATGTCTCTGAATAAATTGGTCTCGATTCTGAACATCAGGGCAAGTAAATCCTATATTTTGTGGCACAAAATGATTCATTAATGAATTTCTTGCAATTGTTATTGCAAGGCTTGCTCTTTGTGTAGATGGAAAATTCATTATTGATTTTATAAATCCGTCTGATACACCTTGCCTTAGCTTTACTAAAAAGGCTATTAATTGTTTGTTTTTTAACCTTCTGAGTTTATGATATACTTCCACAGTAATTAAATGCTCTCTAAATTGTTCTTTTGTTAAAGATGTTAAACTTTGAAAGACATTTTCGCTAAAATTTTCTTCGCTTTCATATAAATTGAGAGAATTGTGTGTTACACACTCCCTAAAACTGTAGTGAACCACTCACTTAACTCCTCACCTGTCATTACAATTTTCATTGGTATCGAAATGTGATTCTCTATATGCTTCAAAGGAATGAGTCCAGCGTCTGTTAAATGCATCAGGCAGCATGTTACTGTTGAAGGCAAAAAACCTTGGTTTTAACATAAAAGTCCACTCGGGCATGAATGGACAAGCTTTGGATTGCCACATTATCGTCACCATCGGCGTCGTTGCAAATAAAACAGCCCCTCCTGCGAAATAGTACCTCCATAGAAACTGCTAATGGATTATTGTCATTTTCAAAGCACCTTCCAAGGCGTACGTTGTAATTTAAGCACAATCGAGAATTTTCGTTTAAATCCCCATCTATCAATCTCCCTCTAAAAAGTTAGTTCTCTTCGGCGTTTATTGACACCATTTTCTACATTCTGTAAAGGTATTCTTATTCTCGCGCCGTTTACATTACAAGTGTAACATCTAACCATTTTTTCCTAAAAATACTATTAGTAACAGGTGTTTTATGGTAATCAAAAATAATTGTTATACCTTTTTAATATTTGGCCACTAAAACACTATAACAAAGTAATATTTTGTTAAAATAGTTATTTTTGTATCTAGAGTGCAAAATACTACTTTGGTGATCGAGAACGAAAGTTTCGTTCGAAATGACCAAAGAATTTTGCACTCGAGATGCAAACAATATTTTTTCTACAACTTTCATTTGGTTAAACTAAAACCATTAGTTAAAAAAATCATACTGTTTTTAAAATAAAATAATTTAAAAAATTCTACTTTCAGTTGATTTATTTGATAAAACAGTAAATATTTTCGAACTAGATGTTTGTTTAATTCTCGTGTATACATTAAAAAATTATAAAAAATAGGCAATAATAATATGTGATGTGCAAAATATTTTGCGCACGGTGTCATGGTAACGCAAAAAAAATAATGTCAATGAAAAAATGTCTCATTTTAGACACTGACATTAATGCGCAAACATAGCCTTTTTTGACAGTTGTAGAAAAATAGTATATTAAAGTATAAGTGGATATTAAGGTCTTTAAAACACGCGCGATTTTTCGAGCACGACGGCGCAGCCGGAGTGCTCGAAATAGAGCAAGTGTTTTAAAGACCAGTTATCCACGAATACTTTACGCTATTTTTTTTTATTGGTACACTTTGAAATCATAAATACTGGTATTATTACTACAAAAAATGGAAATAAGAATTAGGAATGTAAAATGGTTGAATTCGTGATGTGACATCAGGATACCTGTCAGTGTCATGAAAATGAGAAAACAAAAATTAATTTGCAATCTATCACATAGGATTAATTATTGTCACTACAGTTGTCACTGATTGTATATTGCTTTAAAATGAGTTCTAACATTGATTACTTAAATAGAAAAGCAGAATCGCGGTTAATACCGCAAAAATCGGAAGACGCTTATAAAAAACAATACGACAAGTTCATCAAATGGATGGAAGAGCAAAAGGTAACAGATACAGATGAACGAGTTGTACTTGCTTACATTTGAAATTGCCATGGTAACTTTAAAACACGCGCGTTTTTAAAACTTGGATTTAAACACTCTAGGGCGTACTTTAAATAAGCAAAATAGGGTACCAATAAAAAAAAATATGTTTAATAAACTGACAAGTAGACATTACCTACTTACTTACTTCACTGTCAAGACAACAATTGTTTTTGGAGAAAAGCCTACTACGTTTAAATATTTAAAATGTTACCTACATTTTAAGAAGTAAAAAAATATAATATACATTAATATGGACAATGTTGATATAGCGTTACCTATTTTACCTTTATGTAGTATGTAGTTTCCAAAACATTTGGCACATATCAAGTAAAACTAGCTCCAGCATACATTCAAAACACCGCGGAAAGAGAAGCAAATAACGATTTTATTTTCCAACTTCCAACAGTTTGAACCTGGATTGTTAAGAGCAAAAATATTTTCTAGATTTACTCAAGCTGTAAAACATGGTCTTTTTATATCATATTTGCTTCCTCCAATTGATGATGTCCAGCTTGATCCTATCATTGGTACCTTTTGTACCTGTAAAATGCAAGAACTCTTGGTGTCTGTGCTCATGTTGCTAGTGTAATATGGTACTTAGGTTATGCGAGACACCAGCAAGCAGTGAAATACCCATCCGAGTACCCATCATGTGGTTTATTAACTTATGTATTAGATGCTGCAAATAGGGCCTCAAATAATACCGTAATAATTATTATTTTGTTCCAAAGTTGTTGTTTTGGACCATAGTTTTGTCAAAATGAAACGTTTTAGAGGACAACCGGCACGAAACCTAACTAATTGATAGTTAATGTTCTTGTTTTAAATACTAGGTTAGTCTGCATATTTATTATTTTAAAATGCTTACTTTTAAAACAATATAATCATACAGGTAGTTCGGAATTTCCATTAATTTTTATCATTGTCGGTGGACCACTGGAAAAGTGATCTACATCACCCCCCCCCCCCCCCCCCAAAGAAAACGCCACTGTCTAAAATAATATATACACATTTTTTGAACACAAAATAAAAATAGGCAAATAAGCGTGTTTTGTCAGAGAAGTATGACGCTAACTGAATTTAGAATATAAGATTCACAACTGATAACTCATACTTTGAACCGAATTTTCTCTATCACCCTGTATAGCTAGGTCGGTCCAATAATTTTTTTGAAAGTTCTTGACCAAATATAAAAAGGGTCGAAAACCGGACTTACATGCCCTCCTCCTATGTATCAATAATTTGATTCAATGATTATATTATTTTTTGTCAAAAAAAAATGGGTACATTATTACAAAATACCTTAATAAAATGTTAACGATTTCTTTGCTACGGATAGTACATTAAATATTCACACATTCACTCACCATTGTACCATTATTTACAAAGAGCTGGCTGAGTTTTTATTTAATTATAGTATATAATAAATAAACTAACAATTACGATTTTATGCACATAGCGCAGCTTATGGCCATGAAAAGTAGCTAAGTCTGTGTAATGTACGGTCATTAACCATCGGCAAAATAAAATACCGGCTACAGAATTACGTGTTACTATTAACCGCGGCGACAATACACTTCTATTCTCTCGACATGACGTCGTTGTTGCTTCTTTTTTGTTCTTGCAGATTTAATAGTCACGAATTACGTATTAAATGGAGGTTTCACGCCGGTAATATTGATGTAAATAACGATCATTTTTTACCGAATACGGTTATGGGTTTCTATTTTAAAATGTTTATTAACAAATATGCCTTTGTGCACAAAAAAAAAACAAATATTGGACTACACATCATGCTGTCGATAATCGTACCCATGGACCAGAACCATTATGGATTTAGGCAGACAGCAGAAAATAACATTAGACGCCATTGAATCATTAATGTAGAACAATTAAACTCTCGGTTTGGAATAAAATGTATTATGATAGCTTTATCTTCTTTTCTTTTCGTAGTTTACGTACCTGAAGTTTCGAAAGTTCACTTGAACGAATTTTAGATGAAAAACAAAGGTTAATAAACACCACACATCGATTTAAGTAGGCATAAACACTTCATTGCCAAATTTGCTGACAATAATATCCACAATATTTAAGTTTTTATGCCTAAATCGAAGTGTGGTTTTTATTCATTTTTCTTTCTCATATGAAATTCGTACAAACTTCAGGTACATCATAATTTTCCTTCTACCACCAACTGAAAGTTAATATTTTCAAATCGGTCATTGACCTCACATATTCTTTGAAGTATTTTTCTATCCTTATGTCCTGTATTATTTTTTATCGAACCGTTCACAACGTATCTTCTTTCGTCATAGAAGAGTCTTAAACTATTTCCAGACACAAGTCTTATTATTCAGTATATTTTTGGGGTAGTTTTTTTTTAATATTTTCATCATTTAATAAACAAAAAAATTAAAATATTTTTAATTAACCTGGCGGAGTGTCAGCTCACAAAGCTGCTGTAAATACCAACCAGGGCCAGTACATTATCTTACATAACACATACATATCTAATTAATTAATCACAATCGTCATAATGACCATAAGAATTAGAACATGGATGAGATTGAAGATATTTAACTATTATAAAGAATAAGTACTTAAAAAATACCTCACAAGAGAAAAAATACAAGAAAAAACATTAAAAGGGAAGCTATTACAAGTACATACGTAATGAAATCTGCTAAAAATAAGGAGCTTAAAATTAATTCTGAAAATTATTTCACTCATTAACGCTATAGCCAATGAGAGCCAGTTTTTTTCACAACATTGCATCAATCAAACTTCATTATTGTGGTAATCCAACCTATATCGGCTTTTGACAGTACCAAAATGCAAAATGTATCGCTCTAATTTTTTGTGTCGCTGCAGCGGCAAATATTGCGATAATTTTTTGACGTTTTGTTTCGTGAAATGTTTTCGGCAAATAGGGCGACTCAAGCTTTTAAATTTTATCTATAAATATCTTTCTAGCTTATTACTAATTGTTAACGTAAATTGTAGTATTGTATTATATACGTAGTAATATAATAATATAAAAATAATCTAAAAACACATACGTAAGTTGACAACTCCCAATTTCAAAGCGAAGGCTGAACCTTTATACCTGGGTTCGGGACAAGTTATACACAACTTTCAATGATTTATGATACCTAACGTAATTACAAAACAATTTTCACAACTAAAATTAAATACAAATGCCTATGAAGCAAACAAATCAATTATTTCATGTTAAATACACAAATGTACTTACGTATGGTAATTCATCACAAAACAGCTTAACACCTTATTCGGAAAATCTAAATGCTGGAATAAGTAGCACTATATGTTATAATTCGTTGTACTTAAAGTTCACTCTACTTAAACAAGCAAACCTTAACTTAATCATTAAATTTCTTATATTAAAAATGGGGATTAAATACATAAATATATATTAAGAAACACTTTAGTATAATAATTCTTGGGAAATTCACTCTTTACACAGTGTTAAGCTAGCGTTACTAGATGGCGGTACCAGTTCATCTGGTCTCCGCACCTTAGAACGTAAAAGCGAGAGATTGGTAAAATGCAATATTGTCTGGCTTTACTCGTAGTGTGATTGGTCGAAGCATGCTAGAAGACTCTTTGTTGGAATGCCAGTCTATAAGTTACAATACCTATGGTTTAACGTATTTTAATTGTCATTGCCATTACATTATTTTTACCTACTTTGTTTTTTATTAGATGAGTCGTTTTGAAAATGCATTTTTATGTGACGTAGATGATGAAATTGAAAATAAAGGTCAGTAAACCCTAAAATGTCACAAGAAAACGTCTGAAGGCAATTAATTACAAAACTTAATATTGAAGATATACTAATGAATTATTTATTCGTGAAACGTTCTTCCCAAATACCACTCGTGCTTTTAAATTTTATCTATACATTTTTTCTCAAGCTAAGTTGCCAAAAGTTAATATAACTCAAAGATTTTATCCCTCCCGCTAAAGCGGTCGGGATTTAATCAGATAATAAACTGCCAATTTGCACTCTTTATATTACCAGGCAACAACGCTTTCGAAAACATTTTCGATCAAATTTTAAGCACTAGTGATATTACACACGATAATACATTTGTACCTTTTTTTCTAAAAGCAGAGTAGAATAATGACTGGGCAACTTCATTACACAAATCCCCTGCTATGTATGAAAAAGATGACTCAAAGAGAGTAGTTACATGCGTAGGAATATGCAAAGTATTTGCCACGAATCTGAGAGAACCATTGTATTTTTTGTACTTTTCTACGTAATAAAGGTATTTCTGTTGAAGTACCTTGAAGGCGCACTATTTTTGAGTCAAATTGTCCTGAAAATTTTATTACATGATATAATATGATATACCTATTGGAAGTCGATTTTCGGTGAGCTTATGAGCAGGAGTCATAGATCAAGTAATTAACCAATAGTATTCCCAAAACCCTTACAGCGGAAAGTATTTAAATTTCCTCCATAACAATCTTATAGTGCTATTGGAAGATCTTTGAATGTCCGACAAGATATGTATTTTCGACACGACGGCGCGCATCATCAGTTTGGGTGCAAAGTTAAAACTTTACTGAACCAAAACATTTTCGAGATAGGTCGAGGTGGTCCCATTGCTTGGGTACCTCGGTCGCCAGATCTGAACCGATTGGATTTTTATTTGTGTGGTCATATAAACAGCTTGGTTTATGCCACTGATATTAATACACAAGAGAAGAACTGCTTCAAAGGATAAATCAATCATGAAATGAATTAAGAGGAATAGATTCCAAACTTCGCAGGCTTCTTGAGCTTTATAAGATGTCAAACGAGGCTGTATATCATTTCAACAAAATGGACATGTGTTTGATACTGTATAATTGTGTTAAGTTGCTCAGAATGTAATGTCCCATCACTTACACCTCATTTCAACGTTCCTAGGATCTAAAAATGTCTTTGCGTCGCAACGCCATCTATACCTCAACTTGTAAAATTACCATTTTTGCTCAAAACTGATATCATTTATATATTCCAGTGAATATCTTTTACAGAATTCAAATAAATATCTCTCTTATTTATCGAGAAAATGGCACCGGTAGTTTTAAGTGGGACACCCTGTGTATGTCGATTTTATTTGTTTCATCTACATACAACTATACATTGATTTATAATTTTTTGTAAAATGAAGAGGAAAACAAATAACTTATTGTAGATCAAATGCAAATTTAATGATAAAAAGCTAAAAACATAGGTACTCTTCGCCAATTTACTGACCTTTTTATATAATTGTAAACATTCTATAGGATACTCTTCGCAGTTTTCTTGTAAATAATGTTAGTTTTTGGATATCCTAAATTTTTGATACCAACTTTGTTGTGAAAAAAAAATATGAAAAAAAATTGAAAAAAAAACATCCAACCTGTGTGGGATTCAAACACACGATCTTTGGATTGCAAGGCAAAACTTTAGCCACTGGACCATCACACATTACAAGGAAAATTGAATGCCTGTGTTATACAGTGTGTTCCACTTTTCAATGATCAATAATATTGCATTAGTTTTTCAACAAAAAAATGCATAATATAATTTCTCGAAAAATCGACCCTTTTCTTTTAAATAAAAATGCACGCCAATGACTGAAATAAGTTTTGTTTTACTTAAAAAAGGTATAATAAAGGTCTTTGATACCCATCCAAACTTGGTTCAAATTGGGTGACTAATAACTGAGCTACAAAGGTGTTACCGTGAAAAGTGGGACACACTGTAGATCTTTCGAGAATCATATTTCAACGCATTAGATATATTATTATGAAATATATATATTAGTAAACTGTATTAACAAAAAAAAAATTATAGAGATAACATTTCGCAAGATTTCTATTTAAGTACAAGCGACAAAAATGAAGAAAATATTTTTTAAATTAAATGATTAATAACTTTCTTATTTACTGATTGATTTTTTTCAATAAGGTTCTTCCTCTAGCTGACACTAACTTACTTTCCAAATTTCAATACGATCGGACTTTTCTTTCTTAAGTTATCGTGCTTACAAATAACGTGATGGACAGACGGACATTTTGAAAGTTGTTCAGAATTCGTTCACTAATGATATGAACATTTTTTCTCTACGAGCGATATTTCCGATTTTAGAAATGTGCCGATCAAATGCAATATAGGTACTCTTCGTTTTTGCGCAAAGTATAATAAAAAACGGTTTATAACAATATTGTCTTACAAATTATAGGTTATTATTGCTCGACGCCGGTCCCATTTTGTTTTTTTCGTTAAACTACGACCAGTGCACAAAAAAATCACTAAAAATTTTGAAATAATTTTTAGTTTAGATTTTTAAGAAAGTTATAGTTTTAATTTTTTAAGAAATATATGTATTATATTATTATTACATACATGTTTTGCTTTTGTAATTTTGCCTTAAAAACCTGTATTTGATTTATAATGTATTTGTTTTTATTTCCGGTTATAAACGGTGAAAAATTTATACAGCGTTTTATTATTGTTAACAAGGCTAATCCGTAACATTTTTTTAAACATGGGCCTGGGGAATTTTAAGTAGGGGACCCTGTATGTACTGTACATGCATATGCCCACAATTTTATTTCACAGTGAGAGCTTTCACCTCGACCTCTGACCTATGCGTTTCAATTTAAATTCGCTAAATAGAAATCAGTTTCAACAGAGCGATCAGGTCTAAATACGATATCGTTCCATTTTTATATGACTGACCTACAATAATCGGGTACTTTCTTTAGAGATATTCGACATTTCAAACCACGTATGAATACATGAATATAGATAGAAGGTAAATATTAACGAATTGCTTTTAAAGAGCTGCCGAAAGCAAACAGTTATTTTGTTTTTGACAATAACAAGACTCCTCAATATTAGAGAATGTAAATATTTTCTGTGTAAACTGCGATACATTTCTTGGCAGTCACTAAACTTTAAATAAACAAGCGTATACAGGATATAGTAGGGTGACCATACGTCAGGAATTTCGCTGGACAGTCCAGCATTTTGGAGTACTATCTGTGATCAAAAAAATGTTTCCTCTCGGTCATCAAAAAATGTTGGGATCAAGAAATAATTTTTCAGATTTCTGCTCCCCCCGCTCATCAATTTTTTTCCCAGCAGAAGTGTCCAGCACAAAAATCTGGTCACCCTAGGATATAGAGAAACACGAAGAGTTACAGGTCTACAAAAAAAAAAGGATCTATCCTCTTTAAAACTGTTTTAGATGCTTGCTATATTGTTCTAACGACTACAGCTATATATATTTTCTTACTGTAAATTTCTGTTGTACCTGAGTATTGTAGTTTGTCAATGAAAGTTCCTAATTTCATTATTAGAGCGTTTTTTTTGTTTACAATTAGCTGGCTTTGAGCTGGGCCCATCCAGCCACGAAAACAATTAAATTTTTATAATAAACCGAAAAGAAATATTTCCCTATCACTGCAAAATTCTATCCTTAATGTTGAAAAACACTTAGTTAATAATTATTATTTCTATCCTTTTATTTATCTACTTTTGGTTAATAATGATTTCACTGTGATTACAAATTTTAGGTATTTGATTTATTGTGTCTAAAGAATTATACATCTTTATTTAATGTCACTTATTCTAACTTATCTAAAAATTTTCTTATTGTATAAGCTACTTTTGACAAAATTTCTTAAACTTACATCTTTGTAGTTTTCTGAAATGAATAAATATTATTATTATTATTCTCGCGAAAAAGTAAAATAATATGAAATGAAAAATACAGAAAACGTTTTAATACGTTTGTTTTATTACAGTTGTCATATTCATTAATTACTTATTCGTTGGGGCCACTGCCCCATTTTACAGGAAAATAATGAAAATATTCGTTGGGACAATAGACAAATTAAATATTTATAAATATTTATTTATCCTGAAATATCGATAGTTGACGTCGGCACACATAAAATCTGACACAAGCTCTGGGAAATTTCCCAGTAGTATGATTACAATTGCAATCACAAAAGTTTATATGATTGTCACGACAGCTGTCGTAAGTTTTGTTGTATTCCTTTTAACCCAACCAGAATCCCAGTTGGGAGGCCAACTGACCTCTGTGTTTCGATGATTTGTTGTATTGCTAGTTTGAATTACAACTTAGCAGAGATCAACTGATCCTGATAAATCTTATTTGTCTAGATGAAGTGACAAGCAATAAAATCTTGTGTTTGCCTTTCGAAAATTTCCGAAAACATGACTGGTAGCAAAAAGAGCTGTATGTAAGCAATAAAAATTATTATAATAACATTTTAAACCCGAAGAGAACTTCCCATTATTTAAACTTTGAACAAGCCACCATGCTTCAAATATTAACTGCTAAAAATAATTACTAGAACTAGAAGAAACACTGCACCTGGAATAATCAAAATCGCCAAACAATTAATGCACTATGCACCAAAAAGTCTACAGGAACAAATCCTAGAAATTATCGCCAGAGCATGGATGGAAATTACACCGTTTTCTTAAGGTTTGCAATGCCATGTGTTTGAATAAATTCAGAAAAGATGAAATCTGATTAAACATGTTTTTATTAATTAAGAGTGAAACTGCTATGGCAATGCTTTAGTCTTTAATAATATTTGAGTAACCTTACTTAGTATTTAGTACACGCCTACAATACCCGTTTCCGGTCCCTCGTGATTTGTCTCCACGATAAGACAAAGACCTGTTGACCGTTTAGCGAACTACTGATTACTAGAGGGATCACGTTACTACAGTACCTACCTAAACGCTCAAAGGTGAACCACAAAGATCCACGTGAACGCCGCGCCTGGCTACAGATCACCAAGGAATCACGTTACCAAAGCGTTCAAACGCTCACGAATGGACAGCAAATGACCACTTGAATGCCGCACCAGGCTACAGATCACCAAGGAATCACATTACCAAAGCGTTCAAACCATTACGGATGGACAGCAAATGACCACTTGAATGCAGCTCCGGGCTACAGATCACAAAAGGAATCACATTACCAAAGCGCTCCAACGTTCAATTATGGCCAAAGACTAATCCCCAGATCTTCGCGAATGATTATTGGAGAAAATATGATACGTGAAATTAAAGAGCAAGCGAGAAAGCTAGCACAGGTTTCCCGAATCACGAAGAAAAATTTTTCACATAAGCTTGAATTATCGTTATTTTCAGATTCTAAACCATACTATTATTGCACTTAAAGTTTTTTATCGCTTGCAGTTACAATTTTGTTTGTTTATGTTTTAACCCTATCTATTGGCTTTTGTGTATGAAACTTTTGTTTTAGAATATTTTTAAAATATTCATATACCTACCTGCTCTATGAAATATTATTTCCCAACTTATACTTGCGAAAACTTGCGATTTTAAACGAAAATACGAATGGAATCTTTTTAATTATTGTTATTTGTTGAATTATTTTAAAATCCCGAAAGAGGTAAATTTTCTAGGCTACAAAGCTACAAAAAGATTCATATTTGGACCAGAATTTCGCAAATATATCGTTCTATGTCCAGCAATTTATGCTTGAACTTTAAAAACCGGATGACATAACTTGAACATTATCTATAAAGGTTTGTATACAAATGCATATATTACCACATGTTCATACGATCATTAAACATAAACCGAGTAAAAGAATGCGTACGATTGGCGTTTTTGTAACAATTATTTCTCATGCAGTTGACGTAACTAGATCCGAGAACGCGATATCAAATTACGAAAACACTGTTAAAATGTATAGTATGAAAATAATTATAAATCGTGATTTTTTCCCACTTGCGGGAACATATGTTGAACGATTTTTTATGGTGTAATTTACCCCTTAATCGACGGCCTACAAAAAAAAGGAAGTAGGCAGATGCACAGTTTCAATGTCTGTCATTTCGGTTTTTTATAAGCAACAGCCTGGCATTATTTTCTATTTCGAGGCCACGGAGATTGTAGATATGGAAATAGTAATTAGAGCGATACTCAGGAATATAATAGAATGCTTGAGGCTATGCAGAAACATGTGGCTTTCCGTATTTCCTATATTTTTTTGAATAAGATGATATGCCTTTGGAACAGACGTGATGTGCTGAGGCGTAAAATATTTTTATGTGGTAATTTAATTTCCGTCACTTTTAAACCCCAATTAGGGCAGCGGATTGTGTCAAATCCAAAATTAATGCAAACACTAAACACAGCCCTACGTGAAATAAACAGCAGTAAAATGGTAAAATATAATAAAAATAATAATAATGTATTGGTGCACAGTACAAAAAAATTTATAAAGTCAGAGAGACAACACGATACATGCAACAAAAAATTAGAAATATGAAATAATTCAATTTATAGTACAGTAGTCAGCGTGTTATATTTAGGCTGTTTTCACAAAATCGATTCCTGTAGGCTCACCTGCAGGACAACACCTGACAGGACCTTTTTTGCCTCTGCCAAAGCAATGTTCCGTCGAATAGCTGGGAGTATATAGTTGAGTCAAATTAGGATTTTAATGTGAATTGTCTGGTCAGGGCACTTTTTCTGTTTTAACGTGTTCAGGAGGTCAACTTAAATTCACAGCTTAGTTTTGCAGTTTCTGCGAGGTCGGCGTATTGTTTATTCAAACAATTCAATTTTTTAGACCGTATCTTCCATCGATTTTCTTTGAATATCTCGAAATCTATCGAAGTCCTATGGAAAACAACAAGAAGAAGGAAAATGTTCATTATGAGCCGTACAATAAAAGTACATAAACTATAATTCATTCCAATTGTTATTATTTAAAAAAAAACATTGCAGAATTATGCTTTTTTAAACAAATCACTATTCTTTGAAAAATAATGGATAATATTCAATGACATTTTGGAGAAATATAGCTCTTATAAAGTACAATCACCACTTAAAATTTCAAATCAAAATTATTACTAAATATACAATTGTTGCTAAATCTTTGCACCCTTGTGAAATCCTGCCATCAAGACCAAGATACGTGTACGATGGCTCAAATTGTAGCATTCTATAAGTACTTTAAAATCACGGAGAAAACATTTTTTTTTTCAAAATTTAAACCGGTTTTATTGCAGTTGTTTAGAGTTTTCGAAATTTTAGTTATAAACAAATTCAAGTAACTCTCTGGTTTTTTTATGAAATCAAAAACGGTAAACGAGTAATGAAAGTAGATTAAAAAAGCCAACTTTTGAAAAAGAAAAATTAATGCTCTACTTGCATTTGGAGCTGAAATATATTAGTTTTTACATTTAGGTCACTTATAAATAAACAAATCGATAATTCGTCTTGAAATTTGGGCTGGTCATTCTTCAGTGCTATTATTTTGTTTCTGCTATTTGATGATAATCCACAGCTACAATTGTTAAAATGTCGTAAACAATATGTTGTTACGTCAAAGGGCACATCTGCTACGAAATCTGTGGGTTGTGGAGTGCCTCAGGGTTCTGTGCTTGGTCCTATTCTTTTTTCGTTGTATACATGTGATTTTATCAAATGTATAAACCATGGCCGGACCTACTTATATGCTGATGATACGCAAATAAAATTCTCCTTTGACCATCGTAACCATATTCTAGCCAATGAACAGATTAATCAGGATCTTAAACGGCTTGTCACTGAATCTAGTGCTCATCAACTTCATATTAATCCGATAAAATCTAATGTACTTATCTTCGGCAAATTTCGTCAATTTATTCAGGATCAGTTAAAAGTAAGCATCAATGGTAATGTTTTGCCATGTACACTCGTTGCTAGAAATCTAGGCCTTGAGCTAGATACTGACCTGCGGTTTAAGAATCATGTTAATAAATGTTTGAAGAGAGCATATAGCAATCTTAAAACGCTTTATCCGAATCGTCATATTATTCCACGTTCCTCTAAAATATTATTAACGGATTTACTAGTTCTAAGTCATTTTAATTTTTGTGATGCGGTATATGGCCCTTGCCTAGACTTTGAAGATTCTAATAGAAAACAACGAGTGCAAAAGTCGTGTTTAAGATTTATTTATGGTATTCGTAAATTTGATAGGATTTCACACAAGCTTAAAGATGCTAACTGGCTAGATATGAAAGCTCGACGGGAACTTCATGCTGCTAAACTATTCCATAGTATTATTCGGTTTAAAACTCCTCCATACCTTACCAGTTACTTACAGAAGTGATATTCATAAAGTCAATGTACGGTATCGAGGATTGATCTCACCTCCAACTCACCACACCGCCATGTTTAGAAGGTCCTTCACTTACTCCATTTATGCGCTCTACAATAATATTCCTGCAAATTTAAAATCTTCGTCCTTGTGTAACTTCAAAAGATCTTACAAAGAAATTCTGTTTGATAGATTATTTAACTAGTTTATCTAAGTTTTTATTTCGTGTATACACTCTCCTATGTATTTATTTTCTTACTCTTTCTTATTATATATACCTTCCTTATTGTTTTCTTTCATTAAAAATTAGGTTTAAGTGTTCTAGTGTCAGGGGCTGGGACATTGCATCAGCTCCTTTTTGTAATTTATAACCTTATTCTCTGTATATTAGGTTGTGTAGTGTAGCTAAGTTCTTTGTTATAATTTGCAAATAAATTGTTATTATTATTATTATTATTATTATTAAAATAACATCGAATAAAGCGGCTTTAAGAACATAATGCAACATTTTCAATTTTTTTATAACTTTTTAAATTTTTGTCACGAAAATGGTAAACCAACCTAACTTGAACAACTACCTATGTTCATGTATACAGCTTTGTCAAACTTTTAATATTACTGATACAATAAAAAAAATATATTTCGCGAGCAGGATTTGAACCCGAGACGCCCGCATTCTGAATAAAAAGGACTCAATTCAACAAGTATTTATTTTATAATACAGCAGTACGTCCGGCCCGGGGCCAGTCAGACAACCACGGTGTACATCGCCGAGGGGCTGGGCGGGGCGGATCTGGTTTGGATATGACGATAACTAATGGATAAGTTAAAACTCCTGCCTAATAGAAAAAAAATTCTTAAAATTAATGGTTTGTGTAACTCAGTACACAGGTAACTTAAAAATAATTAAAAACTAAAAGACTGTAAAAACTAGCGACTTCACGCACAACGCGAACACTTAGAGATTTTGCTTGTTGGCACGGGAAAATAGAACTCAAAAAAAAACCGTTCGAAACAATTCCACCCTGGTGGTCTTCCTGACGCCAGAAAAATGTGGATAGTTAAAAAGGTATGGTGTTATGTGACCTTACCCACTTGGCTATCTAGCGACTAAAGTCAAGTTTGAAAAACAATATAATATTTATACATATTTGGTGATTTTCAGATCTCTATAATCGGGGGCTCTATAATCTTTTAACAATTGTAGCTTTGGATTATTGTCAAGTAGCAGAGACAAAATAATAGACATTGGAGAATTACCAGTCAAAATTTCAATAAGAAATATCGATTTGTTTATTTATAAATGACCTAAATGTAAAAACTAATGTATCTCAGCTCCAAATGCAAGTAGAGCATTAAATTTTTTTTAAAGTTGGCTTTTTTAATCTACTTTCATTACTCCTTGGCCGTTTTTGATTTCATAAAAAAACAGAGTTATTTGAGTTTGTTCATAACTACAATTTCGAAAATTATAAACAACTGCAATAAAAATGGTTTCAATTTTGAAAAATAAAATTCAATTTGAGCCATCGTACACATTTCTTAGTCTTGATGGCAGGATTTCACAAAGGTGCAAAGTTTTAATAATTATTTTGATTTGAAACTTTAAGTGGTGATTGTACTTTATAAAAGCTATATTTCTCCAAAATTTCATTGAATATTATCCATTATTTTTCAAAGAACTGTGATTTGTTTAGAAACTCATAATTTTGCAATATTCATTTTTTTTAATGATAATAACAATTGGGAATGAATTATAGTTTATGTACTTTTATTGTACAGCTCATAATGAACATTTTCCTTATTTTTGTTGTTTTCCATAGGACTTATAGATTTCGAGATATTCAAAGAAAACCGATGGAAAACGTCTAAAAAATTAAGTTAAACAAACTATACGCCGACCTCGTAGAAACTGCAAAACTGAACTGTGAACAAGTTGAGCCCCTGAACACGTTAAAACAAAAAAACTGCCCTGTCCAGATAATTCACATTGAGATTTTTTTAGTCCTAATTTGACTCCACTAATAAGTTTTTTAAAAATTTCAAATAATAAACTACTGACAAACAAATTTCAGCTTTAAGCATTTCTGGCAATTGACCTTATTTTATTACATATTTATGTTAATGACAGGAGCACGCTGCTCTACAATGAAGGTGGCAGTAAATCATTTTCCATAATACTGTAATGTCGATAAAAAGTACAAAAAATCTCAGCTTTAAACGCGTATAGCATTGACAAAAAACATAACTTTTCTTTAGAAAATCAGCGGCTTTTTATTATTATTTTTTTTAATCATTATTTTTGTCAACACTGACTCCAAACTAATTGTTGGTGCTTTTGAACCTTCAGCTCTCAACTCTAATAAAATGCCATGAAGTACGATGATAGTCGGCCACGAGTCATATTCTCAAATACATTGTTTCTCCAGTGATAAAATGTATCTGCACATCGTGTAATATGGTTTACATCGTTGCACATCATTACTCACAAGTTGAGTAACTGAAGTCTAGCTGCAATTACAAATTACTTTAAAACTAATTAATCGCGTTTCATCAATTATTACTTCCCAGTCCCGGAGAAGTAATAATTTTGCGTTGGTACGCAGCGCCAGCGTGGGCAGTAAATTCGAACAAACGATCTATTTGCGGTCACTAAAAATTACCCACTTCCCAGGGCTTTGAAACTTTGAAATGTGATGTATCTAATAATATGTTGGCAATAGAATAAGCAAATAAATACGGATCAGTCGAGTAAATGTAGATTTATGTCGATCCGCAGCATACACGAAACACATTTATTTAATCAATCTTTAGAAAGTAATACCGAGTCGACGGCAATTTATACAGAAGAAAAATATGAAGTGTTTATCGATTCACGTGAAATGTGAAAGCCGAAAGTGCACTCGAGAGAGCTACTTTCTTAATATTTCCTATATACCTTCTAGCAGGTTAAGTAAATGGTAAATCTGAATTCTGAACGTTGTAATGCAGTATATAAACGACGTTTACGTTTAAATACGTGTGTTCCTGGACAGATATTAATGATAGAACGTCCATAATAATTAACACTTTTATCAACTTTGATATACAACGACATAATAATATAAAATATGTGGTAATAAATCGAATTAGCCTTAGTTGATCGGACAAAATTAGTCCTAATTGATTGCAGAATCAAATGGTTTATGTCTGGAAGTGTCAGTTTATAATATTCTTCTTATTCACGTGTTAGCGGACGCTTTATGACCTATTCATTATTCTAGTCGGCCTCCAGTTACTAGAGAGTACGCCTAACAGCATCACGTCATTGGTCGCAGTTGACTGTCATGCGCACGACCTCAGCAAAGCTCTTTTTACATCAGTTGTCTGGTAACATCACCTCAACGTTTCAGAGGACGCAGAGAATCGCAACAGATGGCGTTATGCTGTCAGATGAGCTATACACCAAAGAGAGAAAAATTAGAATGATTAATGGATTACAATAGGTCTGTAAAAGGTCTGTGACGTTGTGAATAAGAAGAAGAAATCCTATACTGGATGAAAACCTTGACCATACCCGGAAAAGGAACATGTTTTCGTAAACGAGACCTCATCGATTGAAATTTAAATTATTCGCGTAATTTAGTTTTTCTTCAAACGTCAGAAAAACATGACATTTCTCAACTGATTTCACGATATTAAGGATAGGATTTTGCAGAGTGAGAGGGAAATATGCGTTTATTTTCGATTTATCTATTTATATATTATTCTAGGCGCCAGTGTCGAAAAGTGAAAAATTTATCAAACCACTAACCGAAGTGGTTTGTTTGATGATAGTATTCGTCCAAACAAGCAAGCTCTTGTGAATATGGGCCTTAAGGGCCGGCAATTTATATTGCGGGCCTGTGAAAAATTGAACGTATTTCATCGTAATCAAACCACTAGGTTCTTCGGTTTAACTGTAGTTGTAGGTGAAAGGATTGCATTGATACAGTCGGCGAGAGTTTTCTCATTGAGCGTTGCGATGCACATGGATTATAGGCATAAGTTAGTATGTCAATGTTCTTAATTCCACGCGCAAGAAGTCTCCCACATGAACGAAGTCGCGGGAATCAACTAGTTTATAATAAAGTTGGAATAGGGTCATTTAGTGATATGGCAGTTTCCTACATTTTCTTCCTCATTTTAAAGTATAAGTGTAAAAACATAGTGGAGTAGTTCAGCTCGCCGCGCCATTCGCCTCGCACATCGCCACACGGCGATGAGGAAACAATTCAATAGAAACAATAAGTAAAGACATAATGGAGTTGTTCATCTCGCCACACATCTCGAAGTACACCTTGCCGTGCATCAACGAACAAAAACATTTGTTTTTCAGCAGGCAGTTGCCTAAAAGTAGCTCCATGATTGGCTCATTCAAGAACATTCGTAAATATCCATGAAATCTGTCTGGGTAGTTTTTCAGCTGCTGATGTAAATGAGAGAATTCAACAAGTTTACTACGTTCTTTATTCACTGGATGCACATGGCATGTTCGAATTCCTCTTTTGGAGAGCAACCACCATTTCAAAACAGTACTAGGAGAATCACTACTACTGTCTGAATCTGTTAACATTTTTACTACCGGTCTGATTGAATAAAAATGAAAGACTAAAGTCATTAACGGCGCGATGAAATGTTTCAGAATGTTTTGCAACGGCGAGTATGATGCACGGCGACATGCACGGTGAGTGGCGCAGCGAGTTGAACTACTCCACTATGTTTTTACACTAACAAATCAATAGCCTCAGAAAAAAAAATCAGCTCAATTGAATCAATAGCCACAGAGATATTCGCATTTGAATAGAAACACGCTCGGCCGGCCAACAGTCCGTAGAGTGACGTCACTTGGCGTGCGCCGATACCTATATTAGAGCAGCAATTTCGTAAGTCTATCGTGTCGTTTTTTTTTTTTTTTTGGCGTAGAACCAGGTCAAACATG
This sequence comes from Rutpela maculata, assembly GCA_936432065.2. NCBI lineage: Eukaryota > Metazoa > Arthropoda > Insecta > Coleoptera > Cerambycidae > Rutpela > Rutpela maculata. The sequence goes on from OW386288.2 coordinate 169,861,844, forward strand.
TTAGGTTCCTTCGAGTATGTCACCGGGCATATGAAATCATATTTTACAACATTTTTTTGTGGTCTCGAACTTTTTAAATCAATAAAAAGTGAAAAAAATGTATTTTTAAATAAAATTGTTTTTTTTGTTTAAAACTATTAAAGGTACCGAAATTTGTTTTGTGTCAAATTAAAGCGCACACACTGTAACGCTTTTACCAATATAAACGGTTTGGGCACAATTCGCACTTTCATTTCTCCAAAAATCAGATAAACTAAAAATATATATTTTATGTATTGAAATCTTCACCAATCGATAAACTTTTTTATTTTTGAACATATTTACATACATGCAGCGAAGAAAATAAAGCCTAATAGTCACAAAAGTTTTTGAAACAATATATCTTTTCCTAAAATGTACCGTGTGGCAACAGCGATTTTTTTCATCAGCGCTAAATGCGACATTGCGACGCAATTAATACACCTCGCATGCAGAGTTGGTCAGATTAGTCGCCTAGAAGTGGCGGTTGTCGAAAATCATTAAGTATTCATTGTTCGGATAAAAATTGTGACAATCGAAAATGTGCTTGTTTTAAGGAAGACCTAAAATGTTGCAACAAGTGGAAATGTTTCGAGGCAGATATGAACGAATTAGAATGCTATTAATGTAGGGCCTACATAAACTACATACTACACTTTATCTACCCAAATAGAAAATTTATTTCAACAATAAAACTCATTTTATGCGTACGTTTTTACTTTCATTCATTTAAAAATGTCTAAAAAACTTACTAATTAGGTGGGTAGTTAGTAACACTGATTGATATTTATAGATTAGGTATTTATCTTTTTATTGTTAAAAGGAGACTATTTTATAATTATTGTACAATTTCTTAATATTAACAACATATGATCAATTCTACTGTACAATATATGAAATATTGAACAATAATATTGATCCCCTAGATGCTTTTGATCACTACTGGTTTTGTATCTATTGATATAAGTTAAACTACTACATACACCCCGACCGGACCGTCAGATCGTTGCAGTCGGCAGGCTTGCTACAGCCGAGCGCACAAGAATATGACTTTGGCCCGTTAAAAAAAATCGCTGACTCAATACTATGAACGGAACATGAAAAATTTTTATCCTAAAAACTTTTTTCAACTATTGGCTTCAATTTGTACGCAGCATGTATATACAAATTTTCATAAATAAATTTTTTTCTCGATTGTCTAAAATTACGCTACTGAAAATAACAATTTTGAGTTTCCTATTATTTTTTCAACTTAAAAAAAAATAAATCGGGTTCACGTGGGACGTTGTTCGAAGCGCTATTGTGTCTACTTTAATCTAAAAAAAATAGCTTGATAGCACAAATATTTTCAGAGATATAGCGGTAGAGACGTTAAAAAACATATTTCATTAAAAATCTATTTTTTGGATTTTTCCTTAGTAAAAAAGTTCTCGACCACCAAAAAATGTCGTAAAAAATGATTTCGTGTACACGATTATCTTACTAAAGAATCCCACTAAGTCTGATTTGGTTTTACGCCGGTTTTTCTCGAAAACTAAGCGACTTTACTTCCAGATTTTACTCTACTAACTTGCATTCACAGCCGTGTTCACTGGGCGGTTCAGCCATCTGACGTCGGAACTCGACTACATGGTTATCCCGAGCGTTTTTAAGCGCGCAGACTTTAATATTTTTTTTATACATGAAGGCGGCGTCAGTAAATTCTAATTTTTGGCATACTTACTATTCTCACCAAGCTCTTTCAGAATATGTAATAATAAAAAATTGTTAAATGAGCCTATACAGTTAAAAGATATACAATCCATTACTGAACCATAACAGATACCACAAAAATTAATAGAAACGTTATTGTAGAAAATTTAGTCAGCTTTAATTTTGCTTATAGCCACTTTTTGATTATGGCTATAAAGGTTTTCGAGATATGAGCGAAAAACTAAAAACCGGGACCTTCTTCGCGCCCCCCCGCACTTCCCACACTTCCTATGTTTGGGGACTTTTGGTATGTTTACCTACTAAATAGTCCAAACACAGCCTTCAAGTCAAAAATTGTGATCTCGGCATTTCCCTCTAGAACCTCTTATTGAACGTTCATTGACAGGGCTAATAGTGATAATTTCTTTAATGGAGCATATTACGTAAAATATTATTTAAAATATGATGTAAAACAGTGAAATTTTATTATATAATTTTTAATTGCTTTTTATCATCATGAAGGCGTTTCAATTTTTTTTTAAATTATATTTCCTGCTTTACCTACAAATGTACATACCTGCATACTACACAGTTAAATAACATCTATATATCTGTCTACCTACGAGTACTGCACAATAAAACACGTACTCTGTAGAAACATTTACTTATTTATTTTGTTCGTAGCGTGTCCAGCGCACCAACTAAACTGTACTTACGTGCAATTAATTATCCGCTTATTATCCGCCTATCTACTTATTTAAACGCAACAGGAGTCAGAACGCAAATAACAATTATTCCTTTGCTACTTCATACCAAGTAGAATTTATAAATGAGACAGCGTATACCCCTATTTATAATGCCGAGACAGTAACGAGATAACGCTACACCAAATAAATACCGAAAACGCGTGAAATGCCAGCGATGTTGTTATATTGCCTTTTTGCTTATGCCGCTTAATAGTAGAGTGGTCAGGCCAGTCTACGACGCTTATTGATAGAGGAAATTTTTTTGGAGGTGTAAAGTAACGCAGCTTTATTAACAGACGTGTTGAGGGACTTGCCTCTCCATGAAATCTTTTAGTTGGTGAGACAAAAGGTGTAGGCAAAGATTGTAAAATAATTAAAACAATTATTTTTAAGGTAGTACTGTCGATACTGCAAGAATCAAAAGTATACACTGTCTCGTCTGACTTACGCAGTATTTGGACTAGGCAACGTCGCGAATGATTTGTCAAAATCGTCGCTTCAACTGCCTTCGATGTCACCAAACGTCAAAAAATGCCACTTTCGATTCGTTCGTGCCGAGCCGAATTTTCCAATTTCGATGTGCGATTTACGATCAGGTTTCACTGGAAGTCTTTCTCTTTACGTCGCGACATCGTACGGCCGTCCCACTGGTGTTTTTCCAAAAATATGAACGTGCCAGGATCGCATGTTTTTGCAATTTTCCAGTTCCGAAATGCGAGCTATTTTTCTCAGATATCTCCGGAACCATGAGACATCTCGAAAAAAATATATCAAACAAGTTTTTTTCACTACGAATCTTTTGCTACCATCAGAATTTTGAATTTATTTTTTTTTTTTGTTTCGGAGATAACACTGAAATGTGGGCGATGCGCGATGTATGGCAAAAAATCGCAAATTTTTTGCTTCAACAGTTGGCAACTTCTTAATCTTGGCTCCTATAGTCCCTTGAGGAAAAAGTTCGGCGACCGCACCACAAGATATTCCCCCCGCCTCACCCCCCACCCGTTGTCGAGGGCGACACGATGGTGACAATATTTTCCAATCTGCCCTCCAACCAACCAGTACCCCCCTAGACCGAAAAAAACCACTTAAAATTATAAAATATATATTTTCCGATTTTCCGGTGCTAAGCATTTTTATATCGGAAAATTTTGTTAATGAAAATTGTTCAGAATTGTCCAAAAACCTTAAGCACAATTTTTACCAAAATAAAAAAAATTGAAAAATTATAAAAATTGATAAATTTAAAAAATATAAAAAAAACTACTAATTACTTGACAACTACCTGACAGCTTGGGTTTAATTTCAAACAAAATTGTCATGAATTTTTTAGACAAAAAAACCCATTTAAATTATATTTTCGGACTTATTTTAAACAAAATTTCAATATTTGTTTTAGTGTTTTAGAGGTTATTACGCTATTACGACGCGAGATATCCTGCAAACTACCTTATTGTAGAGTCATACTATAATATATTATTAATATTGTCGTTTTCGTTATTGTCTACTAGCTCATTACTACCTACTATCACATGCTTTAAAGCTGTACTTTTAAGTGTCTAAAATATTTTATATATTATTTTCTCTCGTTTTCTCCTTTTTTTTTATTGAAATCTGAACGGTACTTTTTGTAAAAAATGATAAAACCTGTGATTTCTCATAAGACTTAATGTTAAAAGCATAAAATTTCAAATGTCAGTATTTTTTTACTGGTACTCTGTAGCTCTTCAAAAATTTAATTGGATCAATATCTTACCATAATCTACTAATATGCCGAATTTTATTAAATTCTGAACATTAATTCTAAGACCGACAGTACTACCTTAACTCGCTCTAACTCAAAAACAATTAATTGTTCTCAAATATTTGCCGTGTTATTGCACAAGAACTCACCATCGTTTGTCTGGGGGACGTGACAATATTTATTTACGAAGGGCACCAATCGTGCCTCCTTCAACGTTTGATGACTTATTTCCACTCTCAATGAGGTTCTGATAACTCTAAAAGACTAATAGACGAAAAAGGTAAAAAGGTATAAATTCATACCTACCGATTGCATACTGCTCTCACCAATTGTTCTGCTTTCAATATGATGCACTTATCTCATCAGTTTTATCTCTAAAACTTGTCATTTTTATAGAATCATTTCATTAGTTTCTGCGATCTGATTGATATCCTGAAAAAGAAACGTGAGATACTATAGATTCAGTTGTTGATCCAACACACAAAAACGTACGCGAGGTTAAGCTTAAAATCAATCATTTAATCAAGAAAATGCAAGAGTTGAAGTGATACAATTTATTGTATAAAAGTTCAAAACGTATGCAGATAACTTTTGGCACATCGCCTATCGACTTGTAAATGTAAGAATATGCCTACCAAACATAGCAAGGATGGAACCTCCCTTAGAGGATGTTTAATCGCAACTACGTGCAATGGAAAGGAATGGTATCAATCAACTGGTTCAAAAAAATTTACAATTTTCTAGAAAAATATGTTCTGCAGTTTGACTTTGGACTGGCACAAATAGCGCAGGCTCACGAAAAAAAAAGTCGTGGCCACCAGACTAGACCATCATCTATCCTTATGTTTCCATGGTCACTGATCCCGAATCAGATATCAGATTTGTTTCATTACGTTAGCTTATCTCGCTAACCTCAAAAAATAGGAAAAAAACACTAAAATGACACTATTAAGGGTTGAACTCTAACTCTGAAGTCGTTTGTAAAAAAAAAAGGTTACTTTATGTTTTTGGCGTCGCTGAATCCGAATACGACATTAAAGAACAATTTTAAAAAATAGACATTTTTTTGCCCATCCTGACCAAAGAGCAGAAACAGTGTTTTTCGACTAATTTTTGGTCGCTCAACATGATTCTGGCATCAGCATTTATCAAAAATGATGGGAACATGGTCAAATACGCAGTTTTTAACTGTCAGTGTCTCTCTCCAGTACTCGAATATTGCTTTATATTAACACATGGTACATAATAATATTGTTTATCTACTCTTATTAGGTTGTATACTAATTAATGAACTGCTTTTGAACAATTAATAGTATCCATAAACAAATAGCCTGAATTATAATGAGTGAGTTATTATAAATCACTTCTAGCCTGTCCAATCGACGTAACGTGCGACACGAAGGTGGCTCTGTCCGAGAGAAATTATTTTCCGATACGATGAAATAGAACGGTCCATTATTATTGAGGGGAGGAAGGTGATTTATCATGTTTGAATAGTTTCGGCGTTTTCAAATCAAGTTAAGTAATTGTGCCGGAAATCATGAATTCGGTTAGTGAAGATGAACTAATATGTGCACCACCAGAATGAAGACAAGTAACTAATGATACAATACATAATTTATTACCCGAAAAATCGCAGAACAAATATAAAAGTGTCTACAAAAATTAAATTTTACAGTTAATTTTATTAATAAACAAACTGAGTAATTTAAACAAAATTTTCTCAATTTAATATTTATTGTTATAATCGTAGATAATAGTATATTATTATATGAGCAATTATAATAGCCATTATTCATGAAGATGATGTTTGAGCCCACGAGCCGTAGGCGAGTGGCGCAAATCATCTGAGTGAATAATGGTCATAATCACGAATGTAATACTATGCTTTTTCTACACTTATTAAACAAATAAATTAGACTGAAATGTTATAATATTTATCGGTACCTATTCGTAAGAAGTCGAAAACGTAAACAAACAATACGGCGCGGCGGTACACTTGTCACTGTCAAGGCGCAGTTACACGGCGCGTGATTAGGCAAGCCTGGCTCGGCGAGTCACGAAACACGCGCCGTGTGACATAGGCAACTTGGCATGGCTTGCGACTCGGGAGACGTTGCTCGCGTCGGCTCGCGTCGGCTCGCGTCTTCCATCTAGTTGTCGGTAACTGCGCCTGAAGATCAGTCATCAGTCGAACCATGCAGTTTTGACGAGCCTACAATCCACAACCCCACACGAAATCTGCATTGGTCACGCGCCGTATTGACACATCTGGCTCGCTATCCGTTACACGGCGCGTGGTTTGCCGAACCACGCACCAGGTTCGTGGATCGGCGAACCACGCGCCGTGTAACTGCGCCTTCACGCGAGTTGATTGTCAGCCGCAGCAGCAAGACTTGATCGCGGTCGATTTAAAATATCATTGAATCAGCGAAACGATGATTTTTGAATTTGAATTTGTGATTGGCCGGATGCAGTGAATTATGAATCGATAATTCACTACAGTGAATTATAGGTACGATTTTTCACCGAAAAAATGCTAATAATTGCGGTAATGGTAATAACTCACTTGATGAATTACAGCACTTGCCTGCTCCTCGTGCTGTAAACTTCATCTGCGTGAGTTATTACCTATATTACCGCTCGTTGAATAATGTACTATTCTTCCACTTGTGCAAGTTATTTTGTATGATACTTTGATAACTGTCAAATGCCAATACTGATTTTTAAATCGCTCAAACGGGGCATTTGACATCTGTCAATAAATAGCTACTTTTGACACTGGACAATGTAGAGTTGCAAAGATAACATTATTTGCTAACATGCAGTTTGATTATTTCAATAATGTCAATAAAAATCATTGAAGTATAAATAACTGACAGAATTTAGCCGCTGTCAACTGTCAATATATAATTTACTCATGAAAAATACTTCTAATACAGCAGAATTCATGGTATCAGTAAGCCCTACGCTTCGGTCAACTAAGGGCCCTGTATATATCTTCTTACGGTCTTACTCGTGGCATTGTCAATGTTATGAGAGCTGTTAACTGTCATAATAATCCTATTTGCAGAAAAAAAAATTATAAAACAGATTTAGTACCGTCTATTGCCCTTGTCTTTTATCCTCCATCAGTAACATTATTTTGACAGTTGACAGCTGTCATAATGCGAATGGCGACTAACGACGTTAGTAGGCACATGTGTAATCCTTCACTGACCGAAGCTCAGGGGAGAGAGACTACTAATTATGCTTTATAATTATATAAGGTTTCACAAGTCAGTAAGATTATTTTGATAATTTGACAGTTGCGCTATGCTGCCAATGGCCATTTACGACGTTAATAGGCACACAACTGACTCTTTATTATCATACAACTTCGTTTTTAAATTTTATTGAGTAGGCCGTTATGTGTCAAAAAAACGGCTTGTCAAATTAAATTTAAACGTCAACGTTATTTACAATAATTTTACATATTACTCAAAAAGAATAATATAATTAATTGATTAATTTCTTCAGTAAACAATTTAATCAAAAATATTTAATAGTCGTGGACAAAGTATAGTATTCTACTCACATATAATGGCTACTATTCACTCTGATGATTTACGACACTCGCCTGCGGCTCGTGTCTTAAACTTCACCCTCGTGAATAACAGCCATCATTTTATGCTTGTTGAATAATATACTATTTTTAAATGATATGTTTATTGAAACAAATATATCATATTATATTATGCAACGATAATTTAATGCTAGCTATTAAGACACGAGCATGAGAATGAGAATGAACATGAGAAATCGCCTACGGCTCATGTCATAATGAATGCGAATGTCTCAATTGCCATTAAATGTGAGTTGCATACACTATTTTTTTCTACGACCAGTCATAATGAAATAGAAAATTAACACTTTATTTCTGCAATATGACAAATGACTTGTGAAAATTGATAAATTTTAGATCTGTCAGATGTTCAAGGCTTTAGTTGATATTGACAGAATATTGCTGTTTGTCGCGTTTCTATTGGTGAAAAATTTGTATCTTAATGGAAAATCTGTATCTTAATGAATCTCATTAAAGTACAGGTAGGGAATGTCTAATAAATGAATTAAAGCATGGAAGTAGAAAAATATTTTTATCTCCTTTAGTTTTAAATATAGATACATACATTTTGCGCCAAAATAAAGATACATGTGTTTTTTTTTCATAAAAATGAAATAAAATTTTATCTTAATGTATTTTTTTATTTTTTATTTTAGAAAGAAATATCCTAATAAAAAACACTTGTTTTCTCCACAAAAAAGACCACTTGAATGTTTTTCATAAAATTCATAGTTACTAAGATATTTCGAGAAACAAAGAAAAAACAATATGGTGGCCATTTTTTTCGACTTGATTCTCTGTCTAAACATTCAGCTTGTTACTATTTTTTTCTACCTCAACCCCCTTTAACAAGAGGAAGAAGATATCTATCATGAATTTATTAATCTAGCTGAAATTCTGGCCCCTATTTTTGATACTGCAAACGTGCAGCTGGTGATAGATGAGGAAAGTAACGAGGACTAATTATCTTTTTGATGTTTAGTTAAAAATTATGTTATGAAGAAATGCAATAAATATTTGTTTTGAAGTTTTTTTTTTTTTCAACTTGTGGCACCAAATAAAAAAATCTGAAAAAAATTGAGGGTATTAATAACACAAATGCGCGTCTGTCTGAAAAATATTATGATAGCACCTTTTCAAAAAATGCACTTTTGGGCACTTTGGATTTTGCTTTATTTTTTTTAAATTTGAATTTCGCTCCAAATACGACGTAATATTTTTTTATGAGTTCATCTGGAAGATCTTTATGGTCGATAATTTTTTCAAATTTTTTCGTCCATTAGGTAAGTTGCAACAAATTTTTAATTATCAATTGCCTTTTTTTGCAAAAATTCAGCTCCCCCTTGAATTTCTGGAATAATACTGTAAATTTTTTTTTACAAAGGAAATATTTTGATGCCCATTTCATGTAATTTCCTTTATGGGCATTTTTCATATGCTTATCCGGTTACACTCTTTTCGAAATAAGCCCTGAAGACTTCTGTAAAGGTGGCATTACTTCATCTTTATACCTCAAAGAAAAATTGCGCACGCTAGTCCGACCCGACCGCTCGACTATAACCCGGGAGAGTACCGATTGTACCGTTGTTGTATTCCCAGCACTTCCGCAGCAGCAGCAGTAAGCTGTTGTTCGAGTCCCTCGTGGTGGGGAGTCCCCTCTCGCGGCGCTCTCCGCTCTTGAAAAATATAATGGCCGACCGAAGTCGCTACTTCCTAGGTACTGATAATGGTCGCAGTAAAAGCTTTCTCACTCGCGTAATTTGTTTGTGCAACATTTTTGTTGTTTATGTAGATACATTCGATCTGCTATCTACTAATTGTATAGTTAATAATGTAATAACTGAAATTATTCATTATGTGGGTATGCATGCACCATAGTTATAGCTATATGGCTCATGATTAATAATAAATTTTCTAGCATACCTATAAATTAATCATCTATTATAGTAAACATAATTGTATAAATTTGTTATAGATAATGTTTGTTATAATCGCGCGAAGGTTTTACTTCATTTTAAAATAATTATTTAAATGGTTATATAAACGTACAGGATGACTTTAAAAATTGCAATATAAATGTATCTATCCCAGGCAAAAGTCATACCTACAATTTGGAAATGATTGGAATGGTATTGTCGTTGGTTTCCTTGAATTGTGCATTTAGAGGAAAACATGAATAACAGTATAATCAGAGAGAGATATATACTTTATTGTCCAAATAAATAATTCTCATTGACAAAGTTTAAATATAACACGAAACAATATTGTTTAGTCGGTTTACAAACAATACCAAACAAAAATAGAAGAAGAAAAAAAAGATACACAAGTCACAAACATAAGACAAAAGTTATATATTTTATAAACTATATGGTAGTAAACTAAACACATTAAATTGTATCAATGTATCTTTATAGTACTCCTGTAAATTATAATAGGGTTATCAATTAAGAATTTTTTTACGGACTTCCTAAATAGTTTATCAGAAGAGATATTTTTCAGTGCTTTTGGGATACGGTCATAAATTTTCTTACTATTATAAATTAGAGAGTTTCTTGTGAAGCTGATAGATGGTATGGGTAGACTAAATATTGTTTGCTTGGCGAGTAATGAGGCGATTTTCTGCACATTCAAAGGTATTTCGTTTTTTATGAAATAAGCACACCGTTTCTTGGATAAAAATAGATACTACAGTTAATATCTGGTAAGGAACAAATAGAGGTTTGCAAGAGTCTCTAAACCGCGCTCGACACATATATCTTACTGCTCGCTTTTACAAAATGAGCACCCCATTTAATAGTTATTGACTGCATAATCCCCAAAATGTCTTAGGTGTTACTTTATTAAGGAAAAGTACGCTGTTTTTGCAATAGAGGATCCTAATTCGATAGAGATTGTGCGAATAGCATAAAATCCCGAGGTTAATTTATTATTTAGATTATTTAGATTCCTTATACAGGGTGTCCCAGATTTAACCGGACATACTCTAGTGGAAGGTAGAGCACACTCAGCTGAGTTCGAAACACCTGTATACTTATCGTTGAATGTGAACCGTTTTTGAGAAACGGGGTGTTTTATGGTTTTTGATCAGAACATATTAAAACGTTCTCGAAAATGTATTGACGCTGGGGGCATTTATTTTGAAAACCAGTTATAGTTTTAATTATTTGCACCGTTTTTAATTTTTTTTGTTCAATTATAAATAAATTATAAATAAATAAATAAATTTTTTTAGATCTTTAAGTTCTAAACAAATTTATTTTGTCAAAATAAAATTGCAAACTTTTGTCTTTAATATTTTCAAGTTATTCTCAAAAGGTGTTTAATATTTTTTTAAATTGTGCTTGTTAATTCAAGCCTCTTCACCAACATTATTTTTCTTTCATGAAAGAAATGGAATGTGTATTATTTTGGATGAAATTTAAACTAAAAAAAGCTTAGAAACACTGAATGTCAAAACAAAAACAAATAACATCTTCTGTGGGGTATTTAGCTAAAATTAATAAAATAATGATGTTAGTAACTGGATTGTGTTATTTCTAGAATGTCAAATTTGGTCTTTCAATACTTTTGATAATTTATTGAAGAATAACCATAAACGTGTCATCAAATATTATGACATTATTTTATAAACTGGTCCATAGGCTTTTTAAAAGTTTACTAACATTTACCAAAAAATAATATACAGTGTGATATTAACGACCCTAAGAGCCATTTTAAAGAAATGGAGGTCGGTCCTGGAATTTTTCCAAAATCACTTAAGCTATTCATTAACCTAAAAGAGTATATGTATACCAAATTTTATCTAAATATGTGCAGTCATTTCAAAAATATGGCGGACTAAAGTTCTGGTCAAAAACCATAAAACCGTATCTCAAAAACAGTTCACATTCAATGGTAAGTATAGGGGTGTTTTGAACTCAGCTGAGTGTGCCCGTTTAAATCTGGGACACCCTGTATGTTCTTGAAAGTTTAATTTATTGTCAATATACAATCCAAGAAACTTTGTATGAGTTTTATTTTCCAGAATGTGACTTCCCAGGTAAAGTTGCAACCGAACGCTATTACATTAGTTTCAGCAATATTAAATGTAAGAAGATTTGAATCGCACCATTCCTTTACTACCGATATATCGGAGGAGATGCAATATTCTCAAATTTTTATTAAGCCACAAAATGGTGGTGTCATCGGCAAAAGGCGTAAATTTTTCCGCGTCAAGTCATTTATATATACCAACAAGAGAACTGGGCCTAGAACAGATCCTTATGGAACTCCGCAGTCCGCAGCTTATCTTAACTTTATTAGAATATTTTCCTGAAGATTTTATAAGTTTCCGCAGCAATATTTCATGATTTACGCAATCGAATGCTTTCGATAAATCACAAAATACAGCCGCAGCAGCTTCAGCATCATTTCTTTTATGATAAACCTCTTCCAAAAAAGCAAAAATAGCTTCACTGATATTAACTAGTTTGGGTTTCAACCAAACTAGTTACTATTAAGTATTTTATGTACAGTTAAGAAAGCTAATATCCTTTGTTTAACTAATTACTTCCACATCCAGTGGAAGCATAGTAACGACAAAAAAATTTTTGAAAATTTTTATTTTTCAAATAGATTTTAAATTTGAGCAAAAAAAATCTGTCTGTCGGTCTGTAACTTTTTTTGTGCGCACGTTTACTTTGGAACCGTTTAAGATATTGACTTGAAATTTGGCACACGCGTATATACTTAAACGGGATCTGGAACTAGATTATATTTTCATCTTATTCCGTTGAAAGGTTGGGAGGTAAATAGGTAAATCAAACAGGTAAGATAAAATTGATATTTAGTGAATACAAGAGAAGCTAACATTTAAAAAAAATTGTTGGCATTAGCCACCCCCATTACCACCTATAATTAACATTGAACTAAAATATTTAATGTGTTATTTGGCATGTTTTCAAAAACTTTAATAGATCGTCTACACCAGAAGATTTTTTATTTCTAAAATTATTTCTTTTAATTCTATTGTATCTGTAGGTGATAAGTATTAACTCGTTGGAACATTAATATCACTAAGATACATTAGAGGGTCGTTTGGTGCCACAATATTGTTTGTTAAGTTTTCTCCGACAGTACAATAGTAGTTGTTAGTCAAGTTTGACAGGCTGTAGTTCGCAAGCTATTAGTTCTACAAAATGGTGCCTGTGGCGGATATTATAAAGAATTGGTGCTTTACAAAACATTGATGAAAGTCAATAACTAAACGACAAACAAAAATGTAAAATTTGCAAAGCTGACAGACAGTACTGTGTTCGTCACCAATCTCCGATATCTCTAATGAATATGTGATGTGACGTTTGTTGAAGGAGTGGCAGGGTGGAGTAAGCGCTACATATGCGGAACAAAAGTTACTAATTTGAGATTTGCAGATAATTGCAAAGATGAGTTCAAACGCTTATATAGTCCTTCTTATTCACAACGTCTTAATAGATATTTGTGACCTCTGCAGTATCTAGTTGGCTTCCCTTTGCTGTATGGAACGTCTGACAGCATCCGGTCGTCTGTCACGGTTACCTGTTAGGCGTACAGCCTCAACTAATAAGTTTTTTCCAGATAGATTCTGGGTAACATCAGCCAAACATTTTACAACTTCTCCGCTTGCCATCTGGTTTTCTCCGAATCACTAACCTTTCTAGGTGCGGAAAAATACGATGCTGGAGATTCGTTTTGGAAGTATTTCTTGGAGAGTCGAGTTAGTGGAGTGTTGTACTGTGTCTGTCTGCCTCCCTATTCATTCAAAAAGATGGGAGAAACTAGGGCATTAGCAAGTCTGATCCCGTTTTGTATTGTATTACGCCAAATTTTATTCAAATGACAAATTTCCCAACTTACTATCTATATTTTTCATCAAATGTCATATTGGTGGCTTTTTCGGAAACTCATCGTCACAAGCTTTTTCTATGCGTTGATTAATTCTATCGAACTTAAATAACGACAAAATAGACTTCTGACATATGTCAGCCCGCCGAGTTGGCCATGGTTCAAGATATAAAAATCAGTGAAATTATATCATCGTTACAGGGCTATTTTTTTTTGTGTGTACACATTTTATGTTTAGAATGAATAAAATAAGATCGCCAGAAACTGTGGGCCGTCGGGGGTGCAGCCAGAAAGGTCAAAGGTGTAAAAAAACGGAGTTACATAACATGATCGTTACAAGCTTTTTTTAGGCTGAGCATGTTTATTTAAATATTTTGAACACAGAAAATAATTCCCAGAAAGAAACTCCAGTCAGTAAGGCTAGCCAGAAAGAAAATGTTTAGGATTTTTGAAGAAAATTGGATTTTTTTTCGCATATTTCATCTCAGAACTCTAAACTCATCGTTACCAGTTCTGGCTCCTTTTTAAAACGTAAATATAAGCTCCTTCAACAATAGAATAGCCTCCACAGAAAGTTCTTAGTGTCAACAAAAGTACCATAGGCTCTTAAATATACAGGAATTTAACACTTTCGGCTAACTTGACTTCCTACCGTGCCTCAGATGTATTGTATCATTATTATCTTTCTGGCTGCGCCTCCTGTCGGTCCACGCTTTCTGGGGATCTTATTTTATTAATTCTAAACATAAAATGTGTACACACGAAAAAAATGAGCCTTGTAACGATGACATAATTTCACTGATTTTTTTAAACAGGAGGTGCCCGCCAGAAGTCGATTTTATGAATCGTTATCATCCATTAAACCATAAAAATATCTCAAAGTTCATAAAACGATGATGTGCCGAAAAAGCCACCTAACTCCCGCTCTATATTCACATTTACCGATATTATCAAGAAGTGCTCCAAAATATAAGATCTTGTATATAACCTGTCAATCACCAATCCTACATTGATCGCCAAGTCATATATTGATATTCTTGTCACCGAGTCACCATAGACCATAGTGTAGGATGAATCTTACATTTTCTTACTCAAAAATACTTCTCCATTAAAACACCACATTTTAAAATTTAATTTAAAGTAAAATGATCAATAAAAAACGTTTTTATAGCCAAAGTACAAGTTAAACAAACCGAGAGTTTCGCATCTCACCAGATGAGCCATCAGATTGGCATTAGAGATGGTGCTGAGTGAATTTTCTTCCCACAGGTCCGAACTGTTCCGAAAAGTACCATCTCTAATGCCATGTGATGGAAGGCAAGTAATAAATTTTGTTGCTTCTTAAAATACACTGTGTGTAGTGGCAGGCTAAGTATAGGGACTAAGAATTACAACATCGCGTGTGCCAGCTGGCTGAAATGAAATAACTGAGAGCTGAGATCTTCGCGGACAGGCGAGTTTGCTCTGCTGTGTTGTCATATCTCTCGCGCTACGTGAATGTACCTGCCTAATGGGCAATTACACGCACTGTATAAGAATACTCAGGTAACTGAACACAAATGTCAAAATTTAAATGAGTATATTAAAAACGAGAAACCTGATATCAAGATTTCACAAGGGACAGTGGTTGATCCAGTTTTGTTTTTGATGTATATTAATGATTTTTGTAACATTCAATTTAATTGTAAAATATTGTCTTTCGTTAATATTTCAGGATGCTAATTGGACTGCTGCCTTTGCGACTGCCCATTGCTCAGCCCGAATTATAATTGTAGATTGACTACCCAATAATCCTTCGACTTTAAATTATGATAAAACTGAATATTTAGCTTTGAACCCACTCAAATAAATACACTAGTCGTGAAAAAAATGCACATAAATTATGATTTAAATTAATAAATAGATAGATAATAATGTTTAAATCAAACCAACTCATCGAACGTTCACTTGAACGAATCTCATATAAAAAATTAATAAAAACCACACTTCGATTTAGATGTAAAAACTTAAGTATTGTGGATATTATTGTCAGCAAAAGTGGCAATAAAGTGTTTACGATGTGTGGTTTTTATTCTTTTTCATCTAAAATTCGTTCAAGTGCACGTTCGAAATTTCAGGTACATGCCAGTATTATATCACGAAATCTAAAACAAATTTATAAAATTTCAAGCATAAATCTTTAAAATTATTTCAGACGTATATTGAAAAAAATAAGTTTTTTTCCATATACTTATAGGTACATAAAAAATAAATTCTTCATATAAAATAGTTTTGTTCTAGAAGTAAAAAGCTTGTCGTAAATAAAGGGCATAGCCGGTTAAGCATGGTGTGACTGCCCCCAAGCGTCTGGCGCTTATATTTGTGCAGTAGGAAGCAATCTTGGAAAGTAGCAATTTCACAAAATATTAGCCCGAAAAAGGGACCGGTTTGGGGTGAGTAAGGGAGGGTTGATTTTAGCAAAACTATTTTTTTTCTAAGAAACGACGCATTCAATCGTTTTGTAAAAAATATATGTTAAAGACCTACTGAGAAAGTACTAAATAAAAAATCATGCTCAAATTCCGAAAACAGATATAGTAAAAAAAAAATATATATTATTTTCAATTTTTTTTTATGGTAACTTATCCCTGGGGTACCAGCCTGAATTTTTTTCTGTAGCATGTCTATGGACTCACTTATGTTATATTTTTTTCCCAGTCTTGTCCGAAGATTACGCCATACTTAAAAAAAATGCCGAAGTGTGCAGTGCCGTATGCATATTTTGTAGACAATTAACTCCTTGCAAGTAAAAAAGGCCAAACTGCAAAGTAAATATGGATACCTGAGTAGTGTATACATATTAATGACTAGTGATTATGGAGATGGTGAACGTTGTAAGAGAAACCAACATAAAGCTGCAACGCTGACAGTTAATTAGGTGCTCAATAGAGTTGACTCTTGCGCCGCAAAAATCAGTTTATACCCGTAATGTTAAATATCATTAAGGGTAAAACCTAAAGTCAGCGGTACTATGGAGTACCTTGTCAAAGACTGTCATTATTCACATATTACCGTCGGCGGGGATAAGAGCTTGGTTGTTAACAATTTGCAGCACTAAATCGTAGCATTACTAACCTGAGAAGGATATAGATGTTGATCTTCCTTAATGTCATCTGCAATCACTGTACTCATGCTATCCTTCTGGAACAATAGGGAGAGAACTTCTGCCGGTTTAGGTATGCTTGCTAGATATCATCCGTACGAAAAGTAATACACGACAGCAGCTACATGGGAACAACATCCAACAGTTTGATACCCATTGGCACATTCACAGAAATGTCTTCTAACGCCGACACTGTGGGGAATATAGTCGAGGAAACATCGGTAAACCTTCGTTTTGATATGACGTGAACAAACTTGTATTTTGAGTACATTGGACTGGTCCTTAGCGTACTGAAGATTAAGTGTTCCGTCTTCATTTATGACTTCGAGGTACGAAATCGTTTGTTTATATTGATACGATCCGGTAAAAAACAGTTTTAAATCCGTCATTTCTGGGAAGTCCAGTACATCTTTGCTGGAAATATCTACAAAAGGCAGTTTTGCAATTTCTTTGAATGTGCCAGTGGGAATCGAACTGTTGGATGTTGTTCCCATGTAGCTGCTGTCGTGCATTATCTTTCGCAAGGACGACATCTATCAAGCATACCTAAACCGGCGGAAGTTCTTTCTCTATTGTTTCAGAAGAATAGCATGAGTGCAGTGATTGCAGATGACAGTGAGGAAGATTAACATCCATATCCATCACAGGTTAGTAATGCTACGATTTAGTGCTGCAAATTATTAACAACACATGACTGTTAAGACCAAGCTCTTATCCCCGCCGACGGTAATATCGATAGTACCGCAGACTTTAGTTTTTACCCTTAATGATATTTAACATTCCGGCCATAAACTGATTTTTGCGGTGCAAGAGAGTTAAACTCTATTGATCACCTAATTAACTGTCAGCGTTGCAGCGTTATATTGGTTTCTCTTACAACGTTCACCATTTCCATAATCACTAATCACTAGTATGTATACACTACTCAGGTATCCATATTTACTTTGCATTTTGGCCTTCTTTACGTGCAAGGGGTTAATTGTTGACAAAATATGCATACGACACTGCACACTTCGGCATTTTTTTTAAGTATGGCGTAATCTTCGCACAAGACTGGGAAAAAAACATAACATAAGTGAGTCCCCAGACATGCTACAGAAAAAAATTCAGGCTGGTACCCCAGGGATAAGTTACCCTAAAAAAAATTTGAAAATAATATATATGTTTTTTTTACTGTATCTGTTTTCGGAATTTGAGCATGATTTTTTATTTAGTACTTTCTCAGTAGGTCTTTAACATATATTTTTTACAAAACGATTGAATGCGCCGTTTCTTAGAAAAAAAATAGTTTTGCTAAAATCAACCCTCCCTTACTCACCCCAAACCGGTCCCTTTTTTCGGGCTAATATTTTGTGAAATTGCTACTTTCCAAGATTGCTTCCTACTGCACAAATATAAGCGCCAGACGCTTGGGGGCAGTCACACCATGCTTACCCGGCTATGCCCTTTCTTTATTACAAGCTTTGTATTTGTTTATATGAAGAATTTATTATTTCTTTGGGTTTATATGCGAAAATAGACTGGATTCAAAACTTATTTTTTTCCGCAAATAATGCAAATACCCTGGGTGACACTGGGAGGTGGGTTAATTTGCCCCCTCTACAAATTGGTTCTTATACTTTTTTTTAATATTGCCCCCGTTATGCGCTTCATTGCGCCCAAAAATAATTAGCTAATGCCTATTCACCAGGGGGGATGATGGTACACGGTAATGCTTTTTTGTAATTTTATTTAAGAAATTCAAGAATGGTCTTAAATTGTAAAGACCAACAAGCGGTATTTTGCGCGCCCATTAAAAAAACTAGTGCACTTTCAGAAGCAATTCTATGAGGGCAGATGATAGGTGGGGGAGAGGGAGGTCAAACTTTCATGTCAAAAAAAATACAGTTTTGTACAGAAAAGCAAGAATACTCTGAGTTAAAGCTAGCTCACTAACTCTTAATGGATTATTAGTTATCAACGTCGGGGGCGGCCTGATATAGTGGGTATGATTGCATGCTTAAACTGGTGAAATTAGAAAGTAGTTTTTGTGACATTTGATGTAAGTGCTACATTCGCGTAGTTTCTTGATCAATTCAGATTTGTTACCATATTTTGAAGTGAATGTATTTGATTGCAAAATCTTATAATAGAAGCAGGGAAAATTATAAAAAATATATTCCTTCTATCGATTTGGGAAGGTTTCTTTTGTAACATCTGCTTCATAGGAGGTGGCCATTAAATTCTAATTAGTACAAAAACAAAATAAAATCTCCCGACACACGGTGTGCTACTGTTGTAGAACCTTCCAGAATTGACCTATGTCGAAGCCAAAATAAAAATTCGACTTATAGAGAAAACCGCCTTGTGCACAAAGGACTCAAAAGTCCATTTTGCACAAAAGTCGTTCGGAGGCGAGTCGCTGTCTTTTTTCCTATATTGAACACCTACATAAGGACAAGTAAGTCGTGGACTGACCGAACGTTATCAAACTTATGTAGCGTAAGTCCTCTTGAATATCGTTTTAGTACGTGAAATCTCACGTTACGAGAACCTTAAAGCTAGGTAGTCTCTAGTGAAACTAAATTTTTTTAGTAAAATATTTTTATATTATTTTCAGTCAGCCATAATTACCATAATTACAAAAGTCATATACATTTTTTAAAAGGCTTATTATTAATTCTGGGAAGGTTGCGTGACTCTTTTCTATCAAATCGATTGTTAGCGTACGCTCTCACTTGTATGGTTAAAAAGTCATTTGCCTTAGTTGGGAAGGCGTGATTCTTTTACAAAATACTGTATTATTTCATACTTATTAAATAAATGGTATTCTTTAAACTAATTGCATTTTATTGATGTAAGGACTTGTTGCTAGTCTTAATCCCGGGAGTTTTCGTTTGGAAAATCTGAGTTAATCGGAACCTCATGATTCCTTAAGGCTTATACTCAGTGTTCTGGTCGCCTTACGGGAGCTTGATGGGGATTTTTTATGCGATTTCTCCAGAAATCTTTAAGTGCAGAGACCATTATTAGCAGGTAAATACATACAAATCACGTCAAATTCAAATCTCCAACGGAGAGAAATCTTCGATAGGGATTTTTTTTTCATGCAAAAATCGCAATAATCCAAAGACGTAAAAGCCCTTATTGACAGTGAATAATCGAAATCACGTCTTGAGAGAGCGTCGTTCATGATCTGAGGTAGTGCATTACTCGTCTATCGAAGTATATCTTATCTCGAACCCGCTTGGGAGTGGAAAAACGGAGCAGAATACGGCTGGCGCCCTTCTAAATATAAATTGGTGTCGCGTCACCTAGACGCAAGTTAGTGTGTTCTTCTACACTACAACCAAATTTAAATCAAAGTTGATGCCACTCGGAATTTTCTTTTTTTTTTACACATTTTTTGATGTATATAGAACCAATTTCCACTATATCTAAAATCATTCATCGCAGAAATTTTTTTTACAAGTATTTTACTTTTTTTATGTGACATAGCCACACAAAAAAAATGGTCTGACCTGCGGACCAGACCAGTGTATCCTTATGTATTTGGACGCGCTGAAACCGAATCTAAAGTCAGAATTGTCAGATTCGCTCGGTTTTCACCCCCAACCCCAAAAAACACTCCCAAAACAAAAAAAAAGTGGTCTGGCCTGCAGACCAGATCAGTGTATCCTTATGTATTTGAACCCGCTAAAACACCGACTCCGAAGTCAGAACTGAAGGGGCAAGTGGATGAATGTGTTATGTTACCAATACTTAATTTGCCACAAAATCGATTTAAAGTTATTTTGCTGTGAATTTTACATTAATAATGCCCGGGACTTGAGTTTTTTATTAATCATCCATCTGAACAGTTCTGTCTTGATAGGTATGAAATAAAATTATCATATTTTCTAGTTTTTGCTTTAAAAAATATTTATTGTACATAACATGTTCTTCCATGCAACACAGAAAAATAAATGTATACCTATGAATGGAAGAATGTGCTATGAGATGATTTAAAAAACAGTGGATGGCATAAACTAAGTAAATAAAATAGAATAAAACAGCATAATGAAAAAAATTGCAGTGTATTATGAGACTATTTGATCCCCCTCTTTTTTTGTTTCTCTGGTTATCGTTAGGTTGGATTCTTCATTTTTACTTACACATCCAGTGGAAGTATAGTAACGACAAAAAAATTTTTTAAAATTTTTATTGTTCAAATTGGCTTAGAATGTCATGTAACGTCGAGATTTTAAGTTTGGGCGAAAAAAATCGTCTGTCTGTCGGTCTGTCTGTAACTTTTTTTGTGCACACGTTTACTCTGGAACCGTTTAAGATATTGACTTGGGTACACATATGTGCTTTAACGAGATCTGGAATTAGATTATCTTGTTCTGTCGAAGGGTTGGGGGGTAAATTGAGGTAAATTTGGTGTAAATAGAGTCCATAAAATTGATATTTAGTATACAGGGTCTGCCACTTAAAAGTCCCCGATCTTGTAACTTCCTTATTTTTGAAGCGATAACCATGTTGGGCACATCAAATTATAGACATTTTTAAAGCCTTTAAACATGCATACAGATGATTTAAATTTTTTTTTTTTATTTTTAAAAAAGGAAACTTAATTTCTTTGAATATTTTTTTACCTCACCTTGTACATGAAATGTGTTAATGTTTTCTTATAAAGGTTTTAATTAGCTTCAATTTATGTTATTATATCATATTCAAAATTCTTTTTTGTTTTAGAGAAAGAAATTAAAAACCCTTCTTCCGATCCCAAACTGATTTTTTTTCAAAATAACTGAAAAAATGTAAATAATAATTTTATGCTTTATTTGTAAAAGACATATCACAAACAATCCTCAACGTAACAAAACAGCAGTAAGAAACAAAAGAAATAAATATTTTTAAAAACAAACTTTATTAAAATGTCGGTACTAAATAAATAGGAAATTGCAAAATTTTTATTTAAAACAATTTGTTTTAATAACATAAATTGAAGCTAATTAAAACCTTTATAAGAAAACATTAACACATTTCATGTACAAGGTGAGGTAAAAAAATATTCAAAGAAATTAAGTTTCCTTTCTTAACAATTTTTTCAAATTTTTTTTTAAATCACTGTATTCATGTTTAAAGGCTTTAAAAATATCTACAATTTGATGTGCCAACATGCTTATCGCTTCAAAAATAAAAAAGTTACAAGCCCGGGGACTTTTAAGTGGCGGACCCTGTATACAAGATAAGCTAAGGTCTCAAAATATTTTTGGCATTAGCCACCCCAATTACCACCCCCACCTCATTATTAAAGGAAATGAAAAAACCTTTGATTTAGTGTGTGTACAAAAACCAGAAACCTCAAACTTAGCATATTCTTCCATTATAATGTAGATGTTTCATCGAGAGAGAGCTACTGGATGAACGTGTTATGTGCATTTACATGCACGTAGCATATTCATCCGTCCACCAAACAGAAAATATTGTAACATGACATATTCATTCATTCAAATAATCTAAGAAATATTGTCTGTGCACATATGAAAGTTCGTGACAAGATACAGTGGTACAAAACATGTTCTTTCACCAAAAATCTCAATTTCTCAATAATTGTAACATAACACATTCATCCACTTGCCCCTTCAATTGCCTTTGCAAAATCCTATTCTTTCTTAATCACGAAACGTCTGGTAAGACGTCGTGAATAAGAAGAAACAGCATTTACACAATGACTTTCATAATGCCCACTCGTCAGTTTCAGTTAAACTAAAAGTGATTTTTATGACAGGATTCGAAAAATTACAATTTATCTCTTCAGTCACTGCTTCAAATTTAAAATTTATATTTTAAAAATAGTAGGAAAATTCCTTATTTCCTGTGTCACCTGGTATATTTAAAAAGTTTGACCTGTCCAACTCAATTTTTTTATATACAGTGTGTCCCGCTTTTCATAAATCCACCTTAATATCTCAGTTATTAATAATGCGATTTTCTTCAAATTTGGGTGGTAATTATATGTAGAAAAAATGAATTATTTGACATAGTAAACATTTTCATTCTTCATTGGCGTGCGGTTTTAGGGGGTAAAATAGGGTAGGTTTTTTGGCAAAAGGATATTAGGGCTTATTTTAGACAAATTTTTCTATCGTATTTGGATTCAGCATGTCCATCCATATTCTCCATGATCTCAAAAACGGATTATGGCAGAAACGAAATATTAATTAATTTCTTAAAAAACACTTTTTAAATTTTTTACAACTGTATTTAATTGCTATAACAAACCTAAAAACAACTTTTTTTTTAAATTCTGGTCTCTTCAACATAACCGCCTTCCAATAAAATACACTTTTCAACAACCCTTCTTAACCGGTCAATAACTTTTCTTAAAGTTTGGGGAGTAATTTCTTGACACGCTTGCCTAATCCTACGGCAAAGCTCTTGCCTGTTACGCGGTCGAGTAGCATACACTTTATTTTTCAAGTACCCCCATAGAAAAAAGTCACAAGGGATAATATCATTCGACCTAGGGGGCCACGGTTCTAAAGGGCAATTTCTACCTATCCACTTCATAGGGAAATTTGCATTTAAAAAATTTCTATCAGAGAATGGTGCGCCGAGGCACCATCTAACTATACATTTTCTCTCTGTGCTAAAGACATTTCCATAAAAAAATCATCTAAATCATTTTGTAAAAAATTTAGAAAATTTTCTGCGTTGAGATTATCCAAGAAAAAGGGGCCAACAATTTGTTCGTTTAATATGCCACACCACACGTTAACTTTTCCACTGTATTGGTTTTTACAGTTATTTACAAAGTTGGGATTTTCGACTGCCCAATATCTACAATTTTTACTAGATACCACACCGTTTGTCGTAAATGTTGCCTCGTCACTAAACAGTATGTTCTTTGAAAAAATATGTCGTTAAGATAGTTGCCTTGTAACCATAGGCGAAATTCAAACCGCCGTTCAAAATCACCTTCTAAAAGAGTATGCAAAAATTTTGGTTTAAATGCCCTAATCCTACTGCGTTTCAAACACCTCCATATTTTATTTTTGGTTAAATTTAGTGTTCTCGCAACTGCTCTTATACTACCATTTGGATTGTTCCGAAATTCTGTTAAAATGCGTTCGTCGTCTGGATATTGTCGTAAATTTAAATTGTACCTTCTTCGTCTTGTCTTGAAAATGGCTCTGGTTCTTCCAAACAGTTTGTTGATGTCACCAACGGTTTTGTGCCAAATTGGTGCTCGATCACGATGACGTTGATTAACTATTCGAGCAACCTGAAGCGTAGATCTTTCATTATCACCAATTAATTTCAACTTTTTCTTCAATTGTAAGAACTACTCTCCGATTTTCTGCCATTATCAGTAAGATTGATAAATTAAATAACACTATTTAACTTTTGACAATTCTTATGAATCGCCAAATATCAAATAAAAACTTGTTTTTCGTAACACTTTTGATTAATGCCTATGGTTGCAAGGTAACTACCTTAACGACAGATTTTTTTAAAGAACATAATATTTAGTGACGAGGCAACATTTACGACAAACGGTGTGGTATCACTGGAAGGTGGTTATGTTGAAGAAACCAGAATTTATAAAAAAAAAAATTTTATAGCAAAAAATTAAAAAGTGTTTTTTTAAGAAATTAATTAATATTTCGTTTCTGCCATAATCCGTTTTTGAGATCATGAAGAATGTGGACATGCTGAATCCAAATATGATAGAAAAATGTGTCTAAAATAAACCCCAATATCCGTTTGACAACAAAACCTACCCTATTTTACCCCATAAAACTACACGCCAATGAAGAATGAAAATTTTTACTGTGCCAAATAATTCATTTTTCCAACATATAATTACCACCCAAATTTGACGAAAATCGCATTATTAATAACTGATATATTAAGAAATTAATTAATTTTTCGTTTCTACTATAATCCGTTTTTGAGATTATGGAGAATATGGATTAAGGGGTTTTTGGACATGCTAAATCCAAATATGATAGAATAATTTGTCTAAAATAAGCCCTAATATCCTTTTGCCGAAGAATCGACCACTTTTTACCCCCTAAAACCTTACGCCAATGAAAAATAAAAATGTTTACTATGCCAACTAATTCATTTTTCCAACATATAATTACCACCCAAATTCGAAGAAAATCGCATTATTAATAACTGAGATATTAGGGTGGATTTGCGAAAAGCGGGACACACTGTATAAAGTTTCTTAACACTCGCACTAAAATGTTTTGAAACCTGAAAAACTGTTCTAATATTTCCGAAAAAATTGATGAAGTTTCAATGTCATTTACATTTTTGGTAATAATAATTTTTTATCTGCTCTTCCCACGGTAAATTACTTCATACGAACAAATTCCGTTTATCATTGCACAATTCAATCTGTAGTGCAAGCAGTTAAAAACTACTTTGTTCAATTGTTTATAACTATAAATACAACTATATATTATATAAAACCAGCATACAACTTTTTTTCGATAATCCTCCACTACCGACATTTTTACCTCCTTACTACTTGACTTTCTTGTACATGATTTGGATAGCACGCAATAAAAAGTTGCTGAGTTACTAGGCAGTTTGTGAAGTCGATAGCGATCAAAAGTAACTTACTGAACACCGTTTAAAGTTGATGTTAGTTTATTATGCAGATCACGTCTGTCGTGTTTTCTAGACCCGAGATCATTAAAAGGCATTCGCAATCTATGGATATTCCCTACATTACTGACTGCTCGATCTGGTTTGTTTGTCATTTCTTTATCGTCAACTTCGCTGAAAAAATGTACTCTCTAAATCGGTTACTATTAATTACTCGGTTATTAGTTTATAATATTCAAGGTCGGCAAAAGCAGATTATAGATACTGGTAATTAGCAAACGAGAACCAGTTGACGAAAATGTCAACTGCTACCTGTTTCGGCCTTCAGGATGGAGGAAGGATCAGCCGAATTTATTTAAGGAGTGGAGATGTGACAAAATTTACTAGTAGCGTCAAATTATATTTCCAAATTACATAAATTAAATATACAAAATATTATTGTCTACACCCTCACATTTGAGCATATTTATTATAAAAATGGGGATATATCAAATAACTACCGCTGGAAATTGTTTAAGAGAATTTTTGAATAGTGATACTTTATTGTAAAATACATTAATAATAATAATAAGAATAATATTTTTATTTGCACAATTAGAAGGTATTCAAATAAGGATACACGCTCAAAAGTTCTCATCACATCGAGCCAATCCTATGGACAGTTTTTGAGATACAGCTTGTCAAAGTTAGGTAATTTGCGTAATTTTACACATTCAAGAACTTTTTACTCTTAAACTATTAACTTTAGCAAAAAATTGCAAGGATCGAAATATTTTTGTTCAAGTCCAATAAAGCTCAAGAATTTTTTTATCAATTTTTAGGTTAGGTAATATATAGTGTGTCCCAGGATAGATGTAACAAGAGGTGTAATGGACCAAAAATTTTGGAATTTTGGAATGGTATTTGGGGATTGAGTCCTGCTTATTGTAAAACTAAAGTATACCAAAAATGACTTGATTTGGTGTTCTACAGGGTGTTTTATAAGCAAAGTTGTAAAAATCACCACTAATAAAGTACCTTTATTTTTCAAAATATGAAAAAATTCCACTAAGAAAAGTTATTTAAAATGCAATTTTATACCTCTATACCAAATTTCAGGAATATAAAATTATTTTTTTGAAACTTCCCATTTTTTGCGAATTAAGAGTTGAATTCATATTTAAAGTTATGTAGGAGCAAATGTTAATCATCCACTGCTTTTCTCATAGCCTACTTTTAGCTTTAGTCCGGAGTCCAAGCACTCCAAAATCAAGATGACCTGTTCCGACATGACGTACAAATGTTGATATAAGTAATGAAGAGAGCATTACCTGGGGCACTAGAAAACACTTGTCGGATTAATTTTTGCTCTTGCGCAACTTCAGAAATCGCAAAAAAGATGGCGGATTGATAATTACAAAATTATGTTTTACAATGGTTATTCTCCGTTAAAACAAAAACTATGTAACCTACCGATCTGATTTTTGGTATGTATACTCAAAAGATATACGTGATTCTAACTAAGCTATTGGTATTTTTGAAAAGAATATTTTTTTTGGAAAAAAATAATTAAAATCAAAAGGTTGATATTTACGTTCTAAAAATTTCGATATGCGGACAACTATGTTAAATTTATGAAATTCTTATATACAATTGCTTACCAAATATAGTCCATATATTGAAAAAGTTTTTTTAAAAAAGATCCTGTCGATAACGCATACAGTTTTTTGTTTATAATTTTTTTATGAGGCGCGTAATTATGCAGCATTAAAATAAATATAGTCTACACGATAACTGGTACAGTGTAACAGTAAAAAGCACTATATTGTTCAATATAATTGCAAATTTGAATTACTGTATGTTAATAATACAACAAAACGAATGAAAGTAGTAGTCGGGCGTTGCCGATTGCGGCCACTCATTTAAAAAAATAATAATCGATACAAAGTGAATTGTGTGTTCGAGCAAAATGTTAATCAAACAGGTATTCGCAATTGACCATGCCCGAGTACAACTTCCACTCGTTTTTATATTGTTTAAGAAATAAAACATTAGTGAGAAATATTATTTTAGGTATTTAGCATATTTAATAGAAAGCAGAACAGGGAGATATTTTAAATAAAACATTAATGTTGTATATTATGTAATTTTTGTGTATAACTATTCTAACATTTTAGTCAGAATCACTATCATTATAAAATTATGCATATTGCTTTTTCCCTTAAAACAATTTTCAGGAAAAGCAGCACACGAGCACGCAACTGAATACCACTCACAAGAACATTTTGTGCCGCATTTTATTTTACAGTTGCACTTTTTAATTTAAGTTCAGATAAATTTTTTTTTGTCGACATTATCGGTACCAGCTCCTGATTTCCAATTCTGCATCCAAAATTTTGTGCAAGAGGTAATTTGAATGACGGTTCACAACACTGTTTAAAAAAAAGTAATGTTTGCAATATGTTGTTGAAAAGGGTCTTCCGTCGGTGGCAGGGAGTGTAAATCACTTTTATTAAATTATTTTACCTTTTAATAATTTTCAAACGTATACATATAATACATTTGTAAAGTTGACGTGTATGTACATTGAAAATATTTGCAAAAAACTGACGTGGGGGATGTAAGATGAGTAATGGAATACATTAAGACAGATTTTGGAATTTTTCTATGTTTGTCTGCTTGTCTATTTGAACGCGCATCACGCAGAAACTACTGAACCAATGAGGTTCATCTAAGCTTGGAGTAACATTTAGTTCTTATTTCATTGAAATCGGACTAGACTAAGCCAAGTTTTATGAAAATCGGTCTAGTAGAACAGGAGATACAGCTTGATCTCTGCAATAAGCGTATTTGCACGGCATAAACTTTTAAGATTAAACTTCTGTAATATTCCAGAAAATTCGAGAGTACTTTGGAATATTCCAGAAAATTTGTGAGTTTTCTGAAATATTCCAGAATGGTGATTCTACCTCAAACGTCGTTTATAAAGAAGCTTTTTAGTCAATTTCAAAATTCCACGCGAACGTAACCGCGAGCATAGCTAGTAAATAATAAATATGAACCGCAAACAATAATCAATCGATTTAAACAATCAAACACAAATAGTTTTTATAATGTTAAAATGTTAAGACAAATAACTTCACACTATATACATAAGTACATACACCTAGTAAACATAAACATGCCAGCTAATTCCACTGTAAACTGTTTTCATGCGCTTTATGAATTTTAGGAGATTTGTCGCCTTTATTACATGCGCCGCATCATGCACCCATTTTAAAAATTCACAACTCAAATACTATATGCAATATCAACTTAGTTCTTGTCTTAAAAACATTTTCAATATATTGAGTATGTTTGTTAGCATAGTTTATACACAAAAATTTAAAATTGAAGTACTTGCTCGTATGTTGAAATTCTTACTACAATATTTTATAGTTACAGATTTCATATTTTTTCCCAAAAAACTAAACATATTTAAACAGTGCCATCGAGCCTCAACCAAGCGCTTATGTCTTTAGTGTATACTATAAAAAAATTAGATGGATAGCACTCATAGTTTCTTTTACAGCACGTGTTATGTATTAAAAAACATCTTTTTAGGAATTATCATTTCGTCTCTTTTCTTATCATTTAAAAAGTTATGCAAGAGCTGATAAGAATCCGACAAGTCATTTCTGATGTCCTATATAACCCTTTTTGCAAATCTGAAGTTGAAAAATGTACGTCATGTCGGAACAGGTTACTTGGAATTTAGAGCGATTTCGTACTGTTGGACCCCAGACTACTTCTACATAACTTTAAATATTAATTCACAAAAAATAATTTCTATGCAGTTTTAATTGAATGGTTCAAAATAAAATACTAATTTATTGAAAAAATGGGAAGTTTCAAAAAAATAATTTTATATTCCTGAAATTTGGTATAGAGGTATAACATTGCATTCTTCTGGGTTAAGAAAGATAGCGTCGTATTTCAAGGTGGCGGACAGTGAAATCGGGCACCCCCCCTAAATTGATAGTACTGAGGGTATATAAGAACTCTTCAAAATTTGGCGCTTTAATCCAGCAGGTCACGATTCTGCTTAGTATTTGCTTTAAGCCACCACACTATACCGTTTTTTTGTTGGCCCGGCCGGGTCGGACATAAACCGATGACAAAAAATAGGAGGTCCCGGTGTCAGGTCTCTCCCTCCAAAGAAATCCCGCCACTGATGATTTTTATCCTCGTTTTGTCAATAAAGTAATCTTTTCGAAGTTCGTGCAAATTGATATACGTGATTGTGAAGTTTTACAGATAAAAGAGCTAAAACGATAATTGCCCGTTGCGTGAAATGATTCAATTTAAAAATAACTGCATTGTGCATCCGTAAACCTAACGAAGTATATCGGGTAATTAAGGACCAATTATATTTAAGTACGGATTGTACAATTCCCTTCGATGCTATCTCTAAAGGTATCCTCCCGATCGCGGGAAAGAAACAATAATAAATGTACGTGTTCTGTGCGAGAGACCACCTGTTGCCGATTTTAGTTACTCACGACTACATGGGGTAACATATTGTGACACAGGCGCAGGTGTATGTTAATAAAGTCTTCTGGATTTGCTTTTTAAATGAGGAACAAAGCTTTCCTTTGTTTCTCAATTGCTGGGAAAAGCTTTGCATCCAAATTATATGAATTTTAATGCGCGACATTAAGCGATGTAAATTTTATGGGCATACAGCAGATTTGCTGACGGTTGTCGAATCGAGCATGAAATTGTAATATCGGCGAAAGGCGATGGTACCGTTGGCTGAACATTTTGTTAATGTTGTGTATTTGCACATTTACTTATACGTCTAAATGTTGACAGTTGGTGCCTGATATACAGGGAAAAGTATGTGTAACAGTTTATCCCAGTTCAGTTGTAAAATATTAAATATTGCACTCCAAATTAGCCTTAAGAAAGTGACAGGAACAATTTGTGGAAATTAATTACATTTTTGGAGTTAGTTACTCCAGGAGTAACTATCTTGTATCTATTTAAATCAATTGTCGATTATGTAAATCATTTTGCACAATATGTACACTTAATTCAGTAATATATTAGCTGGTGTAGTTCTCCACAATTAATTGATTTGAAATCTCCCAAGTTGCACATTTTGTTGTGAAACTGTTTTAACGATTATATCATTTATGATTTTTTAAGTATTTATAATGAACCAAAAATAAACAAATATTTCCCTCTCACTCTGCAAAATCCTATCCTTAATAGTTCAGTAAAATAACAGTTAATATTTTAAAATATCGGACAAAATTCATAAAGTTTTGAAAATTGGTAGGAATGTTAAGGATAGCATAAGAATTAGTAAACCGAAATGTTCCCACCTCTAAATAGTGTGCTTCATCCTCTAAGAGGTCATTTCCACCCCCATTTTCAGGTTTTCTAGATTATCTCGGGAACGGTGGACTTTTTAACAAAAATACCTATATACAAAATTATTCCTTATAAAATTCTCTACCAAAAATGTTTCTATAATTTTTTTCCTAAAATTAATAGTACTGTCGGAAATAAGGCGCACACATAAGGGTTGGTTCGAGTTAACACAATAAATTGTAATCTTTACTATAATCTACTTTAAAATTCAATGCTTAACGCTAAAGCAGTAGCTAGTAAACTCCACTTAAAAATATAATAAATATAGAAAACAATAATAGTAATAATAATAACTAACAAGACAACTTTATACCAGATTTTTAATACTGTTCCAGAACGAGACCATATTTTCGAAAATAGTGAGTATGTGATTGATGGAAGATACTTACTTCGCCGCGTAATATGGCCAAAAAAAAGGAGAATTTTGGAGAATGCAAACAACACGAAGTGCCTAGAACGAAGGCGGTTACTTCAAAGAACCTGTCCTGATGAAAACACTGTTGTTTCTGAAACTCGGCAGAAGTTTCTTAGTCATTTGTTTAACAAAGAACGTTTGATTGCGAAAAAATTTAGGAAAGAAGGAATCGAGGTGTTCGTTACTGAGGATGACGCCGATTTATTAATAGTACATACTGCTATCGAAAAATAAGTGCGACAGTCGTAGGGCAAGATATTGACCTGCTAGTCGTTCTTATTGCTCTTTCTCCCCCCAACGAAGACATTAAATTTTTAAAATAAAAACAAGGTAATACCAGCAAAAGGATTTACAGTTCCCAAGATTTACAATTCTCAACATTTAAAAAAAAAATGTAAAGAAACAATATTATTTGCAGACGCCATTAGCGGTTGCGACACAACCTCAGCGTTTTTTTCCAAAGGAAGGGTTAATGCAATCAATGTGCTTAACAAAAGAGATGACTTACAAGACATCATGCAAACTTTTAATAATGAAAAAGCTAGTAATGAAGAAATTGCAGACGTAGGAGAGCGATTTGTTCTAGCTTTATACAACTCTTCCTCCGCAGAAAAAAGTCTAGATGTATACAGATTCATGTCTTTTAACAAACTTGTTAGTAAAGCGAACAATACTGTAATGTTATCGAAACTACCACCAACTTCTGCTGCTGCTCGGCAACACTCATATAGCGTTTTTTACCAAATTCAAACCTGGAAAAAGTTACGCTAGAAGCTACTGATTGGGGATGGAAGAAAGTCGGTGGTATATTAACCCCAACTATGACAACAAAAGAACGAGCTCCCAAATCTGTTTTAACACTAATTTCTTCATGCAAGTTAGGGTCCGAAAACAGGTGCAGTTGCAGAAGAGCAGGCTTGCGTTGCTCCACAATGTGTTACCATTGCCACGGGCAAGCATGCATGAATGTCGAATCTAAAGACGACGAAGATTTATTAACGCAGGCAACCTTCTAATAATTAGTGGATTAGGTATACAGGGGACATCACGTAAAAAAAAACGCGCTAGTTACTTTACCTGTGGGGTGGCGTGGCAACAAGTACAATTACAATATTCTCGCTTCTTTAAAAATTGCGATATTTTCAAAACATTATGAATTTTGTCCGGTATACAGTGTGTCCCACTTTTCACGGTAACACTTTTGTAGCTCAGTTATTAGCACGGTGTATTAAATAGGTGGTCCGACGGATGGCACTTTCCTATTATAATAATGGCTTCATAAGTGCATGATTTCTATTTACTTTAGTAGATGGCGCGAGCAATAAGGTCCTACAATTACCTGGGCATATGCATCGTATAACTAACATAACCTCAAATTTTAAGGTTTTTTCGTTTATTCTCATTTTTAATGTTTGTATAGGCATTTTTATCTTGGAGCCATACTGGCTCCAAGCAAATATTTAAAAATTCACGCAAATAATTTTTCAATATTGTTGATTAATAAAAATAGACTGCTAGTTATAGGTTAGATTCCTAACCTGCAAAAAGTGTCTTATTTTATTGTGACAAACTATTTAAAACTTCATACACATTACGTTGAACTTGACTTTGGTTGAAAGTACAGGAACCAAGCAGAAATTTTAATATTATCTACGTAATACTTGTAAATCTTAAGAAATATATATTTTTGAGGTTAGCTGTGGTGACACGTGCAATGCTACATGTAGTGTTGCATATATTCTTTCAATGTTTTAATTTAGCTATTAATGTCAGATGTCACTGGACTCTTGTTTCACTAAACAAAAGCAAAAGGCCGGGAATGTATGCAACACTGTATGCACGTATGCACAGAACCTGTAAAATTATCTGTCTATGCGTAAATAATGAGAGAACTTATTGGTCCTGCCATCTATTACATTATGTACGAAGTAAGCACTTATGAAGCCACTGTGAGGGTTGTCGTCGCATCACCTATTTAATACACCCTGGTTATTAGTCACCCAATTTTAACCAAGTTTGGATGGGTATCAATGATCTTTATTATACTTTTTTTAAGTAAAACGAAACTTATTTCAGTCATTGGCGTGCATTTTTATTATGAAAATGAGGGTCGATTTTTCGAGAAATTATATTAGGCATTTTTTTGTAGAAAAACTTAAAAAAGGTATAATAAAGGTCTTTGATAACCCATCCAAACTTGGTTAAAATTAGGTGACTAATAACTGAGCTACAAAGGTGTTACCGTGAAAAGTGGGACACACTGTAAATCGTTATATTGCTGAAAGAGAAAATAGTTTCAGTACAAGTAAGTAATTTTGATACCCTGATAGATAGGTATTTTATTGTTGTATTATGAAATTGAAGGTTTCTCGCCAGTGTACAAGTACTACTAACTTTTAACGAACCCATTTATGAAATTAAATTTGAATAATATAGTGATATACATGAAAACATTTTAAAACGTTGGCGTCTTCCCACCGCCTTCTTCAGATGCTATGGCAAATCAGTTTTTAACATGTAATTGAACTGCCAAATACACTTTTGGCATCAAAGGCTTTCTAGTCAATACATTGTGCAAGATGTTATGAACAAGTTATTAAGAAGTACAATCCACTTCCAGGTTCGTCCCACATATTTCCTTTGTTGTATCTTTCTTCCCGAATAAAATACATCCAGAATATACCTCTTATAATTTCTTTGATAATATGCCTGAAAATATTAATTTGGAACTTGCCATTACGTGACGTTAAATCCGCCAAAAGCACTGAACAATACCTTAATTTGGTTTAAGCTGGATCGATCTTAAAACAATTCCTACTACCGGCGGATATTTATGATTTTATTATCGGGTCGTGTCGTTAAAATGTAATTATGACATTTTTAGAAGAGCTTCCGCTTATACGTACCGGTTCTGCTCTTTGATAACAACTGTTAATGAATGCCGTGTCCTCAGATAGTTTAAAAATAATTCACTTCGCGGTAATCGGCAAGTATATTTGACTTCTTTGTCAGTCATTGTTACCACTGTACGCAGGCAACGCACAGTGGTCCCAAATTGAGTTTTTTGGTTTAAAAATGGCTGGAGAGCGCAAATCGAAAATGAACAATTTTTTTTTAAATTAAAGCTTACCGAAATTCCAACAAATCCTTGGAGCCCGAATTTTGAAAAAAAATTTCTTTTTTATTATATTAAGTTAAAGGCCAAAAGAAATTGCGGATTTAAAATTTGAGTGTTACAACGGACATTGTTCTAAGGAATATGATTGTACAAGAGGTAGAAAATATTGTGGTAGCTGGAGAAATTCGCACGTCGAATGAGTGTTCAGTGTGGTTTGGAGTTTGTGCCTAGTCTAGTACATTTTGGATAAAAGCGTGTTTTTAAAAAGTTTTTTAAATTTGTTATATTTGGTACTCTTTACAAAAACGAAGAGCTAGTGAACGTTTTCCATGCGTTGAAATAGAAATAGCTATTTTTTTACGAAATCATGGAAGGTGACGATCACGAAAAGCGTTTAACTGCCGGGCGGTAGAACAACGGCGCAGGGACGTACTAAAAAAATTCAATAAAAAAAAAGTTTACCTTACATCATTTTGAAATGGCGAATAGCTGATTTTTGGTTTGATGGTGGTGATTGTTATTACCAGACCATTTGCTCGGAACTTAACGGGTGCCTAAAGCTAAAAAAATAGTTAACTTATGTCATTTGGAAATGGCTGATTTTGTACATAAGGAGCTGTTCAAAAAAATACTTTCTTGAAAATAGGTAATTTTCAATCTCGTTTGTGAAACCTCCCTTAAACGAACGTTCAGTTGCAAACTCCCTTCCTCCCATTACATTTTTTAAAAAATATTCTGCTGATTTAGTTTGCCACGAAAGAAACAATTTAAAAGATTATATATAACTTATTTCCAACCAGACAGTTTTTGTGAGAATGTTCACTTTTTATGAATGAATGGAGGGGCGATTCGTCTTGTCACATTTCTTGTACCTCCCATAAAAGCGAACATACTGGTTGATAGGCCATTAATAACAAATAACCAAAAATATTACTTTACATTGTGTTTTAAGTCTCGTGGGCGACGAATTTTTACGTACCTATAAAAGTAGAATAATATTTATTTTTTAGAATTATATGAAATCGTTTTAAGGAAAATTTAATAGTTTTCTGCTACAAAATAATCTTGTGACTCCTCATCGTAGAAATATTCTTCGAGATCTTTCTCATCATTATCGACGTCCTCGGAATCAAGATCGCATTGAATTACAGAATCTGTAAAATAATTCGTATGTTTACACGAAAATATTTATTTACTTTAACTATAAATATGCGTTAATAGACTGGTGGTACATGACCAGTCAGGTGCAACGTTTTTAAAATGCATGCCAATCATATATATGAATGAAATTACCATGAATATGCCAGAAACGCAAATTTTAGGCAGTCGTCGCGTGCAGAAGGGTGTGCAAATCGATTTTCTTTGTTTTTTTTTGTGCTTTTTTTTTATTTTAAAATGGATGCCAATAGTGCCATTAGGAAGTACTTGAAAGTTTTTGAATGTTTACCGAAAAAAAAAAATAAACCGAAACTAAACGCATATTTCCCTCTCACTCTGCAAAATCCTATCCTTAACAAGCATTCCTGTACAGTGATATGTTATTGGAAGAGATAAATACGTTTATTATTATTAAGTATTATACGGAAATCTGTATGTAAGGGATAAAAATAATAACCACTTGGATAAGTAAGCAACAATTTAATACACGTATTTAATAAAGTTAATATTCTACGTATATTATTATCGCCACTGACAGTTTGACTTTATGATATAAATTATTGTCATTATCCAGCTAGTAGGTTTA
The DNA here is from genome assembly GCA_936432065.2 of Rutpela maculata. Taxonomy (NCBI): domain Eukaryota; kingdom Metazoa; phylum Arthropoda; class Insecta; order Coleoptera; family Cerambycidae; genus Rutpela; species Rutpela maculata. Next base: position 169,897,915 of record OW386288.2, read on the forward strand.
GTTTAACGACAAAAAATCAACATGAACTGTTTTAGCACCCGATCTAATGCACGTGTTTGGATTAACATCAACTGCATACTGCATCTACTGACTGAAATTGCTGGTATGCCATGATAATGACGCATAATGGCCTAGTATGTGACTGGACATCACATTCGGTATCTCCCATTTTCCAATAACTAATTAATAAACCTGTCATACTTGTCAAGTTATAGTGGAAATCGGCTTTTTCTGCATCGACGTAACTCAATTTCAATTTGCGCTAAGAGATGACTTGTATATACATGGCATTTTCTGCTTTAAACGGCATATTCTCATGGCTACCTCACTTTGTCAATTATATTGAACTAGCAGTTTTCAAATTGTTCCGAGTTGTTACAAGGGTATTCGTCTGTAAAAAAGAGTACGATAAATTGCATTTATTTGAAATAGAGACTGAAATATTAGTGTGAATTCTTTTTGAAAAATAACCATTTGTTTTCAGTTCAACATGGTTTTTAAAAAAATATGAGCGTTGACGCCTCTTCACGGCTCCATAGTGGACCCCTTATAGTACAAGATCCGGCATAAGAAGTTAATACTTACTCTGTTATTCATATAAGAAATAGTTTATATAAAAGATAACATGTAGGCTAATACATCGCGACTAGGTTGCCTAGCCATATCTTGACCCCATGACATTTAATTTGAAAAAAATTATTTTTTTTGTCAGGCGAAATCGAAATTTTGACTTTAAACTTAAATGGCAGCGAAACTATTAATCCTACAGGAATTTTTCAACGAAGCAAATTCATCATCATTTTATAATCTTTCTAATAGATTCCTACCAGTTTTTTTCTAGAACCAATATTTATCTAGATATTCGCAAGAGATAAGAAAAAAACACGTTTCCTTGGAAAATATAAATTTCCAGTTGTATCGCTCCTAGCGTCCTTATTTTTTGTCGTAGGGCAAAAAATAAAAAAGAGACTTGTGGCTTATTAAATTCTCTACAAATTCGTTAGGTCATAGTTTTTTGCCGTAGGAGTCACCTTTTAGGAGTTATGGACGTTTTAAGCAAAAAAGTGCAAGACACCGCTATCTTAAAAGGCCCGCCGGGCCCAAACCAAGAGTCACAGTAAAATTTGGAACGCGGCAAAACGTTTCTCACATTATATAGTTTTCCTTTGGGAGTTTTTATTTTGAGCTATCTCTCACGGATTCCGAGTTACGGGCGAAAAACCGTTTTCAGAGATGCGCCATCCGAAGGGAAATTTTCGTCGAAAACCCGACATCTAAATATAGTCATATTTTCAAAAATCCGATACCGCGACGCCCGTACCATGTCGATACGGAAAGAGGAAGACTTGTAGTTGATCCGCATCGTAAATCGCACGCCGAAATTCTAAAATTCGGCCCGACACGAACGAATCAAAATTGACATTTTTGGCATTTTTCGTTTTTACGTATCTCGATCGCGATTTTGTGTTAGAAGAATGTTTTTCGCCCATCTCTTTCCGTCGCAAAAAAGAGATAGTCGACCTTCCACTGTTAATAACTAATCAACCATAAATAATACAACACCGAAAGATAACCTAACAGACGTAGAATTTAATTCTAAATCGACCTGTCCCGATCCCGTCAGATACGTTTAAAAAAGCCTTTGTTAACGCAAATTCGCAAAGAATAAGGGGTAGACGTGTAGAATTTTACTTCAAAAACCCGTTACAACAGTCGAGCTATCTTTTATTTTTTGCCCTATGACAAAAAGTAATAAAGGACGCTAGGAGCGATACAACTGGAAATTTACATTTTCCAAGGAAACGTGTTTTTTTCTTATCTCTTGCGAATATCTAGATAAATGTTGGTTCTAGGAAAAAACTGGTAGGGATGGATGTATTAGAAAGATTATAAAATAATGATGAATTTGCTTTCTTGAAAAATTCCTGTTGGATTAATGGTTTCGCTGCTATATACGTTTAAAGACAAAATTTCGATTTCGCCTGACAAAAAAAAATAATTTTTTTTCAAATTAAACGTCATATGGTCAAGATATGGCTAGGCAACCTAGTCGCGATCTGTTAGCCTACATGTTATCTTTTATATAAACTCTTTCTTATCTGAATAACAGATGAGGATATTAACTTCTTATGCCGGATCTTAGACTATTAGATACAAGGGCTTATTTGCTATTTACATATTGCGAAGCTGTTTAGATATGGTATTGGGGGTCGTGTGTTATATTTCAAAAATATTCCATAAATGCAGATGTACCACAGGGGTCCATATTAGGGCCATTTATTTACCTTGTCTCTGCCAACGATCTCGCCTTATACATGTAACGCAAATACAACGTTCATATTACTATACGTATTACGTTGATGACATAAACTTTTTAGTTGTTCAGAAAAGTTCTGACACAGTAAAAAATGTATCGAAAGATCAATACAAAGGCTACTTTGGTCAAAGGAAAACAGGCTTACATCCAATAAAGAAAAAACAGCTACTGTGTCATTTGGGTACAACATCAAGCCGAATCCTAATGATGAATTTTTGGTAACAGATTCTGTTAAAATTTTGGGTGTTATATTCGACCGCAATTTAATGTGAGGTGCTCACAAAGGCAGCTTGTGCGTGAAGCTTGATAGGGATTGTTACGGCACGCGCAACTTACAAAATCACTGTAGTCAAGATACTTTACGGACATTTTACTACTCTAATGTACATTCCCATGGAATTATGCAGTGAGGATTGAGTACAACTAATACTCGGTATTTATTTATTTTGCAAAAGCGTATTATTCGGATTATGAGAGTTTGCACCCCCAAAAAAACTTTTAAGACGTTGAAAAAATTAACTCTAAAGAGTATATGCAATGTATGCTTACGCTCTAATTGGGTCAAAATTAATTAAAGGCAATTAGGCAATTTTTTTATCGGTGAAGTGGATAGCGTATTAGATTCTCAGTTGTCTCAAATACATCTATACAAAATTTTAGCTCGATACCTCATATAGAATGTTTGTTACCCAGTGTCAAATTTTAATATTTTTCATTTTTCGACTGGCCCTATATAAAATCTGTTGTTTTAATTAACTCATCTTGAATCATATTTGTCACATTATATATATATATATATATATATATATATATATATATATATTAAACGTAATTTCTCTCTGAAGCAACCCTCTATACATCCTTATTTCAAAAATAAGGAAATTGACCAGACTACAACAAATTGCAAGTCTGGCGCGTTAAGTGTAATAATCACATATTACTACGAAACGCTGTAATTCGATTTTAGCAAACACCGACCGAAAGACTTATTCCTAATTAAAGGAACTCTCGTGTCAGCCACTACACACCACTTGCAGACTGCAGTTTCCTTATTTTTGAAATAAGGATGTATAGAGGGTTGCTTCAGAGAGAAATTACGTTTAGTAAATACTCTGCCCTCTAGAAGCATACTTTGAACATTTGCTGCCTATCTCAGGCTAACCAATTCGATTGTAGTGAACAGCGACCGGTAGATGGCGCCTTGGATTTATTTTGCATGTTGCCAGTCTTAAGACTGCGAACATGTACCTATACATCGGAAATCTCGTTGCCAGTCACTGCATGCCTACCTTGCACTGATGAGAGCCAAACAGCCCGAAACTGCAGTCTGCAAGTGGTGTGTAGTGGCTGACACGAGAGTTCCTTTAATTAGGAATAAGTCTTTCGGTCGGTGTTTGCTAAAATCGAATTACAGCGTTTCGTAGTAATATGTGATTATTACACTTAACGCGCCAGACTTGCAATTTGTTGTAGTCTGGTCAATTTTAGTGATGGGCGATATCGTGATTTTTCAATCACAACGTAAATCGTTACTGTGATTTTCTTATATCAGTGAATTTAAAACGTGATGTGATCACGACTTTCATAATACGACGTACGGGAGAAATTGTTAATCGTTCCCTAAGCGAACATATATATATATATATATATATATATATATATATATATATATATATATATATATATATATATATATATATATATATATATATATATATATATATATTTCATAAAAATATATACTTCGGAGGGCACAAAGTTAAAAAAAATGCGTTTATAAAATATTACAGAAGATTTGAAACATTGCAGGTATGTTATGTAACATTTATATCAAAATATAGTCTGTGTCTCGAAGTGTACGTACTTGATTGTGCCAGCTTAATTTGAGAGTTGAAAGTTGAAACCCGTTATTTTTGCAATGCCGCCAGCGACCTCAGACATGCAGGTCGGTTGCATAAACGCCTACCTAACATATTCAGTGATGACCCTGACTACTGGTATTGACTGGGCTCTGCGATATAGTTGGGGTGATTATTGAGAAAATTCGTCTATTATAATTGTAAAGCAACCGTATGAAATTTTTAACATAGATTAGAAATTAGTTATAAATATCTGATTCATCGCTGTCTCTAGTGAATTTTCACTAGTGCACAGTGGAGCGCGTCAAACACTTGAGAGCGACAATAACACACTACGCTCGATTTACACACATGATTTTATCTACGATCATTTTAAAATATCAAAATAAAGAAATAATTATGTTTTTTAACTGAAAACAGCGAATCGTCAATATTTTGTGAGGATGTCATGCATGTGACCAAGATAAAAAAGAATCAGACACAAACGCTGTCAGTTTTTTTTTTTTTTTTTTTTTTTTTTTTTTTTTTTTTTTTTTTTTTTTTTTTAACTGTTTAACGTCGGCCTATTTCCGCTACCAGGGCCTATGACCGACGCCAGGAGACGAGCTACCCCCAACCTGGAAATTTTGCCGAACCTCTTCCCTTAAGAAGAGTAGGGATCTTTTACTTGCCTAACATTTAATAGACAAGGGACCGCCTGCTTTACATCCCCTCCGAAGGATGGTATATCCACTACGTAATCCTCGTCTGAAATTACGTAACTTCCGAGTATACACTGATATACAAGCCTCTAGAAGGTGGGACGAGAACTCTGTATTTCCCAAGATGGGAGCCCATCCAAGTACTAACCGCGCTCGACGTTGCTTCAACAGAATATCGACTGATATTCACATTGAAGTTGCCTCTACGCTCGCTGTCAGTTTTGCTTCTGATTGAGTTTACATTGTGATTTTATTTAGGAAAACAACGGGTATTATAGAAAATCGAGCAGAAAACAGTGACGATACCTTTTTATTAACTCTCATTACATTAACGAAAAAGTTTAAGGGCATATTATTTCATAAAAATACATTGTTTAAGTACAGATGCACTAAAGCTAACAACAAAGTACTTTTTCGATCGTTGTCACGATAGAGACGAGCGGTCAAGAGACATTACCCTTAGGTCCGCGGCACACGTCAAGATTGCGCTGTCAGATGTGAGCTACTGCTTGGAAACTATTGGCTGAGGAAAAAAATGTATATAATCTTTTTAATAGAGAATTTGATTATCTTTAACTTTCTACACCACCATTCGGAGTGTAAAATTTATAGAAAACGAGTTATTGCACAAAAACCCGATTTTGGTACCTGATTTGCATAATTAAATATGGTTCCGTATCTCTGCAGTGTTCACATTTTTGACATGTTATTCCTGACCTCGAAACAAAGCTGTTAAAAAAACCACTGCCGCCTCAATTTGTCAAAAAAAAAATACTTACCGTTGGAACCAGCATTCTAAACGTATTTGAACAAATTTCAAGATTGCAACAAGATTTCTTTAGTTGAAGATTTTGCAATATTTTGCGAAGGCACCGCGCAAACTACAAAATTGGTAGGTAGTTAATAAGTCAGTATTTTAGGAGTAGCTGATACCGAATCTGATCTCAAAAATTAAAAAATCAATAAGGTTGCCATAATACAACATTGGGCCGGTTAAAAATAGGTTTGAATTCGTTTTTTTTACATTTTTCAAAAAAAAAATCTCCGTCAATTTTATAAACTATATATGTACGCTTAATTCAGACAATAGTCCACTCAAATTAGCAAAAAAAAACGCCGTTTTAAAGAAAGATTTTGAACAGCATTTTCTTTGCATAGATAGTAAGTACTCAACTTTTAGAACAATTTTTTGCTTATGCGCAGAAAAAAAAGACACGATTTTTGAGATATATACAGTGTGTCCCAGGATAGATGTAACAAGAGATGTAATGGACCAAAAATTTTGGAATTTTGGAATGGTATTTGGGGATTGAGTCCTGCTTGTTGTAAAACTAAAGTATACCAAAAATGACTTGATTTGGAGTTCTACAGGGTATTTTATAAGCAAAGTTGTAAAAATCAACCACTAATAAAATACCTTTATTTTTCAAAATATGAAAAGTTATTTAGAATGCAATTTTATACCTCTATACCAAATTTCAGGAATATAAAATTATTTTTTTGAAACTTCCCATTTTTTGCGAATTAAGAGTTCAATTCATATTTAAAGTTGTGTAGGAGCAAATGTTAATCATCTCAAAAAGTAGGCTATTGGTAAATAAAAAATTTAATATACGAGATGTAAGAAGGTATAATGTTAATCGCACTAATTGTAAAACAAGAAACAATTACTAACAGAAGATTAATGAGGTTTAAAAATTATAACAAGTAATAAATGTCAAAAACATAACAGATTCACAAATAAATTAATTATTGACCAATACAAAACAATGTTTACAATTTTTTTATTATTCGACGTAGCTACCACCCACATCCACACACATTTCGATCTTTCGCCTGAAGTCCTTAAAACTGTTTCGAATATGATCTAACGGTATGGAGTTTACGGCATTTGTAATTCTCTGCTTCAATACTGCTACATCGTTAGGAAGTGGTTCAGCGTAAACCAACTGCTTGAGGCGACCCCATAAAAAGAAATCCAATATTGGGGATCTCGCCGGCCATTTGATCGGTCCATTCCTGGCAATCCAATTTTCTCCAAAATTTAAATTCAACCACCGATTAACCATTTCTGTGGAGTGGCCAGGGCAACCATTATGTTGAAAATGAACTAAAGGCATATCTCTTAAAATATTTAAATGTTCTTCAGAAAATCTTAAGTGTGCTGGTTTAACCTTCCCTCAATGAAATAAGGTCCAATAACTCCAACGTGATAAGAAACGGCACACCACACATTCACTTTTTTATAATATTGTCATCTACAATGAATTCTAAACTTTAGATTTTCAGAAGCCCAAAATCAACAATTCTGAGATGAAACAACACCATTGGTTGTGAATGTGGATTCATCTGAGAAAATTATGAAATTATGAAAAAATCTCTCCTCCATGATTTTTTCTCCAATGGTCAAACAAAAATCCAACCTACGGCCGTCATCTCCCTCTTCAAGCGTATGTTTATAATTTGCTTTATATGCCCTAATTTTCTTTGCCTTGTAAATTGGAGTTCAGACTTGCTAATATTAATAAGAACTGATCTCTCTCTTAGTGGCATCCTAGGATTTTCTATAACAGAGGCATGAGCTATAATAGCCCCAACATTGTCTTTATCATATACTTTTATTTTTCTTTTCATGTTAAGAACACTACCAGTAGCCAGAAACTTTTTAATTATTCTCATAGCTTGAGTACGTGACAAAGCAGTATTTGGAAATTTCAAATTAAATTGGCTTACCACTTCTCTTAGCGAGTTTTCACCGCCAATTCCGTAGCATTGCACAATATAAATTTTTTCATGCACTGTGAGTACCATTTTCACTTAATTTTTTATGCTTGGTTCGTTAATTTGAAACAGAAATTAAGGATAATATTGACTACGTTTGACAGATATGTCAATAATAAATGATAAATGTGTATCCACTGCTTTTCTCATAGCCTACTTTTAGCTTCTACATAACTTTACATATTAATTCACAAAAAATAATTTCTATGCAGTTTTAATTGAATGGTTCAAAATAAAATACTAATTTATTGAAAAAATGGGAAGTTTCAAAAAAATAATTTTATATTCCTGAAATGGCGTAGTAAAGGACCGAGACCTTTTTTGATGTTTTTTTTTGGCAGTTTTTTTTTTTCAAAATATTGTGTCAATTCATAGTGTATACCAAATTACCAAATAAAATATCCCCCCAGGCCATGAATATCATCGGCTAGATGATATTCATGGCCTGGGGGATATTTTGTTTGGTTAAACCGTTGCTACCGGTTGGCGCCTTATGAGAAATTTGTCTTAACCCGTATGGCAGTCAACGTGTTAACGAGGATATTTGCAAATTAGTTGAAATATCAAAAAATCATTGTCTCAATATTAACGACACAAAGTCATCTGCCATTTTATTTGGAAGTCCTAAAGACAGACCGAGGGCCATAAACAATGTGTCCATACTGGTGGATGGACAGAGGCTGGACTATCAGGACAAAATAAAATGCTTAGGATTAAATATAGATTTTCAGCTTAGGTTGATAGACCACTTGTTAGAAAATCGTATTATTTACTAAAAAATGTATATGTTAACCATTGCCTTATGCGAAATATTAAAATTAGACTCTGTGACACACTGATACTGTCAATCTTTAATTATTGTGATATTGTTTATGGCCCGTGTTTAGACGCTTATACTTCCACGCGAATACAAAAAGTGCAAAATTCATGTATACGTTTTATTTTTGGGCTGCAATGCAGAGAGCATACAACTTCATTCATCAATGATATTAAATGGCTTAAAATGTTCAATCGTAGAAATTTTCATTTGGTATGTTTTACTCACAAACTTCTGACAACACGCATTCCTATTTATTTATCATGTAAATTAACTTCCAGAACATACATACAGAATAGAAACTGGAGATTTACGAATCAGCTTATCATCCTCCAACATACTTCTGCCTTATTCCAACGATCTTTCTCTTATCAAGCTGCAAACACTTACAATTCTTTGCCATAGGAAGTGAAACCACTGTGTCCTTACTTTCTTTTAAAAGCAACGCAAAAGAGTCGTATCTAGGTAAAGAATGATCCAGTATTTTTGCTATTCTAAATATGAACACTTGTATTTTTTCTTCTCTTATTTCTCTGCTCTGTATTTTTTTTATCTAGTACTGTTTAGGAATGTTAATTTATTTATTGTATGAATTGTCTTGGTTGAGTGGTAGAGCAGCTAGTCTGAACTCCGCCAAGACAGAAAAATAAATAAAGACGATTTATTATTATTATTTTCGCTTACGCGATGCTGGACAGTTCTCCTGTGTCTCAGACATTCTCACGGGAGAAGCGCCAGCGAAGTATCCACAGCCACTCCACGCATCCCGCAGGGTTAGTGACTGTAGATTCCAGATTCGTGTGCCCTAAGAAGACGAAGGAACCCCAGGATAACTGCCTTCTGCATTTGGCATTTATTATTATTATTATTATTTTTTATTTTTTTGTTAAAAACCAGTCACCCTTCTCTGTGGCTCCGACCCTCACAGAGGGGAGCTGGTAGTACCGGCAGCCACTCCCCACACCCGTGGGGTAAGTGATTACCGGGTCCGAGAATCGTGTGCCCTGAGCAGACGTAATGAACCGAGAATGACGGCCTTCTGCATTCTGCCGGCTAAGATTATTATTATTATTTTACTACATACTCGACATTTAGAGTCGGATGGACAAATCAACTGAGGAAGAGTTCACTTCATCCAGTAGATTTTATAATAAAGCTCCATCTACCAGTACTCACTGCAAATACTTTTAACAGACCCGATTATGATGATCATCAGACGATTGTCCTTATGTGAGAGTTATGCCAACTATTAAAATAATACCACGAAATTGATTGTAAATAGTATCTCATTAAATTTCACAGTTTCTGGTGACAGCATTGATAAAATTAGGCTTGTATTATTATTGTATAACGAAAATAAATAAGTGGGACTCAGAATTTCACAAATTTGTGAGCAAAGGTTTATAAAATCACAGTTTTTATGTTACACAATTTGTGCAAACTTGCTATTACTTGTATTAGGATGTCAAGTATATACATTGCTGAACCCACGTGATACACGAGGTTTTTTTTGGTAGTTAATAAAAACGAAATTCGGATAAAAAACGCACAAACAGTTCGCAATCAAAGTGAATTTGTAAATACCGTATCTTCTGCTTTCTAAGCGAAGGAAGGAAATACTTTTCCTAATTCAAATATGAAATTATAACACCGCTGCACTCTGTCACGTTTAAAACAATTTACCGTGTACGGTAAAGATCATCAGCACAAATTAATTTAACTAAATTGTGGCAGTAAACATTTCGAACATATTAAAATATTATTGACCCACTTATATTAGTTTCGCGAATAATTTTAATCTCTATTAGTGATATAAAGTTGTTTTGCCGGTTACCGCACCTGGGTATCAATTTAAAGAAAGTATATTAATAAATAATAACATTAATAACATAATTTAGTGAAATCATAAGTTTCAGCTTGTTAAGTCAATAAAATGTGTTGTAGTAATTGGTACCTACATAAAAACTAATTACAATTTTAATTTACGTCTAATATTTCATCATGGGCTTATCCCAGAATTTGTTATTGTGTAAGCGCTCAATTTACGCAAGGATGTGATTAATGCAATATTTATTAGTTTATTAATAATAATAATCAGAGACATGCGTCACCCTATGATAGTTGCACGACAATGTTTTTAAATAAATTTTGCACTTGAGTGCATAGGGTGGCTGTACGTAAACACGTGACGTCGTTCCATTTTCTTTGAGGTTAAATCGTGTGGTTATTTGTAGTTTTGTGAACATTTATTTTGTGAATTTAATTATTACAGTCACAGCGTTGGGGCACAATCGAATTAGGAACCTAATGGGAGTGATGACATCTCAGATCAGAACAAACCACATGATCCCTAAATGCACCTTTAACAGAAACTTCGAAGTGAATGGACAGTAACCGACAACAGGACCAGACTGAGGGACCTTGTTTGGTATACAGAAGGATCAAGGACCGAGGAAAGCGCTGGTGCCGGCATAGATAGTGAAATGAGGAACTCACAGTTCAGCACATCACTAGGAAAGTACACCTCTGTTTTTCACGCAGAAATATACGCAACACTATATTGCGCAGCAGAAAATAATAGAGCCTATAAAAATACGTAGATCAATATTCTAACAGACAGTCAGGCGGCCCTAGGGGCACTGTCAAACCCTAAGGTGACGTCCAAGCTGGTGTGGAATGCCAAGAAGAACTAACAGCGGACCACAACAAGGTAGCCCTTCAGTGGGTGCCGGGACACTCAGGAATCGAAATCTGACGAGCTAGCAAGGGAGGGATCGTCAGCTCCATATATTGGCCTAGAACTGGCCCTGGGAGTACCTAAAACCACAGTACGGGGTCAAATGAGGGAATAGGTCAAAAATCAACACAAAAAATACTGGGACAGAACATCTGGTCAACAACATGGAAAAATCTTTATCAAAGGACTATCCCGAAAGAAGACTGAAGAACTGCTGTTACTAGGCAGGAATCAGCTCTGCATAATTACTGGCTCCCTAACAGGGCATTGTACCCTGAAAGGATACACATACACAGAATGGGAATATTCAACGGGGACCTAAGATGCAGACAATGCAATAGGGCAACGAAGACACCCTATCATATCTCATATGATTGGCACGGTGGAGTAGCCGTAGGCAAAACTAGAATATCTAACTTTGCAGATGATACCACATTAGTTGTAGCGACCGAAGATAAGCTCATACAAATTTTTTACTTTGACTGTATAAAGCCAATAAGTTCATTCTTGTTTCAAGTTCTAATTGGCTTCATTAGGAAGTAAATTGGCCTGCAATATTTGCCCCACATCTGTATATATAACTGTAACTCGAAAAAAAATTGTGCAGACTTTAAACTTTGGTTATAAGTTTAAAATAGGCCAAAGTTCACGAAACAAAAAAGTTTAGGAGTTATATGGATCCGCGGGAACCTATAGAGGGTAAAAGGGGGTACTTTTAATTAAAAAAAATCAATTTTTCTCCATTTTCTCGGGAAATATAGCATTTACAAAAAAATAGTTAAAATAAAGGTTGTTTCTGGCAAAATTGTCTTTAATTTGGTATTTTTAAATTAATTTTATAGCAATAATTAACCGAAATAAGGCCATTTTTCGATGGGGGATGGCGGATGGAATTTTTTCTAAAACAAGTGTTTCAAAGAGACACAATAAATTAAGCATCTAGGTAATGCCATATATTAACGAAAAACAGCATTTTTGAAAGAAAAATTAATTACTGAGCAATTATAATAACAAATTTTGTTAACAAAAATGTGAAAATGCACATTGAATCGGCCATAACTTCTTCATTTTTTGTGATGTAGAAACAAACAAAAGATCATTTTAAAGATTGATTAATTACCTTCAATTTTGCTTCTTAGAACTTTTGGTGGAAGTGTCACAGTTTCTAAGATATTCAACATTTCAAACTAAATACTTCATCCTAAAAACGGTCGGATGCCATCTATAATATTAAATATCTCCGAAACAATCAACCCTACACAAATATATAAACAAAATAAATTTATTTTCAGTTTATATACTTCATTTTTGAGCCGATGAAAAATTTTGAGCGTCTAGATCACACTATATATTAACGAAAAATAGTATATGGGAATATATTTTTTTAATTACTAACTACTTACATTAACAAAATTGCGACGTTTTTATTTAAAAAAAAGTGTGAAAAGTACATTGTTTCTGTCATATCTTCTTTGTTTATATGCTATAAAAATAGGCCTAATTAATAGTTTTTCATTTTGGTTATTGGCGTTTTTGGCCCAAGTACCATAGTTTCTGAGATATTTAACATTTAAACTAAATACTTCGTCTTATAAATGTTCGGACGTCAGATCTCTGAAACTATTAACTTTACAAAAATTAGAGAAAAACGAAATTCATCCTTAATTTAGTAGCTTTCTTATTTGTCTCTAGCATGTTTTGCTCAATGTAATACCTTTCGAATTATTTGACAAAAACGTATTTGAAATACCACTTTTTCAAGCTAAAATCACAAATTTTCCAGTAGTTATCATTAAATTAACTTAAATCTATCAATTTTTATCAAAGGTTGCATAGAAAATTTTCTTCTTAAAATTTAAGTCTCTCAGCTGCAATGTTTTTTTTTTTTTAGGTGCCTATAAATTAGCAAGCCCTCGCATAATATAGAAACTTCTGCATTTACTTTACTTCTATGCATTTACTACTAAGCTGCCAAAAATTAACGAGATCTAATTCATATGACATTATTCCGAAGTTAAAACCTCTAGTATTTCGGTTAATTATTGTTATAAAATTAAATTTAAAAACACCAAATTAAAGATAATTTTGTCAGAAACAACTTTTATTTAAACCATTTTTTTGTAAATGTCATATTTCCTGAGAAAACAGAAAAAATCGATTTTTTTAATTAAAAATACCCATTTTCACCCGTGGCTTCGTAAAACTCATAAACTTTTTTGTTTCGTGAACTTTGGCCTGTTTTGAACCTATAATCAAAGTTTAAGATCTGCCCAAATTTTTTTCGAGTCAAAGTAAAGTTTTCCTGTACTAATAGGGATATATCAATAGACGCATACAAATCGTCTGTTTAACTAATAGTATTTACATTATTGCATATTGAGTATTTTTTAAATTCCTGAATAATTTGATTTGATCGTTGAATTATCTCAAAGTTAAACGTTACAGTAATGTTAATGTAAACAGATTTAATGTAATCTGCTTAGAGGTATCACTGACGGTAATGCGTGTGGTTTAAAATTCAGTGTTAATCTAAAAACAACTCCGTTTGTCTACATCAAATAAAGATCCTAATAATTTTAATAAATTTTAATATCTAGTATTTTACGAGTTAGATAAAAAGTATATTAAAATAAATTTACATATTTTTACCTAATCGACGTCATGTCTCTGTAAATAAATAATATAATCTGAGAACTTGCGTGTAGACCTTTTTCTTGAGAAGACATGTTCCGAGCTGGGAATGGGAGCGTAACGAAGTGTTTTTTTGATTTTATCATAGGCGAACTGAACATAATATATACAAATTATAACAATAAGACGATTAATCAAGATATACTTAATTTTGTTAACGGTTTGTTAGTAGTTTTGTGCTCCTTTCATGCGAGCCGTTGTCGGAAATCGATATCCTCTAAAAATACCGTATCCAGTTTTTGTGCTGAAATTAATTAATTTTATAGATTATCATCTCTCTTGGTTTCTGGGTTTCTGATATCTACAGATATGTGGCATTACATTATGGTACTGTTTTTAATTATGATAATCAAGATTTTGTTTATTAAAAATAGCTAGCCAGTGGTTCAAGCTTATGCGTTAGGCTTGGAACACTTTATGCGCCTCATTTCAGACTCTGATAAGTACTCCTCCCTCAGCGATTTATATCCACGTTGCCACGACATAAACCCACTAACGGATTACTTCCAGGAAATCTCCCAAAAATTTTACACGATAGTCCGCTAACCCGCAACATATCCCAAATCAGACAGCATAATACAATATTATTCAATCTACTCTACCAGGCGTTGCCTATTTTCCGGCAACTGCCTTAGCCAAATCTTCCCCTACCATAACCTTTATAAAACCCTATCCTATCATCTTTCCTAAACTTTATCTTTAATCCCCGATTTCCTTTTCTATTTGATCGTTTTTTTGCTACTGTTGTTTATCTTTTTTGTTCTTTTTGTCAATTTGTTCGTAAGTTCTTTTTAGTCCGAAAAAATTCTTGAAAATTATAACATTTTAAACGATACTCGTACGCGTTTTTTCGTTTAGCTTTTTGGATGAGTGTATTTTAGAAATTATTAAGTAAGATTTTTTTTGTTTTACGAAGTATATTATCTCTCAGTTACTCTTTCTCCCCGCTTAGGACTATTTTTAAGGCAGGAAGCAACGGAATTCAACAGTCCACGATTTTGTTATTTTTCAAAAAAATGGTTGGCCTCCCAGAACAGAATTCAGGAACATAAATAGGTAGATAGATAGATCTTTATTAACCGTTCAGAGATACATTGAATGTACATTATGGCAAGTCAAACAAACATAGATATTAATAATTAATAAATAGAATCATAAAAAAATATAATATTTTTGTAGTCAAATACAAGATTAAAAAAAATTTTATAACAAAATATGTATGAGCCACAAATACATATACACATATACACACACACACACACACACACACACATGTTTTAAAAAACGTATAATATTCAGTATTATTCATTTTTAAAAAATCTACACTGTAAAAAGTAGATTGGATTAGAAGTTTTCTTACTTCTATTTTAAAAACTTTTACTGCGTTGATTTTATGGCTATAAATTTTTAGCTCGTCTCCATGTCGTGTTAAATACTCAAAAAACTGGTTATATTACTTTTTACATAAGTAACGCATTTGAAAATAAAAATACTAGGCACAGTTAACAAATTTTTGCTTTTGAAAATATCTCTGCATGTTGCCCGGGGTTCAAGATTAAGTATTAGGCGTATTATTCCTTATTGACAGACAAACACACTACCTAGATCTGTTGCAACTCCCCAACATATTATATAATTTGCAACATGGCTAAATGCCAATGACTAATAAACATTTAATAGACCATCCTGATCCAAAGACGATTTTAGTTGTAAAATGGCAAAAAATGCGCTATTTAATTTATAGCAAACATAATCAATATGTTTATTCCAAGGCAATCTTGCATCAAGCCAAAAACCCAAGAATTCTGAGAAAACTGGATATTGTCAATGTTGCCAACTGTCCTACGTTTGTGGAAGTGTAAGTAATCTGTTTTGGTGTTATTCAAGATCAGACGATTTCGCTGGCACCAGATATTGAATTCCTCAGAAACAACTCTGATATTTTCTAAGAGTATCTCAGAACTACTACCAGTCACTGTAATGGTAGTATCATCAGCAAACATAGTAACACTACCTCTACTGATGAAGTCCGGCAAATCATTAACATAAAGCATAAATAAGAGTGGACCCAACACTGACCCCTGAGGAACACCAAGTGTTACATCTTTTGGCTGGGTAAGGTGACTTTTCAGTTTCACCCTGATCTTTCTGTTAATTATGTATGATTCAATCCAATTCAACAAATTACCACGTATACCGATATTGTACAATTTTTATATCAGTAATTTTACATCTATAGTATCAAACGCTCGGGATAAATCGAATATTAGTGATACTACATATCTTCCCTGATCAAGTTCGGAATACACAAAGTTTAATAAACGATAAGAAGCCGATTGATTCTATTGATTTATAGGGCTTTCCTTTGGATACTCAAGTAAAGGATTTGAGCTAAACTCCATCCTAATTCATACACCTCCTACCTTGACGACTTGAACTGGACTATAAGCTAAATGTCAATCATAATACGTTCACAACTCAATTTCAAGTATGTCTCTTTTATTAAGCATGTTTATTTTGCTCCGCAGAATAAACCCACACAAATGAACACTTCAAGTAAATACTGTCAATTCTGCTATGCTCTAAAACTTTTTATATTAAATCTCCGACACGACATGAATATTAAAATTTGCATGTTACAGCATAATGCGAGCCAAACCAAGTAAAACTGTTCTAAGCTGTGTGTCGCACTTTATGTAAGTTGGAAATTAATTTTAGATTAGACTGATATACTGAGGAACTTTTGAGCAAACCGACCTTAATGCTGAAGTCCATGACCTATTTAACATCGTCTAAGACGGCGACTAATCGAATTTAACGCGTTTACAATCTTTCTATTCCACCAAAGTGGAACAAGAAATTCACTTACTTACTATCGGATTTTTATTTACTCTTTAAGATCTTTTAACCACAAAAAGGGATATCGTAGGGGCTTTTTCGCCTACACAGTACACTTTCAGAATTATTGGTATATTAAAAATATGTGAAAAAGTGTCATTATATCCGGTTTCGGTAATGGAGGTCCTTAAATAGTACAGTTAGCCCAGTCGATGAAGGTATTTACCCACAAAATTTCGCGCAAACTAATTAAACTTTTTTTAATGAGTTCGTGGAAGTGTATAGAACAATATCCTGAAAAGTTTACATTTCGCTCGGATGCAGAACATAAAAAAAAAGTGAAAAAAAAAATTTTCATCCTTTTTTTCAAAATTTTGAAATTAAATCAAGCTAGAAAAAAATTAAAAAATACAGATGGATAGATCACGTATTTATGAACAAAAAATGTCCTAACAAAATATTTTATCGTTAAAGTCATGATTTTCCCGGAAAAAAATAGTCAAGTGTAACGTTATAACTCGGAGCGAGATCCATGCGTGCACGCGCTTGAATACGCATGACTGTGACACCGACGCACTGAATTACATGTCACTAAATCAGAATTTGTTCAATCTGTATGAGTGTTGGGTCATTTAAAAGATGGAAATTGTAGTTTTCTGATGCTTTTTTGTTTTAAACAATACAAGCAAAGGATGGATGGGAAAAATATACGTATTATCGCGCCCGAACTCAATCGTCGCAATAAACAATATAGAAAAAAATAAAAGCCCTTCAAAAAAACTCTTTCTTCATTGAAAACTGTTGAAAAGTATATACGCTTCATGGTTATTATGGTTTATTAAGTTGTAGTAATGAGGATTAAAAAAAAAGTACATCTCAAATCATTTTAATTTCCTTGCTTGATGATTTTTTTTGATAAATATATATATATTGGAGGCTGTAACTTGTCGAGAAATTGACCCATTGGAAAAAATAAAATGTCACTATTTCGGAAAACATGTATATTTTTCGAATGTTCAAACACAAAATCGTTTACTTGTATGCATTTTTTCAAAAATATGATCAATCAGATCATGATAAGAAATTGCAATTTTCACGATCTCATCCTTATAACTGAAGCGTGCCATTTGCAAAAGGTCGTAAGTGCCAATTTTTGGGAGATACGTTTTATATGCGGAATAGGGTGTAAGTGCCATGCTCTACTTGCAGAATTTATGTAAGGTCGATAGTGCTGCCACTAGTGCAGTAATAGGAAACCAATGATCAAAAGGTTCTAAGTACCACATTAATGTCTTCAAACCGGGATTTAATCAGCAGTATTTTGAGACATTGATCGTCGAACCAACCGAGGAGGATATGAAACCTTGGAATAAGGGGAAAATCAAGCAAATTAAAGACATGATCCCATACATCTCGCCTGAAAACCAGAACTTTTATAAAACCATAATCAATCATCAGGAGGCCTTGTCTCATGAATAATAAGCACAGTTTATTATATTTCTTTATGATAAGTTAAAATAATATAACTCAATTCTTTATATTCTTAACTTGTTCCATGTTTAATAATAACGGCTTTATAAAAAAATTTCATATTACCATTATTATTTTATCAAGATGTGACAGTTTAATAAAGTGCAAGTAAATTGGCACTTATGACGTTTTGATATTTGGAGGTGTAATACAACCATAAAATATTTTGAATTTATGCAGTTTTAATCTGAAACTATCAGGCGCCTCATTAGGTATTATAACAGAGAAATAACGAGGTTAAGCAAGTTGCTGCAGTTTAAATTACATTTTTGTTCCTCCTGTAAAATTTGCCATTTGGCACTTACGACCTTTTGCATATGGCACGCTTCAATTATGAAAATATCTTTGATTGTTTTGAATATAAATTCTGGAACTTTTCCAATATATTAACAAATGTATAAGGAATCCATTGGATATAGCTGAAATGTGGATAGGTGTACCTGTAATAAATACAATACAGTAAAGGCACGTAAAAATTCATGCGAGCGATTCAGCGGCCCTGTGTGGTGTCTGTGTATGCATTGATAATTATATATTTTCCCTCCATACTCACTATTTATCCTCCTAATCACTAAGAAAAATGTTTAAAACGTGTAATCAGAAAGAAAAAAAAGCTTTATTTTACTCGATAGAACATCTAAGGATTTTTAGAGGTTCCATAGTATGCATTTAACCGTGCGCTGGCCGCGCAGAGTGACAAAGTTACTTCACTATTTTTTTCCAAGAATACCGTGGCTTTAGCGCTAAATTTTATTAGGATATTTTCTGTTCAGGAACACATGGTCTGTCCATCTGTATTTTTTATTTTTTCCTACCCTGACTTAATTTCAAAATTTTGAAAAAATAGATAAAAGAAGTTTTTTTTATGTTCTGCATCCGAGCGAAATGTAAACTTTTCAGGATATTATTCTATACACTTTCACGAACTCATTAAAAAAAAAATAATCAGTTTGCAAATTTTTGTGGATTTCACTATAAAATGTTCCGTCGTCTGGGCTAAGTACCTACACTCAAAGAAAATGATAGGTAAATTCAAGCAAAAAGAGCATATGAAATCGCGCCTATCTAGTTTCATAGTTAAATCAATCAGAAAAGAATAGTCATACAACTTTATTTGTTTTCGTAAACAAATAGTAGTTTAATAATCATATCTTCTTGTAACAAATTAAATAGTACAATGACATTTTTTTATGTTCACTAACCATTTTCAATTTGGTCTACAATTAAATAGTACAACGACTTTGTTTTTTGTTCACCAACTAATTTTTAGGTTGATCTACACTTTATTGTATGATGAAGTTTTTTTTTGGTTAGTCAAAATCTCAATATTGAGACATCAGACCACCCAAACCAAAGATTAGAGATCGTTTATAAGATCCATCCAAATATATCGATGATCCCTGAGAGAATTTGAACATTACAATCATGTTATTAATTTTCTATAAATTCATAAGAGTATATGATAATGCAAGATTGGTTATTGTCAGTGATTTGTATGTGGCGTTATCTGGGAATAATTTCTGTAATAGACTACGTGGTAAGCAATCAAATTTTATGGTAATTCTTTTAGAACTTCTAGAAGACGACAATAATATTGGTTTGTCTACCAAGTACAATAATACAGCGAACTAATACTGGGTTAGAATTACAATTCGATAATAGTTAAAAATAAAATATACTATTATCTAGTTTAATTTGACAGAATTCAACAAAATAATAGTCAGACGACAAAAATAATAGTCTTATTCATCTATTTTTTAAGTTAATGTTTGTTTTGTTGTACGACAACTTTTTATTAATTAAAATAACAATCACCTCTTGTTTAAAAATACCATCAATATAGTTTAGTTTAACAAAATTAACGATATTGTTAGTTAACCATTTTTTTTTTTTTGTTGAATTTACCCATACTATTTCTTTGAGTGTAGAGGTAAAAAATATGCAAAACTTCGGAATAATTCCATATTGAATAATAATTTTTTTTATGGGTGATACTTGTAGTAAAAGGTATCATCTTCAGTTTCTATATGGTCCCAGCGCTTGCTCTTACCCCTGGTTTGATTTGGGGTTGGTTTCCACCTCTAAACCAAAAAAATTAACATATGGAAAAGTATTGATTATTAATTTTTGAAATGCAGTATATTTATGGTTTTACGATTACAAATCTGTAAATGTAAATGTAAAATGTGACAAATTGCTTCATTCCGCGTTTAATTTATGTACATAGATTTTGGGGGTCGCTAATTATGAATATGAAGTCAAAATTAGAAAATTGAATATAGCGAATCCGATATGGCGGAGGGAAACGGGGCAAAAGTAACAAATTACTTGATTTCGCGTTTTAATTTATGCATATAGGTTTCTGGTGTCGTTGATTACGAATCTGAAGTCAAATTTTATAAATGGATAAATAAATAAATAGTCGGCAACACTGAGCTAATGGAGTTAGTGCATTCCCTAGCCATTACCAACACTAAATTAAAAAAAAAAGAAGTCAAATTTTAAAAATTAAATTTAAATTATAGGATGTAAAAAATGAAGTAAGGTGTTGATAATAATTTTATTGTCTTTTTTTTTAAGTTTTATATTTTTGTTTTATCTTATTCTCTACTTATCATTTTAACAATTATTAGAGATGTGATTATAATTCGACATTTTGTTGAATTTTGTTTATTTTCCTTTATATTTTTGTATTGTATATTGTGTATTATTGTGTATATTTTCATGTATTGATGTCATTTTTAGCCATTGTCCATTGAGAGTAAAAATACTAATTTATTTAATTGTTCAAATCAGCGTAATAATTTAAATTAACATATCAGTTTTATTTTATTATTTTACATATTTTACATTACAATGTCTTATGTAGTAGCGTAATGCCATTCTTATAAAAATGAAGATGATCTTTCAATATTTGATTTGGCGTGTAAGGATCTGTGTATATATCTATCACAAACATCACCAATTAACCTCACACAATAATCCCTTATGTATTTTACATATGTATCATTAATAAATAATACACAAAACTATTATTAGAGAACTAACAATTCCTAAATTATACATTTATGAGGTAATACACTGAAATATATTTATGAGGCATTAGTAATATCAAACGTTATCCGCAGTTTATAAGCTTTATTTTTGGTCTCTATCATTTTTTCGCTAAAACTAATATTTATTGAGATATTTGCAAACAATAAAATTTTTAAGTTTTTTCGAAATTACCTTTACGTCATTCTATATATTAATGAGAAACAGTGTTTAAAATTCCTTTTTCTTAATTACTGGCTAATTACAATCACAAAATGGCGACGTTGATATTAAAAAAATGTGAAGACGCACATTGCTTCGGTCATAAGTTCCTTGTTTTTTATGCTACAGAAACAATTAAAAAAACAGTTGAAAGCTTAATTAATAAGTAAACCATTATTCTACCTATTAGCATTTTTAACGTAGGTGTCACAGTGAGATATTTAACTCTAACTCTAAATAATTATCTTATGAACACTCGGATCCCAAATATAAACTCTCTCCGAAATTATTAATTCTACATCAATAAACAAAAAATATAATTAATTTCCAGTTTATACTTTCTGTAATTGGTCTGTAACATTTTTTCGATAAAGTAATACTTTTCGAGATACTTGACGAAAGCCATTTGGGAGTACCTTTCTTTTTTTAAGCTAACATCGCAATTTTGAAGTCGTTATAACTTAAAAACTATCAATTTATGTGAAAAATTGCATAAAACCTTTACTTCTTAAAATTTGATTCTTCATTTCATTTCATCTCCAATAAATATATTTTTTTTAAGTGCCACCCTCTGAGAAGGGGTGGCATCCGCCCCCTATAGATTAGCAAGCCCCCGCACAATATAGAAACTTTTCTGTGAAGCATTTACTATTATACTGCCAAAAATGAACGAAATCCGTTCAATATGACATTATTCCGAAGTTAAAACCTCTAGTTACTGTACCTAAGGAAAAACTTTTTCAAAAATTCTTATAATGTTGCAAAGAAACCTGATTTTTAAAAGATTTTGTTCCGGTACGGTAGCTCAGTCAGCTAAAGCATATTGTGTGGCGAATATAGGATTTTTCAATGATTGTGTACGCAGAAATAAAATATTCTTTTCATGTTCATTGCACACGCTCAAAAATCCCACTTATTAATTCTGAAGCTTAAGAGTATTATATAGAGGAAACCTTATTGAAACAAGTGAATCTAATGCGCGAAGTGTCGTGTTTTTTATTGCGCCTTTTCAAAGGAGGCTGATATAGATGCAATTTATGAGCATGGAGTCTTATTGTTGTTTGTGCAATATGTAAATGTGTTAACACATATTAATAGATATATTTACATAATGGCTAGCGCGCAGAGAATACATAATTGCCACCAAGGGCGGCTCTAGACTAGTACGCGACTAGTACCTGTATTCCAAAAATATCTTTAATTTAATAGATAAGAACATAAAATTTTATTCTTATAATGCCAAATTTTAGGAATATAATATATTGTTAGGAGAAAACAGCACTAGTAAGTATTGACTTCAGATTTCAAAAATCAGTTTTTCGATAGATCTTCAGCAATGCTTAACAATAGAAAATTGTTACAAGCAACTTATTGAAAATAAATAATTTTAAACTGTACTGCAGAGGCGACAATACGAGGTGTTTTTATCTTTTTTATCTCGAATTTTCTCTGGCTTCCATCGTTATCCTGTCTTTCAGATCTTCAGTATTGTTGGACCTGTTCTAAATCACCCTTTTCTTCAGGGTACCTCGCAGAAAATAATTTAAGTTACATCTAGATACCTTGGGTGTCCACCTTACCGAACCTCTTTGGAAAACCGATCAGTTGGGAAAACTTTCGTTTAAATATTTGTCAACGTTAATTTCAAAATGGGGCGGTGCTTCATATTACTGGGACCATATTTGTTCATGGGGAAAATAGAGGTCATTTTTATTAGAAAACAGGTGAACATAAGAGGTAAAGAGATCATCCCTCAAAAAGTAATATACGGCTGTTAAATTTTCGCCGAAAAAAATCTGTCTGTTATCAATTAAATCACATCCAAACATTCATTTTCTGAGGATACCGAGCGTATATCTTTAATATTGTATCTAAAAAGTGAATTTTGCTTAACGTCATTGTTTTGGATAGTGATGTGATTCGAGGAGTGGGGATTTTCCGTAACTGACAGTGCAGTGTCATTTTTCTTGTCTTCGTAAAGCGATTCTGACCTGTCACATGTTTGCACATCCTTGATGCTCATTATTGCTTGAAACAATACTGTGAACTGCGTAATCCGTGGATAAGCCTAACATGTGGCCAATAATCCTGGAATCAATGATTAAAGAGGAAGGAAGGAGAGAAGGAATTCCAAAAAGTATTGTTTGGAAAATTTTTCATGAGCAGCATTATATATTTGAAATCAGGAAGAAAAACGTTGTTCGGAAAAGCAATAATATACAGGGTGTAATTAGTTTCATGTCATTAAAAAAAATTGGTAATGGGGACCGACTAGACAAACAAAAAACCTTTATAACTTTATTCCTCTAGGGGAACTTTGTCTCTAACAAAGGAGCGCGACACTTCTAAAGAGCCGTATTAGCGTATTTGATGGTTAGAGGCGCCGACATACGCGAAGATAAAAGCCTATTCCAACATTCCAGCAGTTCTCAAACAATATTATTGAAACTTTTCGAAATTTTTATTTATGTTTTGTTTTAGACCCCATGTTATAAAGGTTTTTTTGTTCGTTTAGTCGTTCCCCACCACCAGTTTTTTTGTTAATGACATGAAACTGATTACGCCCTGTATAGGTTGTTCTATTAAAAATATATGTATTGTATTTATGTATTTATTTCGCAATATAGGTGCAATCATACAACTTTTATAGAAACTTCTCCAATAATAACTGAAATAAAGGTAAAAAGGTGGTAACAAATATAGTGAATAACCTTAATTTCCTGTAAATAGAAAAACCTATACCTAACCTAATAGATCACGATCTATAACTTCTCAGAGTCATTTTTGATCGTTTTTGGACCCTGTTGCAGTGTTTCGAAAATAACTCCTGCTTATCGAACAAATTAGCTAAACTAACATGAGATGTCAACTATAACATATCCGCCATCTATTCTATATTAATGTCTGACCACTATCTTTCTAGTTTAATATTCAACGAGATCAGCTTTATCTAAATTTTAATACCACATATCCAGTTAATTTATAGGACAAGTATATAATTGCCTATGATTACCATTATAATTAATTTTAAATAATTAATATTCTCTGCTGCTGATGGCTTTAAGCCAAAACTAGTTGGGCGTTTACTATGGAACTTAAATTTAGAAATAAATGGATTGAACAGTTGTAGTTTGTCTCATTTACATCAATCTGTCAAGTGAATAAATTAGTTTATGTGGTCGGTCTTGTTCTTCTGCCGTTCGTCTCCGGTTGTATAGTATAGGAATATACAACGAATTGTCAACAACCGGAGACGAACGACAGAAGAACAGAACCGACCTACTACTTATGCGTGTCTTCCCAATGTGGCTGGAGTCACAGATAGGTTGAAAAAGACCTTATTGAAGAATGAAATAGGCATACGTTTCCGAGCGGTAAAGAAAATTCAACAAGTGCTTCCTTCAAACAAGGACCTCATCCCTGGACTACGACCCAAGAGTATTTACCAGTTGGAAGTGGTAAGAGTTATATCGGACAGACAGGGCGTAGTATCTAGTGCAGAATCAAGGAACACCAGAGAAACATAAGACTTGGGTACACAGATAAGTCTGCAGGGACAACTTCAATAGAGAAGACGGGTATCGACTAAGTAACACATGGAGACTGGCTTTGCCAAACACCAATTGTTTAAACAGTCACAGTCAACGAAGCACAACGAATGAGCAGCGATGCGAAGCAACGCCAAGGTATATAACGAGCGGGATACAGCAACTTCAGTCTTTAGAATCTTTCTGAAGAAGCTGACAGCATGATTAGCAAAACGTCAAGTCAAATTCGACGTCCACAGCAACACCTGGAAGAAACCACTTAATTACATCTAAATTAAGCTTATTTTAACCACACCACTTAAATGTATTTGATAGACTAATTTACGAATTAAGCGCAGTCTTTTAAGAAAGCAATAATTTAAATATGTCCTTATAGTCAACCTCAAGCAAATAAAAAAGTTGAACATTTTTTAAAAATATCTATAAAAAATACAAACGTTCCAGAAATGATCCCTGTGGAATACCAGATTTTGCAATATATGCAATAGACGAGCAGTCACGTATTGCTTCCTGTTTGAAAGGAAGTAATGGAAAGGATAACCTATAATTAAATGTTGTATGTGACAGTATAGTGTTATTGCTGGCATTAGTATCACACAGTTAATATACAACTAGTGATCTGTGCATTATAATTTTGTCTTGGAATTAAATACCTCTTAGTATTAGCTGGGGAGTAGTTGTTTTGTTTTATTTTCCCATTGTAACGAAGCGCGTTTTGGCAGGCCTAGTTGCACCGAAAAATTTCCGCGTCGATGCTAGACCATTCGAACACCGCTCCAAAGTGCACTCAAATCTCTGTGCTAGCCATTGCGTACCGCGAAGATATTTCAGTCGATATCAGCCCGCCGAAGAGTGCAGAAGTGCCACCCGAGACCAACCGCCAAACGTAAGTGGAAATATTTCAATAAAATTATTCTAAGTCACTAAAACCTGCTTTGGTGAAACTAAGTTCAGCCTACGTCACTTGATATTTGTACGCATCGAGTTGTGGTCATCTCTCCCACTTTTCCGCCGCGGAGGCTAGCTACCAGTTGAGATGAGAACAAGCAGGGAGTTCCTCATGAGCTCCGCTACCGACTAGATATGCCGAAGCAGGATCCAGAACCAAGTAAGTGTGACACCGAATTACTTCCACATTCAGTGGAAGTATAGTAACAACAAAAAAAATTTTAAAAATTTTCATCTTGTTCCGTCGAAGGGTTGGGGGGTAAATTGGGTTAAATTTGGGGTAAAAAGGTAAATCAAGCAGGTAAAAGTTCATAAAATTGGTATTTAATATAGACAAGAGAAGCTAAGGTCTCAAAAAAAATTTTGGCATTAGCCACCCCCATTACCACCCCCACCCTATTATTAAAGGGGATGAAAAAAAATTGTGATTTAGTGTGAGTACAAGAACCAAAAACCTCAAAATATTTTTTACTTTATCCACCCACCCACTCCCACCCCCATCACCACCCCCACCCCACTACCGATTTGGGGTATCGTTTTATGGATTTTTGGGGTAGAGGATTTCAAATATTATATTATTAAAGTTCCATAAACAATTATTTCCACATACAAAATTTGTTCGTTGTGTGAATAGAAAATCCGGATGTGGAAGTAGTGATTCCTTGGGCAGCGGTTTTTTTCTAATACCGAAAGCCGAAGATAATTACCGTTGAGGTCACCGTATACTTGTACGCACCGTCCCTGTTCATGCCTCCCACTCTGTCTCTGTTTTGAAATACGAGAACTAGCAGTTGCAGTCGAGACAGTGTGCCAGTTCCGCCTGTCCGACCGTGGAAGATGGGCCCCAGCAGAACCAGCAAGTAAGTTTTATTGAAGAAGTGGCCTAAGTCGTGCAAGTAATCCGTATTCCGCAAATATTACAAGTCGAACCTACGTCATCACCGGTGAGCAGAAGAAATGGAGTTCGCCACTAGTGCTTTGGTAATTTTGTTTTGGAAACCGTCCAAGCCGCTACACAGGAAGAGTAGTTCCTCAGCCGAGACCGCCGAAGCCAGACGTGCCCTGCAGTTGTAAGTAAGCCGTGTAAATTAGTAAGTTACTTTGTAAATAATAGTAATAAAGATTAGTTGTAGTACGAATTTATAGTTGATCTATGTAATGGATATATTTTAAAATTTTTAAAGATGTGTATATTAATAATATTCGATATCTTTTACACTATAATATTTGATGGTATTAAATATATACATATATAATAATAGTTCTGTTATTCTTATTTTGTTTCTTCCTTTCCTTGGTTACTGTATAATGGAAACTTATAAGAATCTTTTAATCGGCGTAAGTGAGCTGCTATACATACGTCCCCGTTGATAAAAAGGACAATCAATGAATCAAAGAATCAATGGCAAAACTAACTTTTTTAGTAAGTGGTGGTGAAATATCACATCTGTCAACTAACAAAAAACAGGTTTGACTCTGTCAATATTGACAGTTATAATTTTATTTCTTTTACTAAAAGTAATTAACTTATCAATACGAGATAAAACTTTAAATGAACCCTCGTACAAAGGAGAGAAGGTAGGTTTAAAACGTTCTCTGCGGACAAATATGAAATCACATGTGAATATGTCAGAACTGACAAACGATTTGATTAACATGAGGAACTGGAGAAATAAAAGTTAAACACGTAAGTCGTATTAAAATAAGTACGTAATTCGTTGATAAAATAAGGGACATCAGGACTATCATACGATTTAGTGAAAAACTCGCCAGGTAGTCGTAGAATTTGACCATATATTAGTTCGGCTGAAGAGCATTGCAAATCTTTGGGAATGGTTCTAAAAGCTAATAATATAATAGGAAGTTCATGTACCTAATGTGACGTGTTAGCCCTAGCGATTAAAGTAGTTTAAGAGTTCTGTGGAACCGTTCTACCATACCATTGCTCTGGGGATGGTAAGTGGTGGTACGTATTCTGTGGAAACCCAAACATTTCGCAAATTCATTAAATAGTTTTGATTCAAATTGAACACCTTGGTTAATAATGGCACGTCGAAACGATAAACAAAATTTTGAAATAAAGTGAGAGCTACAGTCTTTGCTGTGATATCGGAAAGAAAAAGAGCAGCCCTTGGAAGGGGGTAATGGTCCCACTAAATCTATATGAATGTGATCGAACTGTCCTTTAGGATCTTCAAAACGACCGACGGGACTTTTCGTATGACGTTTGACTTTAACAGTCCGACAGTTAACGCATGTATTAGTCCACAAATTGCAGTCTGTATTCATTTTGGGCCAGAAGTACTTATTAGAGACAATTGTTCTAGTGGCTTTTATTCCAGGATGGGATAAACCAAGAAATATATCAAATATCGACTTTCTGTAAATAATCGGAACATAAGGTCGTAGTTTTGGACGAGAAACATCGCCCCAAATAAATTCATTGTTTTACTGCTGTGTGTGTGTGAAAGTCTAATTTTCCCTAATTGACCCACTGGAATTTATCGTTTCTCCACTGTAGTTACTCCAGCCCTACTGTATCGGCTGTTTTAGGAACGTGACAGTCCTACACTTAATATAGGGAACTGGCGCCTGCACACGGATCCATAAATACCGCCGTTGCTAAGGTGCCAAAAGTGACACTTCGTATTGTTTTATATTAAGGAAATAAAAACATTGCCTAGTTTTTATTTATGTATTGTTTAATAAAATTTGGTCATACTAGCGTACAAAAGAGGTAAATACAAATTAAAACAACAATTTAAAATGCATTATTGGAATTAATTTCCAATAAGGGTTATAATATTGACTATTACTTGTTCATTATGAAAGTGCAAGCTGTGTTTTCCCCTGGTGACTTTCAAATACAAGTTTGTACAGACCATAAAATAAATTAAATATGGAAGTAGAGCATTAAAGCGTCAAATTTGTCGTCTATCTGTTTTATTAAAACGGGAGACGGGATATTCGTAGCTTTGAATATTAATTGCCAAATTAATGAAATTAATTCAGAAGTTGCGATATTATGATATAAAAATAAACATTAGATAACGAAGTATTTACCAGAGGGATTGAAATAATTGAATAACAAACAGACTGCGGTTAACCGCTAAATAAATAATTATTTCTGAGTGTATTCTAAAACGCGTTTATATAGAAACAAACATTTTCCATGGAGTTTTATAGTCTGTAATAAAGTGATGAAACAAAAAAATGTTTCAATTTTCAACATTTATCTCCTTTAAAATTATAGTAAGTAATGAATCTCGCCGACAACAGGCTGTTTGAACGTCTCTTTAAAATAAACATTTAAAAGTTTTAGAAGTAGTAGAGTAAAATCTGGAAGTAAAGTCGCTTAGTTTTCGAGAAAAAAAAAACCGGCGTAGAACCAAACCAGACTTAGTGGGATTCTTTAGTAAGATAATCGTGTACACGAAATCGTTTTTTACGACATTTTTCGGTGGTCAAGAACTTTTTTATTTCGGAAAAACTCAAAAAAACAGATTTTTAATGAAATATGTTTTTTAACGTCTCCACCGCTATATCTCTGAAAATATTTGTGCTATCAAGCTATTTTTTTTTTAGATTAAAGTAGACACAATAGCGCTTCGAACAACGTCCCACTTGAACCCGATTTATTTTTTTTTAAGTTGGTAAAATAATAGGAAACTCAAACTTGTTATTTTCAGTAACGTAATTTTAGGCAATCAAGAAAAAAGTTTATTTATGAAAATTTGTATACACATGCTGCGTACAAATTGAAGCCAATAGTTGAAAAAAGTTTTTAAGATAAAAATTTTTCATGTTCCGTTCATAGTATTGAGTCAGCGATTTTTTTTAACGGGCCAAAGTCATATTCTTGCGCGCTCGGCTGTAGCAAGGGGGCTTGTTAATTTATAGGGGGTGGATGCCACCCCCTTTGAGGGGGCGGCACTTAAAAAATATATGAAGTACAATCATATTTTAAGAAGAAAAATGCAATTTTTCACATAAATTGAAGTTTTTAAGTTATAACGACTTCAAAATTGCGATTTTAGCTTAAAAAAAAGGTATTTCTAAACGGCTTTCGTCAAGTATCTCAAAAAGTATTACTTTATCGAAAAAACGTTATAGACCAATTACAGAAAGTACACACTGGGAATTAATTATATTTTTTGTTTATTGATGTAGGATTAATAATTTCGGAGATATTTAAGTTTACATTTGGCATCCAAGTCTTCGTAAGATAACTATTTAGAGTAAGAGTTAAATATCTCAGAAACTGTGACACCTACGCCAAGGATACTAATAGATACAATAATAGGTTATTAATTAAGCTCTTAACTATTTTTTTATTTGTTTATGTAGCATAAAAAACAAAGAAGTTATGACCGAAGCAATGTCCGTCTACACATTATTTTAATAACAACGTCGCCATTTTGTTACTGTAATTAGCCAGTAATTAAAAAAAAAAATTAATTTCAAACACGGTTTCTCATTAATATACAGCATGACGTAGATGCTCAAATTTTTTGGTTCGTATACAGCACTTGCTTTAGAAAAAATACAGTTTAAACTATAAAGGTATTTTCGATAAAACGTATTTTTTTTCCTATTCCAAATATCTCAATAAATATTAGTTTTGTTCAAAAAGGTGTAGAGACCAAAAATAAAGCTCATAAACTAATAATAATGAATTTCGATTGTTTATTTATTTACATAGATTTAATAGTTTCGGAGATATGAGTTTACAAATGGCATCCGAACGTTCATAAGACGAAAAATGCAGTTTAAATGTTAAATACCTCAGAAATTGTGACGCATGCTAAGAAAGGAAATTAAAGACAATTAATTACGCTTTCAAATAATTTTTACTCGTTTTGTTAATTAGCCAATAATCTAAAAAAATTATCTCAAATACAGTTTTTCGTTAAACTGTAGCATTACCTAAATGCTCAAATTCTTTTTTGCTCATTTAAAGCACTTGCTTTAGAAAAAAATGCATTTTAAACTTTGAAGGTAATTTCGAAACCCTTGGATACCAAATATAAACTTAAATATTTCCGAAATTATTAATCCTACATCAATAAATAAAAAATATAATTAATTCCCAGTTTGTAGGGTGCTTTCTGTAATTGGTCTATAACATTTTTTCGATAAAGTAAACTTTTCGAGATACTTGACGAAAGCCGTTTGAAAATACCTTTTTTAAAAGCTTTTATTTTAAGCTAAAATCGCAATTTTGAAGTCGTTATAACTTAAAAACTATCAATTTATGTGAAAAATTGCATGGAATCTTTTCTTCTTAAAATTTGATTCTATTTCAGCTCCAATAAATATATATATTTTTTAAGTGCCACCCCCTGAGAGGGGGTGGCACATTTTTTCTGAATGATATCTAATTTTTTAGATGACAGTAAGCAACTCCACCCCAACCTAGAATGCCATATATTAATCTAGATTCAACTAACGCTACTTCTACGCGACTAATCTGACCAACCTGCATGCGAGGTGTATTAATTGCGTCTCAATGTCGCGTTTAGCGCTGATAAAAAAAATCGCTGTTGCCAAACGGTACACTTTAGGCAAAAACATATTTTTTCAAAAACTTTTGTGATTATTAGGCTTTATTTTCTTCGCTGCATGTATGCAAATATTTTCAAAAATAAAAAAGTTTATCGATTGGTGAAGATTTCAATACACAAAATATGTATTTTTAGTTTATTTGATTTTTAGAGAAATGAAAGTGCGAATTGTGCCCAAACCGTTTACATTGGTAAAAGCGCTACAGTGTGTGCTTTAATTTGGCACAAAACAAATTTCGGTACCTTTAATAGTTTTAAAGATATGGCGGTGGAAACAAAAAAAAACAATTTTCTTTAAAAATACATTTTTTTCACTTTTTATTGATTTAAAAAGTTCGAGACCACAAAAAAATGTCGTAAAATATGATTTCATATGCCCGGTGACATACTCAAAGGAACCTAATATGTTTGAACTGGTTCTACGCCAAAAAAAAAAAACGACACGATAGACTTAAGAAATCGCTGCTCTAAAGGATAATTATACATGGATAATGGTGAGACTAGTGATTGTCAGGATCGGCACCGACTAACATAATTTCGTTGAACGATGTTTTTTAGAGGTGCCAGAATAGTCCAGGAGTCAGTGAACATTGAACTCATTGTATACCAGATTTTTTTTAAATGGTAATTCGGTGAAAAGTCGGTAGGGCAGTGGTTAGTTGCAATTTGAGCGTACCTATCCAAGTGGATTCGAGTCCTAGAGCAAAAAAAAATCAGAATAAATAATCCCCAAGAAGTGGTTCGGATTCCACTATAAACTGTAGGAACCCGTCCCCTTTACTCAGACAAATCTAAATGTGCTAGACTTAAGAGGGTCATTGATGTGACATGGAAGTCGGTAAAAACACATTTTTAAAACATTTAAACATCATAAAACTTCGTGAAATACTAGTTGACTGCATTTGCTGCATGGCACATCTGACAGCATTACGCCATCTGTCGCGGTTGCTTATAGCCAGGGAGGTAGCGACAGTTTTCATGAAATCATCTCTATAAAGCCAGATTTTTTTCCTAAGAAAGTTTAGATAGTATGTATGATGAAGGTGCAATTCTACCAATCTATAAGTGTTGCAATAATGAGTAAAAAATTAAACATGTTTCAAAAAGTTGCATAAATGAAATTTTACGTACTCACAGATGACATAAAAACATACCGGAAAATAATATTCTACCGCGTCGGAAGCGTTGCCATGTCAAAAACGAAAATTTTTGACTTATATCTACAAGGGTGATTTTTTTTTCTGGAATAGTTTATCGAATAAGACATCCAAAAAATACAGTATACCGATCGCCTCATATTGCTAAAGCTTAGGTAGACTCAATGGAATGCTAGCGCGTAACCGCGGCTGCTGCGCTCCGGGCCATTGCAGTTTGCGGAAAAGTTTCACATTTTCCGCCGCGGAATATTAATCTACAAAGCTGATTTTTTGTCTACAAGGAGTTTATGCACTATTTCGATTAAAAATCACATTCTGCCTCCGCTGAAAGGTGGCTAAATCTTGAGTAGACGTTGCCGAAATTACAGAGCACAAAAAAAGTTAAACGATTTTTAACGTTCTGAATTTCTTTTCCGAGTGCAAAAATATTTGTACAGTTCCCATCATTTTAATCCCTTCTTCTTATTCAATTTTCAATAGTAAAAAGCATATATAAAAATTTCAGATGGTATAGAAACGTTGTGGATAGAAATGTGAGAGATAAAGCAACCTTATTTTCAGTGAATCTAAAGTAACTTTTTTTACTTGCACCCATTATCGATATATTATGATAGTTTCATGTGATATTTTTTGTATAAATTAATAATGCACAATATTTTAATAAAATAAATTTAATTATCATAATTGAATTAGGGCACACATAGTATTTTTATAATCAAATTAACTGTCGAATGCTTTGCTACTCATATCTGAATTTCCATATTCACTCTCGTAGCTGATTTCGGAATAATTTTAAAATTAAATACGAATTAGTATTTAATTGACAGTAACATTGGTAAATAATAATAAACTTTTAAAGAATGAATGTTTTGAATAAGTTATAAAAATCAATCATTTCTTGCAATGAGGTTTACATAGGATCGTGAATTTATTATTTATTAATATGTTGAATAGGTATATTTTCTTTGACATAAAAAAAATATGAATATAAAAATAAAAATATAAGTTTCCTTAATGGAGTAAATAAAAGTGATTATTAACACAAACACATCTATAAGAAAACTGATAAAATTATGGAAGTGTCTGAATTAGAATAAATTTGAGAACCTCGTATATAGCAATTGCTTCAGCTGTAAAAATGGAGCATTGAGGCGAAAATTTGACTTTCAGTTATTGGTCGAAGGTAAGTAGCATGCACAACTAGTACCCAAGAGAGACTTAGAAGCGTCTAAGTATATCAACAATGGATTATCCCTCTCATCCAAAATTGTATTTAAAATGTTCATACTAATATTTGGATGATTACTGTTTTCCGATGTAATTAATGACACTTTCGAAAAAAGATTAGAGTATTCAGAGTTTGAAGTTGTAACGGTCATTTTTATCTATAGTTATAAAAGCTCTTAAATTACGTTATTTTATATTTTTCGTGCATAAATTACCTATTTTGTTACCCTTTAAAAAATAAATTACCGCCGCTACTGTCAGATATTTGTTAATCTTATTTTAACCGCTATGTGAGGATGATGTCATGCAATAGCGCGACGTCTGCTTCCATATAAGGTAGCATTTTGAAAACTAGACAAATGATTGGTCCTTTCAAATATTATGCTGTCATAATGTTGCTCCCCACCCACCCTTATAAATATCGCGAAAAGCGTCGACCATGACACTTCCACGGCCGCTTTAAGCGTGCCCACAGTCATCACATTTTAACTTGAATTTGAGGAACTAAAGTAATAGTTCCAGTATTAAAATGTTTAGTCTTTCTAAACTTTTATTATACTACGTTTATTGTCTTTTGTTTCGAGAATTTAACCATATCTTGTTAACAAGAATTAGTCAAGTGGTTGGTTATGTTTGTTTTTTTGTCGAGAAATAGAATATAAAAATATTTTTGTTTATGTAAAAACTACGTAAAAATGATTTAATAGTGTTGTAAACCTACGTACACTTTGGTGCTCAACTATGGAGGTATACTGCATTCCAGTGAAAGTGTTTTCTGTTCATCGGGAGCTTGTAAGAAGAATAAACAATTTATTTCCTGTCCAACGATCCAACAATTAACTCTTTAGTGCAGTGTTTTCGGTTGTACTTTTTACGCGACATTGTGAAAACTACCTTTTGTCTGTTTCGTTCTCGCATAAATACCTAGACACACTATTCTCGTGTGATGCAATTTTGATCGTTTAATATAGACATTATTCCTGAAGAAAATATGTAACTAATCACTGGTGTTTATACACCATATTTGTTTTTTAGTTAAGTTTTATTGTACTATCTTTGGATTCATCATTTGATAAATATTTTATTATTCATTCGAAAACGGTTTGTTTTAAATTTTCTTTTAGTAAGCGAGTGAACAATTTTATAACTGTTTTTCCTTTGAATAATTACTGAATTGGCCAATATCCACTATATTGCTTTTAGTATTTTGTTACCTTTTAAATATGTATATAATTTATAATTGTACAGTTATGTCTGTCTCTCCGTACATCTGTGCATTTGTTTGATTATTTTTTGTTTGTACTTCTTTATTCGTTAGCACAAATTTATTCGCCCATACCCTGTAGTATTGTTCTCATTGCTCTACCATTTTGTGAATAAATTAGTTATTGTTAATTTCGTATTTTTATTTATTTAGAATTCATTTTAAATAACCCCAAGAGAGACAGGGCGTTATAATTTGGCTTCAAAGCGGGGCTTTCTTAAATAGCTTGTGTTTTATTGTCTATATTTAATGTAACGAAAAGGAGAAGTTATAAAGTGTAATCATATGGGTTGTCTAATTCAAGCGATATTCTGCTTGAATCTCGAAAAGCTACACAAAGGGGCGGAGAATTTTTATGTATCCATAATTTATTTGTTAAATCAGATGTATTAAGGACAGAAATATTGTGTGAAAGCGGTTGATTGTTAATATTTATTCTGTGAAGGAACTTTTCAGTCAGGTAATGTCGTCTAAGTGAAAGAGGCGGAACCAAAGCTTCGGTATATAAGGCATCAATTAGTGTTGATCTCATGGCTCCTAAACGTATCCGTAGTGCTGTATTTGGTAAGATATCCAAGCGTTTTAAAAGAGTATTACATGCAGATCCATAAAGAGTACATCCATAGTCCAAAATGTGCTAAAAATCCTAATAATCCTAAAATTTCAATGAACTACGAAAATATCCTAAAATTGCCCTTAAATTGGATTAATTGTCCTAAAAGTCATAAAAAATAGCGATATTTTAAACATATTTTTTAAATTACGCAGTTGAAGCAGTTCAACTGGGTTGGTTACTTCTGCTATGTTTGTTGATTCACAATCATTGCGCCTAAGCGCAATGATTGTGAATAGTAATTTCTTGGTAATATTCACTTTATCTATATCGCATTGTAAATCCATTTGATCATTCACAATTTTAGAATTCTAAAATTGTGAAGGATCAAATGGATTTACAATGCGGTATAGATGAAGTGAATATTACCAAGAAATTACTAGAATACGCGAAGAACTCGTCGAAGAAATATTTAATCGAGTTAGGAAAGAAGAAGAAAGCGGAGAAAGAATAAGATAGAATAAAAAGGAAACGGGAGCAGGAAAACCAAAAAAGAAAGGAACAGTCTGCAAAAAAGCGAAAGGTGGATGAGCAATTAACAGATTTGAAGAGCCAACTTGAAAAAAAAAAGTGAATTTAAAAATTGCAAAAAACCTGATTTCCAGCGGAAATGACAAATTAAAATTGGCCATGTCAGTTAAGCCATTGATCAAAAGTGATACGTCATACTTCAACAAGGCCTTCGGTCAACAGAAAAGAGGACAACACTGATCTTTTTCGTGCCTAAACAAAAAATTACAGTTATGCATCAAAATATAAGAAGCTTAATAAACAAGGTATTACCTCTTGAACTTGTTTTAGCTACTAACAATGTCGATATTCTTTTAATCACCGAACATTGGCTAAGTCCAATGGGAATTGAATCTATACATATACCAAATTATAAAATTTGTTCCTCCTTTTGCCGTACCTCGAGTGAGCACGGTGGTAGTGCTATTTTCTGTAGAAATAAAATAAAGTATGAGGTAATTGACGTTAAAGACTATTGCATCGAAAATGTTATTGAATGTTCATGTATACAACTACGAGATTTTTCCATCACGGTTATAGTTGTGTACAGGCCACCCTCTGGCGATTACTATCAGTTTCTTGAGTATTTCTGTGCACTACTTAGTCGATTTGAAAATACGTCATCAATTATAATAGGAGGAGATTTTAATGTTGACCGTTTAAAAAATACTGCAAATAAACTGATGTTTGACGATTTACTGGTTATGTATGATCTTAAGTCAACGATTAATTTACCGACGAGGGTAAAGGATAATACTGCTACATGTATTGACAACATTTTTGTAAATGTCGATTATATGATCAATAACATTAATTTCTGTCTCTCTGACCATTATACTCAAATATTAAATTTTAATGTGTATTGTAATAGAAATGAATCGAAAAAATCAAAATCTATAACCAAAAGAAACATGTGTAAAAAGAACATCGACAGGTTTAATGACCTTTTAGAAAATGAAAACTGGATAAATGTTTTTTCTCAAACCTGTCCTTTAATGAGTTCGCGGATACTCTAAGTTATTATTTTGAGATTTGCTTTCCTCTTCAACGTGTCAAACAAAACAGAAAAGAATCTCCGCCTGTGTGGGTTTCGGAGGAGCTTCTAGAATTAAGACAAAGAGTGTGTTTGATCTCAGACCTTGCTCAAAAATATCCTCAACTAAAGCCTATCTGCAGAAATGTAAATAATGAGTATAAAAATAAACTAAAAGAAAGCAAAACAGCTTATAATGATAATAAAATTTCAGAATCAACAAACAAGGTTAAAACAATGTGGAATATGATAAACGAGGTGGTAGGAAAATCTTCTGCTTCACAGACAAAAATAGTTGTTCACGAGGATGGTTCCCTTTTGCCAGATAATGTTATCGCAGATAATTTCAATGCCTATTTACTACAGGTCATATAAATCCCCAAGTTGACCCCATCGATTTAAATTTCTTAAATACAAACATATCACTTTTTCGTCAATCATTTTTTCTTCAACCAGTAACTGAAATAGATACGTTATCATTTATTAGTAGGCTCAAGCCATCTAATTCCAGTGGTCTGGATAATATGTCTAACAATCTATTAAAGAAATGTAAAAATAATTTCGCTTCACCGTTAACTTACATAATTAATCTATGCTTTGTAAATGGAGTTTTTCCTGACGACTTAAAAATTAGTAAAGTAATCCCACTCTTTAAAAAAGGAGACAAAAACCCTTATAATAATTATCGTGCGATTAGCATAATTTCAAGTATGTCGAAGGTTATAGAACTTGCATTTTTAGAACAGTTAAGTGGATTCTTTCATAAAAATAACCTCTTATTGCCAGTTCAGCACGGTTTCCTAAAAAATAGAAGTGTTGACACTGCATTAGTAAACTTTCATAGCTCAGTAGTAGACGCCCTAGATAAAGGATTATATGCTTTTGGTCTTTTTATAGATTACTCACGAGCCTTTGATTGTGTTGATTATGACGTACTTATTGCCAAGTTGTTCAGATATGGTATCAGGGGTCCTGCTTTAGATTTTTATCCAGCTATATTAAAAACCGTGCGCAAGTAGTCTATGTGAATAGAACAGAGAGCAACAAATATCTAATAAATGCCGGTGTACCACAAGGCTCCATACTGGGGCCATTTATTTACCTTGTTTTTGCCAACGATCTTGCATTATACATTCAAAGCAAATACAACGTTTGCATTACTTGTTACGCTGATGATACTAACTTTTTAATTGTTCAAAAAAGTCCCGACGCAGTAAAAAATATATCGAAAGATCTATACAGGGATGTTATAATTTGGTCAGAGAAAAACCGTCTTACACTAAATAAAGAAAAAACAACTACTGTATCATTTAGGTACAACATCGAGCAAAACCCTAACGACGAATTTTTAGTAACAGATTCTGCTAAAATCTTGGGTGTTATGTTCGACAGAAATTTGACGTGGGCTGCTCACATAGATAGTTTGTGTGTGAAGCTCGGTAAAGGTTGTTACGGTATGCGTAACTTAAAAAATCACTGCGGTAAAGGTTCTCTATTGACATTTTATTACTCTAACATACATTCCCATCTACGGTATGGAATTATGTTGTGGGGTTTGAGTACTACCTATGTTCGTCGGGCATTTATTCTGCAAAAGCGTGTCATTAGGACTATGGAGAGTTTACATCCCCGAGAATCGTGCAGAGAATCCTTTAAAGCCCTCAAAATATTAACTCTGCCTAGTATATATATTTATGAAATATGTTGTTATGTTTTTAAAAACAAATCAACTTTCCTTACCAACCAAACACACCACAATTATCAAACTAGATTCAAAGATCAGCTAATTCCTCATCAGCATACAACAGCAATATATCAAAAAAGTGTGTTTTACAACGGATGTAAAATTTATAATCATTTGCCCATTGATTTAAAAAATTGTAAAAGCCTATTTACTTTTAAAAAGAGGATAAAGAATTTACTAGTTGAAAAGTGCTTGTATGATGTTAATGAATTTTACTCAGTCTGACTATTTATATATTTATGTGTTTATTTATTTATTGTGTTTTATACTTTTGTAGTTTGTTATTATGTACGTGTTGTCGCTTATACAATTTTACATGTATTTTATTCTATATTTTGTATTGTATTATGCTTATGCATATTAGCTCAGATTTTTGACGCACTCCTGAGTTACTTGTATGGTTATTAACTAATTGTACTTGTGATTGGGAAATAAAGGTTATTATTATTATTATTATTATTATACGATGGATGCTAATGCTATGATCTCAATTAAAAGGCCATAAAAAAAGTAATGTATGAATGTTATTCCTTTTTTTTGCAACATTTTCTTGAATTCTTATGGCAATTTTGTAAAGTTCATGCATTAGAAATATTTTTTGTTTTGTTTAGTTTCCTTTTTTTTATCAATGTCAATTTTATCGTTCATGTTCAAGATTGTATTTGTCCTAAAATCATTTATAAAATGTCCTAAAATCCTAAAAGAAAATGTCCATAGAAGCCTTTGGGACCTCTGTGTATGCTTTGTAAAAAAGAAGAGAGGTTTGAACGTCCGCACCCCACCAGGTTTTAGTAGACATTTTTAGAAAATTAATGCTTTTGTTGCAACGGTTTATTATATTCTCAATAGAGGTTCTATTTGAATTTTTTATCCAGAATCACTCCTAAATATTTCACATGTGTTTGAAAAGGAAATAAATAATCCCTAAGATTAATATCGTTAATATTAGGACAGTTGTGTCGAGATAATACAACCACTGTGGACTTATTTGGTGCGATATTAAAACCATTTTCCCAGACTCTTGAATAACTAGAAAGGAATGTGAACAATATTTTACATTTTTGTTTATTGATTGATAGGTACTTTAAAAGTCGACTTATGATAATTATGGCAAAATAGTTTACATTCATTTTTTCCCTTATGTCAGAATCAGAATCCCCCAAAGCCCCACAAAACTTTGAAAAAAAATTTTTTTTCTAGAGAATGTCTGAATGTATCAAAATAAGAATTAAGTGAGGATGATTATATATGATATATTTATATTTTCTAAACTTTTTCAATAAATTTTTCATTTTCTTCATCGGCATTTTTTGCAAATCATTAGTATTGATTAGTTACCACAGTCTAACATTAATAAGCCAAAAAAATTTAAAAACTACAATGAAACAATTTTGGCCAAAAAATAGGTACCATTACACCCCACTGTGCGTCGCCAAATATTGCAAAATGTTCAACTAAAAAAAGTAGTGTTTCTTTGGCATCCTTTGCCAGTGTGCTTTTTACGAAATATTGTATTTTTTCGAATTATAACACAAAAAGTGAAGAAAATGACCTGCTTTGCCATTTTTAACTGTTTTCCACCTCGAATTGACGATTTGCACGAAAGAAAGTTTGGTAAAAAGTGTCTAGATTGGTATCACTGTAATTTACTGCACATGTTGACCAACTCGTCTAATTTCCAAACTTTGTAACAATTAAATACCTATAATATAATAATCATAACATTGTTTTCATTATCTTTAATGTTAAACCTACTTCCATTGACTATAAATCATATTTATTAGGTTGTTTCGTTGTCTACAATATTTAAAAAATGTCGAATTATGCAATTTGTTTCCAACTCTCTCAGTTTAGAAGAGTTGGCAGCAGTGATTGACAAATTGCATAATTCGACATTTTTTAAATATTGTAACTACGAAACAACCTAATAAAGATGATTTATATTCAATGGAAGTAGGTTTAAAATTAAAGATAATGAAAATAATGTTATGATTATTATATTATAGGTATTTAATTGTTGGAAAGCTTGGAAATTAGACGAGTTGGTCAACATGTGCAGTGAATTACAGTGATACCATTATACTGTGCCATGACACTTTTTACCAAACTTTCTTTCGTGCAAATCGTCAGTTGGTTTCTGTAAATCTAGGTACGCTTTATTTACGTCAAAATACACCTGAAAATGCAGAGTTACCAAACAGTTCCAATTTAAATTCTCCGAGGAGCGGCCTATTCTCCGTATAAGCAGGTAATAATATCCCGATCGTGATTGTCTTTGTTGACTACTCCTGGTGTCGCAGGCGACGCTTTCAAACTTGTAAATAAATATTCGAGAATCGGCTGTAAATGTTGTATAAATTTAATTATCGTTTAGTTTTCAAAGCGTGGCTGATTATCTCCGCATTCGTATGAAAAGGCAGTTTATAGTTTACGGAACAATTTATTACACGCCGGGGTTTAATGCTACGGCAGGTTGCGAGAACAACAAGTTGTACGTAAACGAAACGGCGTTGTTAGGGATTTACACTAATTATCTGTATGTTCCATTTAATGACCACTTACGGTATTAATTAGCGAGAATCACGACCTTTGCGTGCGAGGATGCTTCTGGCCAATTTAAGGCTTCATTTGGGGCATATAATAGCAAAATTATTACGAGGACTGTATTATCTCAGATGTAAAATTTAATATAGCTCAGAGGAGTATACTCTAGATAGAGTTGCGCTCGTCCACTCTTTGAAAATATACATTCCAACAAAAAGCAAACATACGGTGCTTTTGTAAAGTAGCGGATACATTTATAAAAAATGTACAAATTATTTTTGGCAAAATTGTTTGGCAAATTTTCACAAAGCTATGACGTGATACTTTCTAATAGCCCTTTATAATATTTTGCATTAAAACGATTTGTTGTTTTAATAAAAATCGTGTAAAAAAAATAAGGTTTCAAAAATGTTGGCGAAGACGCCGGAAATTCTGCGTAAAAATAACAAGTAATTGCTTAATTATTAAGACCTGCAGACTGATGACAAAGTGATAAAGTGACTTTTTTTCAAATCAGTCTGCAGGTCTTAGTACTTGAGCAGTCGGACAGTTTTTTTTTGAAATCTTCGTTTTTTAATTGCCTGTCGATCTGTCCAGCCGGATTTTCGATTTTTGTCCCTGATTTTTCAAAATTTTCGAAAGAAGTTTGAATTTTCATAAAATATTTTGAAAAATCAGGGGCAAAAATCGAAAATCTGGCTTGACAGATCGACAGACAATTAAAAAACGAAGATTTAAAAAAAAAAGTAGTAAGACCTGCAGATTGATTTGAAAAAAAAGTCACTTTATCACTTTGTCATTAGTCTGCAGGTCTTAATAATTAAGCAATCATTTGTTATTTTTAGGCAGAATTTCCGGCGTCTTCGCCAACATTTTTGAAACTTTGGTATTGGTACCTATTTTTTGGCCGAAATTGTTTCATTGCAGTTTTTTGCTTATTAGTGTTTAGACTGTGGTAAATAATCAATACTAATGATTCGCAAAATAAATGTCTATGAAGTTCTTAATATAATTTATTTATTGAGAAAATTTAGAAAATATAAATATATGATATCATATATTAATCATCCTCACTTAAGTCTCCTTCTGATACATTTTCAGAATCTACTGTATGCTCTGAAGGTAGAAGCATTTCCAGACATTCACTAGAAAAAAAAATTTCAAGGTTTTGTGTCGAGGTCTTATGCTGGATAATAAGGGATCCGATGTGAGTAATACTCTGTTTATCACATCTGTGTTGCACGCTTCTCTACTAAACTTCCTGGAAAAGCTCAATCTATATTATCCAAAGTATTTGCTCCGGGCCTCTGAAGCTTCTTCTAATAGTTGACCAATAGGAAGGAGTATTGCTGATTTAAATTGTGCTACATGAATGAGAATCTTATGGGCAGTAGGTGTCATGGGGTACCATTTGTATAGCTTAACGTACATTTGGGCTGTCTCATCTGCGTACAAAGAAAACTTGTCGACGTCAATTGTGTGGCCACTGGATATTACTTCCAGTATAATTTGGAATCTCCTGATAAGCTTTATGTCGACATTAGTAATTAAAGCTGACATTTTAGGATCCGAAAAGAACCTTCTCACAGTGTTTCCACATCATTGATATTCCCGAATTCTGGCTTGAGTTCGTCAACCAGCAAACCCACTTTGGTTTTAAATTCGTACTGAATTTTCTTTTTGGTTTCTGCTACTTTTTCTTTTTCTTCTTCTGTGAAAGCTTGCCCCTTCTGGATGGGTAATTTGTACGCTACATGTAATATACTCTCGAATAAACGTATTCTGGTATGAAGGATTGACAGACCGAATATCAGTGTTTCTAGTTTTATCGACTTTTGTTTTATTCGTTTCAAATTGTTAAAATCTTTTGAAGTTGCTTTGCAAATAAAACATTTCTATGTTGATTTAGTACCAGTACCAAATATTGCAGTTCTGGCAGCCATATTGGATTCGCTATTTTGAATGATTAACATTTGATATCTGATTCGGTATTAGATACTTCTCCTTAACTACCAATTTTGATGCAATTCCGACAAAATTTGAGATTTTTCATTTATATATTTTTT
Source organism: Rutpela maculata (assembly GCA_936432065.2). NCBI lineage: Eukaryota > Metazoa > Arthropoda > Insecta > Coleoptera > Cerambycidae > Rutpela > Rutpela maculata. Next base: position 169,941,659 of record OW386288.2, read on the forward strand.
TTCATAAATGTATAGAAATGTACATTTAGTTAAAATTTTTCATAAATCACTACTATGGTAAAATCAAATCACCTAATAATATGCTGATGCGGATATAACAAAAATAATGATTTGCCAAACATTTTTGTACAATTCAGTTTGGGGTGGTTTAAGTAAATCTTATGCATTTAACCCCCATGCACGTATAGGAATTGGATTATCTCATTACAGTTTGATTTCTAATACAAGCGAGTGATTAGTTAGAGAAGTAATCAAATTAGTGTCAAAACACGTTCATATATAGAGTAAGCTTCAGTGGCGTCTAATTTTCTTAACGTTTAGTCACATATTTGTTTTTGTAATCACTCGCCTTGGAAATTTAATTTCAGAAGTGTGTCCAATAGCCTATGTTTGTTTATAGCCAGAAGCGCATTGATCGTGTCACAATTACTTAGGGACTCGTTAAATCTATTACTAAAATCATCTAAATGTGGTTCAAGAGCTCCTAGCAACGCTATCATTTCTTGACATGACGTTACAATCACTTTTTTTGTTTCGGTCAAATCGATCGGCTTAAGACAAAAAAAAAAAATTGAAAAAAAACTTCAACCGCCTTAAAATAATTATGAAATAAGATTTCACCGTCGGCGTCGCGTCGCCCAATTAATTGATCCTTACTACCTAATGTAGATATTGAGGTCGGTTAAAAATACATTTGAATTCGTTATTTGCTCATTTTTACATCCTTTAAATTTAAATATTTCATTTAAACCGTTTTTTTGAAATTTGTTTATAATTTTCAAAATTATAGTTATAACCAAATTCAATAACTGTGGATTTTTTATCAAATCAAAAACTATAAACGAATAATGAAAGTAGATCAAAAAATATTATTCTAAAAAAAAAAAAAATCTTGGGGCCGAAATACGTTAGTTTTTGCGTTTGGGTCACTTTTAAATAATCAGATCTGTATTTCTTCTTACAATTTGGACTGGTTGTTCTCCAATGCTTATATTTTTGTTTCTACTATTTGATAACATAGCCCCACAAGATAAAAAAGTATTTTGTACCAGAAAAGAGACCATCATATCCTCACTTATTTTGGTGCGCTGAATCCGAATCTGACGTCAAAATTAACTTCTACTTCTACGACTTCTACTTTGTCATTTTTTTGTAAATCTCGTGTTTTTTGCATGTTATTTATGATGGTACTTAAAAATGGCTCAAATTGACAAGATGTCGAAAAATGTTATTAAAAAATAGTGCCCATATGGGGTCTTCGTTAGATTCTAAGCACTTTCTCTTAATAAAAATTTTCGATGTCTTTTGTTAATTTGACCTATTTTTCATTACCACCACAGAAAAATGCGCAAAAAAACGCGATTTAAAAAAAATGACAGGGTAGCAGTTAATTTGGACCTCAGATTCGGATTCAGCGCGCCAAAATACGTAGGGATTTGATGGTCTATTTTCTGGTACAACATACTGTTCTTTTTTTGTGGGATCGTGTAATAATCCAAAACTATAATTTTTAAAATTGCTACATCGAATAAAGCGGTTTTAAGAACATAACATAACATTTTAATTATTTTTAATAACTTTCTTAATTTTTGTCGCGAAAAGAGAAAACCCACCTAACCTTAACAGCCACCTTCATCGACACGCCGAAATACATATATGGGTTTCACAATGGAGTACCAGAAAAAGACAATTTTTTTTATTTTATGTGCGTGTGTGTTCTTCTGGACTGTTTTCAACTAGCTGCGACAAAAATATTGGAGAGAATAATCAGTCCACATTTTAAGAAGAAATATCAATTTGCTTATTTATAAGCGAGTGAGACGCAAAAACTGACGTATATTGGCCCCAAATGCAACTAGATCAATATGTTTTTTAGAGAAATATTAGATATTTGATCTGTTTTCATAATTCGTTTGCCGTTTTTTGTTTGATAAAAAATCCACAGTTATTTGAATTTGTTTATAACCATTGAATTTTGAAATTTATAAACAAATTTCCAAACAACGGTTTAAATGAACATACAATTTTGTTCTTAATATCATCATAAAGTACACGTAAAAATCGGCAGCTACTGGAAGCGGCTGGAACCTCCCCACCCGGTGGATTTTTAAAGCCGAAAAGAGCACTAAATTGTGTGCCATAACGCCACTAAACGTAATCCGATCTAGCTTGCTTTGTTTTTAATTTTTTTTTACGGAAACCAAATCGAAAGGTTGCAAGTGTGATATATCGTTGAAATCGGAATTTTTACTGCTTTTCAATGGTTCGATTACAAATTGTAAGTAATCATAAAAAAACAACTTGTTGTGCCAAAACGGCACTAACGTAATCCGATTTCAACCAAAACCTTTTCAGATCTTCTGGAGCACTAATGAAACCCAGATGCAAAATTTCATCCAAATCAGTTTTGTTTCGCCGCCATCGTGCTAACACACATACACACACACACACAGACATTTTTCAAAACCCATTTTTTTGGATTCCTAGGACCTCAAAACGTAAAAATTTGATGTTATCTCAATTTTCGATTTTGGACCAATTTTAGTAACCTCCCACAATTTTGTGGCCAGGTTAAAATTGTTCTCCCGCTAGGCGATGCACTTAATCAATAAGCGATTGAAATTTTAATTTTTTTTTTTTTTTTAGCCATTTATATAATATTTTGCGCTAAAACTTGGAAAGTTTAGTTCAATAATAGTAAGATGAATTATTCTGTTTCGTTTAGAACAAACTAAAACAAAAAACCGCTGCCCAAGGAATCACTACTTCCACATACAGATTTTCTATCCAAGTCTCTTACAACGAAAAAATTTTCTACGTGGAAATAATTGTTTATGGAACTTTAAAAATATAATATTTGAAATCCTCTGGGGGTGGTGGTATGGGGATGGTAGTGGGGGTGGATGAAGTAAAAAAATATTTTGAGGTTTTTGGTTCTTGTACACACACTAAATTACATTTTTTTTAATCCCCTTTAATAATGGGGTGGGGGTCGTTATGGGGGTGGCTAATGCCAAACATTTTTTTGAGACCTTAGCTTCTCTTGTATATACTAAATACCAACGCTTACCTGCTTGAATAGGTACTATTTACCCCAATTTACACCCCAACTCTTCGACGAAACAAGATGAAAATATAATCTAGTTCCAGATCTCGTTAAAGTACATATGTGTACCAAATTTCTAGTCAATATCTTAAACGATTCCAGAGTAAACGTGCGCACAAAAAAAGTTACAGACAGACAAACCTACAGACAGACAGACATAATTTTTTTCGCTCAAACTTAAAATCTCGACGTTTCATGACATTCTAAGCCTATTTGAACAACAAATTTTTTAAATTTTTTTGTCGGTACTATACTTCTGGATGTGGAAGTAATTAAAGTGTTAACTACCTACCTAACCAAACATTGATATTTAATTTGGTTTTGATTTGTTGTGCACTTTTTTTTATAACAAACTAATAGGTGAAACACTGCAGTGGAGAAAAGAATACAAAATAAATCCAAAGAATCACATCGCTTATTTTCGTAAAGTAATTTAGAAGCTCACTGTGACAGTGTGACACAAACTCCCTCATTCATAATAATTGCAGTTAAAATTAACGACATAATATTTTAACTTGATATCAAACAGACCAAGCATGGGAAATCCGAAGTTTAAAAATTGTTCGATAACACTTCGCGACTTTCGACCAATTAATTTTTTGCAGCCATCACTGTTAAAAAGCCGGTTAATTCCCTCTCAATCGTAGCCGACCTTTTGCCAACTTATATAAAGCTTGTTAAATAATTCATTGCATTTAGAATATGTTGCATAAGCATAAACATAACGATTTTGTGTCGTAACTATTGCATTAAAATGAAGTTATTACACTTTTCGACTACTTATAAATTTTGAAATGATTACCAAATTCTTGAACGATTTTGTATTAATATAGTGATTGCCTTTTTTTGTCTAACTGTTTAAATTGATGACTTGGACTCGTATAATTCTATACAGGGTGGCCCGCAGAAAACTAAACAGGTGTGTTCTCCGCTTTTATAATATTATTTCTAAAATTAGAGAATTTGATGAAGCAGTTGCTTAGGTGTCAGTTGAGTAGATGCTCGAAATGATGAGTAGAGTAGATGCTCGAAATGATGACCACCAGCTTCCATACAGTAGTAAAAATTTTGCGTGCATAAAAAGAAATCCAATGGAGATAAATCTGGCGACCATGGAGGCCTCAGTAGCGCGCCTCGCCTTCCAATCCATTGATCTGGAAACCTTTCCATTTGCATAATGCATAATGTCGAGGGGTTCCGTCCTGTTGAAATACCAACTGATTTTTGAGGTAACGGTCATCATGCTCGAAAATATCAGTTGACATTGGATCAATGTTGTCTTCTAGCAACAGTAAATACATCTCTCCAGTCAAATTACCATTTAAGAAATGCCAGCCCAAACATTTATTTTTTATGGATATTGATGTACTTCGTGAAATATCCTCGGAATTGAATCTGACCAATAGTGACAATTATAACGGTGGACTTTACCATTTACGAAAAAAGAACTTTCGATGAAAAAGCAGACATTAAAAAGGAAATTTGGGTTGTAAATTCACAGAGAAGCGGTCAAAAGTCGTTTTCCTATAGTAATTGTTCCTATAGTAATTGAATTTTGAATGAACAGAACTGATGATGTTTTAAAAACCTTTGAATACTGGTTCGGTTAATATCAGACACAGCAGCCAATTGCTGTACTCAGCGTAAGATCAAAAGCAACGTGGATTAAAACCTTTCTACCCTTTCATTTCATACCGTTTTCAGCATTTCGCTTTTTAGTGACTGCAAAGTCTCCAGAAATTTTGCTACTAACTCCAGAACGTCCTTCCGATCGACTTTCTTATTTGCATGTTGTTGATTAAGCAACTTGGCTGATTTATTATCACAGTCACCGTTTCTAATGAAAAGTGTAATCATTTCAACCCTTTCTGCAATTGAGTAAACCATAATTTTCAATTTGAAAACAATATTAATACCACGAAATAAGACGTGGTTGTCGGTAAAGTCACAGATTTTGTACTGAATAGTCTTGCTGTTTAATGCCAGTTAACTGTTTTACCGTTTTCTATCTTCAGTGTGAAAAAGCAAAACAAAGCAAACATATCAAAACGTTAAGGCGCACGCAAGTATTTCATTCAATTATCTAGCTTTAGAACGCACTAGAATTCGAGCTACAAGAGGTTATTCTTTTGCAAGAAATTCTCTTAAAATACTAAGTTTCGATAACTAAGTAGAAAAAGAAGTAAAAAAACAAATTCACCCTATCAACCCTCCTCGAAAAAAGTTACTATAAAAAACAAGTAATCTTTTCTGGATAGTGTACGGTGTACGGTGTGCATCGTACACCCCAACCACAAAAGTGTGAGTATTCAAGGTTAAGAAATATTCATCTGAATTGACTAAATCACCTTATTATGATAAAAACACATCAAACTGGGTGATTAAGGATTTCTTTTGCAATTAAAATCAATAAAAACTCTGAAAAGATAAAATCTACCACCTTAATTTATGGGGATGGATGTAAGAAGTAATCACATTATCACCACCCATATGGGTGGTGAAGGGTGAGGGAAATGAGGGGTGGGGAGGGGTGAATTCAGAATTTTTGCTTCTATTTCTACTTACCTAACGAAACTGAGTATTTTGAAAGAATTTCCTGCACTAAAGAATAACTTTTTGTTGCTTTGTTACAAGTTCTAATATCAATTTCAATGCCAATCCTAAATAAGGGGACAGACATTGTAAAGATAATTTAAAATTTTAGGGTCACACCTTAACGGTTGAAGTGGCGCTTAAGGGTTGAAGTGGTGCAATCGGCATTTCCCTATAAAAGTGCCCGCCTTGATACTAAAATCGAAGAATCTAAGTTTTTCGAAAGAATGATCATACAAGCAAAAAACACACCTGTTTCGTTCTCGGTGAGCCACTCTGTACAAATCACCATGATTATAAATATACGGTTCTTTAAGAAGTCATCATAATTATAAAAAGCGGGTCCATAACATGGATATTTTCACGCCATATTTATCCGAAACGAATTGTCGGTATAAAAATCTACAACGACTCGATTTCAATTATTAGGTTAAAAATTTCGTCAAATAGCTTAACCAGTACAAAAACTGTAGAGCTCTTTCTCGATGTGTTTTTAGTGACAAAAAAGTTCAAATAAATTAATTTCTTTTAGGAGAATAAATGTATAGCAAACGATCATTAATCTAAAGTATCTGGTATTTCCACTAGGTACATATTTTCCCTAATATTTTCTTATTAATAATTTTGCTCCAAAATACCTTAGTCATTATTTATTATAAATATTTCAAATCTTTTTGTACTATTTTGTAAGTGATGATTTCATGATGATATATTTATTTTAAATTAAATTTCTTTTTCATAAATAAATGTATTATTTTTATAGATATTTAATTTTCGGTTTGATAGCAACGTACAATGAATGTTTTTCTTTGAAAGTTATCCGCTGAATACCCAAAATAATAATTTTTAACATTAGAAAGAGTGTTTTGATGAAAAGTATTTTTTTTATTATTGATTTATTTATCTCCGGCCTATTTTCATTACTAAGGCCAATCAGGAGACGAGCTACTTCAACTTAGAAATTTTGCCGAACCTCTTCTCGTAAGAAGAGTAGGAATTTTTTGCTTGCCCAACAACTAATGGACAAGAGACCGACTGCTTTACATCCCCTCCGATGTAACCCACGCCTAATATTGCATATCTTCCGCGTATATGCTGATTACAAGCCAATAAAAGAGATCGCTCTGTTTCCTTGGATGGTACTGACCACGATGAACGTTTCTTAACAATATATGTATCGAAATCGTACATAGTCGAGACACCTCTACGCTCGTTCCGAAAAATAATTTCCTGAACATAAAGACCTCCGCCTAGTACTTAAAAAAAAAACAAGGAAAGAAAGGGTCAAAGTTACTACAAAATTGATTTCATGTTTATGTTTTGAACGTAACGGTTCGTAAAAAAAATGTGCATATTCCAATTGTCTTCAGATTAAATCAAATCAGATTTATTCCATATTTAAGGATACAATTTCTTCTCGACACTCGTTTCCGTATCCAACCGGATATCCAGGCTCCGCGGCAGTTGAGGGCCTGGGTGGGAACGAGGTCAAGGTAGCATCAAATAAATTGTTGCATTTACCTCTGTAGGTTCATTAAAGAAGTAAGGTAGTCATACATCGCTTAATACTTAACACAACTGAAAAATTTAATAAAGATAACTCACTGTAGAAAAAGCACATGCAGTAATTTAAATTTGGATTATTGAGTCAGGATCAACCCACTGAAAATGCCTGCTGTAGACAATAAAACGCAAAGAGAGGCTCTGCCAAGCCGTTGAACTTCTTGTAATTATTAAGTTTTGGTACCAAATGTTTTTGAATTGTTATGACTGTTGTCAAATTTAGAATAATAATTTTGACACAAGATTGAATATGCAAATAAAAACAAGAATTACGCAAAGAAAGGAAGAAAAGAGGTAATAAAAGTGGGAAAGGTTGGGTAATAAGTAAAAGAAGGATATAAGGGCTATAAGGGTTGCCGAAAATGGGCAGCGCTTGGTATAGTAATTTGGGCTTAATCCGAAACGGCGCGCGGCGCATTGTGCTCTCTTATTTGTGTAATGTTATCATCTAATTTAAATTAATAACATTTTTGTGATGTGGTTTTGACGTAGTCTGCTAGTGGCACAATGTTGTTTCACCTCGCGTATCGGCCTTTGAGGAAGATCTATCTGCTTGAGTTTGACATGAAGCGAAGGAATTTTCGTTCTAAAACGGTTTTTTTATTGTGGCCGACGTGCTGCACCACTTTGCCGCTTGCTATACTTCCTTCAAATTCTCACATTTTATGGACTTAGCCTTAGAAAAAAATTCATATTTTCTACATTTATTAAAATTTGGGCTTCGTATTAACAGTTTTATTAACGAATATGTGAGGATAATATGGTAAGAATTGAGTTAGAGCGAATTAACCAAAAAAATTATTGTTCTATTTTTAATTATTTATCAAGTAGACGCCAAGAGCGAGAGAAAAATTGTCCACGAAAACTGTGACAGTGTTAAATAATTATTTATAACAATTAAAGTCTATTAAAAATAAACTCGCCGCGATAAGTCGTTTAAGTCAAGTCTAACTAACAAATCACATTGTGGATAATACCATCAGCTTTAAAGGAAAGATATTTAACATACCTTCTCTAAATTCGCTCCTGATTAAAAATATAAAGATATTCTAATTTTGGCCTTACAAAAGCATTAAACATAAAAGAAAGTGTGGAAATGGCCTTACAATGCCTCGAATTTCTCATAATAAAGCCGAAATTTTTGTAGGCGTTAGCAGTAATGTTATTTGTATGGAGAAAAAATGTTAATTTTGAATAGAAAATGGCTGCATCTGTTAACCATTTCGTTGTCTATTTTATATGAAGAATGTATATTATTTCTCTTGGTAAAAGTCATGGTTACAGTTTGATATATTTAAAGATAATGTATTAGATTCACACCTTAATTCAATTGTTGAGAAATTGTAAATGACAACAATCTACAAACAATTTAAAATCATCAGCACATACAAGAACATTACTTTGATTAATATTTCTGCAAATATCGTTGATAAATAGAATAAATAACAGTGGTCCGAGAACAGACCCCTGTGGAATTCATGATGTTACCAACACTATAGATGAAAAGTCTTGATACTGCACATTTAATTTCTATTCATCTATTACCAAGATAGGATTAAAAAAAGCTTAGTAAATCTAAAATAAATCCGAATTTTTCACAATTTTTCTAATAGGAATCTTAACATAGTTATCTTTTATAGACACCCTGTATACTATTCTAAACAGTACTAATGTGCCTTTTATTTGCAGGATATTATCAACCGGCTGGTCCACTCATAACAGTACCCCATGGACACAGCCAGCCGCCCCCGCCACCCCTGACCAAGAGTGCACCTCTTTCCGAGGCGTCGCCTACGTCGACGACGCCGTCAGCGTCACACGACCCGCCGCCTCCACCTAGTTCCAATGGAGATTCGTCGGATAGTGAGGTATAGACCATAACATTTTCATTTTGCTACTGACCGAATATCCAAATTGCAATTTATTTTGTTCATTATACAACTCTGAGTTTATTAAGACACTGATAGCGTAATCTAAACATAATCTAAAATGTATACATTGTTAACACAACATGTATGTGAGTCATTGCCCAAATGAAATTATAATAGTTTTGCAAGTTTAATCTTACCGCAAAATGTTAATAGGTTTTTAAATGTAATTACGGCATTCTAAACCGGAAGTGGCTTTTGCAAATGCAGATGATTTTAAAAGTTCCAGGAACAGTATATTATCGAGAGATAATCGTCGTGATATAAAAAGCACACGTTCTCTTCATCGCGATTTCAGTTGGTGCACTAAGTCAGTATTTTAATAGTGTTAAACAATAACATTTCTTCTTAAAAAATCGTTAGAAATATGTGAATGTTGAAAACAAAGTGTTGTAATAGGGCAATATCAATTAGTTAATAAAGTATGCGCATTTCAAACGCCAATGACGTCACAACGGCAGTCTGCAGATAAGTTAATCATAAAGCTTGAAGAATAGAAAGGTGTACAAACACGCTGCAATTTAGCTGTAAGTATCTGTAAAAGTCGAAAAAGTCTCACCCAACCAGTAGCGTAACTACAAATTGGGCCCCCGCCCCCGGAAGATTTTTGTCTCCCCTCACCTCTTAAAAGTTACTATTTATTTTGAATTGGATTTATATCCTTCTGACGAGTTCTAAAGAGAACGAAAAAGATTGTACAATGTTTAAAGGAATTAATCCATCGAAAATATGATATACTTCAATTATTGGACATGCATGCGGTGAGCGAAATTTTATAACTATTTTCTTTGTGTTTTTTAGTATTTTCTTGACTTTGAAATGTAATAAACGTTTGATTGTGATATAGTATCCTCTAGGTAGGGCTAGAGATGCTTAATATTACATATATTAGCATGATCAGACTTGAATCATCAATATATAGAAAGAGTGGTTGTTTTATTGCTTTTCATGCTGAATCTTAGATATGGTAGGTGTATGAAAGAAGTCGACAAGTCACCGTAGGGGGAGTCTTGTCGATCTTCCTTTTTTGGTCAGACTTGCACCAATGGTATATGAAAGAAACGAATGTTTTCTTTGAAAGTTATCTGCTGAATACCCAAAATAATATTTTTTAACAATGATGTAAGCAGAAATAATAGGTATTTATTTATTTATTAATAATTATCACAGCCACACAAAATAAAAAAAAGTTCAGACCCAGAAACTAGTCCTACAAATCTTTTATGTATTTTGACCTCTTGAATTCAATGCCGCTATCAGAATTTAATTTTATCTTGTAATTTTTTTGTAAATCACGTATTTTTAGCATTTTATCTGTGGTGGTACCGATAAATGAGTCAAATTGTCAAGATATCGAAAATGTTATAGAGAAAAAGTGCTTAGAATCCAATGAAGACCTCACAAATCAATTTTGAACTAGATCTGAGAAAAATAAAAACACAAATTTTTACCCGTACCATTAGATATCTTTTTATTTTTATTTTTTTCTTTCACTTCTTGTTCAAAAAAGATATATGGGGATTTTGTGTGGCTGTGTTATATATACATTGTATACAGGGTGTTTTTAAAAAGTATGTCAATCACTTAACTACAGACTCAACACCTCAAAAGAAGTTGATTGAACCTAATTTACCTCTATCCAAAATCGCACCTCTATGAAGATACAGCCCTCGAAAGTTGGAAATAAAAAAACATATTCTTTAAATATTGTACAAATGGCTTGAGATATATTTTTTTTAATACTGGTACGCTGTAACATATGTCAAAGGGTAATAATTTAGAGTAAAAATATTAAAAACATTGTCATGTGTTTTAAGGTAGTACTGTCGGTCTTAGAATTATTGTTCAGAATTTAATAAAATTCGGCATATCAGTAGATTATGGTAAGATAATGATACAATTAAATTTTTGAAGAGCTACAGAGAACCGGTAAAAAAATATTGACATTTGAAATTTTATTAACATTGAGAAATCACAGGTTCTACATATTTTACAAAAACTACCGTTCAGATTTCAATTAAAAAGGAGAAAACAAGAGAAAATAATATACAAAACATTTTAGACACTTAAAAGTACAGCTTTAAAGCATGTGATAGTAGTAATTATTAGCGAATAAACATTGATCTTTATGAGAAATCACAGGTTTCATCATATTTTACAAAAAGTACCGTTCAGATTTCAATTAAAAAGGAGAAAACGAGAGAAAATAATACACAAAACATTTTAGACTCTTAAAAGTACAGCTTCAGAGAATGTGATAATAGTAATTAGCGAATAAATGTAAAAAGTCTACTTTTTATATCGTAGTTTATTAGACGTGACAACGTCGTAAAAGAAATTACAATGCTCGCAAAATTTAAAATTGCAAAAACCTGCGATCTTGACACATATTTTTGGAAAAACAGCGGCGGGCCGGTCGTACTATGTCGCGACGTAAAGAGGAAGACTTTCAGTTAAACATGATCGTAAATCGCATATCGTAATTGGAAAATTCGGCTCGGCATGAACGAATCGAAAGTGGCATTTTTTGACGTTTAGTGATTTCGAAGGCAGTTGAAGCGACGATTTTGATAAATCATTGTTAATTCTCTCTCACTCCATCGCGACGTTGCTTAGTCTAAATACTGCGCAAGTCAAACGAGACAGTGTATAGTTTTGACTTCTGTAGTATCGACAGTACTACCTTAAAGGGTAAAATGTTGAAACTGGAGAAAAATAATGAATTTTTTTTATTTTACTTTTTTGTTTTGTTTTGTTTTTTAATTTTAATTTGTTTTTCTTCTACTCATACTAAGTACATGTAGAACTGAAATTGATATAAAATAAATGATTTTTCTAGAGTTTTTAACATTTCACCCTTTAAAATAGATGACAATGTTTTTAGTATTCATTTCATTTAGAAATACCAGATGCAAAAAGGTTGTAGCATTAAATTTTCTATAAAACAGGATATTATCAACCGACTGGTCCACTCATAAGCCATAGACGTACCACTAAAAAAGGAGGGAAGGGTTGTTTAACCCCAAATCAGCCATTTATAAAACTTTATTTTAAAATATTTTTACTTTAAACTATTACCCTTTGACATGACATATGTTACATCGTACCAGTATTGAAAAAAAATATCTCTAGCCACTTGTACAATATTTAAAGGATATGTTTCTTTATTTCCAACTATAGAGGGCTGTATATTCATAAGGGTGCGATTTTGGATAGAGTCAACTTTTTTTGAGGCGCTGAGTCTGTGGTTAAGTCATTGACATACTTTTTAAAAACACCCTGTATAATATACTTATTTAAAAGGCCTTTATACAAGCTTTAATATTCGCGAAGGCTTTTATTAGCTCTGAAACGTTATTTTTTTAACTGCCTCTGCTTCAGTATCAACGAAAGCAATCCGTTATATTTCATGATCTTTATTATCGCTGCGCGGACGACATTCTTGTTTCTTTAATGGCATTATTGAAAATGGAAAACTTTCATAACTTTTTACGTTTTTACTCGAGCCAAAGAAGTATTTGCAAGGATTGCTTAGGGCCCCCAGAAGTACGGTGCCCCCTCAGAAGCGAGAGTTACGCCCCTGCACCCACCCATTTCATAACAATTAAAGTACAGTTACTCCTCTCTATTCTCCATGCGCACACTTGCTAGCTAAACGTGAACTTAACTTTTGATGGATGATGTTACTTTGTTTTGTTGTCATCTTGTTGTTCTTCCATTCTGCATATAAATTGACGCTAACTACCCTTATGACGTCATGCCGTTTTTTCAACGTATTTTAGATTGTCAAAAGGTTTCTAGCTAAGTATGATTTTGGGCTTTTTAGGGGTTTATATGACATATTAACACATTTTAGATAGTTGCAGGCTAAATGTAAACGGTAAGAATAAGAAAAATATAACTAAACACTGTTACCCGAACTTTGTTCAAACATGTCTGCCACAGTTAACAGAAAAAAAACATGACTGAAAAATGAATAAAACCGTTTATTTTAATAGAATACTCTATTAAGAGTTTGTAGCTTTAGGAAATATTTTTATAAAACAAAAGGTTTTGTTAAATTCCAATTGCTCCACTTTATTACTATTTTAAAGCCTATAAGACTTTACCCAGCCTTACTACTCTTCTTTAAAACACTCAAGATTTGTCTCTGACAATGTCTAAAACATTATTTATTTCGTGTGTTTTTGAGTGTGCGATTACAAAATGGCGTTTACTGTGCATTATTTGCCCCCTTTCTCAAAGTTGAAAGACGTAAGTGGGGGAACCAAAGTGCTTTATAAAAACCAAATAGTTTTAACGTAGCTTAATAAAGCTACCAAAAAACTATTAGGTTTTAAGGAACCTTTATCAATTATCGTTAAAAGGAAATAGTATTTATGATTACATACATTAAGGGTAAGACTACTTAAGAGTTATTAGTTTTATTGCTTGATCATAAGGAGTACTTAAAGACCATATTTTGAAACACCCATAAAACCTAAAGATCTATAGATGTCTACCACAAAACTTAAAATATTTAAAATCCACTATGAAACTTAATGATTTTATTGTGGTTTTGATTAATGCAGCAATTAAGTGGCTGTAAAACCAGTAGGTCTTAAAGAGAAAAGAGAAATTGCTTTAAAGATAACTTGAAGGCCTTTTTTTAAGTGCATTATCTGCAGATAAATTGGTATGCACAAAAGAAATAATAAAACCCAGTTCGGTTTATTTATCTTCTTAAATCTGTGATAAAACCCGATAAGTACTTGTTGGCATTTAAATTGTTACTTGGGATTAGCTTCATCAGATGTGAGTACTCACATCTGATGATCGCCTATACGCAAAACAGATACCTTACTTTCTTCAACATAGCGCAGTCCAAATACGATAGTATTCTTATTATGTCTATTGTTTTGTGCTAGCGTGTACGCGATCCGTCTGCTGTATATTTAATCTTAGGCAATAAAATAGCTAAATACAATTTTTTTTCCAGGTGATAATAACATCAGTAACAACAGGGAAAGAATCAGTACCTCCACCATCCCACCCTCCTAATTCATACCGTTTCACACAGTACCCCACAGCCCCACCTGGCTACTCATACAGTTACCCTCCCCCATACCATTACCCGACCCCGCCACCACCCAACCCATCGTACGCCCACCACGATCTGTGTTATCCACCCAGTCCGTACGTACACCACAAATACCCTTCCTACAGGAGATACCTCTCCAGTGCGCCGTACTACCCGACTAACCCCCAGGAAATATATCCTGTACCTCCGGCAGCTCCGTCGCAGCAGAGTCAACAGGTTAGTGTGCAGGAAATTTGTTTCCTTTCTATTTAAGTAATAGCATAGAACTTTTTTTTTCTAAAAATTTTACTCTCAGTTTCAGTGGTTATTTTATTTTTTTTAATTTTTTTGGGCGCCATCCCTTCAATATGGGTGGCATCAACCTCCTATAAATTAGCAAGCCCTCGCTTAATATTTCGTTTCTTCGATGCGTTTGCTATTAAATTATTTAAAAAGCGAAATTTAATTCATATAATATTTCTAAATTAAAACTTTTGTGCTATATAAAAAATATTTATGAAATAGAACCCAGGTGCTGTTTTTAACGTTATCAAAGCTATATATTGGTATATATTTTCACTATTTTTTGTAATATGATATTTTTTTAAATGTATCTTTTTTAACCTATATTTAAATAACGTTACTGATTTTATAAATAATAAAGATTTACTACACAGAAATTGTTTTTTAGCAAAAAGGAACGAAAAAAACCGTAAAAGTTTACAAAAAATAAGTACATACAAAACATACAATAAAAAAGAATGTTGCTCTACGACGCACAGTGGGGCAGGAATTCGAAAACGTGGCAAGAATTCTAATTTCCGGAACAATCACTAAAAAATCATTTATACGGGTTTTTGAGGGTGTACATTTTAAATCTGACGCTGAAATGTAAAAATATAGACCTGTCCGATATGTAAAGATCAATATGCCATCATGGAAAAATAAAAAACACACAAAATGGCCGAAAAAATCAAAATAGAATATCTTTTCGATTAGAAGAAGAAATTTCACCAAAGTTGGCAAAAATAAAACACATCTATGGTCAAATATAATGCACTAAATCCGGACGCTGTAAGTCAAAGAGAACGGTCGAAGATGGCGGACGAAATAAAATTCTTTAATTCTTCGTCAAGTATCAGGGCGGTGTTGTGCGCTATTTTTTTTTTTTTTTATTGTAGGTTCTTTTAGGTACATAAAGGGGAGAAAATTTTGTGGAAAATTTAAAAAAAATTGAACTGTATCCCCTCAAAGTACCTAAATCGACAAAAAAGTTATGCACAAAGCCTCCTTGGTACTTGACGAAGAATTAAAAAAAAAAATTCGTCTGCCATCTTTGAACGTTCTATTTGACTTGGAGCGTCGCGCGTCGTGGTTTGGTGCATTTTATTTGACCATATAGACCGGGAGCCAGGTGAAAATTTGGTCAATTATTTCTTCTCGAACGATAATTAGTGAGACGCATCAGGGAGTTGTATCATAATGCCTCGTGAACGTCAGCTGCCGTTCCGTGGGTGGGATGAGCGGTGGTAGCCTCCCACGCACGGAGAAAAAAAAAATTTTAGTCATTTCCACCTGACTAAAAATTTGTCAAACTATAGCTAATCCAATATCTTGAAGAAAAAAAAAGTCAGCTGACTATAACATGGTGTATTATACGTCAGCTGGTCGCTTGAACATGAAAAAAAAAATTATACATTCAATGATTTCCTCTCAACTAAAAATGTACCTGATGATACCTTCTATGCTACTGTGAATGAATATAAATGTCAGCTGGCTGTACCTCGGTGGAAAGATCGTCAGCTGATACCTTGAAAGTTGTAAGTGTGAAGTTAGGCGGGAGCATCTATCGCCTATTTAAATGCATAAGCTGACGTGTTTTCCCTCGACTTACTGCTACCTGATTTTTTATCAATTACAGACGTATATTAACAATCAGGTTACAAATTTTTATCCGGGAGGAAACGACGTATCTTAAATTATTCGGCATTACGATCCGATATGTGTGTTCCGATTAAATCAGTATTCTGTATAGATACTTTAAAACTAAGTATATAATTGAATAACTGAAGAAATATTTAGATAAGTAAATTAATCAATTTATAGTTTATTGTAACTTAGCTGTTCGATAAATAACATTCATTTTAAAGAAGTGATTAAAAATAATAATGTAATTTAATCATTTTCGTTCTCGCTTTGTCTTGTGTCACTCTCATCTCCAGCTGATTCACTGTCAGAGTTGCTGTCAGAGCTGTCTGCCATCATGTCTTCATCATCTGTACAAAAATTTTAAAAAAATATTAAGATGCATATTTAGTGTAACATAATCAAAATGATAAAAAAAATGTTACCTTTTTCGGGCTGAATAGTTATTTCTTCAATCGACTCTGGTAACTGAGTTCCAGAAAACCAGATGAATTTAAATCTGTTGTCGATTTCTACCCAGTCTTAGTCTGAAGGTTCATCATCAGGAGTGCGTGCAACCAAATTTGAGCTATGTAACATGCTCTTAAAAATTACTGATATAGCTCCGATTTGCATGGTGGTAGAGAAGAACCATCAATACCCTTTTTGGGCAACTTGAACGTATCATCATTTTCCAAGAATTTCTATGTTTTTTGAAACAACGCTTCTCTTGCCTCATTAATGTTTTTCAACCGATTAAAGCCATACATACGACAAACAAACTCTTGTATGTTGCCAAAAAAGTTTTCTCTATTTTCCGATGGCTTTGACATTTATATGAAACAGTTGGTGAAGTCTTTAGATTTAGTCATTATTGAAAACGGACCATTTTTGCCTTTTCTAAAATAGCCCGGGTTGGAATCACAGAAATTTGTTTGTCTCCTCTTAAAAAAAGGTAGAAAAAGTCTCATTCCGACGTAAAGACCAAGGAAATGATTTTAAGCGTGTATAAGCATGAGATTCAAGAAAATCCTATATTACTCAAAGATGAAATTGTAAACAACGTGCAAATGTGACAGGAATGTGTGGCCGCAGTGTCAGAGTATACTACTAACCATAAATTTTCGGTGCCAAAAACCAACCAAAACCGTAAAAAAATTGTTGATATGGTGAATGACTTCGATCGATATGCAATCAGGAGAAAAGTTCATCAATATTTCTTTAGAAACGAACTCCCTACTTAATTATGCTCCCGCCTGACTTCTGCGTTACAACTTTCAAGGTATCAGCAGACGATCTTTCCACCGAGGTACAGCCAACTGACATTTATATTCATTCACAGTAGCATATAAGCTATCATCAGGTAAATTTTTAGTTGAGAGGAAATCATTGAATGTATAATTTTTTTTTCATGTTCAAGCGACTAGCTGACGTATAATACACCATGTTATAGTCAGCTGACTTTTTTTTTTCTTCAAGATATTGGATTAGCTATAGTTTGACAAATTTTTAGTCAGGAGGAAATGACTAAAAATATATTTTTTTCTCCGTGCGTGGGAGTATACCGCCGCTCATCCCACCCACGGAACCGCAGCTGACGTTCACGAGGCTTTATAATACAACTCTCTGATGCATTCCACTAATTACCGCTTGAGAGGGATTTGGTCATGAAAATCTGTCGCTGGCTCTTGAACTAATAGATGAGTTTTGTTTTTGGTGAAATTACTCCTATCGAAAAAAGATTCAATTTTGATTTTTTCCGACATTTTTGGTATTTTATATTTTTTCCAAGATGGCGGATTAACCTATACATATCGGATAAATACTTCTTAGAAACGCCAGTTTCATGAAGATAGTAGTATGCGAGATGACCTTGAATAAAGTTAGATAGTGGCGTAAATAATGCACTGATATGATCTCTTTCCATATGTCAACAACATATAGTCATTAGGCTCGTTTCATTTTACGATTAAATGCCACATTTTTTAATTCCTGCCCCACTGCGCGACGCTTTACCCAAAAATGGTCGACAAATCAAAATTAGTAAAAAAAAAGCAATTTTTGATCATTTTTGTACTAAATATTTCAAAATAAAATTTGTTACACGTACTTACAACTATTAAAATTGTATTTCCCCTAATTTTCCTTAAAATATTTTAACCAAACCAAATTTAAACCAAAGTATTTCAGAAACGCCAGTGGTTCTTAATTTTTTTTTTTTTTTTGAGTAACCTACATAGTTGTATGAAGACATTGTTTACGAACAATTTGATTTGAAAAAAGCTTTCGTTCAAGGAATGAAAAGATTTTAGCTAAAATAGTGGCTAAAATATGTTTACATATTTCAGTTCTTAGATTTGTGACTTCACTAATAGACGACACTAATCTGAAAAAATATTAAGCCCTTAAAAATTTGGGAGGGGTTCTAGTAAACCCCGCCCTGATTACCTACTTTGATAGAAAGCAAAACTTCTATTCGGAAGACGCATTTAAATGTTTACAATAATTGATAAAGATATATTTACACCCATAGCCAATCACCCCAAAAATAAGTAATGCCTGTGACTAATCAGTAATGACTAATGGTACTCAAATTAACAGGTAGTTTATGAAACCTGCCTGGCCATTTTTGCTTGAGCTGTGCCGTTTTGAAATGCACACTTAAAGCTTAAAGACAGAATTTTGTGGAGTGAAAGGTTTTGGTTTATTATAAATATTTAAAAAAGCATAAATTGTATAATTTTTAAAATAGCTTCAGATACTTCCCAGTACTCTAAGAAATACAACCACATACAGTTTTTATCATACGTTTGTTTTTTAAATATTTATAATAAATCGAAAATAAACGCATATTTCCCTCTCACTCTGCAAAATTCTATCCTTAAACTAGTGTTTGCTTTCGGAGTTTTCAAAACGGAGAGTTTCCAAGAAGTTCGCCTTCTAACTTTCCATTGGGTATATTGATATGCTATTTTATAGTGAAATCTGATTCGTGATGGTGCAAGTTTCATTGTGCTACCAAATAAGTGCATACAGTTATATTATTTACGACTTTTACCGACTTTTATAAAATGGTTTTAATAAAGGTTTAGTAAAAGTTACACAGTTTTAAGTAAAGTTTTTTTAATGTTATGTAAACCATTACACAGGTCTGCTAGGTTTTGTTGTTGGGCAGATGGGGGATCATTTCCGAAATAACTTTTCGCGCTGTATCCGAATCTGGCCTCAGAATTTTCCCACCACGACAGAATTTTGAAATATTTGGGATTAAGTACTTAAAAATGGCTTTTTTGTCTACTTTTGAGGTTATGTATAGGATTCAAAAATGTTTTCAGCATATTTCTAATAAATACATCATTTAGTACTATCCTTCCTTTTTAAAAAAAACTTTAGAATGGTCATCTACGATGTTTCCTCGCAAAGTTATAGCCATTTTAAGGTGACATGAATTTGAAATCATGATCCCCTACAACTCAACTCAATAATATTAACCAAACAAAATGGTCTACTTCGATGCTAGCTGACTTGCTGGTCTCTTCAACGTGATAATCCTAATGCTCATCATAAAAGACGTTCTGATATAAGGTCTTTGGAAAACAAGAAAAGGTTTCATAAAAATTCATAAGATTTCGGGTTCAGGTTTTAGGGTTTTGAATTTTGGGTCTATGGTTTAGGGTTTTGGATTTTTTCATATTTAGGGCTTAGTGTTAAAGACTTTTTAAGTGGGATAAATTTTTCTTCGGTTCCCTTTGGGGTGAAGCTAGGTAGTTTGGTATTGTAGAAGGATAGTTTTCGCCCTACTAAAGGTTTGGTCTCGATACAATTTGGGGATACGATGGTTGTTGCCCCAAAGATATATATTTTGTAATCGAAAATGAGAATTTGTCCAGACTCGTTGGCGTTTTCCCCTTTGTTGTGTTAAATTTGATTCGTTTAGAGTCGTTTGGTTAAGAGCTCGGTATGTTTTCCCTTTTGTTGTGTTAAATGTTAATTCGTTTAGAGTCGTTTGGTTAAGATTGTTGGGTTGTAGGGGATCATGATTTCAAAATCATTTCACCTTAAAATGGCTATAACTTTGCGAGGAAACATCATAGATCACCATTTGAAAGCTCATTTTAAAGACGAAGAATGGTACTAAATGATGTATTTATTAAAAATAAGCTGAAAAATTTTTCGAGTTCTATACATAAATTCAAAAGTTGCAAAAAAGGCCATTTTTTAAGTATTTAACTTCAAATATTTCAAAATCCAGATTCGGATTCAGCGCGAAAAATGACTTCGGAAATGACCCTCAGCTACCCAACAACATTCATTATTCGCAGACCTGTGTTATATAACTAGTCTGTGCTACTTTAGTAGCCATTATAAAACAGTGATAATCCAATAGTAGGAGAGCCAGCAAAGGATTTACTTATGTTATTTCAGCAGTCATAAAAATGAGTAGGCATACCCTTCTTAACACACTAGACACGGAATGGAACGTCTGGCACCCCGACACAGCCGGGTGTAATAACCAGTTTCAAATTCATAATTTTTTTCCATTTCCAACTTAAAAACTACCAAGTGACGCAGGCTGTTAAATTTAAACCTTTTCGTTTCAAAGACCTTTTGCCCGACCGGTTTGGTTGAAATTGGTCAAGGCCTGATAGTGTGATATTGGTATTGTTCCATGCCACTCTCTTATATTTTAATATCATTTTATAAACATTTGGGAAAAAATTGAGGCCTCGACCGGTTTCAATCAAACCGGTCGGGGAAAAGGTCTTTGAAACGAAAAGGTTTTTAAATTTGGCAGCCTGCGTCACTTAGTAATTTTTAGGTTGGAAATGGAAAAAAAATTGAATTTGAAGTGGTTGATACACCCGACTGTGTCGGGGTGCCCATTCCTTGTCTCGTGTGTTAATTCATTCTGCTGAAATAACATAAGTAAATCCGTTGCTGGTTCTTAGTCTATAAAAGGCATTTGAATTACGTATTAAATAAATTATTATTATTATTATTATTATTATTATTTTTTTTTTTTTTTTTTTTTTTTTTTTTTTTTTTTTTTTTTGTAAAAGCCAGTCACCCTTTAAACTCTGTGGCTCCGACACTCACAGAGGGGAGCTGGTAGTACCGGTAGCCACTCCCCACGCCCGTGGGGTGAGTGACTACTGGGTCCGCGAATCGTGTGCCCTGAGCAGACGTAATGAACCGAGGATGACGGCCTTCTGCATTCTGCCGGCTAAGACCTCTGCCGAATTTCGGCATGCCGGTATGATCTTAAGTTCTGAAAGCAGTGTGTGTCTCGTTCCACCGAGGGCTCCTATAATCAGTACCACTATCTTAACAGTATGGTCTGGATAGAGTCTGCGGAGTTCGAAGAGCAAATCTCGATATTTTTTCCGTTTTTCCTCCTCCTTCAAGACAATGTTGTTCTCCGCGGGAGCCGAGAACTCCACGACAAACATTGTCTTGAGTTGGTGGTCGAGGAGGACTATGTCAGGCTTGTTGGCTTGTATTTGCCTGACTGTGGGAAAAGAGTAGTTCCAATAAATTAGACACTTCTCATTTCCCACAACGGACTCAATATCCCCCGGAGCATAAGGCAGCACTGGTGTCTCGTCTATCCCATACGAGTGCCTTAAGTGATAATAAAGCACTCGTAATGCTCCGTCGTGCCTCTGGATATAGGCCGAGACTGCATATGTCGGACAGGCCGACAACAAGTGCATTAGAGTCTCTGGCGCCCTGCGGCAGGCCCTGCAGCTGACATCAGGGACCTCTATACCCATGACACGACTTCGATAAACGAGAGTGTTAAAGACACCATCCTGGCAAGCCATTATGAATCCCTCGGTCTCAGACTTCAGCCCGGCTGACCTTAAGAAGGCAAAGGTCAGCCTTTCGGATAAGCCAAGATCTTCTATATTTTTATAGAAGACTCCATGCATTGGCTTATCCGTATGAAGCTGCAGAAAGATGTGTTCTGCAGCTTTAATTTGGGCTTTTCGCCGAGCAGGTTCCAACTCGGTGACAGAGTCGCGATTTACCCGCTCGACGTCGAAGGAGAGACCAAGTTCATCGGCTGCTCTCTGTGCTGCCTTAAACAAAAACGCTCCTACCCCTGCATTTTCATGGTCTCGGACCATGCAGAGGAGGGGATCCGAACTCCTGATAATCTTACAGGCTCCATCTAGAACCATCCTGTTATGGAGACTCTCCAAACTCAAGAGTCCACGGCCTCCCCGATGTCGTGGGAGGTATAACCGTGGAACGGACGATTTAGGATGCAAACTCCTATTGAGATGCATCTTCTTGCGGGTTCCTACGTCGAGTTGACGCAACTCCTCTCGGTTCCATTTCACCACTCCAAAGGAGTGGAGAAGGATCGGAACGGCAAGCATGTTGGTAGCAGACACCTTGTTCTTCCCCGACAGTTCTGAAGACCAAATCTGTCGGAGTCGGTGCTGATACTTGCCGCGGAGAGCGTTTTTCACTACACTCACTTTTTGGGTGGAGCGTTGCTCGACACCCAAGTAAGTGTACGACTCTCCGGCATCTAGATGATGTAAGATGCTTCCGTCTACGAGCTGCGCGTCCTCTCCGTAGTCCCCGCATCGTCCTCTCTTGAGATGGACCAGTGCACATTTGTCCAACCCGAACTCCATACCGACAGCCTGCGTGTACTCCTGTACCACCCTAAGGGACTGGTGTAGGTCCCTTTCTCCGGAGGCATAAAGTTTAAGGTCATCCATATAAAACAAATGGGTGACCTTATGCCTCCTATCGCCGGGGGTACCGCAGTTGTATCCACGGGTTTTCCGGAGCGAAACGGATAATGGCAGTAGTGAGATGCAAAACAGAAGGGGGCTGAGGGAGTCTCCCTGAAATACTCCCCTTCTGAATGATACCGGCTCCGTCTGGACTCTATCGTTACCGGATGTTATAGTAAAGCGAGTCCTCCAGAGCGGCATCAGTTCTTCAATACATCTCACTACGGGACCGGGTACCGCAAGACATTGGAGCAAGTGTAAAATAAGCTCATGAGATGTCATGTCAAATGCCTTGCGGTAGTCGATCCAGGCCATGGAGAGGTTCCGCTTATACTGCACGGAGTCCTGCGTGACACATCTGTCAATCAGCAGGTTCTCCTTGCAGCCAGCGACACCTCTCTTCGACCCTCGTTGCTCATGTATCCGTTCGTAAACCGGTTCAACTGCGTGGAGCACCCGCATGTACAAAATGCGTGTAAACACTTTGTAACATGCGTTTAAACAGGTTATCGGGCGGTAGTTCTTTGGGTTAGACAAATCTCCGTTCTTGGGGATCAGCACTGTCCGCCCCTCAACAACCCAAGAAGGAATTTGCTGCTCCCCATTTAGCCAGGCATTAAAAATTCTGGCCAAATGGTGGTGGGTACTCGATAACTTTTATTATTATTATTATTATTATTATTATTATTATTATTATTATTATTATTATTATTATTATTATTATTATCTCTTTACTGGAGAGAGTTCTTTTGGGGCAAATGGTACATGACCTATAATTTTATTAACAAACACAACGAGACCGTTGTCGCAGTGATGGGCGACATGACATAAATTTTCTTAACTAAATTCTCAACGATCCGGCTCCACCGGAGGCATCTTCCCTCCGAGCCCTAACGGGAACTTTAACAAAATTTAAAGTTGCAATTAATTGTCTAACGTAATTTGTTTGCAGGTGGTGACGACAACGCCCGTGTCGGCGAGCGGCCCGACGTTTTCAGCACCTCCCAGTGGACCGCCACCGCCAACGCTGATGGAGACGTATCCGGCACCGCAGCCCACGCTGGTGGAAACGTACCAACCGCCCCCGCACTACTTTTCGCCGGCATACGGCCCAGCGCCGCCGTGCTACACCCATTCTCCCTCTAGAGCCATGCCATATATAAGTAAGTGGTGACAATGGGACCTAAAACGATCGCGGACATAAATGTCTCTTTTATCTTGCCATTTGAAATTAATTTCGGTAGTAAAGTGCAAGCAATCGCAACTTTTAAGTACGCGAGAAGTGCAGAAAAATCTACCATCTAGAATTATTAGGGTCAGAAATCGTTTGTACAGGGTGAGTTGCGCAGAATGGGGCAGGGAGTCTCTGGAGATTCTTTTGTTCAAAATTTAAATAAATCAACCAAGCTTCAGTAAAATTCTCCTAGTTAACGAAATACCGGGTGTCAACATAATTTTCGACCACTCTGTGTCATTTTTTGACTTCTGTCAGTGTTATGAATGTGTCACTTACAGCCCATAGGCAAAAAAGCACAAAATTTAATATTATTTCATTCATAAGCTACAAATAATAAGAAAAAAAAACGTGAAAATGTAAATTAACAGAAAACAAATTGCACAATAACCAAAAAACATTAAGTATTTACAACAAATGTTGAAAATCTTCTATGTTGTTAATTTTTAATGGAATTGGCAGCTACTTCGATTTTACGAAAATATGACATCTTTTAAGTTGTTTTTCAACTTTAAATCTAGTAAAACCATTTGAATTTTCAACAAGTTGATATTAGTAAGGTTCAGTAGACTAATTTTCACTCTCTTCTTCCCCTAAGCATTAAAAATAAAACATCAAAATATATGAACAATAATACCAATGTTTTTCTTTCAGATGCCACATATCAGAGTTGCCCGTGTCCAATGCAGTCGTGTCCAAAAAACGTACTTACTGGGCCTCTTACTGGTGATAGTAAGAGGTCTAACATCTCCTCTATCACTAAAGACTCAATGCCATTACCTCCTGTAGCGTTAGCGCTGCCACTGGAGCCGGCAAGTGCTACGGGTCCGCCAAGTCCCGCAAGGGGCTCAGCGGGCATGCCTCCACCTCCATCTCCTGCGGGTGCTACTTACCAACCGCCCCCTCCACCAACCAAACAGGAATCTCATTCGCCAGAAGCCCCAGAAGACTGCAAAATAGAGAAGAAACGAAAAGCCAGAGTGGGAAAAGCCATGGTCAGGAGTAATATGCAGCAGAACACGATGCTGTTGATGTGCAATCCATCGAACTACGTAAGCGCCGTAAAACGAGAAATCGAAAGTCCAAAGGAAAAGGAAGTGGTGGAACAGAAGAAGGAATTATGCTCGTCAGATGAAGAAATTAAAATTCCCGTAGAAGAAACTGAAACGCCGAATCTTGGCACAAAGAATGATGCATTTGAAAAAGAACAAGGCGAAGATTCCGTCGAGCCAAAGGAAGAAATCACAGCTGCGGTAGAAAAAGAAGATGAAGTTACGCCAAAAGAAATTTCCGAAGATATTTTGCAGCCTATCGTCAACACGGTTGCGGAGAACGTTAAAGTCAAGAACATGAAACGAAAACTATCAATGACAAAAGAAAAAGTACCTGAACCAGAATTGGCACCTTCTCCTAGGAAAAAACAGAGGCTAGGCTCCTACAAGTACCTCATAAAAAGAGACACCAACACCGTCAAGATACACAACGGTAAGCGAAAACTCATCGAGGAGGCTTCGCCGCAGCAAAAAGACGAACAAATGATGAAGGCGAAGCTGAAGTTGAAGAAACCCACCACCAAGAGAAAACTAAGCACGGCTAAAGAAATAAACAACAAACGCCTGAAGCTTTCCAAACCACTCACAATTAGTAACCTGCACAACAACAAGCAGAACCCAAAGGCGAAGGACAAAACTCCCGCTGAAGTCATTAGCGAAGTCAAAGAACCCATCAAGAAAATAGCGAAAAAGGCGTTAGCAGTCAATTTGAAAAGTAGTTCTAAGTCGGCGCCCGCGGTCTTGGACAGTTTGTTCGCGCGTAACAACGTGGATAGGATAATTGAGAGTGTTATTAGTGAAGCATGCCTGAGGACACCCAAGGAAACAAGTGCTTTAAAAACAGTGGAGAAGTGCGGGAAGGTCAAGGAGCTAGCGGCGGCCCAAAAAAAAAGTACAAACAAAATCGGACTAAAACTAAAGAGTGACTGCAAGACGACGGGGGCGAGTAGGAGGAAGTCCAAGTGCAAGGAAGTGGCTGTTCCTCAGGTTATTACCAGAATTCCGCGGAGGTCCCTGCACCTGCCGAGGTGGTCCAATGGATGGCGATGGGAAGGTGAACCTTACGAAGCAAAAGTATTTTTAAATGTAAGTAATTGGATTTTTAATACTTGGAATCTCTTTGCGGTGCGTACGATTTTCATGAAAGTTGTACCTTGTAGAATTTTAATAAGCCAAACTAGTGTTCATTTACAAACATTGTTCCAGCTGGGTATTCTCTGAAATTTATTCGTTAAATCCAGGTTATAAGTTATGGTTTATTGATTTTTTGCCAACCGTTTTTCTTTTCGACGTTTAAAATGTACAGCGATATGAGAAAAAAATGAATGTCAAAGAATGTGATATAGGATATACAGGATGTAATATAATGGAGTGTCAAAAACGAAGGGATGTGTTCCTTCTCCAAGTTTAAGAATATTTTGTCATATAAGAATTTGTCCTCATTGCTTCAGAGTCTTCGTTTCCAAGATAAAGGACGTTAAACTTGTCAAATGAAGAATAAATAGAACTAGTTTTATTTGTGCTACAAAGTTTACGAAAGTGTAGAGGAATGGGCAGTTGAATCACGGAAGCTTAGAAAAAGGATGTACCTGAAGTATCGAACGTTCACTTGAACGAATTTCATATGAAAAAGAAACATTAATCGACTTGGGCTTACAATTTTCCTAACGATAGTATCGTTGTCAGCAAATATTACCAGAACAATGGTACACTTAAGTCGATTTGTAGTTTTTACTAATTGTTCCTTTTCAATGTACCTGAAGTTTCAAACGTTCACTTGAACGAATTTTAGATGAAAGAGAAAAGTTAATAAAAACCACACATGGATTTAGGCGTAAACACACTTCATTGCCACATTTGCTGACAATAATATCCACAATACTTAAGTTTTTACACCTAAATCGAAATGTGGTTTTTATTAATTTTCTTTTTCATATGGAATTCGTTCAAGTGAACGTTCGTTCGAAACTGCATGAAAAAGGTTCGTTCGAGATTCTTGCTATATTTACTATTTATAAATAAGGACAATAATAAATCACATGCAAAAAGTTTCTTACAATACAATAAAATATAACAAAAGTGTTACAGCTGAAGCATTCAGTAATAAGAATAAAATATATCGGATACTCCTAGATAAATATAAAATGAAGTTTTGAATTCGAAATTTTAATCAGCATTGTAAGTTTTTTACTGTATAAAACGATGCTACTATCATAACCATTAAATAATCTGAGTTTATTCGGAAGCATAATGTAAATTTTATATAAGGTGGAGTGGGGTAAGTGTAATCATAAAAACAATAGTTCCACTTTAAACAATAATATTATTGGGTGAAGCAAAATAAATAATACATTAAGTTCATTTTTTACAGAAATGATGTGTATTCGGTTTCTAATTAAGGTTTGATATGCATTTTGTTAGATGTGGTTCTGAGAAGAAATTGAAATGCGTTTCTCGAAAACGGGGCATTTTACAGATATAAAACAAGTGTACATTTTTTACGTAGAATTAAATAATGCATTAAAAAATATATATTACATTGTTAGAAAGTTTATCCTCAAAAAAATAATGACCAAACAAAATAAAAATTAGACGTTTCCAGCGCCCTCTATGTACCTAATTCGTCTAAATTACACAGGTCTACAAAAAAAAGGTCTTGTTCTAAGGTTCTCATCTAACTTTTTAGAAGTATTTTGACATGCTGAAGCCAATTTTGGGGGGAAAATGTTTTCTCTACCTCTATGTTTTCTCTTTTATCCCCTATTTTTAGGGGGGCAAAAAAAAAAGGTCTTGTCCTAAGGTTCTGATCTAACTTTTGCTATTGATGCGCTGAAGCCAATTTTAGAGAAAGAAAAAATTTATATCATGTCAATTTCTCCCTTTTATCTCCTAAGAAGCGCAAAAATGAGGTCCTGCTTGTCCCAAGGTTCTGATCTAACTTTTTCAAAGTATTTTGATGCGCCGAAGCCAATTTTGGACAAAATATTTTTTTCTACCCTGTCAGTTTCCTTCTACCACCCCTTTTGTCCCCTAAAAAAGTGCAAAAAGAAAGTATTATCCCAAGATTCTGATTTAACTTTTCTGAAGTATTTTGACGCGATGAAGTCAATTTTGGACAAAAAAAAAATTTCTGTCGGTTCAGTTTCTCTCTACCATCTCCTTTATCCCCTAAATTTTTTTTGTCCAAAATTAGTTTCAGCGCGTCAAATTACTTCAGAAAGGTTAGATGTGAACCTGAGGATAAGACCTTTTTTTTTGCCCTTTTTAGGGGATGAAGGAGGTGGTAGAGGGAAACTGAGCCGATAGAAATTTTTTTTTGTCCAAAATTGGCTTCAGCGCGTCAAAATACTTACGAAAAGTTAGATTAGAACCTTAGGAAAAGACCTTTTTTTTTCTGTAGACCCGTGTTATTAACACGACTGTTCTTAGCAACCCCGTGTACTAAATTTGGGTTAAGTCGCGTACATAGTGATAGAGATATAACAAAAAATATATAAAAAAAAATTTCCTTTGACGTCCCATAACTTTTTAAGGAAGCAACATGTTACTAAGGTATGTAGCTAAAACGTCTTATTTTTACTCAGGGAACCTACTGTTGAGGTGTGGCCCATTCTTTAATGGACACCCTGTATGGTCCTTATGGCCTTGTGTATAAGCATAACGTTAATTCGACTGGTTTATTTTATTTATGCTGCAGTCGCGCGGATATTTCTGTATTAAAAACTAATTTTGTTATAAAAGCAATAACTCGGTGCATTATCACTTTCTAAGAAAATTGACTTACCTTTTTAATCTTATGCCTTTCCCCTAAGTCATATTTATTGTAGTCCAGTCAACGGGGGGGGGTTCACCTCTAACTTGAGTGCCAATGAATGGATTTTGATAAAACCTTGTGCAATGTGTTTGTAATGACGTTAATACAAAAGTTAAAAAAAAGATTAGAGTATTAGAGTAGGAAATGATCGGAAGAGGTAGAAAACATCCCTTTTATCACGGGTTCCGTAACTTAAGATTAGGAAAAATGAAAAAAAAACACTGTATTTACTTTTTTTGGTCCAAAATAAGATGTTTTTATTCTCGTGAATTTTTTCGAAAAATGCATATTTTTCGAAATATGGCCACTAGGGTGGCCCATCTTTTTTGAAATCGAAATTTTTTATTTCTCACCCCTGCAAATGGTTCCATTTGAAGAAAAAACAGTCCCCTCAAAATATTATTGAGGCAAATTGAAGGCAAGGGGTGCCGCAGAATGCATTATTATGCAATAATAAAAGTAAATGGAATTATTTACATTCTTTGGTTGATGCATTGTTTTTTTTTTTTTTAATCAGCAACATTTATCTTTAGAATGACTAATCAAGTCATACAAATATCAAAGACATTATCTGTTGTGACTATGACATGTGTCATACTACTGTAAATTCGTAGTCTAAGAAAACTAGACTAGAAGTTTTTGAAATAAAACTCTCGTTTTATCTTTGTGTATTTTATTATGAAACGTTTTTTTCATACATAGTACCAAATATTATCCTAAATCTACAAGACATATAGTAATAAAAACAATATTTTTTGCACTAGGCCAAAGCATGCGACAGGGTTTCTTTTTTTACATTTGGAAACTGTGATTTATAATCATTTACGACTTGGAGTAAAAACTGTTTTTGGTCTTCATTTTTTGTTAAAATGTCATTATAGTCAGTAATAAGTTTGATTCCTCTCTCAGCGGCATCATTTACAACTTTAATTTTGTTTACAATATTGAAACATCGGGTATAACTTTCATTTTCCCTCCATGTTGTTGGATCATTTTCCAAAAATTCCATAGACAAACCTAATTTTTGAAAAAACTGTTTAGTGTTCTCGCATATGAAGTCCTGAATTTCCTTGTTTTCAACGTCAGTAATGTTACTAATCATAAGTCGTTTAATACCCTCTTGATTTGGTGCTTTCCTATTCAAAGCTTTAACCATTTCTCTTTTAGTGGTAACTGAAATATCGTCATCAAAGAAAGATAACATTTACTGAATTAAGGTACCACAAATGGTTCACTATTTTCCTACTTGCGGCTTGAGATATTTCTTTGTCAATATTTTGATAATTAATGAGTTCTTTACAAAAGTCTAAGTCATGAAGCGGTGCTTTACTAGCAAATGACGCTGTAAACCAAACCTTTACATAAACCGTTACAATAAAGAGACATATATCTTCAATACCTATTTTTTCTTTTTTAGTTAGTTGGAACTGATCTTGGAAAAAAAATATTTTTAGACAGTAAATGGCTTTGGCCATCCAACGTGCATGATGAAATGCCCCTGGTTAATAGAATGTCGTGTGAGTGGGCTCTTCTTCAACAAAAAGTTTAGAAAGCATTAAAAATTCTTTACAATCATCACGAGGCTGTTGCAAAGTTAAAGCTGCATTTAGAAACTTTACAATTTCGGCTTTAACTGGTTGTAAAATGTGTTTAATTTTTGATACCTGAAATCCAGTTTTTAGTTTATTTTGATCTATTTTAGACCAAAATTCCCTAAAACGTTTAAATAGTGGCACATTTGGACCAGACGAGGAAGGCATTTTTGTGTCAAACAAACTTCTCAAAACCACTTCAAAAATATGATGTCTACAAGGAAAATATAGAATATCTCTTTCTAATTTTTGTTGCAATAGTGTGGCTGCCCCATTTATATAACCCATATTTGATGCTGTTGTATCACAACACAAAGCTATTACCTTTTCGTCCAAATTCCATTCACAAAGCACATCATAAACTGCTTCAGTCTGTTCTCTTCCAGTTGAATTGGGCAAAGCTGGTACTCCAAGTAGTTGTTCAATATCTCCACTAGTAACTAAGATAGCAAGTCTATCGATATTTCCCATTCCAGTGAGAGAAGGTAAAAGTTTTCCATCCCAATGGATGACGGGCCGGCAATTCAGAATTACCGAAGGCAGTTTTTCATATTTCAGCTCTTTCTTCGCGGATGCGTTGTCTAGAGCGCTGAAGTGTGGTTCTGCTGATGGACAAAGATGTGGTGTCATGTCCTAGTGCTTCTGCTACTGCCGTCAAAATATGGACTCCATACCTGTCGCTTATTTTGCAAGCATCAAATGCAGCGGCTATTTTTGGTGTGATGATGTTACATGTTCCATACAATCTCCTCTTTTTTGGCTGTGACGGGCCAGGCTGGTCTTGTAACAACTCTTCTTGGGCTTCGATTATTTCATCTTCATTTTCGTTGGAGTCGGCTGAATTACTACTTGATGATGGACAGGTGACTGTTTCCTCTAATCTAGCTTTTTCTTGTTGACTTCGTTGCATTCGTTCGGATAATTTCTGTAATTTCTCCTCAGCTGATTTTTCTTGAGAAGCAAGTTGGTAATCAATACCATGCATAAATCCAGGACGTCCCTTTTTTCTTTGGTTAATTAAAAACTGCTTATCTTCATCTATTTTCATCAACTCCAATGCATTTGCATGAGAAATGTCAAAGAGATCGTCCAATTTTTCAACGAAATTTTTTTCTTTACTCCCACACTGGCCCTTTTAGCCGATTTTTGTAAGTTCCTCCACTCTGCATAAAGTTTATCTAGTTGTTTAACACAATGAAAATCCTGACGTGTCGGAATGCGAGCTTTATCCCAAAAAACTGACACCTCTTTTATTGTGAATTTAGCACTTTCATGTACACTTAGCTTCACTTCACGAATGTTATAAAAGAGCACTTGTAATACTTGTCTATTAGACGGCAATTTATTGCCAATGATTTGTGACGAATAGTGTCCAACTAAGTAAATGAAAGTATCCTTTCGTAAGGATCTAACATCAGCTATCGTTAAATGTTTTTTCAAAAAGGAACGTATGCTAGAACTTATAATGTCACCACTGTAAAACACAATTGCAAACTGACATAAAAACCTACCGTAGATGCATTATATTTCCAAACTTCCAAAACAAATAATTTCTAGGAAATAATTACACCAATAAAACATTATGAGAAAAGATTTGTATTTTAAGTAAAATTTAAGTGTATTACCGTAATAAAATCTTATCTACAAATTTCTACCTGAATGCGGCACGGGTTACCGTAATAAAATCTTATCTACAAATTTCTACCTGAATGCGGCACGGGTTACCATTCACCGAATTATCTGAAACTTTGACATAAATTATTCCTAGTATAATAGTATATTTTCGTGGGGTGAGAGTTAAAAAATACGCAAAAAAAATTCCCCCCCTATAGAGATGGGCCACCCTAATGGCCACTCGAAATTTACTAAAAGTGGGGGAGAGGAAATGTAAAAGTTGAAAAAAAAAATCTGAAAAAATTCAGGTGTATGTATCATCGAAATAGAAGACTTTTTTTATTTACAACTTTTCTGTAAAGTGCGTTTTCACCGTGTTTCTCCGGAAAAACATGAAAAACTACCCCTTTCCTTGAAATTGTTGCGCTTTAAAAATATGTAATTTAAAAATTTGAAAAAATTCAGACGTATGCACTGAGGTCTTCTAAACATTTTTTGTGTCTTGGAATTTTTTTGTAACTTGCTAATTTTCCTAGTTACAGGCAGTTTTTCACGATAAATAATGTACTACATTTTTTAATACATGAAAATTCGAAAAATGTGCGTGATTTATATATATTATCAAAAAAAAATATGAAACCTATACCTAGTTATACTATTTTTAAAGATTCAATATAATTTTTAAATTGAAAATGTGCAAAAAATGTAGTAGATTATTTATCGTGAAAAACTGCCTGTAACTCGGAAAATTAGCAAGTTGCAAAAAAATTACAAGAGACAAAAAATGTATAGAAGACCTCAATGCATACGTCTATATTTTTTCAAATTTTTTAATTATATATTTTTAAAGCGCTACAATTTCAAAGAAAGGGGCAGTTTTTCATTTTTCCTGAAGAACTCGGTGAAAAAGCACATACTAGATCTGTTAGATTTAAGAGCTGTTAAAAACACTTTCAAAACATTTTCAGTATCCTGTAGAATATTCAAAATTATATAAAACCTCACTAAACCGGCAGAGAGTAATAATTGATTGATTGTTTTTGATTGATTTACCAGCGTGCGGTAGGCATTGCTGCCACTCCCAGGTATACAGCTGGGCCTGCTATGTCCACGCTGGGTTGGACTAAGGTCATGCTTGTTGCCACCTGTGAGAGCCACATGGCGCATGGTAAAGGAATGTGGGATGGGAGGTGTAGGTATTTGTGAGATGCGTTACCGCATTATGTGGTGAGGGAGAATTGAAGCTCCCTTTTTTGTGTTTTTGATTCTGGATTTCTGCAGCTTCTGAGTCTTTTTGTGTTTCTGCTTCTTCAAATCCTCTTTTTTTTGTCTTTTGATTCCTCGGTTTCCGATTGTGGTAGAGTATATATCGTTGCGATTTCTTTGTGGTGTTCGTTTTTTGATCCTGATCCTCTCAGTTGTTGTTCTCTACTGTAGCATGGTCTTCCTGTCTTTAGTTTGTTGATGTTCGGTGCTAGCGCTTTCTTCAGTAGATGTGTTGGATCCTTTCCTTGGGTATGTCCCCAGTATTTCATTGCGTACATTTCTATCCTTTTTGTAATTGTCTTTCCTCCTAACAGACGTTTTATGCCGCTGTTTTCGTTTTGTTGTTTTTGCGAGGAGTTGGATGATGTCCATTTCTGCTCTTCTCAAAAAACTTCTTCTGTTGGCTTTTGTTGGTGCCGCATCTTTTGACTCCATATGTCATTGTTGGCTATGTACACTTATTTGGTAAGGTCCCATGATAGTTCATTTTTCTCAGTGAACGGTATGATTGCCCTTGTGACTCTGTATGCCGTTTTGATTATCTCCGTTATCGTTTCTCTCCGCTCCAGTTGGTTCGTCAGGTCTGGTCCTAGATACTTCAGTTTGTTCGTTGTTCTTAGGGAGTGTTATTCATTTATTTTGTGTTCCTCTTCGCTGGTCCAATTCTCTTTTGTTGACGGATCTCGCTCCATTATTAGGCTTTTCTTGAAGTTTGTTTTCAGTCTAGATGTGTCCTGCGGCGATTTTCTAGCTGTTTGTACTTATTATTTTTTTTTTCCTCCTGTCGGGCTCATAGGTGACCTGTTTTTAACATTTTTCTTGTCCCAATTTTTATTTTTGATTACCTATTCATATCCAGTCTAATTCTTCTCCTGTCAGTTGTTTTTCAATTTCTTCATAGCATTTCTTCTGGAAGTCTTCGTGCTGTAGGCTGTAGTAGAGAACTGTTTCAGGTACTCTGTAGTGTATTGTTGTTTCCTTTCCATCTTTTCTCTTCTTTTATTTCCAATTTTTCGCATAGGATTTTGAGGTCTTTATTGACTTCTGCTGTCCTTTTTTTGCTTTAACATTTTTTATCCTTTTTCTTATGTTTCTACCTACTAGGATATGATCTATTTTCTTCCATTCCTCCAAGTACCAAGACAGGTTTGTCTTTTGCTCCACGTGTTTGTTATTGTTAAGTCAGACATATTTGCTTGATTTTTCAGGGCGTTTCCATTTTCATAAACCATGTGTGGAGTAGAGTTTTTCCAATGATGCTTTTATCTTCCTCCATCTGGTCGTCTTTTTCTATATATGCGTTGAAGTCTCCTAATATTATAATGGGCATTTTTCTTTTTTCGTTTGAGAGAAAATTGTATCACGTAAATTTCCATTGTCCGGTTATGCGATATAAAAAATTCAGTTTTGGCACGGTATACAAGTAAACTAATAGTACGCCACTGACCGGTTTGGGCTCAGTTCAGATTAAGTATTTACAGCCAGCCAGTAAATAAAGTAAGTAAAAATTAAAAATTATTAGGAAATTATTGACCTGTAAGAAAATGTGTTTATTTAATAAAAGTTAAAAATATAGGCACTTATCTGATCCCTTGGTTCTTGCTCGAGTTTCTGCAGGTTGATGATATTGAACCCACTTGAGTGTCGAGGATTGGATTGCACTATTTTATGGATGCACGTGATCACTTACTGATAGCTGAGTATTTCTATTAAATAACTCTGTATTAGTAATTTTCAGATATTAGTTCTGGTTGTATTCTTTTGTTAAGGAACACTGATTTACGAGGATTTTTTTGAGCTACAATTCACTTAGGCTTTATCAAATTTAACGGAGTTTTATCCGGTATATTCGCGTTTTGCATGGGAGCGTTTTGCCGAATTACTTATCTCTTCGAAAACCGACTTGAGAATCTAAACCGGCAAAGAGTAATAATGTTTACATATATTATATACTACGGCCTTGTAGAATCAATACTTAAATATGGCATAATCGGATGGTGTGGAGTAAATAAAACAAACTTAGATCCATTAATAAAATGTCATAAAAGGATAATAAAAATAATGTTTAAAACACTCATAATCTTTCCGAGTAAACAACTGTCCAAACAGTATAAAATACTAAATATTCGTCAACTATATTGCCAAAGTTTGTTAAAACACCAAATAAAATATAACCCCCCAATTACCGAACAGAGACATGACTACGAAACTCGAAATAAGAACGTGATACATATCCCCAGGGCACAGAAAACTATTGGAACAAAATATTTCTCATATCTAGCCCCTAGATTATATACGATAGCTCAAGAGCAACTCAAACAAAGTAAAAACAAATCAACCCTGAAAACACTTATAAAAGCATGGATAATAGATTTACCAGAAAACTACCTAGAAAATTTCATTGACACTGGAAAAATTATGACACGATAAAAAAAATCAATCAAAACTATGGAATCTAGGATTTTTAGGTAAAAATATACATTGCTGTGCCACCTGACCCTACTTAACTTTGATTCAATATACTAAAATTACTATTACACATGTACCGATTGTAAAATTAATTAACTAACCACACATTTGAATATACATAAATACATATGTATGTATATATATGTAGGACAATTCAAACAACACCCGCACTCAAGTTTTTAACAACTTACAGTGGGGCTTATTTAATATTTATCCCAAATGTGAATGCATACTTAGCTCTAGTATATACTATTAAAAAAATATTGTAACATGTAAAATACATTTGTATTATTATTATATTTTATATTAAACCTGACCAATTTTTTTTAAATCCTAACAAATGTTTTATTCCAGAGTGATGAAACCACAGTAGTAAGGAGATGCTACCCTGCGATGAGGCATGAAGAAGGGGATAAAATTTTTCCGAGAGACTGTGTTCTTCTAAAGGCTGGACCAAGGAAGAACGACTTACCATTTGTGGCTAAAATTGCTTCCCTCTGGGAGAATCCAGAAGATGGTAAGGCATTGTTGATAATAATTAAGAGAAATAACTTCAGAAATTATTTGTACACTAACAAATTAATTTAACTAGTTTTAAGTTTCACATATGAATATTGTTTTCAGGTGAAATGATGATGTCCTTATTGTGGTATTATAGACCGGAGCATACGGAGCAAGGTAGAACACCTGTAGATCAACCAGACGAGGTTTTTGCTTCGAGGCATAAAGATTCTAACAGCGTAGCCTGCATCGATGATAAGTGTTATGTCTTGACGTTTAGTGAATACTGCAGGTAAGAAAAGTGAACAATAATATTATTATACTCTTCGCAAAAATGAAGAGTATATTGTATTTGATCGGCTCATTTCTAAAATCGTAAATATCGCTCGTAGAGAAAAAAATTTCATATCATTGTGTTAGTGAACGAATTCTGAACAACTTTCAAAATGTCCGTCCGTCACGTTTCTTGTAAGCACGATAACTCAAGAAAGAAAAATCCGATTGTACTGAAATTTGGACAGTAAATTAGTGTTAGCTAGAGGAAGAACCCTATTGTTTTTGAACAAAATCGATCAGTAAATAAAAATGTTATAAATGATTTAAATAAAAAAAAAATTTTTTTTTGATTTTTGTGTTTTTGTAATTGAAGAAAAATCTGGTGGAATGATATTTCATTTTAATATCTAAATATTTATATATTTTACGAATATACATTTCATAATGTAATATGCAACCGTGAAAATATGATTTTAGCTTGTGTCTTATAATGTAAAATTTACATTTTTTTACGTGTAAGGTGGTGGTGTAGTTCTTACACGCTTTCGACTCGGAATCCAAGGCTCATAATAAAGTAAAAGAACTTAAAAGTAAGCATATATAAGACGTATTTTTTTTTATTTTTAAAGTTTGACAAAAAATTTTCAATTTTTTTTTGTGCAAATGTGCCGTGACCAAAGTTTCTTCCGCTTTGTTAGACAATAACTGATCACTTTTACTACAGATTATCCAAGTGGAAGACATGTATATAACGTTAAAAATTTTTTAAAATATCTTGGCTTCGTTCTTGCCCAAATTCAAAAATATTTTATATTTGGCATATATCTTTGAGGTATGTACTTTCACCTCAGAAAGTGGAAAACATAAAGCTTCTCATCGCGTTTCAGAACCCGTGACTCTCTAGCTATATTTTTTTTTACAACCTAATAATAAAAATTAATAAAATTAATAATAATGATCAAATCGTGCCCGTGATTTACTACTTCATCATGACCCTCTAATCAATGATGACAAGAAAATGCCATTTTTGGAGTGTTGCTTAAAGATTTTACATTTAAATTAAAAGTCTATATATGATGTAAACTACGTCCTTTGTCCTTTCAGGTACCGGAAGAGATTCAAGCGAATTGAGGAAGGAATTGAGGAGACGTTACCATGCATTCCTAACCCAGAACCATATCCACGATCTCACAGACAGCCTCCGACATCTCAAGTTTCTCCAGAAATGGTCTTCTTCTGTCGTAGAGTATACGACTTTAGGCAAAAAAGGATCATGAAGAATCCTACTTAATTTTTTACCTACTATTGACTCCTTTATTACTATGTTGATTGTTGCATATTATTTTTCTAATATATATATATATATTTGTTTACTTGAGTCGTGAGTGCCGCTTGACCGTGCGGTGCGTAAATTTTATTAATGTTTTTAAAATAATCAAAACAAAGTACGAGACTAGAGTTCTAAAGTGAGAACCTTTTATATCACGGCTAGGTTGTTTTTGATGAGACCGTGTTTTTCATAAGATAAATCCATCTAAATTTGATACATATACATATTGTTGCAAAAAAAAGTAAAGGGAACATTTGTATTATAAAAAATTAGTTATCGATAATGTTGTATAGAGTATAGAGATTATATTATATATTTAACACAAAAAAGAATATTTATAATTAGCGATAGTCTATGCTGGTGTAAATGGTGTGTGCTTTTATAGATCGTAGTTGTGTTTCGTCAGTGTCGTCTTTCAGATCTTTTATAACTGTAAATGTAGAAAACGGTGAGCGCCGCTTTACCACCCTTACAGTTTCGAGCAACAGATATTTTTATATTAAGCTTCGTCGGGCTTTGTTAGAGGTACATGTACATATATATATTTTACACGTCGTTTGATAGAACAACTGGATTGATTTCGCGTTCTTGCTTGGCAAAATTAAACAAACCACAACTGTGAGAAACTGTAATGGCTGTGAAGTATTTTCGTTTGAAAATTGAGAAAAGTACTTTAAAATTTGTCAATTTACCCATTGAAATTGTTCTGCGCTATTTTTCCATGTCGCTAAATTATAGACGTTTATTTTGTAAAAAAAAAACATTCGAAAATCATATAAAAATTCTTATGAGAAATTGAATAATATAATTATTGTTGTGATGGTAAAATTTCATCTTGGAAATCGAGCCAGATATGTATATATTAGAATTGTTTTATCTTGTACAGAGAACCCACTTTAAGCCTTCTGTTTCAGTTTTGGCTAAACGGATTTAGAAAAATGTGATTTTACAAGTTTTCTTTTCGATGTCTCCGAAACTAGTGATATTTTCAAAGAAAAAGTGAGCATCGGACTCTGCAGTTGAGAGATGGTTTACTCGTATTTTTTAAAACAAGACTTCAGAGATGGGTAAAGAAAACTTTCCATTTGAAAGTTTCCGGAGTGAAATTTTGATGAAAATGATAGTTTTCAATAAAATATCTGAATATTTGAGAGTTTCCAAAATTCCGGGAAAGTTTCCTTTGGGAACTTTCGAAATATTCAAATATTTTGTTGAAAACTCTAATTTTCATCAAAATTTCTAGAGCTGGGCAAAGGAAACTTTCCAATAAACGGGTCCAGAAAATTTTCGGGAGTTTTTGGAACGAAATTTTCATAAAAATCAGAGATAGGTATAGGAAACTCTCCGTATGAAAGTTTCCGGAACGAAATTTTGATAAAAATGAAAGTTTTTCAGTAAGTTATTTGAATATTCCCAAAGTTCCCAAAGGAAACTTTCCCGGAATTTTGGAAACTTTCAAATATGCAAATATTTTATTGAAAACTTTCATTTTTAGCAAAATTTCGTTCTGGGAACTTTCAAATGGAAAGTTTGCTTTACCAATTTCTTGGTTTTTATCAAAACTTTGTTCCGGAAACTGCTGAAAATTTTGTGGAAAGTTGGAAAGTTTCCATCTCAGCAAAACACGTTAATACTATCTTGCACAGATTCCCCATTTTTTCTCATTATCCTACTGTCTGCCCCACAATCCCACCATTTTCACCACTTCCCCCACTTTCACATCATCTTGTCTCACTTTTCCCTTCACTTTCCTTCCTTCAGCTTCCCCATGATCTTCTGTCAGACTCTCCCACATTTTCCTATCACTTCCAATATAAAGTAACGGTTCTCTAAGATGTTTCCATGTGAACAAAATTTTATCAAAATTAGAACTGTTTTCAAATTACGGTGAAATAAAGATTCAGACAGACAGGCAAACACAAAAATTCAGGAAAATGATTTTAAAAAATTACAAAAATACATATTTTATAGATTTGTTCATACAGGGTGTTTTATGTAGATATACAGGGTGTTTTAATAGATCTACAGTATGATGGTCATAATTTTGACAGGTACTGTAGTGAACTGAAGGGAATATTAACCATTTTTTTGCCACTTCTTGCTGTTACTGGGTAATTAAATAAAAATACTTAGGGCAGCACTGTGCTGAATCAAGGTTTAGAAAGTTTTACTCTCAAAATCAATTACGTGACGAACTATACATACTGAGAATAACTGGGTTTTTATTACTTGCTGTTGGTAACCGCATTGATGAAGAAATATAAAATATACACAATGTTTTTTACTCAAACCCTCGGAAGAATGCGTATAGAGCTTTTTGAACTACGTCTTGCTTTAAAAAATTTTAAATTTTTTTAAAATTTGATATTTTAAAAAGGATACTGCTCATTTTCTCCTGGCAAAATTGTTCCATTTTCGACAATTATTGTAGGAGTGTTTTCTTCCCTTTGCTCTAGTATCACATGTTAAGATTATGACTACCCAGAGATGTGCCGATGAAACTTTCCATATTTGATAAAACCTGTATAAAAGTCATGTAAATAATATAATTGTATGCAGTTATTTGGTATCAAAATGAAGCTTGCATAATCACGAATCAGATTTCACCATTAAACAGGCTATCAATATACCCAATGGAAAGTTAGAAGGAAAACTTCCTGGAAACTTTTGGAGTTTTCAAAACGGAAAGTTTCCAGGAAGTTTTCCTTCTAACTTTCCATTGGGTATATTGATAGAATATTTTATGGTGAAATCTGATTAGTGATGACACAAGCTTCCTTTTGATACCAAATAAGTGCACACAATTATATTATTTACATGACTTTTACAGACTTTTAACAAATATGGAAAGTTTCCTCGGCACATCTCTGATATTTTCAATACCTGATGTTAAAACTGACAAAAATATGTATCTCAGTTTATACTTCAAAAGTCTTTAACACTCTGTATCTCAGAAGTGGTGGAACTTCAGATCAAGGTATTTGGGATTAAATAGTCATTTTATATCTACGATCTTCATTATAAAGTACAAAAAAAATCACTCCAGCTTCCAAATAAATCAGCCAGAAGGTTTTCATCATGAAATCTACTTAAAAGACGGTTATTTTTCAAGATTTTGAGAAAATTGGGAAAAGTATACCTCTTGTTTGCACTAACATCACATTTTTCTAAGTCCGTACAATTCATGTAAACGTGGAGGTGTGCATTTGTACTGTACATGTATGTTTTATACCTATATACAGGGCGTTTTGTGTATATAAATAAGCCTTGGCAGATGACAAAAATGTTTTCGTTGAGGTTAGTTGGCTCAGTAGGCCAATAGTAAGCTCCCTCATTTATTTATTATTGACTATTCATAAAACTTTATTCTACGTGCTTCCCCTAAACAAAAGAACAGTTAAACAAAATTACCACATCTTTGTGTATGATAAGGAAACGTCTGTGGGTGAAACAGTCTTTCTTATTTCGGTATTTTTTTAACATTACGTAAAACAGGAATTTTCTCGCAATGGTTTTCTAAAAGTTTTAAAATCCTCGATATCTGGGTGGAAAATCTCAAAGTTGGATGCTTGATAAAATTAGCACAAATACATCTTTTCATGATGGTACAGAATTGCTTACTGTCTATGTGTTGTCTATTTTGAAAAAAGTTATATATTAAGCAGAGATGGGTCGAGGAAACTTTCCACGTTTGATAAAAGTCAGTAAAAGTCATGTAAATAATATAATTATATGCACTTATTTGGTATCACAATGAAGCTTGTATCATCACGAATCAGATTTCACCATAAAAAAGCCTATTAATATATTCAATGGCAAGTTAGAAGGAGAAATTCTTGGAAACTTTCCGTGGAAAGTTTCCAGGAAGTTTTTCTTCTAACTTTCCATTAGGTATATTGATAGACAATTTTATGGTGAAATCTAATTCGTGATGGTCCAGGCTTCATTTTGATACCAAATAAGTGCCGTACAATTATATTAGTTACATGACTTTTACAGACTTTTATCAAATATGGAAAGTTTCCTCGACCCATCTCTGATATTGACATTAATTGGGTACAGTATTTACTGTCATCTGTTAAAACAAATGTATTTGCTGCAATAGAGCTGTCCAAGACCTTAACTTAAAATAACACAAGATGGCTACTATGGTTTAAACATTCTTATTATTCTTATTAACAGAGATGAGTAAAGGAAACTTTCCATTTGAAAGTTTCCGGAACGAAGTTTTGATAAAAACGAAAGTTTTCGATAAAATATTTGAATATTTGAAAGTTCCCAAAATTCCGGGAAAGTTTCCCTTGGGAACTTTCGGAATATTCAAATATTGTATTGAAAACTTTCATTTTTATCAAAAAGTTCGTTCCGGGGACTTTCATATGGAAAGTTTTCTTTACCCATCGCTGAATTTTATCAAAACTTCGTTCCGGAAACTCCTAAAAATTTTCCGGAAACGTGTATTGGAAAAGTTCCTTTACCCATCTCTGCTTATTAAAGGAACTTTTCCAATACACATTTCCGGAAAATTATCGGAGTTTCTGGAACGAAATTTTGATCAAAATGAAAGTTCTCAATAAAATATTTGAA
The DNA here is from genome assembly GCA_936432065.2 of Rutpela maculata. Taxonomy (NCBI): domain Eukaryota; kingdom Metazoa; phylum Arthropoda; class Insecta; order Coleoptera; family Cerambycidae; genus Rutpela; species Rutpela maculata. The sequence goes on from OW386288.2 coordinate 169,984,302, forward strand.
TATTCCGAAAGTTCCCAAAAGAAACTTACCCGGAGTTTTGGAAACTTTCAAATATTCAAATATTTTATTGAAAACTTTCATTTTTATCAAAATTTCGTTCTGGGAACTTTCAAATGGAAAGTTTCCTTTACTCATCTCTACAATCAATAGGTACTTTTTTTTTGCAAAAGTAGCGTAAATCAGTTTTTCTTTTTTATAGTGCTCGGAGGTTCATTCTGAGTTTTGTCAAGTTGGCAAGAACTACTTTTTGAAAACTTTGGCGCACTATAACTCGTAAATGTTTGGTTCTACGCAAATAAACCTGTTAAGGGACTTGTAGAGAATTTGGTGCAGAACAAAAAAGGTCCTTACCATTTTTGTCGTAGCGTCGATGGTTCCCGAGATATTTGCGTTTGGCTTTTCTCAAAGATGGCGGCTATTCCCAACCACCACCAACCATGTCAACTTCACAAAATACTCAGAATGAACCCCCAAACACTATAAAAAACAAAAACTGACATGCTCTTTTTGCATCACGAACACACTTTTTTTTACTTGTTGATTGGACTATATGCTATATGTGCCAATTTATGTTAATAAAGTGAATATTTCGTTAAATTATGGCGTTCTGTCGTTGTGTGGTGGGTCGTTCTGGCACAAGGAGTGTCGTGATGATGTAAAGTATTTTCGAATTTCTGCCAATTTATATTTTAAACATACAGGTAATATAAATGAATTATCCACAAAAAGGCATAAGAAATAGTTAAACGCTATGCTGTTTGTGAGAGGCAATAACTTAACGAGATGTGAAGAATGTTAAAGATGTTGAATATTTACGATGGTATCTCCAAAATCGTTTATGAATAAAAAATAGTACTTCAGCAAGTATCGAATATTTATTAGGGAGATTTTCGATTAACCAATTAATTTGGTTATGAACTATTACCCGTTGTTTTGTAAACACTTTGTATTTCAGCAGCTTTCAAAATTTCGACTATGACTAAAAAATTTCCTTACCGACTTAACACATTCACTGCCATATGGTGATGCAGTAGTATATTGCGCATTGCTGGTGTTGCCATATGGCAATCTGGTCCGATGTATATTCTGTTGACAATTTAAAAGTCAACATCTGGGGGTACCTAACAACCCATCAACAGCGGACGTGTTAAGTGCATCTTTGATACCATAAAAACAACTAATATGCAAATTGCCATCAATTATGATTACAAGAAAAAACCTACTTTCTTGTAATCATGATTGATGGCACTTGTTTTTATGGTATAAAAGATGCACTTAACATTCGCTGCTGATGGGCTGCATAGGGCCTCCACGAAATTTCTCCATCTGACCCGATTATGAGCCAGTTGCTTTACTTCTCCCCAAGTCTTGCTCATCATCTTGGCTTCATCCAATAGTGACCTTTTCCATGTTGTCTTCGGTCTTCCTCTACCTCGGCTGCCTTGCGGGTTCCATTCGAGCGCCTTTGCCGCAATACTGTTTTGCCTGCGGATTGTGTGGCCTAGCCAACATCCTCTTTCTGTGTCTGATCTCCAAGTCGATTTTAACTTGTTTAGCTTGTCTCCAGAGCTCTTCATGTGTAATTGTATTTGGCCAGAAAATACGCAGTATTTTGCGTAAGCATTTGTTTATAAATTCTTGGAGTTTTTTGGTTATCGACTTGGTGACCTTCCACGTTTCACAACCGTACAGTAGTACAGATTTTACATTCGCAATTTAGTAGAATCTCTGTATGTCCTCGAGCTCCATATTGGATTTAGTAATCCAAAAGATCTGGGTGCTTTTAGGATTCTCTCTGTCACATCTTTCTCTGTGTCATCCGTGTGGTCTATTACGCTGCCGAGGTAGACAAACCCATCCACTCTTTCTATGGCTGTATTTAGCCGCATTTCCTTGGTTTTGCCAATATTGATTTTTAACCCCACTTTCTCCCCCCAATGTATATTGTATATGTATATTAACCCCCCAATGTATATTTGAATATGGATAGAGAAGGAAAGTTATTAAAATATTAATGTCGCATTTTATGGGATCCTTCAAAAAATACGTTCGCTTTTAGAAGCGAAGGGAGTTACCAGAAATGTGACAAAATCAACGAATGGGAGTGAGGGGATTCATAAAAAGTGAATATTCTAACAAAAAAAATATTTATTTTTATGTTTACGGCAATTACTGGTTTGGTTATTAGCTGTAATTCTCCAATTTTATGATCCGATGTGGTAGAAGATTACTGTCACACAGGGGCGGGCCTAGGGCAGTGCGGCCGCACCGGGCGCCTTCTTGGGGGGGCGCCGAAAATGCAATGATAGTTCCTCTGCGTAAAAAATAAAACCCAAGCACCTTAATATCACTTAACCTTATAACTTCCATTTCCGTGAAAAGATCTATATTCATTTGTTTCAGTTTTTAATTAATTTACGATGCAAATTTGACGTATGCCTGTTTTTTTTGGGATTTCTCCCCTTTCCTCAAAAATTTATTCGAACTAAAAAAACGTTTTTTCGGATTTCTCCCCTCGCTCTTCAAAAAATTCTTTCGGACCCCCCCCGCTGCTTTCGGACTAAAAAAAAATTTTTTGGATGTAAAAAATGTATGTTATCTTCGGTCTCTATGTACAGCCTAATCACGAATAAGGGATTGCACATTGGGGGGGGCACAATGAGATCTCGCACCACCTGAAACATTTGCAAGGGCCGCCTCTGCTGTCACAATAAGTTGTGTATTCTTGCCTGTTTGCATAATTCGATCAGTTTTCTACTTATAATAGGGTTTCCTGTTAGAAGTTTTTTAATATTTCTTGTCAGATGATGCCTGGACGTCAGAATAATTCGTACATTCTTCTATAATATACTTTACAAGCCAGGGGTGCTCTGCTGTTTTCGCAAACAGGTTGGTTTTCTCCTCATAGCATATGCTAAGATGTTAGACACGTATGTCCGATTTTCAACCTTGTCATAGCCACTCTCTTCCATCTATTGAAATTTGATGGTGTTTTCCTTGTTTGATCTCTTTCATTTTGCTTCTTCCATTGCCTCAATCAGATTGCCATGTCTCATTTATTTTGTTTACTATTGGTATTTTTGAATTATTTGGTCATATTGGTATATCCTCAATTTGTATATTTGTAGCAGCTCTTCGAGCTGCTTAGTGTGCTAGCTCATTACCAAAGATACCTACAGAGCAAGTCGCCGGACGGTGCCACGTAACTAAAGGCACCGCGAGTTTTGAAATTTAAAATTAAAAAATATATACAAACGTTTAGTTATAATATAGCATTAACCAGGGCCGGATTATCCAATAGACAAACTAGGCAATTGCCCAGGAGACCCAACGAGCAGGGGGGGGGGCGCTCCAGCAGTTCAAAACTTACTAACGGGCAACTTTTATCGTTTACATTGATCTGCTGAAAAATAAAATGTACAAGGAAATTATTTATTCGTTATTTGATTATTTTATTTTTATAGAATTGTCACATTTATTACCTCTGTTCTGTAGCAGCATTTTACAGACTTATTTATAGAATTATATTATAGCGGAGTTCGCAAGCAAGGAGTCACAAAAAGGGATATGTTTTTCAATATATTATTTTTAAATTTAACGTTTATATTTAATTTTAGTTCAGAGGAAAATAAAAATGCTGACATTTTTTTGTAATAAAACATTTTTTATTGGTATTTTATACTTTTATGTTTTGCGCCCACGAAACCTACTTTTCGAAGACAATATAATTTTAAGTCAAATTTTTAATTTGAGGCTGTTTGACCTTGAAAAATTCTAAAATTTCGCCTGCGTCGCATTTTGCAACTCCGCCTGTAAATAAGAGAATGCAAATACTTCATTTGCCTAGGCGCGCCAATTCTTAATCCAGCCCAGGCACGAATTGAATATTTTGAATTTTTATATTCAATTGTTTAGCGTGATTTATTTGAGATACTTTTTTCTTCAACCTCCCTTTTCAGCTGAATTCTAGACATGCTACTGAAGGGCGCATGTTTGTATTTGCACGACCGCGCTCAAAAGGCTTGGCGTGGCCCTGTGTTACAAACTACCCCCTCGGAAAGGGGTGGTTTGGGTAGTCGTGGACCTCACACGCTTTTTAGAGGCTGGTACGTAGCCCTGACAATTTGTACAGTGTGCCGGCTCAAATCCTTGGTAGCTGAGAACCCAGGTTTACCTAGGAACGACGGTCACCTCTCAATTAAATAACACACAAGTCTTGGTAGATTACTAATTTACTGCAATAAAAATATGACGATGAACACACAACTTTTACATTGGACAAGAAACCGGAGGGTCAAGGGAAAATGGAACGTTCTATTTACTCACCCCCCTCTTGCAGTAATTTCCGGGTAGTAAGCCCCGTATTCTACACTTTGTGGTTACACTTCACCTATGATTCGAGGATTTATTCTCACTCTTGAAAAGCTTCTGAAACTATATAAATTTTTGACGTCCGTTAAGTTAACAATTTACGTATTTGAATTAGAAAATATTAGTATTTAGCCAAAAATTACTTTAAAATATTTCGGCGCATATCGCGTTCTCGCCGGAGTCGAACCTTTTCAAATGAAGCTGTGGACCGAACTGACTTCACTTTGTCCCATGTCCCAAGACTTTCAAAAGTCTGTTGGGTTTATCTTTGCTGAGCCCAGCGTCTGGGCCAAATCCAGTGGGAACCATTCAGATTTGCTTATCGATTCTGGGAGATTGTTAATAATTACATTGTATGGTATCAACCCTAGCTTCAGGCATAATTAAATTTTATTAACAGTTAGGTCGAGATTTGAAATTAATTTAATTTGGAAAAATTTTATTTAGAAGAAGAGGAAGGGTGCTTTTAGTACACCTAGATACTTATATGTCCTGGATATCAGAGGACTATTTATTAAATTCTTCTCCATTGTTTTTAGATGGTTTCGAAGGTCGTTTTGAAGGTCTTATAATTAAAGGGTCGTTAAGGAACGGGTTTGAGATGCACTGTAGTGAACTTAAGAAAAAAGATATTGATTGGAAAACTATATTGCAACATTTTAAGTTCATTCTCTCGGGGTAAACTAGTCAACAGAATATTTTTTAAAAAGTGTAATAGGGGAAGTTTGCAAACAAACATTCGTTTATGGGGGGGTTTCTCAAATGTTGCAAGGTATTGCAATGGGGAGGGAGTTAAAAACGACTCAATTTTACATACTTATTTTTTCGAAAGGCCTCTATGTAAAAATAATTATTTATGTGAACTGTTATTTCGATAATGAAGTTACTTTTTATTTAAAAAATTTCAGTCTATACCAGCAATTTCAATATTATTTCTGAAATTTGGCAACAATCCTTCGGCTTGACTAACTTAACTGACTGTAACTATTTTACTAACAAAATACTAGGGGTTATGTTAGACAGGAAAACCATCAAATAGAAAAAGGAATTTATAAAAAAATATATATCTGGTGCTGATATATTAACAGTTAGTCAGTGGACGCAATTATACATCAGCAAAAAAGTGTTATAACTGGTCATTCTATCTTAATTATTTCTCTGTAATCATTATAATCAGGCCTCATACTTGAAGGTTGATCGGGGCAAGAGGGAAAAAACTGAGAAACACTAAAAAACACAAATGTTTATTTAATGTTGGTAATAATCATACCACACAGAAATAATTTCCTGCCGAGATATTTTTTTAATGTCCAAAAACGGATATGTCATCCATCTTACTGGCGGGAACTCTTCAGATCTTTGTTTGACTCACTATTGAAAATATGATTTTTTTTTTTTATAAATCAGTTATCCTATTTATTATGGATGTAGGACTGCATACACATTATGATACAATAATTCCTCCGATATGAAGTTTCGTTTAAGCATGTTAAGTGAACGTTTTTGTGCATGAATGGTAGAATATGTTTTTCTGGTTCCTCTCTTGACGATTTTTCGTACTTTTCTCTCAAATATTTAAATTTCGCAAGCATTTCTGTAGCAAGATATTAAAATGAAATTGTTATCTTTACAAACATTGTAGTACCTATTTTTTTTTTATAATTGTTTAGTGTTATGTTTTCATTATTCTTTAATAATGATAAATTTTATTTTATTTTTAATTTATGAGTAATATATTCTTGTAGCTCTTAGAGCCCTAAAATATTAATTTTAAATTGTAGCCAAAGTTAACGTTATTTTTTATTTATTATGTTTAAATATTGTTTAATGTATTTGTAACACAGCCTAGTTAATTATTATTACTATTATTCAATTCTACACGATATACCAGTATGTATTATTTCAATTAAGATTTATGCCTCTTAGGTGCCTTTTATACTTGTCTGATATTCAAAAATCCGCTTATTTTTTTGTCATCTGTATACTTATTGTTTCTGGTCACCCATTTCTCAATAAATGTGTGAAATACAAATTTGTGTTGTTTTATTTGCATTAGCTAATAAGGTTCAATTAACTGAGCAATGGTGAAATTTTATTTCATAATTTATAGCGACAATTTTTGAAGGTGGTTCAATTTTTTTCTATAATAGTATATTTCATTAGGAGTCTGGAAATAATGATTTTTTTGTGCATGTGTGACAAATTCTCGAGAAGTCATGCAAGCCCGGAAAAATCTATTTCTGGACGTGTAATGAACAATATTTTTTATTATACTTCTTTGAAAACGATAACATAAAAACAAAATATAACAAAAAACCGCTGCCCAAGGAATCACTACTTCCACATCCAGATTTTCGATCCAAGTCACTCACAATGAAAAAAATATGGAAATAATTGTTTATGGAACCTTAATAATATAATATTTGAAATCCTCTACCCCAAAACCCATAAACGATACCCCACGTCGGTAGTGGGGTGGGGGTGGTGATAGGGGGTGGTAGTGGGAGTGGATGAAGTAAAAAAATATTTTGAGATATCTGGTTCTTGTACCCACACTAAATCACAATTTTTTTTCATCCCCTTTAATAATGAGGTGGGGGTGGCTAATGTCAAAATTTTTTTTGAGACATTGACTTCTCCTGTATATACCAAATACCAATTTCATGAACTCTCACCCGCTTGATTTACCTATTTACCCCAAATATACCCCAATTTACCGCTCAACCCTTCGACGAAACAAGATAAAAATATAATCTAGTTCTAAATCTCGTTAATGTACATATGTGCACCAAATTTCAAGTCAATATCTCAAACGATTTCAGAGTAAACGTGCGCACAAAAAAGTTACAGACCCACAGGCAGAAATTTTTTTTCGCTCAAATTTAAAATCTCCACGTTTCATGACATTCTAAGCCTATTTGAACAATAAAAATTTTTTGTCGTTACTATACTTCCACTGAATGTGGAAGTAAAAAATAAACAATTACCCAGATTTTTCATGGATTTTATTGCCTCAAAGATAGAATGTATAACATAATATTCTCTACACAGCTGCATTTTTAAATATAAAGCATCCTAGAAAATGTTACTCAGTATACTGTCGTCTTAAGTAAAAGCATCCTATCTACAAAAATTGATAATTTTAGATTTTCACATTTTCTGTCCTATACGCATATATTCTACACTTTTTTAGTTAAAATGTGTGATATACTTAGGTCTGGTAAGAAGAAGTTATTAATTATGGATATTAAATATAATTTTGTTTGTTCGAAGTGCTCATAACAGTACATTTACAACTGATAGTATCCTAGTTGGATTATGCTTGAATGTCAAATAGAGGACTCTTTTACTAAGTCGGGCAGTTTATGCTGGTCGAATTGCCAGCGATAACAAGTAGGTGTGGCTAGAGAGTTATTTATATATTTCGTTTTATAGGCTTTATTACTAAACGGGTTGCATAAAAAATACAGGAAACATATTTTAATATGTAGAAAAATATTGTGCTTGTCGTTACGAAGTTAGATATTTGATATATTTACTGTTGTGGTCTAAATTAAATAAACACTTGTAATCCATTCCCTGAGTCTAATTGTCAAGGTGTCGCCATCTATGAAACTATGAATGAACTTTTACATGTATTTCGTTTTCCTAGCTTTTTAGGCAAATGTGTGGTTTATTTAAAACAACAAAAATCTTATTTCGTGCATCGCACACTTCTAAATGTTTATTCCTTTTTAATTTTTTTTTTGTGGGACAGGGAGCTTTGAAAAAAATCACAAAGTTTCCCATGTAAAAGCATAGGCATTGCACACTCTTAACACAACTGTTCTTAGCAACCCCGTGTACCAAATTTGGGTTAAGTCGCGTACATAGTGATAGAGATATAACAAAAAATAAATAAAAAAAATTTTCCTTTGACGTCCCATAACTTTTTAAGGAAGCAACATGTTACTAAGGTATGTTTAGCTAAAACGTCTTATTTTTACTCACTGAACCTACTGTTGAGGTGTGGCCCATTCTTTAATGGACACCCTGTATAGTCCTTATGGCCTTGTGTATAAGCATAAGGTTAATTCGACTGGTTTATTTTATTCATGCTGCAGTCGCGCGGATATTTCTGTATTAAAAACTAATTTTGTTATAAAAGCAATAACTCGGTGCATTATCACTTTCTAAGAAAATTGACTTACCTTTTTAATCTTATGCCTTTCCCCCAAGTCATATTTATTGTAGTCCAGTCAACGGGGGGGGGGTTCACCTCTAACTTGAGTGCCAATGAATGGATTTTGATAAAACCTTGTGCAATGTGTTTGTAATGACGTTAATACAAAAGTTAAAAAAAAGATTACAGTAGGAAATGATCGAAAGAGGTAGAAAACATCCCTTTTATCACGGGTTCCGTAACTTAAGATTAGGAAAAATGAAAAAAAAACACTATTTACTTTTTTTGGTCCAAAATAAGATGTTTTTATTCTCGTGAATTTTTTCGAAAAATGCATATTTTTCGAGATATGGCCACTCGAAATTTACTAAAAGCGAGGGAGAGGAAATGTAAAAGTTAAAAAAAAAATCTGAAAAAATTCAGGTGTATGTATCATCGAAATAGAAGACTTTTTTTATTTGCAACTTTTTTGTAAAGTGCGTTTTTCCGGAAAAACATGAAATTGAAATTGTTACGCTTTAAAAATATGTAATTTAAAAATTTGAAAAAATTCAGACGTATGCACTGAGGTCTTCTAAACATTTTTTGTGTCTTGGAATTTTTTTGTAACTTGCTAGTTACAGGCAGTTTTTCACGATAAATAATGTACTACATTTTTTAATGTGCGTGATTTATATATATTATTATAAAAAAAACCGCTGCCCAAGGAATCACTACTTCCACATCCAGATTCTCTATCCAAGTCACTCACAACGAAAAAACTTTGTACGTGAAAATAATTGTTTATGGAACTTTAATAATATAATATTTGAAATCTTCTACCCCAAAAACCCATAAAACGATACCCCACATCGGTAGTGGGGTGCGGGTGGTGATAGGGGGGTGGTAGTGTGGTAGTGGGGGGTGGATGAAGTAAAAACATATTTTGAGTTTTCTGGTTCCTATACATACACTAAATCACAATTTTTTTTCATCCCCTTTAATAAGGGGGTGGGGGTGGTAATGCCAAAATTTTTGAGACCTTAGCTTCTCTTGTATATACTAAATACCAATTTCGTGGACTCTTACCTGCTTGATTTACCCATTTACCCCAAATTTACCCCAATTTACACCCCAACCCTTCGACGGAATAAGATGAAAATATAATCTAGTTCTAGATCTCGTTAAAGTACATATGTGTACCAAATTTCAAGTCAATATCTTAAACGGTTTCAGAGTAAACGTGCGCACAAAAAAAAGTTACAGACAGACCGACAGACAGACAGAAAATTTTTTTTCGCTCAAACTTAAAATCTCGACGTTTCATGACATTTTAAGCCTATCTGGACAATAAAAATTTTTAAAAATTTTTTTGTCGTTACTATACTTCCACTGGACGTGGAAGTAACAAGACATACGAAAGAAACTTGGAACATTTTTATTTTCATAAGTTATAGGAATAAAAAAACATGTAACTACTAGAGTAAGAATATTGAAAATTAACTAACTATTAATATTAACAGCTCCAACTAATAATGTTTTTAGTTTGAATTGTTATTATTAATGGTTATGTTTATTGTGCAATAGGTGTTATTGCACAGGTTAAGTCCTTTTGGAGTTTTATTTTGTGAAACTGCAGTTATTGAAGCAGACTGCAAATATTTTGCTCTTCTTGAACGAATGATACACTTGTATTTTTCAAGTGAGAAGAGTTAAACAGTTTTCGTGATACCTCAATTTTTCTTTGTATCGATTCTTCTATATATCCTCCTGCTACATTGAAAGAACGACATCCTCGGTGCCCTTTCAAAGTGAGTAAATCACCGTCGTTTTCCACCAACATGCTTGCCGAAGAACGCCTTAGTCCATGCCCGCTATATACTCTGGGATTTTCTAGTTTTAGGTATTCTGCAACAATTTTCGGAACACCACTGATGGTATGGCATCTAACATGTTGAGCGTAACACCTGCTGTTTCGATATGCAACAAATAATCTTCTCTACATCCTTCAATGGTAATGGCGAAACTTCTTGATGTATGAGTTTTTCCATCTCGTAAAAACACAACAAGAAAGTGCTCATTATCTACCACATCGTCTAAATTTAAACGTATTAAATCATCTCTTCAAAACCACCAAAGATCCCAAACACTAAAATTGCTTTTGCTAGTAGATATTGTTCATCTGGAGCTTCGCATTAAAATTTGGTTACTTGTTCTGCTGTTAAAACTCTGGACTTTTTTGGTTATTTCTAATTTATTGCCTTAGTTAATAATTAATAAACAATTCTCTTCCAGCAAATAGGACTACCAGGGTCGTACCATTAGAGTAACAGCACACCGAGCCAAATTAAATCAACTTAAAAATAATAAAAATCTGGATGAAATTGTTGCCAATTGACTTGGCTTCAGGGCCATTAAAAGTAAAAAAATATTCATGCATACTATAAAAACATGACTGACTATTTACACTTCACGTCTGGTACGGCTCTGGTAAGGCTATGGAATTTTATTTTATTAAAAAGTTTAGGTCAGTAAGAATAAGCGAAAAGTAAGCAAGAAGTAACAGCTCTCCAGAAAACGCAAAAACAATGTACCCACTACAGAAAGTAAGAAACGAAGATATATCAACTACTGGTACAAAAAATCGACGGCGACGAGAACTGTCTATATGGAGCACTAAGCCATCAGTTAGAAGGTGAAAAACATACAAATTATGTTTTAAAAAACATAACAACCCCGGCACACACCAACCCTATGAAAAATCTACGGAAACAAGTAGCGGACTATATACAAAATAACATAGATTATTTCACCGCGTTCATGTTAACATCCATCAACGAACTGGAACCCCGTTAAAATCAACACAGTACCAACAAGAAAAAGACAGAGAGGCGTTCATCGGAAACCTGAGAAAAGACGGTTTCTGGGGTGGGCAGGAGACGATAGCAGCAACAGCAAATTTGAAGAGGAGGACAATAATAATACACCAAGAGGAGGGCGAAATCATAACTTTTCACCCCAACAACCAACAAGAAGACGACAACATGCCAGTTGAGGCTGTGTACAGGAAGCAGGGAAACAACAGATGTAGCAGATATAATTTTGAGTTGTCAGGTGAGTGATGGGTGTTTGAAAAATAATACATACCTCGGAATGTGCGATTGACGATGTGAGTAGTGATTGGTTTCGTACATAATCCAGAACTAGGTACAGTGTTTTTGGGGCAATGCAATAGAACAAGTCAAAGAGAGAAGGCAATGGAAGGGAAGAAAAGTATAACAGACAAGGGTTGTTGATCCTTGACTTTTGCTGGTGTCTGGTTTAATAGGAGCGTGTTTTGTGGTATTGTATGTTTTTGCGTTATGGATGTTATAATATAGTGTTGAAAATCTGATTTCATAATACTTTCTTAGATAAATTAGCAAGTGAGGTGTTTCAGGTCAAAATTGTGCTCGTTGCTAATTGAAAAATTCTATATTAAATTCTACACTAAAAACAGGGAGACCAGGTACATGTGGAAAACAACAATCGAGAGAATAATGAACAAACTACCAAACATACTGGGAAAGAAAAGCAAGGAGAAAAAATGAATTCCACAAATAAATCGCAGTGATATATACTCTACCAGAAACCGAGGAATCAGAAGACTTAGAAGAAGAAGATTTGCAGAAGCAGAAATACAAAAAGAGGAACACAAACACCTCACATCATGATACAATGCGGCCATGCATTACACAAATACCTACAGACATATACTCTATCAGAACCACAAATGAAAGAATCAGAAGACTCAGAAGAAGAAGAGGAAAATCTGTAGAAGCTGAAACACCAAAAAGAGGAGCATAAACATTAAATATCACAAACACAATGCGGCAACGCATTTCAGAAACAACTACACTGCCCACCCCCCACTCCTGTACCATGCGTCATGTGACTCTCGCTGCTGACAACAAGCATGACCCAGGTCTAACCCAGCATCGGAAACCGAGAAATCATAAGACTCAGAAAAAGAAGGTGAACCAAAAACACAAAAAAAGGAGCTTAAACACTCCCTCACGACACATTGCGGTAACGCACCTCACAAATACCTACACCTCCCATCCCACATTCGTTTACCATGCGCCATATGGCACTCGCTGCTGGCAACAAGCATGACCCTAGTCCAACCCAGCGTGGACGTAGCAGGTCCAGCTGTATAATCCTTCGGAGTGGCAGGAATGACTACCGCACGCTGCTAAATCAATCAATCAATATATCCTACAGCTTGACGCTTCAAGAAAGCAATAGTTTTTGGATATTTGTTGGTGTCAACATTTTCTTTTATGGCCAAACAACTTTTTTGCATTGAGAATCGACTCCATAATGTGGAAGATTTCATAGACTTTGCTTTTTTGACAAAGGAAACTAGAAGAATATCGTCATTTACAGTTTTGATTTTGTTCAGATTTCGCCATTCAGTAAAAAGTTGATATTCGTGTTCGTATCTTGACCTGGACTTTACTGGTAATAAATTCGCGCTCGCTTGTGCCGCTTGTTCTAGGATGTTATCGGAAATTTTCGGGATTTTCTTCTGAGTACATTTTATCGGCATAAATTTAATTGACAGAAAATAAACAATGCTGACAATGCAGTGTTATACGATGCGTTTCCATGGTTAGTCTCAAATTATTTCAAAGGTGATTTGTTTCAAATTAGCCTGTAAGATAAGCAGGCCCATCAAGAGGGGGGGACAGCTGGTACAAACTACCAGGGTCCGAGCGCAGTCAAGGGGCTCCTGTCTGTGTTAAAAAATTGCCATCTCAAAGTATGTTAGAGAACTCCTACTACTATTTCCGAATGTTGTGGCTTTACGCATCTTTTGTACTCTACCAGTCACTGTTGCGCAGGGAGAACGTGCTTTTAGTACGCTAGCGCGCTTAAGATCTACTATGTGTCAAAGACGGTTGACAAGTTTAGGCACATGAGCTGTGGAAGCAGTTTTGTAACTGTTACGGCTCGGTGGTGTAGTGCTTAAGCTTTTTCACGTGCTGCCGAGACGGTAGCAGTGGGCTAGACTGCGGTTGTGTGAGAGACAACACGGTCTAGTCGCTCTCCTCTCCTGAGTTCGAGTCTCAGCTGCGGCAGATGGCAATGTCGCAGGGAATGGGTGTTGTGATGTTGTCTATGTGTGTGTATCCGTCCTGGTTGAGTGGCAGAATAGCCTACGGCTAAACTCCGCCAGGACAACAATATAAATAAGACAACAAAAATTAAAAAAAGAAAAAAATTGATTGTAAACTGAAGTAAATAAAATAAATAAAATGATAAAAAATGACTTGTAAGCCACAGCTAAATAAAATGCAGAGTACTGCAATTTGGCCATTTGGAAGCAGTTTTGGCTAGAAAGACTGATTTTCAGCCTGTGATCGACCTTTTTGCTAGTTGCAAAGCGCGAAAGGCGTTAATTTAGAATTTAAGTTTGAGTTCATTATGAGTGACAATTTAGTTGTGTTATCGTGTTCTGTTTTGTTTTATTTGTTTGATTTATTTCTGATCTTTATTTTCAGTTGAGATAAGTTTCCACTTATGTTTTAGTTTTTTTTAATAAATATTTTGATTTATTTGGGTATTTAAATAATAATATAAGCACCATCGGAATCGCTATGTATAGCTGCTCTTAAAAAATATATGTTTAAAAATGGAGGGGCCCAACAAAATCTCTTGTACTGGGGCCCACTTTGGCTCTCGACGGCCCTGCAGATAAGGCTGACAAAACGTCAAAAAATGTTACAGAAGTACGTTCATCCAAATATTCAAACATTTACGAATTAAAATACAAAATAGGTACATGTTAAATATCAGATAGCTTATAGACTTTCTTAAATTAGTTTACTTTCTTAAATTAGTTTACTTTGCTGTATATTTCTATTTTAAAGCCATATATTACATTATTACTAATACAGATGAAAATGAGGTGTTTTCAAAGTAGTATAATAAAAAAAAAATTTCAATAACAGAAAGTGCACAGAAAACTTTTACTTGCCATAAGAGATAAAAGCCATAATTTTTTCACCTTCAGTGTATGCATGAGCCCTTAGAAATTTTTTAATGTAAGGTATCAAAATGTTATATCCATATATACACTATGTTAAGATTGATGAAATGCAAAATAAAAAGGATGGAGCTGCTATTTTAAAAAATGATGTTGCTATTACTAGATAAAATGAGTGTTATTCTAATGAAAAATGTCCAAACTACATACAGGGCCTGTACTTCACCTCCTGAGAATCTAACACATTCTCTCGTCGTGTCCCATTGATGCAGTGTCATCCTATATTATCAGATCCAATGCAACTCTTAGATTCCCCAGAAAATTGAGACAACAGCAAATACAGGCAGAGAGTTTCCGGAACGAAACTTTCCTGGGATTTTGGAAACTTTCAGATATTCCTGCTAGATTCATTCCATGTTACATTTATGAAACGCGAACACCACACCGAGCCATTGTCTCATATCGCCATTGTTTGAGATAAAATTGAAAGGCTAAAATGCCCCTACTACTTAGGGCTGATTATCAGAATGATGATCGAATAATGGATAATAATAGTATCATAGGGTTCAGAGCAGGGCCGGCGGAAGAGGTGGGTATGGTGGGTAGTACTACCCACCTGAAAAATCTGTAGGTGGGGAATTACCCACCTGAAAACTTATTATTCTACACTATTAACATGTTTTTTTAAGAATTCCTCTGCACTACCCACCTGGATTGATCACGTTTCGCCGGCCTTGGTTCAGAGCATATATCCGACAGGGGAAGGACAGATTCATATGGCTGGTTAAAGAGCATGATAAGGGTAAAAACTTTATTCCATCCAGCAGGAAGCAAGTAAAATTCTGGAAGAATATCTGGGAACCGGAAACACTGACGAGGACGCCAAGAAGAAAATTGAAAACAGGAAAACAGAAGTACTCTGCGCAAAGGCAATGAATGGACGACCTCAACCGACCAGCAGTAGACAAAAAGGTGTCCACGAAGTGGTTGAACGGCTAGGACCTGAAGGGTGAAATGGAAAGCTTAATAATAGTAGTGCAGGACCAAGTGCTAAATACTAGATACCACTATCCTCCAGAGAATGATCTTGAAGCAGCCTGTTGATAGCAAGTGTAGAATGTGCGAAATAGTAGAAGAACATGTCAGTCACTTGGTGGTGGGAAGTACTACATTGGTACCAGCACCAGCACCAGCACCATCAAAGTTCAGTCATCGACACAACAAATATTTCCACGGTCATGTACAGACATTTCGATTTACTGGTACCGTAATAATATTATGAATATACCACCCCTGAAAACGTTGTCAATACTAACGTCACACTTTTATGTGGGACGTGCCAATTATAATGGACAAAGAAATTGGCACAACTCGACCAAACATCCTCATACACAACAAAAAGAAGAATTCCTGTCTGCCGATTGATGTATTCAACCTGAGTGATACCAATGTGATTGATTCTCAAGGAAATAGAGAAGTTGAGCAAGTACAAAGACCTCCAAATAGAAGCTAACAGATTGTGGAAGGCAAAGACCACAGTTGTTGGGGACTGGACTCTGAGGTGTTGGAGCAGCCATCATCATGCACGTCACCTAAAGGGCCCAAAAACCTGGGAGCACAGAGGCACGGAGCTACGGTGGGGCCAGGGTGAGCAATGGCCCACTCTTGTGCCTACTCTGACCCCCGATAAAGGTAAGATTGCGTACAGTTATTTGAACCTCTATCCCCTCTGGCCCACCTAAAAAGTGCCTGCCCAGCGTCGGTCCATTCAATACCACACAGCTAGTTCTCTGCCTGTAATAATGACCGTAGAATACCTTTTACATCAGATAAGTGGTGCATTTTAAACTTTAGCGATGCTGCAGTGTCCCCCTCCACTCAAAAAAAATTGAACTTCTCCCATGCAGGGGCCTGTTTACGACTGATCTCACCCAGTTTTGTACTTCTAGTTTCCTGCCTGGCTCCAACAGTCTATAATAATGATAATAAATTCTAAAAATCTGTATCCACATCCATTATAACCAGCTCCGTTACATTCCCATCTGTAGACAGATGAGCTCGATTTGTACTACCTGCTGTAATATCGGTGCAGCTTTTTTACCGATTCTTGTGCTTGGGCATTATAGATATAACCACGAATTAGACCACCCTTTGAATCAGGGGCAGTCAGGGGGGGAGCCATGCCCCCCCCCCCCCCCCCCCCCAATGAACCAAAAATAAAGACGCATAATCTCTATCAATACAAATCAGTATTCAAACTATGCCTTGAAATAAATATTATGTAATTAATGCCAATATTATCTAGTAGATGAATCTATACACATCCGTTTACAACAATTTTCTGAAAAGTTTTCCTCATCCTCTGGAGAGGCCAGTTTTATTGCCCCCCCCCCCCCCCCCCTCAGATGAATTTTCTGGCTGCACCACTGCTTTGAATTCAGTTCACATTTACTTTCAATGATATGTATTGAAAAGTAAAACGACCTCGTTTTACCTTAACTGAATGCTACTGTATATAAATAGCTTTTCATTTTAATCGATTAAGTCACATGACCATGTCACGCTTGAAAAACAATTATATAAAAAATCACAGTGACAATTCACACTGTGATTGAGAAATCTCGATATCACCCATCGTTAGTTCAGGTTAAACATTGATAGTCTATCGATAGTATTGATAGTTACTTACTATCGGAGGCTATCGACGATACATCGATAGTTTACAGCTTAAGCTTATGGCCCGATTCCCCCCACCTCTCATTAAAAAAAATTTGTTGTTGTACTTTTAGTTCTGTGCTCCGTGCCTGTGATTATTTAGTGACGCCTAGTGTTTTTTTCCCGCTCTTTAAAAAAATATAGGTTTTGTACTTCTAGTTCCATGCTTGTCCCGACTTCGATATCCTGCAAAGTGAGTTGTCCCGCAAAAGTCCTGTATTGGTTTTAAATTTCGTACCCCCAATTGCAAACTCCCACACTCATCAGTTTTGAAACAGGGAAAACATTTTTTCTTCAGATTTCTCCCCTGTTCATCAATTTTGAAATCTGGTAAAAAAAATTTTTTCACAGATTTACTTGAAATTTTTTCCAAGATTCAAATATGGTCACTTTAAACTATCATCAACTAAAGATAGTTTTTGTAAAAATATCGACAGCTATGGATAGCTCAGAACATCGATGTTTAACGTACACTACAATTTAGTTGGTTGTACACCACAGTACTGCTTATACGTCCAACATACTAAGATAAAACATCTACTTTGCAGCATACTGCTACAAGTAGGTTAATGTCAGCATACCGCCAAGATTGTGGCGGTTTTTTTTTCGCTACTAATAACATGGTGTAGTAAAAAAACACGTTTTCTTTGATAATAATTTTATTAAGTAAAAAACTCATAAAACACATAATCCTAGATCAGTCTCAAAACATACTGCAGATAACACATAAACATTAATCTAAACAATGAGCAGTGTAATAATTACAAAAGCAAAAGAAAAATAATACTTTAGTAACAAAGCATTACTTGAAAAATAAATGAAGTAGTAAGTGAAGATCTTGAATCTTGTGCTTATTCATTTTTCTCTTCAGTTTTTTTGTTTTCGATCTTCTTTGCAGGTTCTCCAGTTCGCTGGATTGGAATAGCCCTGTACTCAACTTCCTTGGAATCGACTCTTGGTGCCGTTATGGTCAGGACTCCATCGGAAGACAGTTTGGAATGTAGCTGACGGGCGTCACAGTTTTTCGGTAAAACATACCGTCTCACAAAATGCCTGGAAATGTACCCATGTTCATCCTCTTTCTCTTCATGCTTGCCCTCGATTGTTATTACATTTTCTCCAGTAAGTTTAACAGATATTTCTTCCGGTTTAAACTGTTGTACATCTAAGTTTGCTTGGAATCTATCCTTGTCAAAACTTACAATGGAGCCAGTATCCCCCTGAGAGGCTTCCGATCTCCATGGTCTTAAATACCCACCAGAATTTTGGAGTAGCATTCTGGGAAGAACAAAGGGTTCTAGAAGATCTTCTGGCTCTAATCCAAGGCCGAAATGTTGGTCCAAAAGTCTTGATGGACGAGTACGAATGAGGCCATAAGATCCATCACCGAATGGATTTAACAAAGATCTATCATAAAACGGATATAAGGACATTTTACACAGTTCACAGTCCTCAAAAATGAAGTTGAAATAGTATTACAGCTCTGCTTTGGTTTGACGCGCTCACTTTGTTTCGCACTTTCAAACTTTTAAACACTTTTTGATTTCACCTCATAGATTACTGGATTCAACTGAACGCGTATGTGCCGCCGAACCTTCTTAATAGTCTAATAGAAAACTCTAGATGGATCTGGTGCGCAATCGATAAAATAGTGTTCTCTGGAAGCGCCTAGAATTTGGTTAATTATTAGTCGTTCATCGGATACTAGAACACTTTTTGATTTCACCTCATAGATTACTGGATTCAACTGAACGCGTATGTGCCGCCGAACCTTCTTAATAGTCCAATAAAAAACTCTAGATGGATCTGGTGCGCAATCGATAAAATAGTGTTCTCTGGAAGCGCCTAGAATTTGGTTAATTATTAGCCGTTCATCGGATACTAGCACTCAGACGCTTCAGGTATTAGAAAAGCAAATATGAGACTCTTGTTACTTTTTAACAGTAACAGTTAAATTTAATAAGGTTAGTACCAGAATGTAATTAATTGTAGATAGTTTCTATTGTTTAATAGGAAGCTCTAGATGTATCTGGAACAAGCGGATTGATAAAGTCGTTCTGTCTGGAATTTACAGAAGTTCGCACACTGTATAGGTACCTGTGTGCATAGATTAAAGAATATTACCTGTGTGTGCCCTAAGTAGGCGAACGGGGCGCGTATTTTTTGCATTTGGCCTGTTAAACACTCAATTGATTTTTGGCAAACCATTATCGTCTTAAATTCTTAGAGCAGTAAATGAGGCTATAAACAGACAAACTTCACATATAGTCTATGTAATGAAGGCAGAAATAGTGTAAATATTTCGTGCAAAAACGAGATATATATGCATATATATTTGGTATGTATTGGTACGTACACTCTGAAAATACAAAAGCAAAAAGTATATTGCATTTCATCGACACTTTTCAAAAATTCGCTCGTAGAGAAAAAAATATCATATCATATTGTGTTGTGATAGAATTCGCAACAACTTTTAAAATTCCGTCATGGGTTTATCTTTCTGTCGGTCCGTTCGTCTGTCCGTCTGTCTCTCCGTCCGTCATGTCTCTTTTAAGCTAAATAACTTAAAAGGGAAAAGTCCGATTTAATTGAAATTTGGACAATACATTAGTGTTAGAGGTAGAGGAAAAAACTGATCCAGGCGCAGATTTATGGGGGGGTAACGGGGTAATTACTGCAGAGTATCAATGACCAACGTTTTGACGCTCAAGATGGTATCATAAAATTGCAAGTATTGCACTTAAACCTGCAATCTTTTCAAAGATTACAACACACTTCACATGCAACTTTTTCATTTACTGATATCATTGATTAATTAGAAATAGATAATCAATCCCGACATTTTTGCAGAGTGGCGGTCCCTAGCGATAAATAGCTGAAGCACGGGTAAAACTATAATGATGTGGCACTTGGCTAAACAGCCGACTTTCACCAAGTCTCTTGATAACGTCTGAGTGCCGATCTCTGGGGTCCTATTCTCCAGCTTAGGAGAAGTGAATCGAGGTATTTTTTCTCTTTTTATTTCATTATGTTTCCTATTTCTTTCTCTTTCCTTTCTCCCGAAATGATCATTCTCACGACTGAAGAATAGAAGTCCTGGTAAGCTCCGCCTACCGTAGTACGCGGTAGTATATGGTACCATTGCATGATTATTCAATTATTGAATCTAGTAGACGCCTATCACAGAGAGTAAAATAATAAATCATATAAGTCCAAGAAGTTTTATATCATATCTCTTATAGTGTACCTGAGTGTACCTTAGCGTCAAGTGTTCACTGTTCAGCGATTTTTACAAATATACAAACGGTTTATAAAACTTGTACTTGCTTATTAATGGTAATTTCTTATATCAATCAATTTAGCAGCAAAAATAGAGTTGATATACTTATATACTTACTTCCATCATTGTTTCTAATTAATCAATGCCTCGATGCCTTCATGTATTTCATTTAATTTTGTAAAATTTTTTGAGGTTCTGCTAATATTCACATTAAGCATTTTTTTTACACATTCATCAAATAGTAACAAATAAGTGTAATATATTTTAAGTTTTTATTACTAAAAACAGCCTACTTACATTATATCAATGCAATTAGGGAGTAAGTATAATCATTATTCTGTATTGATTAATGGTAATTAAAATAATTTAAAATTTATTTTTTTCTCAGTTTCTGTGTATAAATTCAAAAATGTAAATACATAGGTAGGGTATAAGTATACAATCACACGATGGCATATTATGTCAAAACATCTATATTTACAGGAAAAAGCTGCCTTTGAGTTAAATAATTTTTAAGTGATTAAATTGGGTCGATCAAAAAATATTTTAATCTTTACATGGAAATATTTTTTTGTTCTTTTACAGAGTTAAAAATAATTATAATTAGCTATAGTAACTGCCAATAGTGATGCGATACCTAGGGCAAGAACTAGTAGAGCCAATATAGATGAGGTTTTCACTTCAGAAAAATTCGGTCAGCGGTTACTTTTCAGCAGTGGCGTCCTGGCTAGGTCCGCGGGTCCACAAATGCGGACTGGGCCCTAGACCCTTTAGCCCCCCCCTCCCATCCGATCAATAAAACATGGCAATGAACAATCGAAAAAGTTTAGTGGCGTCCAAATTAGGACTAGAAAATTCTCAATGTGGATTGTCTGGTCAGGGCAATTTTTTTGTTTTAACGTATTCAGCAGATCAACTTAAGTTCAGTTCAGTTTTGCAGTTTCTGCGTTGTCGGCGTATTGTTTATTTAAACAATTTAATTTTTTGGACCGTGTTTTCCATCAGTTTTCTTTGTAATTACTTTATTGTCGTAAGATCTTATAAAAGATATTGACAACGTCAATTGATTAATTGTAGTTATACACACAGGAGAATATAAATAAAAAAACAATAAAAAACAGTAGTTAGTCACACAAAGGATTTTAAGACAAAGTACACAACGTCAAATATTAAAATTAATTACTGCAGTAATATTCCTGGAAAGAGTAGAAGCAATTTTCTAGAAGGTAGCGCTTAATGTGGTTTTTGAACTTGCTTATTGGATTAATATCTTTGAGAGAGTTGGGCAAATGATTAAAAATATGACTGCAAAAACAGTAAGGACTCTTTCTATACATTGACAAGTTGAAGTTCGAAATGTGAATATTGGTATTAGACCTGGTATCATGTGCATGCACTATATTATTTTGTGGGAATTTTCCTTGATTTGTTTTAACGACAATCAGTGCCACATAAATAACTATACAGGGAAGCGGTAGAATATGATGCTTTTTAAAGATGGGCCTACAGGACTCCATTGGGTTAACAGAAAAAATTTTTCGTATTATTCTTTTTTGTATAACGAAAATGCGGCTGAGTTCAGTTGTTTGACCCCAGTAAATCGACATATAGCTTAAATGAGAGTAGGCCAAAGCATAATAGACATTCATTAAGTTCTTGGTATCAAGAATATTTTTCAGATTAACAAAAGCAAAATATGTTGAATTTAGCCTACTGGTCACAAAGCCAACATGTGCATCCCACGTTAGCTGGTGGTCAATATGGAGACCTAGAAACTTGCAATTATCTAACCTTTCCAATATGGTGTCATTAAGTTTTAATTGAAATTCTGGAGTTTTATGTCTTTTAGAGAAAATTATGTAGTGAGTTTTAGAGGGATTAAGAATAAGTTTATTTCTACTACACCACCTATAAAATTCAGAGAGCAATGTTTGTGCCTTGCAGTATAGCTCATATTCTGAGGAAGCAGATAGGCCGATTGTGGTGTATCATCTGCGTACAAAACTAATTGTATATCAATGCTGTTCCCGATGTATTTTCCCATGTCGTTAATGAAAAGCGTAAATAAAAGTGGTGATAGAACACTGCCTTGGGGTACCCCGTGTTTCAGATATCCGAAGTCTGATAACTCTTGGCCAATTTTAACTCTAATTTTTCGGTCGGTCAGAAATGACTTTATCAAATCATTCATGCAACCCCTTATGCCCATCGTGAACAATTTGTTTATCAAAAAATCACTATCCACACAATCAAATGCACGTGTGAGATCAAAAAACAAAGCTAATGTATAGTTGTTTCCGTCTAGTGATTTATAGATGAACTCTACAAGTTGGAATGCTGCAGTGCATGTTGAGTGATTTTTCCTGAACCCATGTTGGTTTACTGACAATAGTTTGTGTTTAGCAATAAATGATTCAAGTCGGTTGACAACAATTTTTTCAAGAATTTTAGAAAAATTCATTAGTCCAGTTATAGATCTATAGTTTTCAATTAATTCGGGGTCTCCTTTTTTATAAACTGGCGTGACCACACCATCTTTCAGATTAGTTGGAAAAATTCCTGTTTTCAGGGACATATTAAAGAGAAAGCATAAGGGAAATTGGATTATGCCCCAGATAAATTCCAGAGCGAAAACCGGTATATCATCTAGACCGCTACAGGCATATTTATTTTTAAGTTGTGACATAGCCAGATAAAGCTCGTCTACTGTTAATTCATCAACGAAAATAGAGTTACCGATTGAATCAGGAAGAGTGCAGCCTATGTGATTTGGGTCTAGATTTTGTGCAAGTAATTGATCAACACTGGTGGTATAATATTCACAGAAGGCATTGCAAATTTCTAATGGCTCCTTAATGTTTATTGTTTCTGAGGTGATTTTAGAGGGAGCAGTCTTTTGCTTTACCCTACCAAGGTTAGAATTTACCACTTGCCAGATGGTTTTAGTGCAATTAGCTGAATTTATAATTTTGTCCTTAAAGAAATTATTTTTAGCTGAGTGAATTTTTTCAGAAAACAGTTTTTTGGCAACCTGATACTTCTTTTTATATTCTTCGATGTTACTATTCTTACTGAGCCAAAATAGGTTTTTTACAATATGCAGATTTATCCAGTTGTCACAAGGTACATGGGGAACCGTAACGTTTTTAATGGGACAAGTTAAATCCAAGACGTATTTAAAGTTTGACCAAAAATATAGCCAAGCTTCATTGCTATCAGTTAAGTTATATAACCCATTAAAATCTGTATTGGAAAGGAGATTTTTTAAATTGGATAAATTATCTTCAGAAAAGTATCTTTTTTTAAAACAAACTTTAGGTTCATCTACCGTTTGTGCTGTGGGCATCGATGCACTAATAAATTGGGCTTTGTGATCAGCGATTCCTAAATCTAAATTAAAAGCGGAGAAACATGCGGCATTAGTGACTACATAGTCGAGTGCTGATGGCTTATTATTAAAGACTTCCCTGGTAGATTCAAATGGCAAGATACATTTCAAATTAAAACTATCAAGAATATCATATAGTTGATTTTTTTCAGAAGAGTTTTCGAGATTATTTACATTTAAGTCACCACAGAGTAGAATAAATTCGTGATTACGAGATACCTGGTCTAATATTGCATTAAGTGAGTTAATGAAAACATTAAATTGATTATTTATATTTTGGACACATGATCTATAAATAACTAATAGAGCTACCTTCTTTCCAAATAGCCTAATACTAAAACCAGCACATTCACATGACAGTTCAGAGGTATATCCCGATAAATTAATTGTCTTTCCATCTTTCTTGAGTCCATATATGGCTACGCCTCCATGAATATGTCTACTTCTACATCTCAAACATCTCTGAATATCTTTGAACATCTCGAAATCTATAAGTCCTATGGAAAACAACAAAGAGAAGGAAAATGTTCGTTATGAGCTGTACAATAAAAGTACATAAACAGCCCATTCCAATTGTTTAAAAAAAAAAGAATATTACAAAAATATGCGTTTCGAAACAAATCACTGTTTTTTCAATGAAATTTTGGAGAAGTATAGCTCTTATAAATTACAATCACCACTTAAAATTTCAAATCAAAATGACCATTAAAACGGCTCAAATATACAATTGTTGCTAAAACTTTGCACCTTTGTGAAATCCTGCCATCCAAACCAAGAAAGTGTACAATGGCTCAAATGGGCTCTTTTAGATATTTTTTTTTATTTGAAAAAATTATAAACATGGACCGCATCCGCCTTGTCGAATCTCGGACCGTGACGTTACTTGATAGGAACAAGCTAGTCACACAGAGAAAGACTCGACGATCTTAAGCAGAATGCATGAGCTTTTCGTTTCCTATCCTTTGACGTCACGATATTGGTCGCACTGCGCTTCCAATTCCCTCTTTAGAAGTCGTATATTTCGAGAACCACATACCGGATTCATCTGAAATTTGCAACATTGCCTAATTTTAAATAACACTTTATTCATAAGAAGTAACAACTATTTTTTACAATTAATTATTTTTTATTTATTTGCTTTTATCATCATTAGAGAATATTATTTAGGTATTATGCAAATCACAACTTACACACTTTTTATTTATTATGAAAATACCTACTTTCTGTATATTGTTGCCCTAATCTGGGCACGCTAATATACTAGTTAAAAATACTTTAAAACACTCATTATTGGAGAACCAATCAAAACAACTACTCTTCTAGCTAATACTGACGAAGTATTGACCCAGGTAGCAAAGGCACGTGAAAATGACGAGAAAAAATGGTCAGGAGTGACGAGAAATGACGAGTTAGATGACGTAAATGAAACGTGAAGATAACGTCTTTTTCAGGTTATATTTTGGTAATCCCCCCACAGGTTTTTAGTAATAGGAACATATAAATAAACTACATACTATATAGTTAGTAATCTACTTTATAAAAATAAAATAATTAATGCATAAATAAGTTTTGTCCTAATGAATTTGTTTGTTAGCCATCCGTAATTTTATTTACATTAACATATCTAATATTGTTTACCATCACTCCAACTTTTTCTCACAAGGGTTGTCTGCAAATTATAATGTTTATTAAGTTATTAAATTCATTTTTACTTACCTTTACCAATAGCGGTCCGTAGGATTCGAACCTACATGTCTCCCGTTGTCCGTATTACAGTACTGACGCTTCAACCAACTGAGCTAGCTTGGCGACCGCTATTTCGGATACTAAAAGCAGTATTTATGGTGGTGAATGAAGTCTTTATTACGTGAAATTGAATTTCTTGCCTTATTTAAAATATATGAAAATCTTTCAGGTTCTCGCTTCGAGTTACTAGTATTTTTATTTATTTATAATTATTAAGAAGAACTTATTTAATTTAATTAAACTGTCACCAGTGTCACCTTAGAAGTACGAGTAGTTTTGAACAATGTAATTATTACATTAATTAATTAGTATCAGTGGCGGTTCGTTAAAAAAAATATATTTTCCCCAGATCTCGAAATTGAAGAGCAAAGAGGGAGAAATCCGAAAACAAACATTTCCTTATCTCAAATTTGATGAGCGGTAGACGGGAAGTCAGGAGTCAACTATTTTAAGAATTAAAGTTTTAAGTTGAGGTAGGTACTTATACAAACCTGGGAAGCGTGTTGGAGAAAAAACGGTAAAGGTGTAATATCGTCATCTACAACATAAATAGAATATTAATGGTCTAAAACAGACCTAAAATTGAAAAAAACCAATAAGCAATTATTACCTTAAAAAAAACAACTAAAATTTTTTTCGCAATAAAAAAAACGGAATGAGCAGGGGCCGAACCGCCGACCTCATGACTTGAAGACGACGCCTTAAGCACTCGGCCACCAACCTTTCTGATGCTACTTACCTAAAGACTTTATAGTTGGAACACGCAACGGATAGATTTTGCTTTTTAATGCATTTTAATCTATTTTTATTATTAAAAGAATAGATAGAAATATAATTTAAACAAATAAACTGCCGAATCTTTGCAAACTCTTTCGAATATAAATTATTTTAGATAATGTTAAAAAACATTATATACTCGAATAAAAACGCCAATACTTATCCCTCACGACACGGTTTATATTTTTTTAAACTTTACACTCTGCTTACGATAACAAAATGCCATTAGCGAGTTTTAAAGTTTGTAATCCGATAAAATGTAAATAAATTTAACACCGAAAAAAGACGACAATATGACGTGATGTGTAGCACGTCATTTTAATGTCATTTATAAATCATTCTGTCGTCGATTATTAGTGCCCTGACGTCTTTTTGACCAGAATCACCAGATTTTGACGTCATTATAACGTACCCTTGCTACCTGGGGAATTACATGATAGGATTCTTAGCATTTTAAAGAAAAAAATATTGAAAATATTTAAATGATTTATTTACATTTAGTCATTCACACTCTTTTTATTTAATATGAAATTATCTACTTTCTGTATATTGGTACCTTAATCTGGTCACGTGGTCACGCTAATATACTACTTAGGAAAACACTTTAAAACACTCATTATTAGAAAAACAATCAAAACAACTACTCTTCTAGCTAATACTGACGAAGTATTGACACAGATTGTTTTAGTCTGTGGTATTGGATTACATGATAGGATTCCTGGTATTTTAAGGCAAAAAAATATATTGAAAATACTTGAATTATTTATTGAAATTCAGTCATTCACAACAATTATTGAACCTTACAACTTTTCTAGAGTTGAAATCGAATGTAGCTTAGCTTTATAAGATAAGGAGCAAAAGAAGCTGCGGTTTAGATTTCAAGTATATAAACTTTTCTAATATACTTGGTTGCATAGACTAAAGAATATTATATGATACTTGGTTGTATAAGAACAAGAACACCTAAATAAAGCTGACTATATGCAAACATATATACACATATCTGTAATAACGGTAATCTAACTATCTGACTGATTTTTTATTCATTTTGTATATTTTTTATAAATATTTGAGCATTCTCTTATCTTTCATGTAGGTATAAATTCTTCACAAATAATGCAAGGCCATACAATATTGCTTACAGCTTGTTTTAATTTCTTAAGCCATAAAAATTTTCCAAACCCTTTATTTCCACCTTTTTGATCATTTACTCACACGCAAATTTTATAGATGGATGGATGTTCGGATAATAAATTATGTAAAGAACCCCCTACTTTTTCTATGTAAAATAAATCGATACCTATTTTCTTAAAAATAAAATGGCTAGGTGTACAGTAAGAATCATCTTCGAGTAAATAAATCGCAGAAGAGAATTTTGTAAAAAGTATATATAGCTTCGAACTATCAGAGTAGGTATACATATGATATAAATCTGGTGGTTATACACAGAGAATGAGTGATACTTAAAAATATACATATTTTTTATAAGAGATGCAGAAATATAAACTTGCAGTTTTTATATAGTAAAAAAAGTGAATGACATTATTCATTGGCATATTTTTTTTTAATTACTTTTAGACTAATATAGCCACCCATTCTCTTTGAATTTCCATTAAAAGAGCTGAACTTTAGTTTAACAATGTCTTTAAGAAATTCTTCGATCAAGTTAGAGATTCCTAATCGATAAGACTTACAATCTTTTGTAACGTTTCTATTTTCATACTTCTTTAAAATATTCGCTGCCCTTCATAAGGCATTAATTATTTAATTTTTGGCATTCTAACATTAACCATATAGAAACTCTGTACGATTTCATAAAAATAACAATTAGTAAGCGCGCTTACAAGTGCTTTTTGGTAAGTTTTTGATAAAAATATGGTTGTCAACTCACTTTTTGATCTGACAAAGGTGAGATAGTGATAGTATCGTTAACTTTTTTACTACTTACAAAAATTATCAGTCGACGACATATTTGCATCTCTTTTTTCCTCAAAAATGACTTAGTGCTACATCGGAATTATCGCATAGTGTTTTTCTACCACTAGCAGATTTCTTTATCATACTAACAGTTTGAAAGAATATTTTTTTCAAAAATCTCTGTTTTATTTACTTGAAGATAGATATATATATATTATAATGCATTACAAAATTAGAAAATAATCGAATAAGATGTATTTATTATTTGACATAGAAAAAGTACTGATGATATTTGTGACTAAACGATTCATTTAACTAGGCATATTATTTATTAATTGCTTTAACTAAGCAAATTATCGCAGTATATATTAAATATAATAATTCTGAAACGTGACTACTAAGATGAATGATGTTTCATATATATTAAACAATATATATAATTTATTATCTACCGATTATAAATAATATTAGTATGATGTATAAAAAAAATGTGGAGTTCACACAACTTTAAACCATTTATTTGTTGTTTGTTGCATTTTGTTCAGCTCTTACAAAAAAAAACATGTTTCTATCTACATTACCACACTCGCATAATGAGTGAAATGAAAATTTGAATTTGAAAAGAAAATAATGACTTTTGTCTCAAATTCTTGACATGAAAACGAAAAGATGCAAAGAAATTTTTATTTAGACCAATGGATGAATGAATACTTGAACTTGAATACCTATTTCTAATGGCAAATCATGAGTTATAATAAAAAAAAACAAAGTTTTTTCAATAATTTTATTTATTTTATTAAGTAAAAAACTCAAACATTCCTAATCAGTCTCAAAAAACTACAGCAGATAACATACATATTAACTAAAAAATATTCAACAGTGTATTTAAAAAGCAAAAGAAACATTAATTCCATACAATTTATACAATATGAGGAGAGAAATAAGTGATGAAGTATTTAGGATCCTGCCTAAGGCTCGTTTTTCTCATCACTTTTTTTCTGTTCAATCTTCTTAGCAGGTTCCCCAGTTTGTTGGATTGGAATAGCCCTGTGCTCAATACCCTTGGCATCGACTGTTGGTGCTGTTATAGTGAGGACTCCGTCCGAAGACAGTTTGGACTGTAACTGACTGACATCACAATTCTTTGGTAAGGTATACCTTCTCACAAAATGTCTGGAAATGTACCCATGTTCATCCTGTTTCTCTTCATGCTTGCCCTCGATTGTTACTGTATTTTCTCCAGTAAGTTTAACAGATATTTCTTCTGGTTTAAACTGTTGCACATCTAAGTTTGCTTGGAATCTGTCCTTATCAAAACTTACAGTTGAGCCAGTATCTCCCTGGGAGGCGTCTGTTCTCCATGGTCTCAGGTACCCCTCGGGATTTCGGAGGAGCAATCTAGGAAGAACGAAGGGTTCTAGAAGGTCTTCCGGCGTTAACCCAAGGCCGAAGTGCTGATCCAAAAGTCGCGATGGGCGGGTAAGGCCATAATCGTAAAATGGATTTAAAGCCATTATTATTTCACTCTTCACAGTATTCAAAAATGCAAGTTGAAAAAGTAATACAGCAAACAATATTTGCATAGAAATGCTCACTTTGATTCGCTTTGTTGCTTCGCACTCGTTTTAAACGCTTTGTGATTCAGATTTCAACTGAAGGCAAATGCGCCGCCGTGCCTTTTTATAGTTCAATAGAAAACTCTAGATGGACCTGGTGGCGATGTCACAGAAGCTTCTGTGGCGAAGTAGAGAAAATCGATAAAATAGTTCTCTCTAGAAACGTCTAGAATTCGGTTGGTGGTTAAGCGTTCATCGGATGCTAGCACTCACCCATTTGAAAAATTAATATGAGATTATTATTTTTTTTAGTAACTGTGTTAAAATCACTTTTATTTATGTAATTAATACCAAAACATAATTAATACTAGATAGTTTTTATTAAAAAAGTGTTATAAATAATATGTTATACATATTCACATTCACATTAAGAAATTATTTTGACACATTTACAATCGTTTTTATTCCACACAGTACCTGTAGTGCATACTTTTTCGTGAATGCATTGACAAGAACATGTTTCCTTTTTCCAGATATACTTCTTAGTGTTACTATTTCTTATTTTGTTCTGACAATTCACATAATCTCTCTAAAAATAAAATTTTAAATTAATTTGAAACGTTTTTTTTCTAGCATTGAAAATAAAAATATATACATGTATATAGTATTCAAAAACAAGCTTTTGTATGGTTATTGCATGTCATATTATAATTTAAATATTTGAAAACACCTCGTAAATTGGTAACTGAGGACACTGAGGTAGGTCTATGCTGTAAATATTAACCAGACGTCTTGTTTATATTTTTAAGTTGAAAAAAATGTAATCTAAATAGAAAATGCTTACCTGATTTATACATTTACATTTGCAAAATTTTTTTTCGAAAGTTTGTGTGGGTAAACAATCTGACTGTTTGACATCGCAATCGCATTTACATTTGGTATCTTCCGGCACCAAAACTGTGGAACACTGAATTTGTCCGTTGCTTAAAACTGTTCTCACCGCCAATGAAATGTTTCTAGTCTCCTGGGACATGCAAGATTTTGAACCACTGCAAACTCCTGTGCACAATTTTGTACTGACTTTATTAGGAACCACCTAGAACATAGGTGACGGATTTTTTAATTATTGAAACAATATTAAGATTTAAAAAAAATAAATAAAAGTATCAGTTTAACTTTAACTAAGTGACTGAGATAAAAAAAAATCACCTCTAAGGTGGTTTATCAATTCAGGATCAATTTTTTAAGTTAACATGATTCTAACAGGCATAACCTCCACTTTGAGGCTCGAGTTAAATTAACTCTGACTTTAACCCAAGGTTACATTTGTCACGTGACGCAACAGATAAACACCCCCGCGCCTTTCATGACACATTTTGTGACGCCTTGATGAACCCCTTCCCCCCTTAAATTTATGTAACTTTACCTTGGCTCCATCGTATACAATATCCACAATGGTTTCCCTCGGCTCACATTTGGTTTTTTTGGTTATCTCTTTAACAGTTCTCGTAAACTCATTTGATTTGCAATTCACTGAAAAAAAAAACAAATACTGATCAGAAATTTTACGAACATTAATAAATTCTAAAAAAAGAAATACATACACTTATTATCATTACCTTGCATTGGCTCCACTTCAAACGCAGGCATTCGTAAAGTTACTTCTGTAAAAAAAAAATTGAGGTAAATGGTAGGGTCGACATTAAAAATTCTACTAGGGTTCAGGCAAGGGCGGATTTAGCTTTCTGTCTTGGGGGGGAAGCTCCACGATGAGTACGATTTTTGAAAAAAAAAGCATTAAAATTAAGCAATGAATAAAATTTAAACCTTTTTTTATCAAGAGTTTATTTTATTATTTTTTAAAGTAGGGGGAGTAGACGAGCAGATATATTTTTTACTAGTTTGTTTTCCGTAAATGTAGGTTTTCAGGTATTTTTAAGTTGCGGGATTTTGGGAAAATAGTTTTCAATACATTATTTAAAATGAGAGAAACTACAAATTTATTATGAAAAGTAAATAGTTTATTGAATGAAACATACATAAAATATAAAAACAAAATCATATTTGGAAAACAACATATTAGAAACAGTAAAAATTTTAATTGAAACTTAGTAAAATACATTAATTAAATAACAAAATCAATTATTATCTTTGCAATTCATGGGGGGGGGATAACCCATTACCTCCCGTAAATCCGCCCTTGGTTTCAGGGTTTATGAGTTTATTTCTGGCATTGTACCCTAAATAAATTCACGACCATTTGGGAGGTGGATTAACCAGTAAAACCAAGAAAAGTGTTTACGCCGGCTCCACACATGGGGCCAACGTTGGAGCCAACAGCATTCGTCCAATGTGTGGATCGACGAAAGAGCATTGGCGTCAATGCTCTTTTGTTGATCTACACATTGGACAAACGACGAAGCTGTTGACTCCATTATATAGCCGCCCGGCTGCGGCTCCGGGATTCATACAACTCCCGGTTACTTAAGTTAAAATTTAGAAGCTTTAAAAATCTGAGTATACATGGACTTAAGGTTAATTGTTCAAGTTAGATTGGTTTTCTTTTTTTTATTGTATTAGTTATATTAAATTTGGAAAGTTTTTGAATTTCCGAATTCTCTTTTTTAACGTATAGTTTTTGCTACACGTTTGAAAATCAATTTTTTGAAAAAATTTGGGTGATTTTGCATAATGCTGAATTTTTCGCAAATATCTAAAAAAATACATACTTAGGAACACAGGTTTTTTAACTTAAATCGAAGCTGATAAAATTTCTAGACAAAATTGTAGCTATTTAAATTTGGACAAAAGACGGAATTTTTTCCTCTAAAAAATAGACCATTTTTAACTATTAATATCTATACTTTTCAGTCTAGATATCGAGAAAAAAATTGTGAAAATATTAGGTACAACATTTATCTCAATAATTGTTTTATTTTACTCAAAATTTTCCGAGTAATTTGAAAAATACTAAGCGCACTTGAAGTGCGATAAACCACGACACTATTCAAATTCACACGAGCTCTCAGCAAACTCGATTTGCATGAAAATGGAGGGTTTTGTGTAAAAAATACCTCTTTCAAATTTTGAAACATATTTAATTTTTTATTTTTTTCTGTTTCAAAGTACAGGCCCTTGAAAATCGTTGTTTTTGGACAAAAAAGTGTATGTCTTTTAAACCTCTACGTTTAAATTTTACGTTTTACGTTTAAATGTTAATGGGAAAGCCAGCGCAATTTTCATTTCTCATTTGTGCAGGAAATTCACCACTCTGCAATGTGAGTCATTTGAATTTCTTGTTAAGGATATGATTTCGCAGAGGGAAATATGCGTTTATTTTCAGCAATATCATCGTCAGTAAATATAGGAATGTGAATTGAATTTAAAAGAACTGACGGACAAAATATGGAAGAAAAACATTTTTGACCAAAAGGTTCAATAATTTTTCTACTACATACAGTGTAACCTATCTCAAGTGGATACACCTTCGTAGCTCAGTCATTGGTCATCCAATTTCAACCAAATTTGGATTGGTATCAAATACCTTTACTTTTTGAGTAAAACAAAACTTATTTCAGTCATTGGCGTGCATTTTTATTAAGAAAAAAAGGGTCGATTTTTCGAGAAGTCATATTAGGCATTTTTTTTTATTGAAAAACGAATGCAATATTATTGATTAGCATGCTGTATTCAGAATTTAACAACATTTTTATTTTTAGTTTTCTAATTACTGCCTAATTACCTATTTAAAATATTAAATAATCAATAAATTGATAACGAAATTTGTTTCGAAAAGAGTCGTTCTTCATTTTCTCTTTAAATTCACTTTTTCTACCATCCCATATTATCGTTGACCAAGAATATTCATTCAAAAAATTGCTAAAAATTTTGGGCCATAAATTATTTAGGCATTAAGGATTACCGAATTTGAAAGTATCGATATCATAGAGTGGTAGAAAAAATGAGTTTAACGAGAAAATAAATATTGACTTTTTTTCGAAAAAAAAAAAATCGTTACCAATTTAATGATTATTTAATGTTTAAAATAGGTCATTTTAACGGGGCCGTAATTCTAAAACCAAAAATCAGAATGTTGGTAAATTCTAAATATAGTAAAGGTCTTTGATACCGATCCAAATTTGGTTGAAATTGGATGACCAATAATTGAGTTACGAAGATGTGTCCACTTGAAATGGGTCACACTGTATATGAGAAAAATAATTTGCAAAAACGATAGTTGCTTATTATCACAGTGAAAATATGATTGTTATTCATGATCGAGATGGCAGAATGACTTTAGTGTACCCAAGTTCTTATTTATAATTTTCCATGATTTCTTTATTTTATTGCAGGCCGAATTAATTTTGTAAAAGTGAAGCATAAGTTAGTCAGTTAAATGCTTTATTTCCTACAAATTGTAATTTTATAATAACATATTTTTTTTAATTTAAAATGCACTTTAAAACCTCATATTATAATATTTTAACTTTATTAATTGATCACAATTCCTTTCTTAGTTTAATGAATATTTCATGATATTGGTCTTAAATTCGGTGATTTTGTATCAGACGTCTTATATTTTTATTTTACGCCATTTTACTTGTTGAAAGTGATAAAAACATAGGCAATTATATTTGAACTATGATAAAAATATTTATTAAAATGTATCGAATCTGGCATGATTTTCGTGTTATATTCGGCAATTTTGGAGCTGCCATTTTCTTTATTAATTTTTTAAACACCTAGATTCGTAATTAGTCCCTTGGTGAATATTTTCAAGTCAAAGTAACTGACATTATAACATTTTAAGATAATTTTTCATAAAAAATCGAATTTTTGGAGTTTCTAAAAAAGCCGGCAAGAGAAAGTGGTAGAAAACTTCATTTATGATTATAAAAAGTCATTAAAATTTTTTTTAGGCAAATACCTTCAGGTAATCGATTTTTTCCTAATAACTAACTTTTTTCATGCACTCTCCACTATTTTTATAATGAATTAAACTACTAAAAAACATCCGGTGAATTCGGATTGCGAGCTGCAGAGTAGTTCAAATCAAACTAAAAATGGTGTCATTTTTTAGAGTAAAATCATCCCATTTCTAAAAGCTGTAATTAAAATCGATTCCTTAGAGCATTAATCAATTAAAAATTACTT
Source organism: Rutpela maculata (assembly GCA_936432065.2). Lineage (NCBI taxonomy): Eukaryota > Metazoa > Arthropoda > Insecta > Coleoptera > Cerambycidae > Rutpela > Rutpela maculata. The sequence goes on from OW386288.2 coordinate 170,019,378, forward strand.
TTATCATAGACCCTGAGTGTAGGCACGCTGAGATAGAATAAAGTACACGGCCAACAGGGGTGTGCAATATTAAAATCAGAAGAAAATAACACAAAATACTGCTTTTTCAGAATCGCCTTTAAAACGCTGATGCATTTTTGTATGGTATGCATAGAAAAATAGATCAGTCTCTGATTTCAAATATCTGCCGTTAAAACTAGGACATTCCTTTTAGAAACGCCCTGTATAATTAGATTTTAATGTATGCTATTTAGATTTTTAACTGTTTTAGTTGGTTTTTGTCATAAATGCAAAACATATAACTTCAGTGGTTCCAAATTTTTTTATTAGGTACCTATATTTTAGCTTATTTACTTACAAAATCGTACTACAAGTAACGTCACAGTTTACACAATGCTTTTTACGATGCAATAAACGTTTAATTCTGCAATTAATGGTGTAAATAAACCTAGCAAACAATATAGATTATCTGTAAATTGGTACCTGGTATAGATGAGTTGGTTTTCCAGAAGTTTTTTCCTGGCGCAGGGACTTCGATGATGGGCATGGAGTACTCCACCTTCAATTTACGTTTGTTGAAGTAGTGTTTCTTTATATTATTTTTCTTGTCGATACACACCCACTGACAAGTTAAAACACTATTGACAAAAAACAGACAAATTAGCAGCAACGTCTTCACCATCATTATACGATATATTTGACTGGATGCTCACAGAAGTAGTTTATAGTTAAATCAAATCCTTGTTCAAAAATTTAAACAACCTATAATTAGATTCGACGATGCGTCAGTACCCTTTGGTATTTTCTATAAAAGTGTTTATATTACACATTTTCTAATTAAAATGTTCAAACGTAGTAAAATATTGCACAGATTACGCCACATCCTTGTGCATGTGGTTATTTTATCATTTTGAAGGTGCTCAAAAGCGGTTTTTTATGTGTTATATAATAACTAATAAGTTAACAGATACCATTTTGCACTATTATGTGATAGATTCCAGAGGAAGGTTGTTCCCCTTCCTTAATTTGATATTTAAAAACATAAGTTTTATTCCTTGAATGTTGAATACATAGGTATACCGGGTGTAACACAATTTTTTCTTTGTTTGCATATAAATTATTAGAACTAGCAATTATTTATTTTTTAGTTTAAGTGCGCCTCTTCCGATTTATTCCAATCAAGCCGTGTACTGCTAGAAAAATCGAAATTACCTCGAACATATTAAATTATGTGATTGATGAGTAAACAAAAATCTTCAAAATGATTTTTTGGATGAAACTCAATTTTTTCAAATAGAACTAAGGTTCCATTCGTTCCACCATTAATACGGAAAAATTTTGTTTTGATTTTCTACTTTAATGTTGAATACCGTTTGTAAAAGAAAAAACCGCTGCCCAAGGAATCACTACTTCCACATCCACATTTTTTATCCAAGTCACTCACAACGAAAAAATTTTGTATGTGGAAATAATTGTTTATGGAACTTTAATAATATAATATTTGAAATCCTCTACCCCCAAAATCCATAAAACAATACCCCACATCGGTAGCGGGGTGGGGGTGGTAGTGGGGGTGGATAAAATAAAAAAACGTTTTGAGGTCTGATTCTGATGTCTGAGTCTGATTCTTCTACACACATTAAATCCCTTTTTTTTTTTCTTCCCCTTTAGTAAGGGGGTAATGGGGGGTGACTAATGCCAAATTTTTTTTTGAGACCTTAGCTTCTCTCGTACATACTAAATACCAATTTTATGGACTCTTACCTGCTTAATTTACCTATTTTCCCCAAATTTACCCCAATTTACCCCCAACCCTTCGACGTAACAAGATGAAAATATAATCTAGTTCTAAATCTCGTTAAAGTACATATGTTTACCAAGTTTCAAGTCAATATCTCAAACGGTCCCAGAGTAAACGTGCGCACAAAAAAAGTTACAGACAGACCGACAGACGGAAATTTTTCTTTCGCTCAAACTTAAAATCTCGACGTTTCGTGACATTCTAAGCCTATTTGAACAATAAAAATTTTAAAAAATTTTTTTGTCGTTACTATACTTCCACTGGATGTGGAAGTAAAATACGAAAAAATCCTTTACACAGTGTATTTTGTATTAAGTAAAGATTCTAAAAATACTAAAAATATATTTTTTGCTCGGGGCCTATTGAACTAAAAAAATTTGACGTTTCAAATGTGACTTATGTGGTATCATTTGATTCAGAAAATTGTGCGAAATGCAAAAACGCAATAATATACAGGGCATTCCACTCAGGCCTGTCGAGAGAGGGGAGGGGTGGAGGGGTGGTTCCCTCGGGCCCGGGCTCGTTTTGGGGGCCGGGTTTAGAAATGTTGAAAATTTGTATTATAATTTTTTCCTGGTATATTTAATTTTTTTTTTTGGATTTGTGCCCCCACTCATCAACATTTTTTTCTGGAAAATCAAAAGTCGGTACCACTTCCGCTGAAACCGGAAACTGGAAGTGACGTGTATCAAGTACAAACGATATACCCAGTTTTAATAATTTATCTGTGTTTATATGTTACACCCGGTATGTAATTCAAGTCGTAACTTATTTTTTATCATTTTATCTAGTTTGCGTGATAAAATGATAAAAAATAAGTCCTCGTCTAAAATACTATACCAGCTATATTAAGGACTATGCTTTATTTATTTTGCTTGCCCGAAAATGCGTATTTAAGAAGTATAGTCTGGGAAGAGAGGGGTCAAAAACAAATGATGTCAAGTCAACGTCAATAATTAAGAAAATAAGCAGCTATATATGCTACTGTTTATAAGTCATTTAGTTACAATTTATTAAAAGCAGAAAATCATTATTCACGTTTTATTTTTAGAACAGATACGGAAAATACGGGGTGATTCCGAAATTAATAGCGTAATTTGGACAGTGTATACGAGGAACAAAAATAAGATATTTTAACTTGATGCTGATGATGAGAGAGAATTCCAAAGATCTTATTTTATTATTTTTATTGTTGATTGATTGATTTACCAGCGTGCGGTAGGCATTTCTGTCACTCCCAAGGATTATACAGCTGGGCTGCTACGTCCACGCTGGGTTGGATTAAGAAAGAAACTTAAGAAAAACCAGTGGTGAACTATAATAATTATTTGAGTAAGATTTCATATTTGCTAAGCAAATAATAACGGTAGGGATGTTAGGAATATCCATGGCAACCGTTAATAAAATAAATTTAGGACGCGGCTTCTATTCAGACAACTAGTGTCAAGATAAATTAAGTCATATTATTATAACAGCTCTGAATATTTTTGAAAATAATATCGGATCAGGGCCGTGGAGAGAAAATATGGGCCCGGTGGGGAGAAATACAAGCAAGCTAAAAACGTACACTTCGCCGGTTTACTAAACTTTTTATATAATTGTTACACATTCTATAAGATACTCTTCGCAGTTTTTTGTAAATAATGTTAGTTTTAAACATTTTTAATTTTATAGTACGAACTTAGTTGGTGAAAGACTCAGTGTAAAATAAAGTAAAAATAATAAAAAAAACCATACCATACCCCATGTGGGGTTTCGAACCTGGGACCCTTGGATTCCGAGTCAAAAGCGTAAGAACGACCTAATACGGAAAAAGATGTAAAAAATGTAAATTTTTACAAAAACATAAAAATTTTTAAAAAAGTCTCAAGTTTAAATCATTAATGACATTTTTATTTACTGATCGATTTTGTTCAAAAACAATAGGGTTCTTCCCATAGCTAACACTAACTTAGTGTCCAAATTTCAGTACAATCTGATTTTTGTTTCTTAAGTTATCGTGCTTACAAGAAACGTGACGGACGGACGGACAGACGGACATTTTGAAAGTTGTTCAGAATTCGTTTACTAACACAATTATATGAAATTTTTTATCTACGAGCGATATTTACGATTTTAGAAATGTGCCGATCAAATACAATATACTCTTCGAAGAGTATAAAAAGAAAAATTTTTGATAAACGGGGGGAAGAAATCCAAAAAAAAATTTTGATGAGCAGGGGGGAAAATTCGAAAAAAAATTTGATGAGCGGGGAGGCAGAAATCCGAAAAAAAAATTTTTACTCCGAAAATTTTTTTGATATGCGGATGGGAGAAATAAATTTTTTTGGTCCGAAAACCGGGCCCCCAAAACAAGTCCGGGCCCGGGGGGAATCAACCTCGCATCACCCCTTCTCGACGGTACTGTGTCGGATGTAGAAGATTAGCAAATAAAACTAGTCTGGATTTACTTCCAAAAGAGTTAAAACATCTAATTTAATACTTGTTATATAAAAGAGAAATTTTCCCTTTACTTTATTTTCCTAGTTATGAAAATTAATGACCCGTTGCCAATGACAACAAGTATTTGGTACATAAAGTGTCACTTACGATCGACAAAATAATGGTATTAGAGTATACTTACGAGGGAGGTATGAAGAAAAATACTTTAGTAGCATATTAGACGAGAATTATCGTATACCTACCTTGGATATTATCTTAGATAAGGGCTTAGATAAGGGTCCCCCCAGAGCTAGAACATTAAATAGTTTTTTTCCATGCCTTTTTTTTTCGAGTAAAATTTTGAGGGGAGGATACATTTTTTTGCATTTTACGCCCCCGTTTATCAATTTTGAGATGAGGACAACATCTTTTTTGGATTTGCCCCACCTCGCTCATCAATTTTAAGATGAGGACAAAAACTTTTGACAGAAAGCGTAGACCGCCTAAACTCCTTGAACCGCTCCTGACTAGCACCTTGGTAAAAGCAGGAAGCAGGTAATTTAAATTACAATCCTTGAGAGGATAACAAGCCAAGTTTTATATAGTATATAGATGGTTAACGGTTAGAAACACTGTTTTATATTCATTCTTATACAAACGCCAATATCCATTGGCATGGATGATACTTTTTAACAACCCTACTCACAAATGTGAGCGGTGTTGAAGACCGCACCTCCCTAGTCCTGGCTGATGGATCTTGCGCCAGCTTGCCACCCCAGGGGTAGTCGTCTCTCTGTTTGGAATCTTATACAAAATCTACAGCCGTTCTTACAGCAAGCAGCTGCCAGTGAAAATATTCGTTCCCATTTAGAAACATTTGTCTATTGTGCAGAATAAAGGTTCATTCGGACAGTTGCAAAATGCGAATTTTAAAATTTAGCTACTTGGGGAAACTTAATTTGAGAATTTAACTTCTAGTTAAAAAACCGCTGCCCAAGGAATCACTACTTCCACATCCAGATTTTCTATCCAAGTCACTCACAACGAAAAAACTTTATACGTGGAAATCATTGTTTATGGAACTTTAATAATATAATATTTGAAATCCTCTACCCCAAGAATCCATAAAACGGTACCCCACATCGGTAGTGTGGTGGGGGTGGTGATAGGGGGGTGGTAGTGGGAGTGGATAAAGTAAAAAAAATATTTTGAGGTTTCTGGTCCTTGTACACACACTAAATCACAATTTTTTTTCATCCCGTTTAATAATGGGTGGGGGTGGTAATGGGCTAATACCAAAAATTTTTTTGAAACCTTAGCTTCTCTTGTATATACTAAATACCAATTTTATGGTCCCTTACCTGCTTGATTTACCTATTTACCCCAAATTTGCCCCAATTTACCCAACCCTTCTACGGAACAAGATGAAAATATAATCTAGTCCCAGATCTCGTTAAAGTACATACGTGTACCAAATTTCAAGTCAATATCTTTAACGGTTATAGAGTAAACGTGCGCACAAAAAAAGTTACAGACAGACAGATCGACAGACAGAATTTTTCTTTTCGCTCAAACTTAGAATCTCGACGTTTCATGACATTCTAAGCATATTTGGACAATAAAAATTAAAAAAAATTTTTTTGTCGTTACTATACTTCCACTATTATGTGGAAGTAATTAAACAAATTATTCTACGAATGTTTTGTCATATCTGCAACAAAATTAAACTGCATGCAAACTTACAAAAATTTGCATTCTGAAAAATATATAGGGTGTCCCATGGATAAAACGAAGGGGGATGATAGATGAGACCATTTCCATGTTGTTATCCAATTTTTGATGGTTCAAAAGTTATATCAACTTTTGTATTTTTGTCCGAAATCGCCTAGTATGTTTAGTAAGAAAGTGGTACAGAAGACTAGGTTTTTTCCTTTTTTTTTTCTTATGTAGGCTAGTGAAGGTTGTACCTTTCTGATGGAGGCATTTTTATGAAGTCTAGTTAGCAATTGTCCATTATAATAAAAGATGTTATGTTTGTCATAAGAACATACCTTTACTTGTAAAAAACGGAAATAAAAAAAATTTGTTAACAAAAAGTGTATGAATTATACCTTGTTAGAATCTACATAAATTGCACTAGTTTTTATTATTACGGGAAACGGGAAATATTTTTGTAGATCATTTTAAAATTCAAATAATTTCTGATGAACCGAACAATGATCGTAACATCTTTTAGTATAATAATTGTCAGTTGCCAACTACACACTCAGAGAAATTTGGAGTTTTAAAAAGCACAAGAAATCACTTGAATATAAATCTATTGATGTATTGAATTCAAGTCGTCAAAACTCAACAGGGCTGGCTCTAAGGGGGGGCGAAGCGGGCGGCTGCCCGGGGCGGCAAAATTGTAGGGGCGGCAAATTCTTCAAATCCACAGTTACCAAAAAATATAAAAAGCCAGGAAACAATTGTTTCACTAATATAGTAATAATAATGTTACCTTTATATAAATAATTTGTTATTGTTAGTTTTTTTTTGTATATAAAGTAGGTTACACACATACATTTTGTTTCTTATATGTGATTTTATTTCTTGTCTAATTTCTGTGGTGTGGTATTTTTTTGGTTTCAATACCGTTAATTTTTTTAATTATTTTATTTTACCTTTTTAAATACAGTACTCATATTGCTGAAAATCCCAAAATTACGGTAAAAATGACACAGACAGGTAGCGGGGTAAATAAAATACAAGGTGATATCCAACCCAGATTGAAATAAATTAAACTTAATTTTTTATTCAAGTTTGTTTTGTTCATTCAGAACTGTTTTATGTTATCCAATCAGGTCCTATGCCTACTGTTAATGCGAGAAAAAATATTCAGTAAACTCTTTAAATCACTTTTAAAAAATGTTTGAACGCACCTTAGTACTTTTTTAGGGATTTTATAGCTTCTCTATTTGCATTGTCCGTATTTGGCAGACGTCAACTAGAAGTGTCATACTTCACATTTTGTGATCAAGTTTATTAATCTGTTAGTTTTAAATCATCAAAAATTTGATTTTAACGAAAAAATTAAAAGCGAGGTAAAAAAGAGACTAAAGAGACCAAATGGGCAGACTGAAGCAAGCACTTTTCAGCTTCCTAATTTAGGAGAAGCTAGCCTCCCTTCTGCAAGCCCCTTTTTGTTTGGTAAAAAATCTGAATAAATTACATATAAAAGAAAAAAATCGTCATCTGTCTTATTTTTGCACTTCCATTTGTATGACGTCAATAAGAATAAATCACGAGTAAATCACGTGTCTTTCATTTGCCCTCCACTGTCTTTTTTTACCCCACTTGGAGGGTAAAAATGAGACACTGTTTATTTTTGTTTATCAATTAACGGTACTTTTTAGTAAAAAAGATACATAGTTTTTTCTGTAATTTTTACATATTATGATACCATATGATTTCATTAAATATGACTCGATTCTAAGCAACCTAAAACTTGAAAGATGTCATTTTGTCTCATTTTTACCCCGCCTGACCTTAATGTTATTTATATAAGAGAGGGGCGGGAAAATGAAACTGTGCCCGGGGCGGCAAAATACCTGGAGCCAGCCCTGAAACTCAACATATCAAGTTCGTATATTTTACTTCCACGTCCAGTGGAAGTATAGTAATGACAAAAAATTTTTTTAAAAATTTGTATTGTCCAAATAGGCTTAAAATGTCATGAAACGTCGAGATTTTAAGTTTGAGCGAAAAAAAAAATTTCTGTCTGTCTCGGTCTGTCTGTAACTTTTTTGTGCGCACGTTTACTCTGGAACCGTTTAAGATATTGACTTGAAATTTGGTGCACATATGTATTTTAACGAGATCTAGAACTAGATTATATTTTCATCTTGTTCCGTCGAAGGGTTGGGGTGTAAATTGGGGTAAATTTTGGGGTAAATGGGTAAATCAAGCAGGTAAGAGTTCACGAAATTGGTATTTAGTATATACAAGAGAAGCTAAGGTCTCAAAAAAATTTTTGGCTTAGCCACCCCCACCCCCTTATTAAAGATGATGAAAAAAAAATGTGATTTAGTGTATGTACACGAACCAGAAGCCTCAAAATATTTTTTACTTCATCCACTCCCACTCCACTACCGATGTGGGGTATCGTTTTATGGGTTTTTGGGGTAGAGGATTTCAAATATTATATTATTAAAGTTCCATAAACAATTATTTTCACATACAAAGTTTTTTCGTTGTGAGTGACTTGGATAGAGAATCTGCATGTGGAAGTAGTGATTCCTTGGACAGCGGTTTTTATTTTATATTGATTATTGAACAATTATTGTTATAGAGTAGAGAATTTCCTTTCCTTGAATAATTAAAATGAATGTTTTACTTGCCCGACTATATTAATAACTCATGTACATAAACAAAAGTTGAACATTTCCATTTTAAAAAACTCATTGATTTTGTATATACGATAGTTAACATTTTTAAATAACAGCACAGTTGAAACAAAGTTATGTTATTTTATTAGAAAAGGAGATACTACAATATACATTTTATCATGATTATCACGATAATTACTAATTGTTTTCTGATAAATTCAATTGAACATTATGCAGTTATTTTAAAAGGGTCAAATATTTAAATCATCATTAGGCACTTTTGTTTTGAAAACGCTTCACAAAACCATATGTTGTCTTTTTGAATTAATTATAAACACTAATGAGGAAAAAATATATTTGATTTATTTTCAATCATTAGTGATTTTTTTAAATTTTACAATGTCTTTTCTCTGAGTGCACTTAAGAATGCTTCTATCGCAAGGGTACAACCTTCAGTAACCTATTTAAAAAAAACCGCAAAAAAAACCTCTGTTTTATACTACTTTCTTACTAAACGTACTAGGCGACTACGGACAAAAATACAAAAGTTGAAATAACTTTTGAGCCATCAAAAATTGGATAACAACATGCAGTTATTTTGGTTGGAAATGAACTCATCTATCATTCCCCTTCGTTTTATCCATGACTTATGGGACACCCTGTATACCAATATCTTGCTTTTACAAAGCACTTATCTAATATAACTTATAGGTATTCTAAGTTACACTTCCAAAAGTATCTTAGAAAGCTATCTAGCATGAACTCATATGCAATAAATGTATATAGTAGTCATATTTTGCGACTAAGAATAATTCAAGCATCTATTTTGCCTACTGGATTCTTATTGCTCCATAAAAACAAAATAGTTAACTCAAAATGTGTCAATATCTCGACATAGGATAGTTCTTTTGTACTTTTGTAAAATCTTATGATTATCCTTGAAGACATTACACAGGGTGATCTACCATGACATGCGGAAAATTTATCAGTAGGTTGTCCCACCGAAAGGAGTGAAAAAAATTAAAAATTAAAAAAATATGACCAAGAAAATTACCTTTTTTTTTGTAGAAATGCACCGCCAATGACGTTAACCAATCTGTCGTAACGCGGTACAACCATATCACTCCCCCCCCCCCCCCCCCCCCCCTTTATCAGACTTGGAATTGACAGCAAAGCTGAAGAAGGTAGAAGTGACTTTTTGGTTTTAATCAAGTCACACTACAGAAATAGCAAAATACGTCGAAACGACATTGACCCTATGCTAGTTAACTCTACAAAAACAAGTAAATATAAGAGATATTTACTTAAACCCGTCGATAACACAAAAACACCAAACTTTGACGGCACTTTGTACCTGCCGGTGTCCTGATTGTTCGACCGTAAGCAAAAAACGCGGCACTTTGACCTCACGCGCAAGCTTAACTTTTTATGCCAATTAAGAAAATGCAAACATCTCCGAATACGTTCCTTCCCAAGTAAGTTCACTGCTCTACCCAAGCAGGATTCAAAGTGATGGGAACTGGCATCTGAGGCATCGGAACTTTAATATAGTAGGAATAACATAACTGTTACTAATTTTGCGACTTCAGGGTAATATTCACTTTGTGGTATGCATTTGTAGTGACAATTAAGTAGATTCTACTGAATTTAGGCACTGTATAGTTATAACACTTTCAAGTAACTGCTGGAGAATCTGCAACGTCGCGGATACTACTCTGCATTACTTTGAAGCATCCTCAACTGCAAAGTGAAAATTGGTAGTAATGCCGACTGCACAGCTTCACCAAAGGACCACTTGAAAGTAGTCTAACTTATTAGTAACATCTCGAGTAAAAATTAGGTTATTTCTACGAACATAGGGGCTTTGAAGTTATCTTTACTACTCCCCACTAATTGAAAATGACTTAAAAGTTACATATACCTTGAAAATCTACTATAGAGTAATATTAACTTTTAAGACAATTTATATAATTATTGGCATTGAATAAAATGGCGGCATCTGAAATGCTCAGTGAAAGCGAAATAAAGTTTATCAGCACTCATCCACGTTTTATAGAAAACTGAAGAAACAGTTAAACAGTAGTAGAGAAATAGTGATTCTTCAGAATATGATGCAAACATAGATTATTTCGCCACAGCAAAACCATCATCTTTGGCAACAAGCGCAAAAGTCTCCCATCAACACAAGAAGAGTAATCGAAAACTATAACAGTTGTAATGATTAATGATACTGTGTACTGCTCGAAAATTACAACTTGTCTTTAACACACAGATTGACCCATAGTTGTTAGTGATCCACTGTGCATATTAAATGAATTTGCCGATTAAAAACTCCAAATTTAATAAATATTGTGTCGATGGGGAACGGACAATGTCGGTATAACGGCATAAGACATTATTTATGTACAATAAATTGAATTGAATGAAATTAAATGTAAACTGATCACTAAATAAATATGAAAACTGTTGATGTATTTTTTCCATTATTACTCACCTTACGTTAATAAATATATTTATCCAACACTTTCATATAAAGTGATCTTTATTGATAAGACTTTGAAGGTATAAAGTGACCCATAAGTCACTAGTGAGATAAAGTAGTAAGCTAAAGTGAGGTAAAGTGATTTAGTCACTAAAGAGTAATTTTAATATAAAATAAAGTCCAAGGAATTTATTTATTGTCTCCATTATATGAAAAATTAACAAAACAAAGAATCCATGCACTAACACTTATTTATATTTATGTTAACATTTATTGTCATCATATTCGATTTTTCACAAAGAAAACTGCTCTTCTGTACACAATTTTTCTCTATACTAGTAACGACGTCTCTATTGCCTGACTCGTGCTGCTCTCCCTGAATTTTTTTAGCAATAACAATCTTGTTGAGACTGAATCTTCCAAATAACCCTCCGCCACGGTGGATGATTTCCACACACCGTGACGTTTAAGGGTGGTAATGTCACCCCCAGCATTGGGAGTTGATGAGGAACGGCGCATGCTATGGCCAGTATACAAATCTGCATCAGGCAATTGCAAATAATCAGTTACAATTCTTGGAATGTTTGAGAGCTTATTTAATCCAACGCATTGGACAGTGCCCCTTTTGAAAATTTACGCAAAATCTTTTGTGAGACACATTTTGCGGTCTTAAAAACATATATTTCCTAATCGAATCAAGTGGGTTCACCGAATATCCTTCATTTAAAACTGTGAAACTTCTTGATTTATTCGTCTTGGTATCTGGTATGGATATATATAGATATTATTCTTTATCTCATATCTTCGACGCTTAAGAAGGTCAGTTCACCGCAACGCAGGTACCGCAAACTCCCAATATCAATGCAACCTAAAAAACCCAAACATTTAAATAGGTATATAAAAGCAAGATCATAAAAAACACCTACCTCTGACATAAGATGCTCACCGTCAGGGGCATCCATCAAATATTGTTCGATATGTGCTCTTTCCAAATAATATCAGATAATAAAAAGTACTTAAAAAGTATAATAATTGTTATTTTTAATAATCCACATATTCCCATCGCACACAGTGACAGTGACACTTTAACAGTTATTACTGCGTTGCCAATTAAAAAAAAAAAAAAATTACCTATATCGATTCTGCCAATTCTACCAACATGAAAATAAGTTGATAGCAACAGTTACTAAGATCTTATAGCGTCATTGGTCCCATTTGCTACATCTAGGTAAATATAACTACACAGTGAAATTGTTGCAGTTGCCGTCACCACTTTTAAAGTAACAACAACTATAACGTTGGTGGCATCTGCTACTTTATAGTAAATGTAACTTGTAGGGAAATAATTTTGGTTTTTTCAACCTCTAAGTTACTGCAATTAAAATCGTCATTTTTCTGTTGTTGAATGAAGACGCCATATTGACACGGATAAAAATATAATTCAATAAAAAATTTCTTTTTATTATACTCTTTTACAAATATGTTTTCTAAATAGATTATTACTTTATAATATATAAAATTTAAAAAAAAAACGTTTTCCATACAAAATTTTGCAGTTTTGCGTGTACACATAATTTTTGCAAAAAAATTTTTTTCCGAAAAAACCATTTTCTCGAGGGGGCGTCTTTTTTATCGAAGCATCATGATAACATTTTACAGAAAACAAGTGGTGGTTTTAATATCCACACCCAGGGTAAATGCAAAACATCATGATTTATAATATATGCTTATGCATGTTGTATATAATCCCCTTAACTTGGACCTTGGACATATCATGTGCTTAAACTCAGTAAGTCATTAATTTGCTATTCGAATAACAGAGAGCCAAATATATAGTTTGCGCTCTCATTTCGGTCAGCTGAGCTGTTCCAAAAGTGAGTCATTTCTACTACTTGGTTACGTCCCGTTTACGTAATAACCTAGTCTTCAACACGGTAATGGTAGAAGTACCGGAATAGTAATTTGCTACGTAATTATTATTCCCCATTTTGGTGAATACTTGGTAGAAGGATGGTTCCCATTACGTAACAGTCCTTAGTTGCGGAAACCTTTAAAGTTCCCCTAATGGCAACTATTACGTAGAAACTACTAAAATTGCTGCTTGGGTATACTGACCACAGACAAGTAACAGTAGCGTCTCTTTGTAAGTTTTAATGCAACAAAAATTACTAAATTACCTCGGATCACTCTAAAATTTTTCAGAAGACTAGTACATCATTTTATTTCAGGGCTGTAGCTAGGGGGGGGGCTACGCCCGTCCTGGAATAATTTTTGGCGAACCTACGGCGATCGCAAGGGGGGGAGGGGCAATTTCAACTATCTTCGCCTTCCTTCCTGCTTATCAAAAAATATTTCGGACCAAAAAATTTTTTTTGGATTTCTCCCCCCCGCTCATCAAAAAAGTTTTCGGACTAAAAAAAATTTTTGGCCCACGGGCCCCCCCTGAAAAATTATTTGCCCGCCCTTAAAACACTTTCTAGCTATAGGCCTGTTTTATTTTCCTCATGTATACAAGCAAATAAGTGGATAATATAGCATTACAAAAATTATTCGCACGGAGTTATCATACACGAAGAAAATAATAAATTTGAATTAAATGGTAGGTATATGAACGAAAATTATACCCAGTGCTTAATTAAAGAAAAATAAGCAAAAGGCAAAACGATTTTCTTCTCACAATATAGCAAGAACAATGTGTAATTTTTTAGTTTTTTTTTTATTTTAGTGTTTTTTTCATCCTATTGCCATATTTTGAGACCCTGGAGATGAGCTCTGTACCTTTGGCGTGAACTGAGGACGAAGTAGTTGCCACAAACACCAAAATAATAAACACTACATTTGAATATTGTGCTAGACGTGCGTTTCGTCAGCCATGTTGACATCGTCAGAAAATAAACAAAAGTAATCATCTCCAGATGATGCAAACATGCTTGGCGCAATGCTTGTAGAGTGTAGTATTCGAATGTTGTGCTTACAGTGTTCGCCAAAGTTAGAAAGTATTGATACATGATTCTGATATTTCGTATTTGTCTTATACCGGGTGTTTTACAAGGAAACGAACATGCTTTAGTGGCAGATGGAGGTCACCGGGGGTAATCATAATCAACCATAGAAAAAGCTAATTGGGCCCTCTTTGCTGAAATACAGGGTGTTTTATGTATTTTTGCCAAAATTTCTTTTGCTTATTGCTTTGCAAAGGAAAGGAATAATAAGTTCATATTTGACATATATAATACACTAGTGATTCTGAATAAGTACTTGTAACACGCATACAAAAATCCAGGTCCGGATTTGAAAAAAAAGTGTTTTTGTTTTTCTTCAAGAAAACAATACCCCACCCCGTATATGTTTTTTTAAATTTCAATATTAAATTCGAAAAGTACATAAAAAACTGAACAGAATGGCTTCATTAATTTTTTTGCCACACTTTTCCCGCCTATAAATTCCACTAAATAACGCAATATGAGACTTGAAACATGTTTCCACTATTATTCAATTCAATTAAAAGCATTTGCTATTTTCAGCCGTAATCATTATGTTTTAATTACCAATTTTTATTTTTTAATTAATAAAAAAATAAATGATAGGAACACCGAATTAAGAATCTATTTCATTCCTCTCATTTATTAAAAACAATAAAAACTAGTAATACACTGCAGCGGCGGCTGGTGAAATTTCAATATTTTTTTTCTCGTCTGTGGCGCATGGGACCCATACGAAATTTGGGAAATAACATCTAGAGAAGCACTTCTCTAATGACCCCTAAAAAATTTTGAAAAAGCAGTTTGCGAAAAAATTTTTGAAAATTTGCTAGCCTCCCCTGGGTCTAGGGACCCCTGTTTACTTTTATTTTTTTTTGTCATATGCATTTGACTTTTCATAAAAATGCATCGACAGATTTTAGAGTTTGTGAAAATATTTTCATTACTAACTGAAATACAATGAACTGAAATTTTGTAATTTACAATTTAACAAATTACAATATTTCAATTCGTTGTATCTCAGTTAGTAATGAAAATATTTTCACAAACTCCAAAATCTGTCGATGCATTTTTATGAAAAGTCAAATGCATATGACAAAAAAAAATAAAAGTAAACAGGGGTCCCTAGACCCAGGGGAGGCTAGCGAATTTTCAAAAATTTTTTCACAAACTGCTTTTTCAAAATTTTTTAGGGGTCATTAGAGAAGTGCTTCTCTAGATGTTATTTCCCAAGTTTCGTATGGGTCCCATGCGCCACAGACGAGAAAAAAAATATTGAAATTTCACCAGCCGCCACTGTAATACAGCAGCATAACGTACCCATAAACAACAACAATAAATTGTAATAACAATGTTTTATTACATATCCATATCAATAATGCGCATAGTGAGAAGATAACAACAAAATATCAACAGAATAACTGTACCAAAAACAAAAATGCAGATATTGTCATAAAATGTATTTACAAATTAGAATTATAATTAAATTTTATGTTCGCATAATATGACGATACTGAGGCAATCATTTGGAATAAAACGTTCTCTTTTTTCTATTGTGTACAAGATATTAACATATAATTATGATTATGTAATATATTAGATGATTGAATAAATAGATTATTAACTATGATCTTTGTTTCTTAAATAAAAAATTACAGCAAAAACTTGCGCACCGTCATCATAATTACACCTACCTTAATGGACGTTTTTACTGTTAAAATAAAACAAAACTAGATGTAAATATTATACTTTGTCAAATTATTGAATTTTCTGTACTTAATTGGTAAACATTCTATATAATATAATCTTCACAGCTCTTTTAAAATAAGTATTTTTTTAGATACACTCGTAATTTTAATCAACCCCTGATGATGCCATCTTGATTGGCGAAACGTACATATCAGTACAATACGCAATATTTTTGCGCTCATAGAATTTTATCACAGGTTACAACTCTTCGTATGCATTTTTTTTTTCTTAAAACGTTTCAATTTTTATAGTTACTGGTCGATTTTAAAAAACAATAAGGTTCTTCCCCCTA
The DNA here is from genome assembly GCA_936432065.2 of Rutpela maculata. NCBI lineage: Eukaryota > Metazoa > Arthropoda > Insecta > Coleoptera > Cerambycidae > Rutpela > Rutpela maculata. The sequence continues at coordinate 170,035,471 of OW386288.2, forward strand.
ATATGATCCAATTTCAATAGGAAGTATTCTGCCATGCTATTTTGCATATGTTCCAAATTCGAAATAAAAATTTTAGGTCCAACAGAAATTATTATATTTAATAGATATTCGCAGTCGGCAACGCCCGATTGCAACTTTTAATTACTTCATAATATTCCTGTCAAAAATACTTTCAAGATATTTTAAGGTAAAATTGCTACCTATATCATATAGTCTATACAAAGTTGGTTCCAACCTTGTATATTACGGTTTAGATATCTTGTACAAATTCATATTTGTGTGCATTAAATCAAAAACCGCTTGCTTTAAAGTTGCTCTAAGTAAAAATTTTAAGCCCAACAAAGGTTATCGTATTTATTAAAGAATAGCCGTTAGCAACGTCCGATTGCAACTTCTATTCACTTCATAATAGTCTCATTTTTTTTCCAATTTTGGCCTTGGATATACTCCTTTAGCCAAGAGACTCTAACAAACCAACATATTATGTGCAAAAATGTGAATTCAATCCCAAAAAATATTCTTTCCCATTAATTTCCACTTACTAAACGAGACAAGGATTGAGACAGGGCACACTTTTTTCACATCAAGGGATCCGTCTTGATGACTTTTAAATATACATACATGAAAAAGACCACGGATAAAAGGTTTAATTAACATAGGTTTAAAGTGGATTACAAAGGAAGCGATTTCCCTAAACGGCCAACAGCACAAGTTTTATTATTTAATATTTATATCTGAATGTCACATTTTTAAAGAAATTCCATGATAACCAAATATATTTCCTTACATTTAAAACTCAAAATATAGTTGATATTCAGGGGCATAGCAAGATTTTTCTCTAATAGTCTCATTAAAAATACCTTAATGATGTTTTAAGGTAAAATTGATATAATCTACACAAAGTTGGTTCCGACTTTAGAGACACCCTGTATATGACGGTTTAGATATATTGTTACATCTTCATATCTTCGTGCTTAAACAAAAACCTTAGTAATATGTTGCTCTAAAACATAGTTTATGTTTATGTAAAAGATGGAGGTTCACACGCCTCTGACGATCGCCCTGTATGACGGATATGGCCCAATTTCATAGGGAGTATTCAACCATGCTCAGTGGCGAAACTACATGGGCTGCAATGGGTGCGGCGCACACGGGCCTCAGAACTTAAAGGGCCTTACAGGGCCTCTAGGATCTATACATTGAAAAAAAAATGTTTTTTATTTTATGTTAAATAAATTGAATTATTTTATTTTAGGGAAACTTATTTATTTTATAAAGTTCAGGAGGGCAACCAGACAATCGCCACTGACCATGCTATTTTATGTATGTTATCGTTCTAACAGAAGTTATCGGGGTGATTCCCCCTGGGCCCGGGCTTTTTTTGGGGGGGGGGGGGGGGGGGGCGGTTTTGAAATGTTAAAAATTTGTATTATAATTTTTTCTTGGCATATTTTAAAAATTTTTTGGATTTCTGCCCCCGCTCATCAAAACTTTTTTTTTCAAAAATGTGATTAATTTTGTGAAAATTAGATTGATCTGTTTCTTTTCACCATATTATTTGTCCTTTTCTCTTCTCCTCTACCTTGTTGGCATCGACTCAATATTTTAAAATGCCACTTCTGTATAGTTGTCTACTATGCGAGTAAAAAATGTCTGCTTGATTTTGTAAAATCGAGCTTTCATTATTATTTAGGTGTACTAAAACAAAGAAAAATAAAAAAAATAAAATTAATTGTCTTAAAACCTTGTCGCGTGAATAGAAAAAAAATACGACAAGCTTTTAATGAAATTAATTTTATTTTTTTTATTTTTTTCATTTTAGTACACCTAAATAATAATAAGGTTGTTTTACATTTAATTTCTTTATCATGATGGAATTTTAAATTGATTGAAGAATTTTTTGAGCAACAAATTATGTATTTATAGGCAATCTCTACTTCAGCATAACTGTGAAATACTGTTCCCATAATTGTTCCATGTAATAAATGAAAAGTTGTTTTGTTCGTTTTTGTTACCTGAATTTGCTTTATTTTTCTCATTCTCGATTATGTTAATGTTTTATTATAATTTATAATAAAGATTGGAATAACTTATTATTGCATTTTTTAATTGTTTTGTTTTATTATGACATTTTCCTAGCAAGTATAGGTACAACATTAGTTAAAGAAAATTACTAAGTAAAAACTGTGTTATGTGGGCTGTTTCATAATATTTTTTTAAACTCTGAAGAGTGAATCTCGAAATCCAGTGGTTCTGAAAAAAATTTTGATAGTGCCTCGTAAAAACGCTCTATTTTGCAAAAAATTTCGCCTAAAAATATTTTCGTATCTCTTCAAATAACGGAGATATCTGGCTTACGGTTTACACACATTATTCCGCATTTTCGATATTTTACCTCATATAACTCTAAAGTAAGTATAGGCCATGGATTTTAAATATCTTTAAACCATTTTCTAGGGCACAATTATTGTCAAAACAATTTTTTTGTACAACTGATACAAATATTCTTAATCTAGATATCCTGATAAAATGGAAGAAACATTATATATATGGTACCTCCCTATGATTATCTTTTTAATTAAAAAAATGAATAGACCTAGAAACGTGCTAACATCCGATGAACAGTTGTAGTTCTCGAACGATTCTCATTCTATAGCAGCAGCCGAACCTTCCCGAAACATCGATTTTGTTCCAGAGACTGCTGGAACCGCCCTCTAAATTATAAAACTGCGCGCGTTCTAGAAAACGCATCAGTTGAATTTCAACACTGAAGAGTACAGTTTGTGACAGCAACACTTTCACAGATATATCAACGTTTGTAGTGCGTACTAGCAAGTGCCGAATTTAAAAATGTCTCTGTTGCCATATCTTTTGGATGATCCTTACCATCAGCTGCGTCCGTCATCGAGAATCCTCGATCAACATTTTGGTATCTCACTCGATCCCGAGGACTTCCTCACACCGCTGAATGTACCCAGGATGGTCATCCGGTGTCCCGCAGGATACCTAAGAAACTGGCGAAGCACTGCATCCCAGGAGGACTCAGGATCGACAGTAACTTCCGACAAAGATAAATTCCAGGCCAATCTGGACGTCCAGCAGTTCAAACCCGACGAAATATCAGTAAAAGTTACTGGAGAAAATACTATAACGATCGAGGGCAAGCATGAGGAACAGCCAGACGAGCACGGCCATATTTACAGGCACTTCATCAGGAGGTATGTCCTTCCCAAGGACTGCGATATTCACAAGGTTGAGTCAAAGTTGTCGTCAGATGGAGTTTTGACCATTACGGCTCCGAAAACCGATGCCAAGGCCGTAGAGCACAAGGAAATTCCAGTCATTCATACCGGCGCACCGGCGAAGAAAATTGAACAAAAAAAGGAGACTACAAAAAAGGAGCCCGCAGATAAGAAGAAGTAAAAAGGAATGTCGTATAGGTATACCATAAAAATACATCTGAAATACCTCTACCTCATATGGCTACCTCTATTTTTTACTGTCTCGTATATTTGTATTATTTTAGTTCTATATCTGTAATGTTAGAGTATTAATGACCTATATAATTAGGTATTTATTCTGTAAGTTCTTTTTTTATTGTTACCTTATATACTTGCATGAAAATAAAATACTTTATAAAACCGTATATAGGTATGTTTTATTTTCGTATAAAAAGTATTGGAATTATATGTAGGTAAAAAATAAATGGTTTGAAGAAATCATGTTTTTTATTTACAACTTTTATCAGATTTAAAAGTGTTTATATATGTCTGTAGTTTGTATAAATATTGAGATGATAATGTTTGAATAAACAATAAAATATATCTACCTATATCAATAAAAATAAATTACTAAGCACTGGGCAAAACAATATTTCAACAATATTCTAGTAAAATCTTATCTTTTAAACCATAACATCTGGCAAATTAATATTTAGTTTGCTATAACTTTGGATGCAATGTTCTTGTAATGTCCATGTGACAATATTGCATCTTGCAGTTAGTTGTCACATATCACAAAGTAGGCAAGGTTCATGAAGTTTGATATTGAAAATTTCAAGAAAGTTAAATCATTAATTTTCATGTAATGCTCAATTATTTTATTTACTATGAAATATTCTAACAAATCTTATCTTCAAATTCTAAAAAATGTAAGCCAATATGATCTTTAAAATGTGTCATATATATAACTGTTTTACCACATATGTACATATCGAAACATATGTATGTCATTCACTTCAGAATGAGAGAAAAAAAAGGGTCAGCGGATAAAAAAATCTTTATTCTCTCTGACATAGTTTAACAGAAAAAAATATAGGACATTGATAGTTCTATCGGCCTTCCCCTTTTCTATTTCGTGTATTATATTGTTTTGAATTTTTTTTTACCCATTGATATCAAGTTAAGGTAGTAATAGTTTAGTGGATATCAATTAATAGACAGGAATTCTTGACTAAAATAATAATTGTGTAGTTTTAACAGAACGTTATTTAAATCATTGATATTCAGAAATGTAATAAGCAAAAAATATGGTATTATTGCAATAAGCAGATGATTTATTCAAACAAAAGAGGGTAGGTTAATATATGTCTCTGGGCATCTGGCCTATGTGGCTCACTGCTAAATTATATTTCACCCAGTATAAAGTTCAGCTTTTCAACTGATAACCTTATTTATGTGAGAGACTGTCCAGCAGTATGGCGGTTGGTGAAATTTCAATACTTCTTTTCTCATCTGTGGCGCATGGGACCCATATGCTAAATATGGGAAATAACATCTAGAGAAGCACTTTTCTAAACCCCTCAAAAATTTTGAAAAAGCAGTTTGCGAAAAAAAAATTTTAAATCCGGTTGCCACCCCTGGTCTAGGGACATCTGTTTAATTTACTTTTTTTTTGTCATATACATTTGACTTTTCATAAAAATTCAACACTATAGGTTTTGGAGTTTATGAAAATATTTTCATTAACTGAAATGCAATGAACTGAAATTTTGTAATTTACAATTTAACAAATTACAACATTCCAATACATTGTATCTCAGTTAATAATGAAAATATTTTCATAAACTCCAAAACTTATTGTTGTATTTTTATGAAAAGTCAGATATATACGACAAAAAAAAAATAAAGTACACAGGAGTCCGTAGACCAGGGGGTGGCAACCGAATTTTAACATTTTTTTTCGCAAACTGCTTTTTCAAAATTTTTGAGAAGTGTTTCTCTAGATGTTGATTCCCATATTTCGTATGGGTGTTGTTCAACTATAATAATTTTTTTAGTTCCTGCATGATTTCAAAGGATATGTATAATAAACTTCTTTGAATAAACGAATGCTGGTAGTTCTTGCCAGTACTGGAATATTTTCCTCTTAGTCCAGGCCAAGATATGGTTGCTTTCGCAGTGCTTGACGATATGCCGAGCACTGGGTCTGGTCCGATAAATCTCGGTACCGCACCTGCCCTGGCCAATGACAAGGAACAACCAGCTATTTAATTGCCAAAGCGTTTCTAAAAATAAAGGACTTCAGCCCAACCGCTTCTCAGATACAGAGGATATAGAAAGGCAAACTTGGCAAGCAATTAAACACTGGCCACATTCACCATTTTAACAAAAAATGGGGAGCAGAATAACGTTTTATTGAAGGCACTAATTGAAAAATGATGAAAGAAAATTTGTCTGTAGTTATACATCTAATATTTGGGAAAAATGACTGTTCTATTTTTTAAACCGCATTCCATGGAGTACGTAATTTGAAAATCTACTCCTATATATTAGTCTAGGAGATAGCTACATATATGGGGCCTGGGATATAACCTGTTGGCATTGCTGTTATGTTTTAAGCAAATATGTTTTTCTGAGTATTTTATCTTATGTGAGTCAGACCTCTCCCCCTGCCCGTTTTGGCTCTAGCTGCTCCAGAAAATATTCAATTGTGGAACAGAGTATAACCCTTTGGGGCTTCGTGTTAGTTGAAAAGGGTATCGTATCTTGGCGATCAACATTCGATATGTGCCAACATTTTTTCTGCGTGCAATTGGCAGCACTGGCGATATCAATTATGACCAAAATTGGAACGTAGTATAACCCTTTCTGACCAGGCGGAAAATTTTCGTTGTCAATGCTCATTGCTGGAAAACCGTATGCCAACATTTTCTGCTTGACCATTTTCCAGATTTTTTGGCCAAAAATTGAACTTTTGGCCTAAAACGGGCTAAAACTAGTGCTTTTCAAAAAAAAAAAATGTTGGCACCTTCTCAGACTTGTAGTTTTTGTACCAAAGAATAGTCTCAGTGAGTGCCAACATTTTTTTTTCAATGTAACTAGACTATAGACTAAATCGGACCTAACAAAATTTGACCCGTAAAATAAGAGATCATTAATTTGATTTTTTGAGGAGTGCACGTTGGGTTGCCTACTCAATCCAATTGAATTACAGAAGGGGAAGATAGGAATAGTACACTTCTTACTTGTTCTTCTTGGCGTTGGTGATCGTCCATAGATGGCGGCAGCCATCCTTGAAAAAAACGCTCACATTCTAGTGCTTTCTTGCTAGTTACCAGAATCAAAATTTTGTCCTGCAATTTTTTTTTGCTTCTAGTTTAAATCTGAATAAGAAAGTATAGTACCTAATTTTTTTTTTTTTGACTATATATTCTATATTTTAAGTGGAATATGAATGTAAACTTTCCTTTCCTGTTATGTCCATTTTCCTAGTTGTGCCTGTGTCCACTTGATGTTTGTCTTTTTTCTGTCTTTCCCACTGTTTATCTGTTGCTATTGGTATATAGGACTCAAGAACTTCTTACAAACAATTAAACACAATTAATTTAAGATTTCCACTAAAACAAAATAGAATAAAAAATGCTTTATTTCAGAAATTTAGTTTTTACAGATTGAAAGAATGAAGGATGTTAAAGATTATAACTTTGAAAGTAAGCAATACATTATTAATAATAAATGTAAAAATACAAATTACAATCAAATGTGAACATACCAGTTATATCCCATACAGCACACCAAATAACGATTACGATGTGTTCGCATTGTGATGATGTATCTAGATACAGACACGAGGTTACACAATTCTACGATGTAAATGTGCTACGTTTACACATTGTAGGCACACACGTATGCACAAAGGTTAAACGTCCTCCTCACAATGTAACCACAGTATACCATTTACATATACACAAATAATTTGATCCACAGTGTGTTATCGGATGCACAGTGATTGACTTCCTAATGTCCCAGACGTCTTTTTCAGGTTATATTTGGTAATCCCCCCACAGGTTTTTAGCAATGGGAGCATATAAAACTACATACTAGTTAGTAAGTCTACTTGATAAAAATAAAGTAATTAATGCATAAATACGTTTTGTCCTATGAATTTGTTTGTTAGCCATCCGTATATTTTATTTACATTAACATATCTAATATTGTTTACCATCACTCCAATTTTTTCTCACAAGGGTTGCCTGCAAATTATAATGTTTATTAAGTTATTAAATTCATTTTTACTTACCTTTGCCAATTGCGGTGGGTAGGGGTCGAATCTACATGTCTCTGTTGTCCGTATTACAGTACTGACGCTTCTACCAACTGAGCTATCTTAGTGACCGTTATTTCGGATGCTAAAAGCAGTATTTATGGTGATGTATATGAAGTCTTTATTATGTGAAATTGAATTTCTAGCCTTATTTAAAATATATGAAAATCTTTCAAGTTCTCTTTTTTTTTCTATTTTTTTACGTGTTCCCAAACCTGAATTTTTCGAGTTACTAGTATTTTTATTTATTTATAATTATTAAGAAGAACTTATTTAATTTACTTAAACTGTTACCAGTGTCACCTAAGTTTAGAATTTAAGTTTTAAGTTGAAGTACTTATACAAACCTGGGAAACGTGTTGGAGAAAAAACGGACAGGTATAATATATCATCTACAACAGAAATAGAATATTTAATGGTCTAAAACAGACCTAATTATTAAGCAATTATTACCTTGAAAAAAACAACTAAAAGTTTTTTCGCAATTATTTTAACAAAAAAAAAAAAAAAAGACAGTGAGCACGGATCAAACCGCGGACCTCTTGACTCGCCACTTAATGCTTAACTCACTCAATCACTGACTTCTGTTTGACTACCTGCTAAAAGACTTTATAGTAGAACACGCAACGGCTAGATTTTGCTTTTTAATGCATTTTAATCTAATTTTATTATTAAAAGAACTCGATATCTTTAAAACTGCCGAATCTTTGCAAACTCTTTCGAATATAAATTATTTTGGATATTGTTAAAAAACAAAAATGCTTGCTATATGTGTGGCTATGACCACTCTTATAGAGAAAAGAGGACACATGAGATACACATGGCTGGTATGCTGCTCAAGCTGACGCTTTGCGCGCGCACACTGTTCCATGCTCGAATAGTCGAATGTAGACACGACAAGACACAACTAAAAAGTGTATATATAGTTATTTGTATCATGTGTGCATATCGCACTTTTATGTGGTGTATGCAATAGGCACAAGTATTATATAAAGCATCACACATGCATATGACTTAAACCTTGTAGGCATCTTCTACAGACGTCAAATTTCAACATTCTAATGATCCTTCTTTACGTTATATAAAAATGTTTAGAATCTGGAGTGCATACGGTATACAATTATTAAACATTGTATCACATAATTCTGTCAATATAAACATAAGTGTATCTCATATGTGTACGTCAGTACTAGTTTAACAATTAGATCCACCTTAACATATTTTGTTTCTCATGTGTATATCTTGTAGAGACGTAACTAAAATTGGACGTGCTGTTTGGGATGCTTCTCTGATGCTTCTTCTGCTTATCTATGTGTTCAGGCTCGGCGAGAGCCAGATCAGGACCCGGGTGTAAAACATTGCGGGCCCCCACCCCCTTTGAAATTAAAAATCAATTATTTATCGTGACAAAAAAAATTGTTTTTCTTTTAAAATAATAAGTATCGGCATCTGCCTGTACATATATGATAGCCTTCCGAGCTTTCCTAGCGGCAAAATTTTTAATGACAGTTTTGAAATTAATTGTGCGTGCCAACTGCGCTTCAGGAGCTAGCATGCCAAGATTGAACGGTTAGTTAAAACAATTAAAGCTTTGGCGCTTGCCGGGCCCCTTTCCTTAGCCCGGGCCCCGGGGTACTACCCCCCCCCCCCGGGCCTGCATGTGTTGTTAGACGTTTTTTGTGATTTATGCATTCTCATTGGCCCACGTTTGTTCTATAGGTATTTGATGCAATGAGTTTAAAATCTAGTAGTAAAACTAGCCCCATTTACATTTTTAACATAATTAAGATTGTGTACATTCTCTCACGTAAGGTGTGTGGTTTAAAATCTAATGAATAAAAACCTCTTTTTATACATGACTAAAAGTTATTTCATCTCTAGTAATGCATTATAGAATTTTACACACTATTCATTTGGATGTGTAGATTCTGATGACTGCTAGGCTAGGACACTAGTTTGTGTTTAAATTTACTACGGTAAGTTTCGTTATAATTAAGATTTTTCTATTGTTTTTATTGTTCGCTTTTGTACAACAAATACATCAATGATATGAGAGTGATTACCTCAAAAAATTATACTGTATCTTGAAACTGACTGACTGACTGATGAGCAAATAAAATTGTTTATAGGCCATCAAAGTTGACATATTGTTTATTACTTTGATCATATAGTTTTTTTTTAGTTATTTATTTAACATCGGGGTATTTCCATGACTAAAGGCCAATCACACCGACGCCGCAGGAGATAAGCTACCCCCAACCTGGCAATTTTTTTGAACCTCTTCTCATAAGAAAAGTAAGCATTTTTTACCTGCCCAATATCTAATAGGCAAGGGACCAACTGCTTTACATCCCATCAGCGTATACGCTGATACACAAACTTCTAAGCGGCTGCGTTTCGCAGGAGGTCATCCTTTCAAAAACTAACCGAAAATAATTTATTTGCATACATATTGAATTTCATCAAACCATATCAAATTTTTGCCCATATATAGTTTCCAAGGAACTTGTAGGATCAATTAATTCCATGATCTTTCCTAGTTCCATTTTAGCTTGCTTTGTTTGAAATTGTATACAGTATGTCCGCGGATGGGGTTTACAATAGGTGTGTTGCCAAAAATTTTTAACTTTTCCAGAAAACGTTATTGTTTATAAAAGTCTTTGCTTGCTAAGAAATAGTAACGATGTGGAGAAAAATTATATTTTTTATATGGGGTGCTCAAAAATTACAAAAACTTAAAACTTCGTAAGAAAAGATTTTTTTTTTTTGGAACAAAATGTGAAATAAAAAAGTTGTTTCAAATTATATGATCTGTCCAAATTCAAAATTTCATTTGAATATTGCAATGTTTCGAAATAAGTGAATTTTTAGTAAAATATTTTGACCAATTTATGAACCGCCATTCTCGAAACATACACATTGGGAAATCTCTCACTGAATTTGTTGAAGAACATAACGGTATGAATTTCCACCGTCTCCATAGCACTCTATTAAAAAAATCCTTTGCTCGACAGTTAACATTATAAAAATAATTTTCTAATGCAGATATGTCATGATATGTAGAGGTAACAACGCACCTAACAATCAAATAGAACAGGATTATACAGGATGTTCCTAAAATAGGATTCCAACTTTCTACAGCTTGTAGTATTTGTCAAAATAAAATAAAATGAAATAAAAAAAACATTAATCAAAAGACAAAACCTGACAAATATTTTACTAAAAATTCACTTATTTCGAAACATTGCAATACAATTTTGAATTTGGACAGACTTGAAACAACTTTTTTATTTCACATTTTGTTCCAAAATAAAAAATATAACCAGTTTACTCTTACGGAATTTTAAGTTTTTGTAATTTTTGAGCACCCCGTATAAAAAATATAATTTTTCTCAACGTCATTACCATTTTTTAGGCAAGCAAAAACTTTTATAAAGAATAACATTTTCTCGAAAAGTTAAAAATTTTAGCTATTACACCTATTGTAAACCCCATCTGCAGACATACTGTATAATTCATTTTTTTTTTGTTCATTTCTAGTTTATTTTTGGACTGGATCTAAGGTAAAAGGCTCAGGTGGCAAATGCTTTGAAGGGCCCATTTTTTCGGACGATAACCTATATAATCTACAGTATAAAGGCCCTAAGGGCCTTTTTGCACAGGGGGCCCAGGTGGCATTTGCTCATTGGCCGCCCGGTTAGATCTGCCACTGGGGACCCATAATAAGCAATATGCAGGCATACCATAACTTCATGTTGTTATGAATACCACATAATAACCAATTACTACCGATGAACTTATATTAATTATTAACTCTATATCTTCCAAGAATTCTGCAGGGGATGATGAAATTCCTTGTTCACTATTATTAAGCAGGCCCGTGGAGAGCCAGTACGGGCCCAGGTGTAAAATCAAATTGGCGGACCCCCTTCGGCTGAGACAAATCAAAAATACTAATTTTCAATACACAATTTGAAATACAATCAACACAAAAATGTATTTAACAGTGAAGGTGCCGGGCTCTTTCGGGCCCGGGCCCCGGAGCTACAGCCCCGCCTGCCCCCCCCTGTCGTCAAGCCTGTTATTAAGTGTCATAGATCACATAGTCGAACCCTTAACTACCCTAATAAATATGTCTTTCCAGGAGGGATTATTTCCCAGTGTCTTGAAAAGCTCTCTAATCATCCCTTTACACAAGAAAAATGATAAATCGTTGTTCTCTAATTATAGGGGTATTGCCCAGCTATCAGTAGGCTTTACAATTTTTAACATATCAAGAGATACTCAACGACAGTCAGTTTGGCTTCCGGAAAGGTGTGGCAACACAAGATGCAGTACTATCCCTATATAACTTCATATTAAATAGTTTTGAAAATAAAAATAAAAGTGCATGTGTTTTCTTTGACCTAACTCGAGCATTCGATACGATCCAACATGACTTGCTACTAGACAAACTTAATAGGTATGGTGTTAGAGGGCCTGCTCTAACCTGGTTAAAAACTTATTTGGCAGACCGGCAACAAAAAGTAATTTTGAGTCAAAATGGAAAAAACTATGTTTCTAGACCCAGACCGGTGTCCACTGGGGTTCCCCAAGGGAGTGTGTTGGGTCCTTTATTATTTATTGTGTTTTTTAATGATGTTGTTCCCACTTTGCACGACACATTTATTTCTCTATTCGCAGATGATGCAGTTACCGCTGACTGTGACAGTAATATTGATCTGTTATCTACAAAAACAAATACCACGGTTTCTCTGATGGAGAATTACTGCTCGACTAACGGTTTAGCTTTAAATAATTTAAAAACCAATCTAATGGTATTCTCTACAAAGCAGCTTGACATCAACTTGTTAGTAAGAGCTAATAATAAAATCATCATACAAAATAATGCTGTAAAATATCTTGGTATACACATCGACTCTCATTTAACATGGAACGATCATATTGACTCGTTACTATCCAAATTATCTACACATTGCTTTCTTATATGGCAGATGAGAAAATTTGTCAATATAGATATATTAAAAATGTATTATTATGCCTATGTACAATCTAGCCTTGATTATTGTGTTATCTGTTGGGGTGTAACTGCAGTCGCATAAATGAAATCCTTATATTGCAGAAAAAGATTTTATGTACTATGACCTTTAAAACTCTACGTCATTCCTGCAGGACTTTATTCAAAGAACTTAATATTTTATCAGTAACATCCCTTTACATACTCAGATGTGTGTCCTATGTCAAGTCTCATTATAACAACTATGTTCCTAGGGACAACTTTACTGATCATGACTTAAGGATCAGTCAAAATCTGACGATTCCCCAACACAAACTGTCAATAGTAGCCAATGGGCCCTATGTCATGTCCATCAAGCTTTATAACAAACTCCCTAAAAATATAAAAAGTATTAACAACATTCACTTCTTTAAGAGCACAGTTCGCGCCACTTTAATTAGGCACAGCTTTTATTCTATAAGTGAATATTTAAGTTGTACTAGTTTTCATGAGTGTACTTAGTTTATATTAGCACTTCTCGTCTTTATTTATTTATTTATTTGTTCTGTATCATGTTTACAATATGATTTTGTCTAGACTTATGTGTTTTTAATATATTTTATGCAAATGCAAATTTGACTATATTTCAATACCTGTAACAGGGTCTTATGAAAATAAAGATATTATTATTATTATTATAGAAATGGCCCATAGAAAATGCTGCTTCAGTTTATACATTGATGGTACTATTATGTTTCTCCATCAGCCAGTTCTCATCATGTTGCTTTCAAATAAGTGTTTTATATAAAATTACAAAATTCAGCATCGAGGCTAATATTATGGAAAGATATGTTTCTGTTGCCATATAAATTTTATTGTTTTAAGTTTCTTATTTTAAATAAATATTTTATTCTTAGCCTACAACTTATTTTGCTTTTATTGATACCTGCCATTTCCAAACTTCTCATCAATTCATAAAATATCAATAATGACCCGCCATTGTTTGGTCTAGTATCTAACATATTTTTCAATATTGGGTTATAATAATTTTTATAACGTAGGTATATATTTTGCTAATACATATTAGGCTCTGCTATGTAAATTTCATATTAAAAAATGATATACCAGAATCTAGTGTTGGTTATACAAAATATATGACTGCTTGAAAGTGTTCCTAAAATCCAAAATATTGATAAATGTGTGAGAGTACAGCCAAAAATATGCTGGCCAAAGAGTGGCATCATCAGTGTTCCTTTTGATTATCCATTATTGTACCGTGTTGGCAAATGGCCAGCTGCTGGCCAGTGAGGCACATCTTTTCGTGTCCATTTATGGATTTCCATAAAAGTACCAATTATGATAATGCTGGCGATGGTGCGGCGCATGACCATTTATGTGACAATTATGACTGTTTGCTGTGTCTTGAGACATGGTAGTCCGCATGTAATTTTTGATTATCTTCAGCTTCAAAAATGAATGTTTGGCACTTGCGATACTGTTACTGGCAAAGTCAAAAATAGAGATAAAATTGATATTACTTCGACTTCGGCAAAACTAGAGCTTACATTTGAGTAAGTTACTATAACATCGATTTGGCCAATAGTCATATATTGTTAAAGGTCACTTATAACGAACTATCTTCTTTAAAAGTACTATCCTCAAGCATAGAATATTGACAGTGAAGTAATGTAAGTTGTTGAAAGAGAAGCGGCATGTACTTCAATTCTTATGGCAATGTATACAGCTGTCAGGCGGACGTGCTGTTATACTATTGGTAGCGCAACTCACAATCTCTCACTGTCAATACTTTAAGCACGAGGTATAGCTGTAAAAGTAAACAGGGAGCTAACATCAGACATTTTTTGCAGTTCACCAGTATTTTTTAACATTTCCAAATCATTTAGTTCATGCAACGTTTGGGGTTTTTCATGATCTTTATTATCGCTGCGCGAGCCAGCCTTCTTGTATTTGTCTAAAAAATTATTAAAATCAAGAAATGTATAGTACGGCAGCCCGCTACCAGGATTTTTGAGTTACTTTAGCGAAGATAATTCCAGCGTTTCTCAACAGTCTGGGAGAGCTGAGAAGAAAAGTTCAGGGTGACGGAACGTTTTACCTGTCCTTAAAGGGTTCAAATCGAGCTTTGAACATGTAAAGGAAAACTGGTCATCTCAGTCTTCGCAGCGAGGCAGTTTCTTTTGTCTTCCTGTTGAAGGAAGTAAATATGATGAGGAAAATTGAGAACTGCCCTTTTGACTGATACCCCGAGTTACAAAGAACGAAATAATGACAAATAGCCATCGGTCAAAGTTCTGGCCACTGCGGCGAGGCAGTTCTGCTCATTATCGAGTAGTTTCGATGTCTCTTGACCGCAAAAAATTCGAACCGAACTTTTTGCTAGTTCACTTACGAGTGTTAATGGGGGCTGATTGAGTAATTCCGGCGAGGCAGTTCCCGGCGAGGCAGTTCTCCACTTCAGGCTATTCCAAATATCATTAAGAAGACAAAAAAAATATGAACTGAACTTTTTCCCAGTTCACATTTGAGAAAACTGATTTCCACAGCGACAAAAAAAAGCAAATTAAGGCTGTTTGTAAGCACAAGCCCTCAGAGAATTTGTTGGCACTATACTGGGTATACCATCTTCGTATAACGACCTCGGTCCCAGCAGCTGCCATCTTTTATTTAAGTATACACATATTCTATACCTTCTGCTGGAGATGATTCATGGCTTCGGATACACTCCACGCCGTTGCCATTCGATTTCACGCAGCTACGGCCAACAAAAAAGTTTTAGACTGGCTGCTTTGATAATTTTAGCCTACAATTTGATACGACTTTGATTGATATTATTGGAACTTAGGCCAATGAAAAATGGCAGTCCTCGATTAATTCATATCTTGTTCATCATTTTTAAGGAGAATTAATCGAGAACTGTGTGAAAAAGTGTCTTAGAATTTCATAATCTATAGAGTTTCCCTGCGATAAAGCTCGCTCTTTTGATAGAGGTTTTTGGTAACGGGCTGCCATACTATTACATAGTTTTTTATGTTTTTACTTGAACGAAACGAATATTTGCAAGGATTGCTGGGGGCTCTCAGAACTATGGTGCCCACCTGCAGCGGCAGGTCCGTAGTTATGCCTCCCACCCCCCTGAGATTTTACAAAATATACTCAGCGATGATGCAAAATGAAGCAAGTTTCATAAATACAAAATATATTCATTACCTATAGAGTACTTATTGAAGAAACAGACGATCGTATGTAGTTAAGTTTTGTTCAGTGGCGGCTGGTGAAATTTCAATATTTTTTTTCTTGTCTGTGGCCTACCGAATTTTAAATTTTTTTTTCACGAACTGCTTTTTCAAAATTTTTTAGGTCATTAGAGAAGTGCTTCTCTAGATGTTATTTCCCATATTTCATATTTCGTATGCGCCACAGACGAGAAAAGAAATATTGAAATTTCACCAGCCGCCACTGGTTTTCTTGGTACAATACAATATGTTTATAATTTTCCAATAAATATTAGACCTTTGATAAATCGGATGAGTGTAGGTAGAAATATAAAAAGATATAGTGCAGAGGTATGTATATTATGTATATGTGTACATT
Organism: Rutpela maculata; assembly: GCA_936432065.2. Lineage (NCBI taxonomy): Eukaryota > Metazoa > Arthropoda > Insecta > Coleoptera > Cerambycidae > Rutpela > Rutpela maculata. The sequence goes on from OW386288.2 coordinate 170,051,624, forward strand.
AATTTTTATAGGTACGACCTTATTTATGCAATTAACGTACAGATACTTTCATTATATATTATCAATATTATCATCAATATTTATTATACCCGACAGTAACGGAGATATTTGTTTGAACATTTGAACACATCAAATTAGTAACATTGCATATAATTTTGTTTAATCTGTAAGAAATGAATTATTCCAGAATATATCTTTATGTACTTTCCAAACCTGGTTTATTTTACATTTTCACAAGTTATGAATATTTGGAATTTATATCATAAACACACATTATGCATTCGCTATAAATTGATTAATTGGAATTTTAACGACTTTGTTTCATAATTTTCCCAGAATCGTTGTTTCTTCGAATCTACGTTAGGTGGCCAGAAAATCAGGTGATCTGGCACGAACAGTTAAAATAATCGCTACTAGATGACTCCACGCGCTATAAAAAGATTATTGAGTGTGCTACTCCAGAACGAGTCGGCTGGGTTCGGGTAGGCCAAATGCAACGTGATTGGTTACGAGAGAAACCGATCGGGTCAATGTCTGAGCATCAGAAAATTAATGGTAAGGTGAAGCCCGTTGCAAGTCAAAAATGGATTAACGGGCCGATATTTTAACAAAAATGAGGTGTATGTGTCCTTTATAAGTGTTGAATTTCGTGTCGTTTTTATAAGTGTTGAAGTGGGTGTTCGTTCGGAACATTTACACGTCTAAATGTCCGTTTAGAGGTGTAAAAAGGACAGCGATCACTCGGTTGGAAGAAGGGTGTCAAGAAATGTGATAGGTCTATGAAATATAGAAAAACTTTTTGAAAGAAGACATGAGCGGACGCCCCAGAACTACGTCCTTCGCCGAGGGCAATAAGCAGCCTCTGAATCCTCCTCTAGGAGGCATGAAAATTAGCAGTAAGTGTGCACCTCTTACGTCGCACCTCGTAGTGCGCTAGAGATTACTCGCGTTCTCAACATGGCTGCGCCCCGAGCCCGTCGTCCTCCCTGATGTCATTTTAAATACGCCAACTAGGAGTTGGTGCAGGCTCCAATACGACATCGATCGTACGCCGCGATGTCGTTTTGCAGAACAAATTCAGTAGTCGATACTAACTATCTTAAAAACATGCACCTGTGACTGATGAGGTTACTGCACTTGTTCTGGGGGATAATAATGGCAGTCCATCCTCTTGGTGCATTGCATGCTGCACCTGTCCCAGACCGTAGCTTAGGTGACGACCCCCAATAACCCGCATGTTCCCTATCCACACCAGGCGCCATAGAACGGCCATCCCCGCCCACGTACTTGCCAATCACAGTGACAACTTCGGACTCTTTGTAACAAATTTCCCGTTAACATATTAAATATAGAAAATAAGGAATTCTGCATTAAATTTATACGGTCTAATTAGAAGAATTTTCCGTTTGTGGTCGCTTTCTTTTATTACGTTGTTTCATTGTTTTAATATTAACAAAGGATTTTGATTTGTTTCCCATCGTACTGTTAATTGCCATTGTCCCAGATTTGTGTTACCTGTCAGATTTGTATATTACCTAGCCGTAGTTATTAAATCAACTTTTAATTAAGTAAGGACAAGGGTATAACATTTGATCGATCATCGCCGCGCCGTTTTTCTTTATAGATTTCACCCAGTGAGATCAATAATAAATTTGTTACCTACGAGGGATCTAAATTAAACTCAATGTACCTATTTAATACCAAAATATAACTGCCTGCCTACGTCGGAATACTGTCTTACTCATACCATAACTATTCTAATTACCTGTGTGTGAGTTACAATAATTATCTACTATTAAGACTGAAAAAATATCGTTAATTGGTCGACTTTTACGGTGCATAGAGCAATTATTATTGTTAGGTACATACAATTATTATTGAAGCGGAAATTTTATTTTACTGTGCATTTATACTTGAATTTATTATTTTTTGTAGTTGGTGGTGGTGAATTTTTATTTTAGTTTGCGGCTCTTAAAACGTCCGTATTTAATTGCAGATTTCTCCATAATTGTTTACTTTACCGTAGGATAATATGCAATCGGGCGTTGCCGAGAACCTACCATTTTGCTTTGTCACAGATCAGGAGTTCTTTCCCCTAGAAAACTCCTCGTACTCTATGTTATATATACCTTGTATTAAACATCAATATACACCATATTTTGTACCATATACCTACGTAGTGTCACAGGATGACAATTCATTCTGAAATTTAGACAACCTCCTCTCATTTTTGAGTACACTGAATGTGTGAATGGAAATATAATAGTATATTATGCAACGATCATTTAATGATAGCTATTAAGACACGAGCATGAGAATTATGAGATGAGCCGTAGGCAAATGTCATAATGAATGTGAGTGTCTTAATAGCCATTAAATGTGAATTGCATACACTATTTTTTCTACGACCAGTCATAATGAAATAGAAAATTATAATTTTATTTATGAAATTGCTGACAGATGACTTGTCAAAATTGATAAATTTAAGATGTCAGATGTTCAAGGCAATACTTAGTTGATATTGACAGAATATTGTTGCGTGTCGCGTTTCTGTTGGTTATAAACTTGTATCATAATGAATATCATTAGAGTACAGGTAGGGAATGTCTAATAAACGAATTAAAGCATGTGTATCTAATTGTACCAGTTTCATATGACCGAATCAAAATGAGGCCTAAATCATGCTCGGCTACCATAATTGTCTGCACATTTTCAATTTTACTTCAATCGGACAATTTCTAGAGTAGTTCAACATGGCGAATTCAAGATGGCGACCAAACATCAAAATCTAATATGGCCTATAACGTTCTCGACAAAATATTCTTTCAAATAAAAAAAACTACATCAAAATCGGATCACCCGTTGAAGAGGTACGAAGCCACAGACAGACAAACATACGCGTCAAACTTATATATATCTCTTTTGGGGTCAGGGGTTAAAAATTCGCTTCAAGTGATACATGAATATACCTAAGTACAGTAAAACATAAATATAAAAGTCTTAAATGAATCATATTCTTGTATGGTATTTTAATAAATATTTAATTAGCGACATTTCTTTAAAAAAAATTAGAAACATTAATGAATTTAAGACGCCATTGTATTGGTTGTGACATGACACATTGTTTACATTTTGTGTAATAATTTTGAGGTTAAAGCTTGACTTAAAGCTACCAAAAAGCTGCAAATAAACACACGCTAATTTGACATACATGTTGTGACGTCAATAAACTTATTTGGCTGCAAATGTTTATTTTGAATTTATACCAGGTGACCACGAGTTAATATACTTACGCCCCAGATTAATATTGTTTTTTAATTTAAAAATTTCGTTTTCGGTACACATAAATCAGGCAAAAGTGAGCTACTTTTAGGCTAACGGGGTCGAAAATATCAATTTTTTTTTCTTAAATTAGAATGGGCCACATTTAAAAATCTATTGGAAGCGAATCTACGTTTGGATTAACCACGTAGGTATGCTAAACTGAACGCATCCAACATGACGTTTGTACAAATGAAACATGACGTTTTGGCGCTATTTTGTTTAGTAGTGAATCGGTCTTTGGTACTAAGCAGACGTGTCTGGGCCACTCAATAAATCAGTTCTCTGGTTAGCTTTTTTGGGTTTAATTTTCTCGATTTGAATTATTGTTCAGTTATTATACATTTTATAAACAAAAATATACTACTATTGCCACTAGTGGATTGCGTAATTATTGTAACTTTTTTAATAACGATCGATTCTTAACGTATTAGTCAGTAACCTGTCGTCAGCCCCCCGCCAAAAAATAATACTAAATTAATAATTACCTAGTTTTTAGAATAATTAATATAAAAATCGACACAAAAATTGATTTTCTGAAGATTCTTAAATTCTTAAGAACCAGATATTAGATTTTCATCTTCTTTTTGATTTAGAATTGTTTTCTTTTTTGAGAATTTTAATTTTTGTTTCAAAAGAGTTTTGTTCATTTATGTTACTCTAGAGAATAATAGACAACTTTAAATATAATAATTTACTATAATTTCTTTAATTTTTGTTCCACAAAGTCAATTTAATGGGCAAGGGTCTCAGTACCCTGAAATCATATTTTAATAAATCGTAAATAAAATGAATAGTGCTGGATAACTTGACTGGCCCTTCATAATAGAGGAAGAGTTAGACTGTACCTTTATATTAAAGTAGTGTTATCCCCTATTAATTAAAAAGAAGTCCTCGGACAAACTTGTATAGGCAGATTTCCCGTTAGTAGAGAAACACCCATACATTGAAGAGCATAGGGCCCAGTATGGATCCGTGAGGTACCCCGTCCTGTATTAATAATTCTTGTGAGAGATTGTAGGACGTCATTTAGTTTGGTTAGGTATCTGAATTCTTTTATATAAGTAACTCTTAATCTAATTTATTAAGATGTCAAAGTTGGCATTATCGAAAGCCTTTGATATAGTGTGTCCCCGGATGGGGTACCTACCGCTCTCTTGTAAACTTTCTTATTTTTGATTTGCCGAGAAAAGTCATTATTTATATTATAAAAAAGTTTTGCTTGTCTTCCAGCCATTTGCACCGTTTATATTTTAAGCGGTGAATAACTAATCGAGGTTTAATTTTTAAACCAGGTTTAACTTGCGTCTTATTGCACCATGCTTTATTGTTTCTGGTTTACTTAAGTTGAAAATTTTATACCAATCATTATTACTTACCCATGAGCACCTACCTATGTGATTAATAATTCCAAGACACTTGTGATTCCATGGCTAACTATTAGCGATTTTTCTAGGGGATATTATTTGTCACCACTTTAAATCACAGCAAATATCATTTCATCTTGGTTTCCCTTTACTGTAGTATAAAGATTCCATACGAAATAAATTATTATGACTAATATTAATTCGCTATATTATTTTTATGCGACTACAGCGTAGGGAATATAAGAAATAAGTATACTAAACTTGTTTTAATTTTACTTCACTCTCATTATTCCCTATTTTATCCATTATTAAATATTTAATTTTACTAAGATATGAGGAAACCACATAAAAAAATAAAAACCAAAAAAATTAATCTAACACCGGCACCAGCCTACAAGATTTTGCAAACATTTCTAACGTTTTTTTTGTCAAGGAATTTTGGTCTAAAATTTTCTTACCGAATCTCCCTCGCTCTTGAATTAAAAATCCGGAAATATTTTCTCGCTCACGAATTTTTAAAGAAAATTCGGACCTCAAAAAAAATTCCGGAAATAATTCAAGCACTAGGGAGATTATAAGTGATATTAATTTGTGATTTTAGGAAATTTGGTATTCTGCTAACTTCTCTTTCAAAATTTTAACCTTATTTCTGTCCACTATTGTCAATTATTTGTTCTTTCCAGAAAAAACGTGGCACTGTGTGTGTACATTTTTACTACTATTTATTTGTTTACAAGATCTTTATAAATATGGAAAAGCATAATAAAAATAAAAGAGCAAGATCCGTTTATTTAAGGAAGTCAAAAACAGACGTCAAAGGTTATTCTAAAAATTAGAAAATATGAAATCATCGACTTTAAGCAAGTTTTTTACTATTTGAAAGAGCGCACAGTAGGAACAGGGAAAATGGGAAATCAGGAAATTTGTACTAATTTGAACATAAAACCAGGGAATTTTAAGAATTTTAGGAAATAGGAAGAAACGCATTTATTTTAATATATTTAAGTATATTCTTGCTTGCCGCCAAATTTTTTTTATTTATTGCAAATTTTACGTGAGTCACTCGAAGTTATTTCCCTAGAGAAATTGTACAACTGGGCAAAATTGGCTAGCTTTTATGTTCGGTCACAATTTTTATTAATAAAATGTAAAAAGCAGTTGGTTGAAAACTTCAGAAAAATGGTATGCCTAAGTCGATTTGTGGTTTTTATTAATTAGGTAAGTACTTCCACATCCAGTGGAAGTATAGTAACGACAAAAATTTTTTTTAAAATTTTTATTGTTCAAATAGGCTTAGAATGTCATGAAACGTCGAGATTTTAAGTTTGAGCGAAAAAAATTTTCTGTCTGTCGGTCTGTCTAACTTTTTTTGTGCGCACGTTTACTCTGGAACCGTTTAAGATATTGACTTGAAATTTGGTACTCATATGTACTTTGACGAGATCTGGGTTTGGGGGTAAATTGGGGTACATTTGGGATAAATAGGTACATCAAGTAGGTAAGAGTCCATAAAATTGGTATTTAGTATATACAAGAGAAGCTAAGGTCTCAAAAAATTTTTTGGTATTAGCCACCCCCATTACCACCCCCGCCCCATTATTAAAGAGGATGAAAAAATTTGCGATTTAGTGTGTGCACAAGAACCAGAAACCTCAAAATATTTTTTTACTTCATCCACCCCCACTACCACCCCCCATCACAACCACCATCCCCCCTCTACCGATGTGAGGTATTGTTTTATGGGTTTTTGGGGTAGAGGATTTCAAATATATTATTAAACTTCCATAAACAATTATTTCCACTTACAAAATTGTTTCGTTGTGAGTGACTTGGATAGAAAATCTGGATGTGGAAGTAGTGATTCCTTCAGCGGTTTTTTTCCTTTTCATATGAAATTCATTCAAGTGAACGTTCGAAACTTCAGGCACATAATTTATTTCATTTAGAAACAGCAGCTTGAGATACCTAGATAATTATTTTAAAAAACTAGTAAATCAACTTCAGGCAAAAAATCAGAGAATTAAATCTGGTACCCAGCAACAATAATTGTTGTCATTCTACTTTAAAAAAACGTGTAAAATTGCAAACATGATGACCTTTAAGTATTACACTACAGTTTCTGTAAAGAATAATGTCTGTTTTTATTTTAATTCCTTTCATAAACTACTAAAACATAGCTGTAAAGTTAAATTTATCCACATAACATGCGTTCTTCGTAAGTTTTGTTTATGAGGTTTAGTCCTCGGCTTTTTTGTACAATATTGGTATATTTAGAATGACTCAAACACGTGCTGAACTAATTCAAAAACGTTTCAAGTGTTACACACATTTTATTCCTCATGACCCTCCCATACATCTCAACAAGTCAGTCGCGGTTCAAGAATTTTGAGTAAACAGGAATTATTATACCTATCAAATTAATCATATAGATAGATACTTACATTTTTTCTGGTAATATTTGCTGACAACAATACTATCGTTGCCAGCAAACATTACCAGAAAAATTGCACGCCTAAGTCGATTTGTAGTTTTTATTAATTTTTCATATGACACATTTCAGAAAGTGATTTTTTCACGATTATAATTAGCTACAAATAATATTTTCCGAACTCTAGTCAAAACTTTTTTCGTTGTTATCGTCTCCATATACCCTAAATAAATAATAAAAACCGCTGCCCAAGGAATCACTACTTCCACATCCAGATTTTCTATCCAAGTTTCTCACAACGAAAAACTTTTGTGTGTGAAAATAACACAGGTTTACAAAAAAAATGAAATATCCGGGATCCCATTACCGTACTCCGAAGGTTTTTGACGTGCTGAACACGATGCCGTAATCCGTTTTGCGCCATCACGTCAGGATTTTGAGAAAACAACCTAAAAGTGCTAAAAATATCTTTTTCGTTCATGCTTAAATTAATTCACTCAATATTTTGAGCTGAATACCAACATTTTTTTTCAGACCTTAGCTTCTCTTGTATATACCAATTTTACCTGCTTGATTTACCTATTTTCCCCAAATTTACCCTCCGACCCTTTGACGGAACAAGATGAAAATATAATCTAGTTCTAGACCTCGTTAAAGTACATATGTGTACCAAATTTCAAGTCAATATCTCAAACGATTCCAGAGTAAACGTGCGACAGACCGACAGACAGAAATTTTTTTTCGCTCAAACTTAAAATCTCGACGTTTCGTGACATTCTAAGCCTATTTGAACAATAAATTTTTTTTGTCGTTACTATACTTCCACGACGTGGAAGTAAAAAATATTTGACTAATGAAATGCAATCTCGAATGCAATGCAGTTTAACATGACCAACGTATGCACCATATAACGATAATATATTATCATATTCAGTTAAATTATTAAGTATAAGATAATAATAAAAAATAAACAATTGCCGTCACCTAAAATGGGAATAACATGCCGTCCATGATAGTCTAAGGGCAGGCTGCAAAAAACCTGGCCTATCAGATCAAGTAACAGAATGAAATGTTTTTGAAATGTCAGTACTCACAACGACCATAAGAAAAATAATTTTGTGTCTTGGCAGAATTTGTTCAAACAAGTTTTGTATGTGCTCTCTCCGGAACATTTTTCGTACAGCAACCATACCAATGGAGTAACAGCTTGGAATTACTCTTAAAATTTAGTATTTACAGAGTAAAAAGAAATTATACTTTTGTGCCTCATTAAATCTTGTTCCAATGCCTTGGCACAAAAATTTTTTTATTTTTTATTTTTTGTTCATTACTGTACCTATTGAGTAATAGCTTCAAACTACAACCAAATTAAAGTTTAAAAATTTTTCTGTTAGAAAAAACATTTGTGCCACTGCCACGTTTGTTAGAAATACCTGGCACAAAACTTTGTATTTCTCAGTCTTATGGTATTACTAAATAGAGTAGCGAAAAAGAGGTAAAATTGTGTCGTTTTTTTTTCTGAGCTTAGAACAAGATCAGACCATCATTTTACACATAAAAACACAAAATACGACATTTTTTAGTGATCACAGATATTCTTATTTAAAAAAGTGTAAAATTAATTTTTGTTTAAATCATGTTTTTTGTACATCCACACTTAAGCGCTTCTCTCTATTCATAGGATTTCTAATAAAAAAAAGTGTGAACGTGCCAAAAACGTAGATGACCCTAAAAGTTTAGAGAATACGTCATCAAATTTTCACTAAGCGAGGAAATTTTTTGTTTTTGAAAATTTTGGTAACATGCTGTGAAGAAAATGAAGTCAATAGACTAAAAAAGTTTTTAGGAAAAAAATATTTTCATTATTAGCAATAGCAATAGTTTGCTAGTTACGAATTTTTTAGTATGGAGGAATTGCCGAAGCGTGCGCGCGCCGTACTTGAGAATAATAATGATTATGTATTGTGTGTAACGGAACTTTTCATTATTATTTTTTATGTTTAGGACTGTTTTATCATCGAGTTTATCACGTTTTAGGATCTGAAAGGATAACTTATTTTTTCTAGTGGCACATTCAGGGCTAAGGTTGAAGGCAAAAAGGAATTAAAAATCTTAAACGGAGAGTATGCATTGCATTGGGATCTCGGAAATGGTGAAAAATAATATTGTAGTAAAATTGAAAAATGTTGCGCAACTAGGGGGCTAATAAAATCCCATAAACAGAAGTTTAGGAAAAGTAATAATTTTGGAGTGTTTTGATAAAAAGTAAACTATCGCGTTTTCCTTTTTTGCCTTATTATTGGAGCTAAATAAAAAAGACAGTTTCTTAAAGCACGTGGCAATCTTAATATATTTTTTTTTTCCCTTCTAAATATGGCCTTACATACACAGTGTTTTGGCCACGAACATATTAAAAAATATATAGTTTTTTAAGTAAAAAGTAATTAACGAATAATAGATATAGATAAAATTATTATGACCGATTATTATAATATATGAAACAAAAAAAAAATTTCACTATTCCTACACACAACTGAAACATCATTCATACTCACTCACTCAGGATTGGTAATAGGGAATTAGACGAGGAGGACACGCTTCTCGCCCAGGGGTCTTTCAGGGCATTTTTATAAACATACAAGGTGGACCACGGTTAAGATTGGTTAATAAACAGTAGGAGAAAAACAAAGGTTTTATAGGAGGTTAGCTAGATATCTATATTACAATTAATAAAAAAGGAGGAAAGATTTTTCATACAGTTAAGTTTAGAGAGGCTTAAGAGATGTGGTAACCATATAGGTGAAGGAAACCCATTTTCATTCAGATATCTGATAAGGATTTTAGAGTTTATATCCGTTAAAGGGCAATTGAAAATTAAGTGATTAATATCTCCAAATTGGCCGCAGAGGCAGAGTGGGTCTTCTCGTATTCCGATTTTATGGAAATGGGCGGGGAATCTGCCATGGTTAAGTTTAATTCTGCTAATAGTCGAAATAGTTTTTCTACTAAGGTGACAATGTTTAAACCATTGTGAAGACGGGATACTAGGATGGATTTTAAAATAATACGTGTTGGACAGTTTTCCATATTCTTGCCATTGGAAGTTCCATTTTTCTAAAAGTTTTTTCTTGACGACAGGATAGAAATCGGAGAAAACTGTAGAAGTTTCCTTTTCAGCCATAGCAGCGTTGGTGTGCCTTGCTATATTATCAGCTTTGTTATTTCCTGTTATATTTGAATGGGATTTTACCCACAAAAAATGAAATTTGATATTTTGAGTCGATGCCATAGCCAATTTTTCCATGATATTTATAATAAAATGGTTCGGGTAAATGCAGTTAGCTCCAGGAAAATTATTTAACTTTTTTAAAACTGATTGAGAATCAGTGCAAATGACGACTTGGTTATATTGTTTAGAGATTGCCCATTCTACAGCTCGAGAAATAGCTGCTGCCTCTGCCGAAAAAATACTGAGTACGGGATTTAGAGTGAAGGAATATTCGAACTGAGTGGAAGGAACATAGAAAGCTCCACTTAACGTATCTGCAGTTTTCGAGCCATCAGTATAAATTTTGATAGAGTTAGTTGGGAAGTTTGACAGAATCTCACAGAAAGTTTTATAAACAGATATATCATCGTTTTTAGGGTAGGTTGGTATAAGAACATTTGGCTTAAAGAAGAGGGTGTCATAATTCATTTCGAAGACACTTTTTTCTTTGGTAGAGTTTACAGCCAGAAGATCGAGATCATGACAAAGCCCATATGCATTGCAAAGTGGTGGGGAGTTTTTTTTCGCCCAGTAGGGGTCGGTAAGACTTTTAACAAAAATGTTATGAATTTTTCCCATAATAAGCCCATTGCATTTATTTTTTAAAATATATTTTGACGCTAAATATTCTCTCCGGTACATTAGGGGCTGCTCCAATGCTTCCACTAAAGCCGCTTGATTAGGGGATGAGCTCATGACTCCCAAACATGTTTTAATAGCTTTAAACTGAATTCTGTCGATTTTTTTGAGATGTGAGTTACAGGACGTGCCATATAATATACTGCCATAGTCAATTATAGATCTTATAAAGGATCTGTAAAAAAGTAGGGCTATATCCTGGTCTGCTCCCCAGGAAAAACTTCTTGTTTCAAGATGTTGATTCCTTTTTCACATCTATTCACAACATTTTCTATTTGATTTTTCCACAGCAGTTTAGTATCAAGTATAATTCCTAAGTATTTAAAAGATTTAGATACAGGGAATGTAGTTTTATTTAATGTAATGGTGTCTTGAAAACTAATACGTCTTCGGGGGAAGAACATAACAGTTGTTTTGTTTGTAGATATGGTAAATCCGTTTATAAAGCACCACTCTTTTAAGCAATAGGTAATGTGAGATAATTCATTAGTACAGACTTGATGATTTTTCCCAGTAGTATATAATGCGATATCGTCGGCATATTGAATGCATGTGATATTATTTGACCATATATCATGTATATCACGAGTATATACATTAAACAACAACGGACTCAAAACTGAGCCCTGTGGTAATCCTTGAGATGTAACCCTGGGGCCTAATATTTTGTTGTTATATTTAATAGAGACTTCTCGTAGCACAAAGAGGTTATCTTAATATTTGTATCCGACATTTCCTGTGTCCTTATCCGAAACTCCCATGCATTGCATTTTTACCCTAGATCCACTCAATAACACAGGCCGACAAAAAAAAATTCTGCTCTCCAAGGACTAAACCTATCATGCCTTAAGTATTTTTGTGTGCTGAATCCGAATTTTCAATTTAAAAAAAATTTTACCGCGTAGATTTCGAGTAAATGTGGAAATATAGTATGGACAAAAATATTTTTGAAAATTTTTATTGTCCAAATAGGCTTAGAATGTCATGAAACGTCGAGATTTTAAGTTTGAGCAAAAAAAATTCTGTCTGTTGGTCTGTCTAACTTTTTTTGTGCGCACGATTACTCTGGAACCGTTTAAGATATTGACTTGAAATTTGGTACACGTACCATGTATTTTAACGAGATCTGGAACTAGATTATTCCGTTAAACGGTTGGGGGTAAATGGAGGTAAATAGGCAAATCAAGCAAGTAAGAGTCTATAAAACTGGTATTTAGTGTATATAAGAGAAGCTAAGCTCTCAAAAAATTTTTTGGCATTAACGATCCCCCATTACCAACTCCCACCCCATTATTCAAGGGGGCGAAAAAAATAAAATTGTCATTTAGTGTGTGTACAAGAACCAAAGGCCTCAATTTTTTTTTCTTTACTTTACTTTATCCACCACTACTACCACCCCCTTCCACCACCCTCAGCCCCACTACCGATGTGGCATATCATTTTATAGGTTTTTGGGGTAGACGATTTCCAATATACATTATTAAAGTTCCATAAAAATTATTTCCACATTCAAATTTTTTTCGTTCTGAGGGACTTGGATAGAAGATCTGGATGTGGAAGTAGTGATTCCTTGGGCAGCGGTTTTATAATTTGACCTTCGACGAAAACGAATAACGTTGATAGTACACCGCCCTGAGACTAGTTAGTTTTAGTGGACGCGGGCGTATTAATACTCAATTTCTGCAATTCGCGCGCTCTAGAAAAAATCACTGTACCTAAACTATAAAAGACATAATAAAAATTATGCTATCAACAACTTTTTTGGTCTTTTGGCTTTATTTTCTTCGCAGCATGTTATACAAAATTTCCAAAAACAAAAAAGTTTGTAGCTTAGTGAAAATTTGAATGCGTATTTTCTGAACTTTCAAAGTTATGTAAGTTTTTAACAAGCTTAAAAATGTTTTAATTAACAATACTATAGATAGAAGCGCTTAAGTGTGTGTTTAATAACAAAAAAAAGTTCATGTGGATAGCTCCATTCGTTTTTGAGTTATGGCATTAGATGTTCAAAAAAACATGATTAAAAAAAAAAATCACACCTTTTTAAAAATAACAATGACCACTAAGAAATGTCGTATTTCATGATTTCTAATAAACATCGACCTATTTAACGAAATGGTATACACATTCGGAAAATGTTGGATTTGGGTGGCACGCATAGTTTCAACGGCCTGACAGACCCGCCTACAATAAAGGCGTGTACCAGTGCTCTAGTAGAGGGAGCAAATAATGACGCGCTATCAAGAAAACACGTACATACATCATTATTGCTATTAAAAATTTCAGTACCATTTATTCAAAGGAAGGATGTAGTTGGCTCTGTTCAGTATAGGTAATATTATTACGTGCTTTAATAACTGAAATTATTTAACCCGTTTTACTTTCAAAACGAGTCAAATAATTCTTTACATTGCAAGTGGAAGACGGAAACAAATTGAAATTCCGCAAGCAGAGTTGCCCACGCACATGTGGTGGGGAAAGCAGGTGGCATCAGAAGGATGTGTTATACGATAAAAAAGAATAGCCTAGTTGCTTCGCTCTCGCTTGCTCTCATTGCCGACCCAAATGAAAAATTTTCTGACACTGTATATCTCAGTTTGTTCTAAGATTAAAAAAAAAACTCGAGAAGGAAGCGACTTTTCCCCTGTTTTTTACTCCACTATAATACAACCTATTACAGAAGTATTCAGGGATAAACAAATAATCATCCAATAAACAATCATAATGATTTCAAAAAATAGTTTTCATTTATTTGGATATTTTACAAAGTATAGATACATAATACAATTAAATTTATCTCATATACCGGGTGGCTCAGTCGATAGGGACACTCTTGTAACTTTTGAATAGGCGAATAGATTTTTTTCAAATTTGGTGTACCTAGTGATATGGGATGAAATTTCCAATTATATGATGTAAAGAACCAAAATGGCCGACTTTCGGTTTCTATGCAAACTATATATTTTTGCTAGATTATTAATCTTCCAAAACAAATTCACGTCAACGTATGTCGCGGAATATTTTATGAAAAACGTAAAAAGATTTGATTCTACTCAAATTCCACCATTTTGGAAATCACTGAAACAAAAATGTTAAGTACGTACAATTTATGTAACTTCAATATGACATGATGCTACGGAAGCAAACTACGTCAATTTCTTAATAGAACAATATGGATGAGCAGTTAATGACAATAACATTGAATCGCTTTGGTTCGAAGGTGATCCAACATCTCTTTTAGCTGAGGACATTCTTATGGTAGAGCTTGATGAAGTAGAATTAAATGAAATTGGTAATGATAATGACAATTATAATAACGATAATAATGATGACGATGTTTGATAACAATAGAAAGATATGTGTGTTTTAATGTATGTTTCTAGATATGTAAGTTTTTATTAATTTCATTGTAGTATACCGGGTGGCTCAGCTGATAGGAACACTCTTGTAACTTTTGAATGGGTGAATCGATTTTTTTCAAATTTGGTGCAATGATATGGGATGAAATTTTCAATTATATGATGTAAAGAGCCGAGGGGTAAGTCACGGGGCGATTTTTCGTCCCTTACCGAGGCGATCCGGGGTGATCCAAGGGCAATCCGAAGTGATCTTGGGCGATCCAGGGCGTTTCAAGGGTGATCCGGGGCGATCTAAGGGAGATCCGGGGCAATCTAAAGGCGATCCAGGGCAATCCCACCGTGCTCGTATGCGATCGTGTTCAATTGGTCATACAACCTGTATGACTGTGCATTTCGGTTTTATTAACTGCGCATTGTTCGTGTTTTATGTTTCCATACTATAAGTTAGATAATCTATTAAGTAAATTTGCTGACAAAGTGATCGTGGAATATTGGTGGAGGCAGTAAAGTATTACTTTTACTCCCACATCCGGTGGAAGTAGTATAGTAACGACAACAAAAATTCTAAAATTTTTTATTATTCAAATAGGCTTAGAATGTTATGAAACGTCGAGATTTTAAGTATCTGTCGGTCATTCTGTCTGTCTGTCGGTCTGTCTGTAACTTTCTTTGTGCGCACGATAACTCTGGAACCGTTTAAGATATTGGCTTAAAATTTGGTACACGTATGTATTTTAACGAGACCTGGAACTAGATTATATTTTTATCTTATTCCGTTGAAGGGTTGGGGGGGGGCGAATTGGGGTAGATGGGGGGTAATTAGGTAAATTAAGCAGGTAAGAGTCCATAAAATTGATATTTAGTATCTACAAAAGAAGCTCATGTCTCAAAAAAATTTTTGGCACTAGCCACTCCAGTATAAAAATGGGTTAAAAAAAATGTGATTTAGTGCGTGTACAAGAACCAAAGGCATCAAAATATTTTTTTTACTTCATCCTACCACCCCCACCCCACTACCGATGTGGCATATCGTTTTATGGGTTTTTGGGGTAGAAGATTTCAAAAATTATTATTAAAGTTCCATAAACAATTATTTCCACATACAAAATTTTTTCGTTGTGAGAGTCTTGTTTTTTTAAGTTTTGTAGTGAGTAGGTAATCAGTGTGCAAAATAGTTCAATTGTGGTTAAATTTTTCAAGCAATTCTAATCTCAAATATTGGTCGAACTCGCATAGGTTGCATGAGGAGCTACCTTTACATTTCGGAAATGATTTGTTGCACAGTGGTTGTTCATCTTTAAGTCAGATTTAAATATGCTGTACGATATATTAAAATTAAAAACGTCACCACTTACCACATCCAGAGATTTTCTATCTTCAAGTCTCTCACAGCGAAAAAAACTTTGATACTATATTTGCACTCTACTATGTGAAAATAATTGTTTTTAAAACTTTAATAATATAATATTTGAAATGGTCGACCCCAAAAACCCATAAAACGGTATGATGCCACATCGATAGTGGGGGTGGGAAGTAAAAATATATTGTTATGGCCTTTGGTTCTTGTACACACACTAAAGCACGATTTCATTTTTTTTCACCCCCCCCTTAACACTCGGTTGGGGGTGGAAATGGGGGGGGGGGGTTAATGCCCAAATATTATTGGAGCTTCTCTTATATATAATAAATACCAATTTTATGGACTTGCTTGATTTAGCTATTAACCCCCATTTACTCAAATTTACCCCCCAACTCTTCGTCGGAACAACATGAAGATATAATCTAGTTCCAGATCTCGTTAAAACACATACTTGTACCAAATTTCAAGTCAATAAGTATATTAAACGGTTCCAGAGTAATCATGCGCGAAAAAATGTTACAGACAGAATTTTTTTTTGCTCTAACTTAAAATCTCAACGTTTCATGACATTCGAAGCCGAATTCTAAGCCTATTTGAACAATAAAAATTTTCCAATTTTTTTGCGTTACTATACTTCAACTTAATGTGGATGTAAAATATGGATTGCATAGTTCATCTTACCTCCATTTTCAATGTACAGATGGCGTTTCAAATGTGCCGACAATGAATTCGGTAAAGATCAAAAATGTCGGCGCAGTTGAACGTCTATATAAACAGATAAAATAGCGATGATACGAATTATAATAGGTATAATGTAATAAAGGGCGATCCGAGGTAATCCAGGGGCAACCTGAGGCGATTCAGGGGCGATCTGAGGCGATCCGAGGTAATACAGAGGCGATCCGAGGCGATCTGGGGTAATCTAAAGGCGATCCGGGGCGATATTGACCATAGAGGCGATATTTCGTCCCGCAGTTTTCGCGTGAGTTACCCCTCGTAAAGAGCCAAAATGGTTCGATTTCGATGTAATTAACATGATAATCAAATTTTTAAATGGGACAACCTGTATATTTTTGCATATTTGGATCTTGCTGGCGAAAATACATATGATCTGACCTTCAAATATTATTTTGATTTTTAAAAAATATAGGTTTTTTAATTTTTAGCTTTAATGATAGAAAGCCGATTTTGCCAAAATTGTGAAAAATCGGTCTGCAAGTTCATTTAAATTATCTCTTCAGATATTAACATTAAACACGATTTATTCTTCATTAAGTTCGACAATATTGGTTTTTCACCGAAAACTATTTTTTTTTAATGGAACTCCTATGGGACAACCTGTTATTTAATTAGATCTTGAAATTCTAAGAAAGTGATGTATACTTTTATAATTACAAGAAAAAAATATTTTGATATACAGTGTGTTTCACTTCTCTGTATCTTTTTTATTTGTGACCGAATTCATTTCAAATTTTTATTAGCAATACAACTCCGACTTTATTCAGCACATAAATGCCTCCTAGATCTAAAACGCCGGCCTACTGCGATAAAAAGAAACTAGCAATTTTCGAGAAATCATAGTAGGCTTAGAGATAGACAAAAATTTTGTTAATAAAAGTTGTTCGGAATCACTTGATATACCCCCTGTAAAATTTTGTAAAAATCTGAATATTTTCAAAAAAAAAATGTTGTTTCACTTCTCGTGAAGACACCCCTGTATCTTCTTTACTTGTGACCGAATTCATTTCAAATTTTTATCAGCCATACAACTCCATCACAAAATCATAAATGCCGCCTAGATCTAAAACGCCGGCCTTCTGCGATAAAAAGAAAATAGTAATTTTCGAGAAATCATAGTAGACTTAGACTAGAGATAGACAAAAATTTTGTTTATAAAAGTTGTTCGGAATCACTTGATATGCTCCCCTGTAAAATTTTATAAAAATCGGAATATTTAAAAAAAAATTGTTTCACTTCTCGTGAAGACACCTCTGTATCTTCTTTATTTGTGACCGAATTCATTTCAATTATTTATCAACCATACAACTCCATAAGATCACTTTACTCGACACACTACTGCCGCCTATATCTAAAACACCGGCCTACTGCGATAAAAAGAAAATCGCTATTTTCGAGAAATCATAGTAGGCTTAGAGATAGACAAAAATTTTGTTAATAAAAGTTATTCGGAATCACTTGATATGCTCCCCTGTAAAATTTTGTGAAAATCGGAATATAAAAAAAAAATTGTTTCACTTCTCGTTAAGACCTTCTATTTTTTTTATTTGCAGCCGAATTCATTTCAAATTTTCATTAGCTATAGAACTCAATGAGATGATTCCATCTAACACATAAAGAGAACTTTTTACAGCAAATGAAAGTCATACACAATTATTATTGAAATTATTTATTATTTAATTACACGTGTATGCAAAATTTCAGCTCGATTGGATAACGGAAGGTAGGTAAATTTGATTCATTCATACATAATACATACTTACATACAGATTTCCAAGTATTATAAGACGATTGAAAAAAGAAAATGATATTACATTTAAGTTGGTGTGTAATAATAAAGTGTCCCTTTTAGTGTTTTATTGAATGCCGATTTTTGTTCACAACTTTCATTTGTTGGCAAAAGTTCTCTTTAGGTGTTAGATAAAATCGCCCTATGGAGTTGTTTGGCCGATAAAAAATTGAAATGAATTCGGCCACAAATAGAAAATATACAGGAGTGTTTTCACGAGAAGTGAAACAAATTTTTTTTTTTAATATTTCGATTTTCACAACATTTTTACAGGGGGGCATATCAAGTGATTCTAAACAACTTTTATTAACAAAATGTTTGTCTATCTGTAAGCCTACTATGATTTCTTGAAAATTGCTATTTTCTTTTTATCGCAGTAGGCCGGCGTCTTAGATCTAGGCGGCATTTATGTGTTGAATAAAGTCGTCTTATGGAGTTGTATGGCTGATAAAGATTTGAAATGAATTCGGCCACAAATAAAAAAGATACAGTGGTGTCTTCACGAGAAGTGAAACACACTATATATTTTTTTAAATATTTTTTGAAAATCAAAATAATTTTTGCGGGTCAGATCATATGTATTTTGGCCAGCAGGATCCAAATATATAGTTTGTCCCATTTAAAAATTTGATTTTCATGTAAATTGCATAGAAACCGAAAGTCGGCCATTTTGGTTCTTTACATGATATAATTGGAAATTTCATCCCATATTACTACACCAAATTTGAAAAAAATCCATTCTCCCATTCAAAAGTTACAACAGTGTCCCTATCGGCTGAGCGACCCGGTATCTGAGATACAAACTTTTGTGCCAGGTATTTCTAACAGGCATAGACGTGGCACGAATGTTTTTTCTAACAGAAAAATGTTTAAACTTTAATTTGGTTGTAGTTTGAAGCTGTTACAGTAATGGACCAAAAAAAAATAATAATAAAATAAAAAAAAATTTGTGCCAAGGCAACAAGATTTAATGAGGCACAAAAGTATATTTTTTTCCTCTGTAAATACTACATTTTAAGAGTAATTCCAAGCTGTTACTCCATTGGTATGGTTGCTGTACGAAAAATGTTCCGGAGAGAGCACATACAAAACTTGTGTGAACAAATTCTGGCAAGGCACAAAATTATTTTTCTTATGGTCGCTTTAAGTACTAACATTTCAAAAACATTTAATTCTGTTACTTGATCGGTCAGGTTTTCTGCAGCCACACTCAAAGAAAATGGTAGGTAAATTCAACCAAAAAGAGCATATGAAATCGCGCCTATCTAGTTTCATAGTTAAATCAATCAGAAAAGAATAGTCATACAACTTTATTTGTTTTCGTAAACAAATAGTAGTTTAATAATCATATTTCCTTGTAACAAATTAAATAGTACAATGACATTTTTTTATGTTCACTAACCATTTTCAATTTGGTCTACAATTAAATAGTACAATGACTTTGGGTTGATCTACACTTTATTGTATGATGAAGTTTTTTTTGGTTAGCCAAAATCTCAATATTGAGACATCAGACCACCCAAACCAAAGATTAGAGATCGTTTATAAGATCCATCCAAATATATCGATGATTCCTGAGAGAATTTGAACATTGCAATCATGTTATTAATTTTCTATAAATTCATAAGAGTATAAGATTATGCATGATTGATTATTGTCAGTGATTTGTATGTGGCGTCATCTGGGAATAATTTCTGTAATAGACTACGTGGCAGGGACGCACCCAGAAAATTGCTGAGGGGGGCTACTACAAATAATAATAATATGATTAACAAGGGCGGGTCCAGAAAGGTTACTGGGAGGGGCACAAACATTTTCAAGAATATCCCTTCGGACTCCGCGATCACTATTTTTTATCACCTCGGGGGGGGGTTCAAATAGAAATCAGAAAAAAACATTTTTCCACTTCGAAATCTAAAAAAAAAATTCTGCGAGGGGGGGGGCGTGCTATTAAAAATCTGAAAAAAAATTTTCGCCTCGTGAAAAAAGTACAAATAAAAATCCAGACAAAAAACAATGTCGCCTTGACAACGTAACAAATAGCTGGCCTCCCGGGGGGGGGCTTGAGCCCCAAAAGCCCCCCCCTTCAGTGCGCCTCTGCTACGAATTTTATGGTAATTCTTTTAGAACTTCTAGAAGACGACAATAATATTGGTTTGTCTACCAAGTACAATAATACAGCGAACTAATACTGGGTTAGAATTACAATTCGATAATAGTTAAAAATAAAATATACTATTATCTAGTTTAATTTGACAATTCAACAAAATAATAGTCAGACGAACAAAATAATAGTCTTATTCATCTATTTTTAAGTTAATGTTTGTTTTGTTGTACGACAACTTGTTATTAATGAAAATAACAATCACCTCTTGTTTAAAAATACGATCAATATAGTTTGGTTTAACAAAATTAACGATATTGTTAGTTAACCATTTTTTTTTTGTTGAATTTACCCATACTATTTCTTTGAGTGCAGCTCTCGCTCTATGATGAAAACTCGGACTGATTTACTCGGATCTCTTTGGTCAACTGCGGCCTCTACATGATGTACCTGAACTTTCGAACGTTCACTTGAACGAATTTCATATGAAAAGGAAAAATTAATAAAAACTACAAATCGACTTAGGCGTAAGTACAATTTTCTTGCCAGCAAATATTACCAGAAAAATTGTACGCTAAGTCGATTCATTGAAAATTATCAAATTGTCCAAAGAATAATACCTATCTTTCTAGGATACATTTTTAAATGGGCTCGACTAATTGTAATAAATACACCTGCTTTTCCTTCTCTAGTTCCCATCGACTTTTAAGGGTTATACACACGACCCAGCGGTAGGGAGCAGACCAACCGACCTTCTCGGTACACTTTGAAGATTGCCATGCGAACTCCTAAAAGTGAGCTGGTCTACTAGATTGAACTGGTGTGCTCGATTGTCGGTACGCTTTGAAGACCTGGAATTCCAGCAGACCAGTTCACTTTTATGACAATTGTTATAGCAATTTTCAAAGAGTACTGAGAAGGGTGGTTGGGTGTTTGGCTGGATCGTCAGTATTATCTTTATATTTATTACAGCTCCAGATATATCTAGATTCGTGTTTATCAGCTGTTTTGTTTCGACAATGATTGTTTTTTTTTTAGAATTTAAATAAAGCAAATTAATATACGAATTAATTATTGTCCATAAATTTAATCTCTGTTATAAAATGTCATTATACGTTATCTTATCTCAGGGCTAATAATTCTAATTGTTTGCAGTTCAGTCAAAAATGAAAATAATCGATTTAATCTCGTCAAGCCGCGATAACAAGAGTACGGATAATATGCGCACTTTTTGTATAGTTTTTTAGTTTTAAGTTTGATTACAAAATCATAAATTGTGGATTAAATTGGAATTCACACTTTTCATTGCAAATGTGCGATTTTGTAATGTGGGTTTTCAAATTTTTGATAATTTTGATCTATAGGGTGTCCACAGAGGGGACAACAAACACAAATGGAGTTAAATTTTAATTTTTTGACAGTCACTGTAAAAAATTTTGCTTCTTAAAAATGCGATTTGTTAAAATATATACCGTGCGTGTAATTGTCCATTAGGCATGTACATTCACGTAGCGCGAGAGATATGACAACACAGCGCTGTAAACTCGTCCGTTAGCGGAGTATCCCAGCTCTCAGTTATTTCATTTCAGCCAGCTGGCACGCGCGATGTTGTAATTCTTACTACCTATGCCTAGCGAGCCGCTACACACACGGTATTTTTTTTATACAGCGTGATCTACCTTCATATGCGGAAAATAAAATGTTGTACTAGTCTCCAATGTGGGAAAGCCCCTGCAAAATTTTAGAGTGTTCTGAGATAATTTAGTATATTAAATTATTAGTAAATTTGCGAAGATACATTACTGTTATTGACTAGGTCAGTATTAGGGCGACGAACTTTCTTGTGAAAGAATATATTGGAGTTATTTACATTTCCTTAATTGGCATAAAAAGTGAAGCCGGCGAGTGCGGTCAAAGTACCGCGTTTTTTGCTTTCAGTCGAACAATCAAGACACCGGCGTGTTATTGACGAGTTTAACTAAATATCTCTTATATCTACTTGTTGTTTCAGAGTTCACTACCATAGGGTCAATGTCTTTTCGATTTACTTCGCTATTTTTGTAGTGTGATTGGATTAAAACCAAAAAGTCACTTCTACCCTCTCCAGCTTTGCTGTCAGTAGTGTCAATCCCAAGTCTGATAAAGTGATATGGTTGTACCGCGTTGTGCCAGATTGGTTAAAGTCATTGGCGGTAAGGTCTTTTTTTTGGTAATTTTTTTTTTAACTCCTTTCGGTGGGACAACCTACTGTTAAATTTTCCGTATGTCATGATAGATCACGTTGTAAGTATAGGGTGCTCAAAAATTTCAAAAATATGAATTTTGCTTGAAAATAAACAACCTTTATTTTTAATTTTTAATGAATATTCCGTTTGAAAAAGTTGCCTATAATTACTTTCTTAGTCTTAATCCAAAATTTTAATTAATTCTTGTTCAAATCGATTTCCAAGGCCTGTTTCTTTATCTTCCTGTATGTAAGAAATAATATAATCAAAATACCCTAATGTAAATTCGAATTAATGATAACTTTATAGCAACATAGGACCCCCGCACTTATGTAAAAGCGGTTTCCGTTAATTTGACCGAATTTTTTATATGTTCGGTACAGGGTTGGCATGTTTAAAACAAAATGTTTTAAACAAAGTGTTTAAAACATCGCACTGTGTTTTAAACAAATATTTAAAACATATTTAATACAAAATGCTATGTTTTAAACAACTGTTTAAAACACAGTGCACTCCGATAAATAATTCCGATATAGTGGTCACGTGTACTAAACTGAGCATTTTATTTGCAGAGTGCTGTAAAATCCGTTTAAGAGTGCCATCTGACATCAACTAGTAGTAGCAAACATAGTGTGCCTGGCACCATTTAATTTTAATTGAATATTGTTTTAAACCTGTTTTAAACAGACTATTTAAAACTTAAAAAAAAACTGTTTTAAACAAAAAAAAAACTGTTCAAAACAAAAAAAACTGTTTTTTGTTTAAAATGAAAAAAAAACTGTTTTTTTTTCCAACCCTGGTTCGGTATTGTTACGGTTTCGTAAAATTTTATTAAATGTTGAGTGTTTGTATTGACGATTAAAGATTCAAGTTTAGGATTCAAGTTTAGGATCACCTAAATGTTCGTAAAGGTCACAGGTTAATTTCACTAGGCGAAGAATTAAGTAGTTAGCAACATGAATGAGGTTTCGCGGTAGCACGTTTAAGACAAAGTGGGAAAAACGGCATGCAGAGAGGTTGTTGAAGTGCAAAAATGGCCAGCAACGCGTGCATTTGGGGAGATTATCGTGGATAATTTGCGTATTTATACGGATAGTTGCACACGTTAGCACCACGAGACGTCGTCCATTGTTTGATATATGAATATACCTATAGTATTTTAGGGTTTGCGACCTCGTCTTGGTCAAATTTTGGATAGCCATCCGAGACACATATTTGGAACGTCTGTTATGTACTTGAAGTTTCGAACGTTCTCTTGAACGAATTATATATCGAATTTTATATGAAAAACAAAAATTAATAAAAACCACGCTTCGATTTAGGTGTAAAAACTAAATTACTGTGGATATTATTATCAGCAAATGTGGCAATGAAAGTGTTTACCCCCAAATAGATGTGTCGTTTAGGGTTTTCGCAGTTGGATGCGTTTTTTGTCTTTACCGCCTTTTTGTTATTACTGTTGTGACGTACTGACGTCGATGTTATGTAAGAGTTTGGAAGTACTGGAAGACATAGATTTAAGGAGAAGTATTGGATCTCGATCTGTGTAATTTATTACAATCAAGCTGTCGCCTAAGATTCAACGCGAAGGGCCCCATATTTTTCTATAGAGTAGAATAAAATCACGTTTCTCTGGGAAACCGAAGGGGCCCGTACGAGTGTATTCTGTAAGAAGAGAGTTGCTCCACTGGCGATTTTATTCGTCTACGAGAGTCGTGGAGACAAGTGCTAAGTACGAAAAGCGAAAAGATTATTATTTTTTTATTCATTGTTTTATGTACTTGCCATATACTAGTATTTCATTGTATTTTTTCGACATATAGTATTATTAACATAGTTTTTGAGTGATCAATATTAACTATAATTTAATTTAATATTAACAAATTATCATATGGTACATGGTACATAAAACCATCTAGTATATATTATTTGGTATCCCTATAATATAACTATCTAAGTCTCTAGGAATTTATTGTACCTCTTGCAAGAGCGAATTCGTTTAAGTGCACTCGTAATCATAATTACACATATTTTGTTGACCAGTAAGTTGCTAAACTGAATTTTTATTGTATGCAACACACATCTTTGTTCGTGCTTGTTGGGTTTATCAGTATTTATTAAATTTGTAGTAAATGTTTAATGGTTTTTGTTACCATTACCACTTAACTTACCTTTGGCTCTAGGGTATATGTTGAGTAGAGAAGATCATTTGGCGCCCTTTTAGCCATCTTATGTAATTGTTCTAGTATATAATTTTGTTTGAAGACAAAGAAAACACAAATATATATAATTTACTTACCCACGCCCCCACTGAGAAACTAACTAACCAAAATATAGTACAATACTGTTCATGATTATTGTAATTTCAGCAAGCCTTATCTCGAAATCCTGAAGGTTTGGGACTGTGTCCATCGAGACATTGATCAGGGCGTCAAGATACACAACGTATCAAAAATCAGCGGGGTCCTTTGAATTTTTGGCTGAAATTCCTCCTATAAGTTAATAGTTCAAAATCGATATTGTTTTATTCGGTATTACTTCATAAGACTGTATTTTTCCGTTCTAGCTAGTGGTAGAGCTTTGGGATAAAGACCATGGCAGATTCCAGACTACATTTCGTCTTTATTCATCATTTGGCTAGCTTGTTTCCTTTAATTACATTATATTTATTAAAATATTTCGCTTAAAACGCCCATATTTTTAGTAAAAATTTAATTTGAATTGTTGCAACTCGGCAATTATAATGTTTGTTTGGTTATACATTATACAATTATTTCTTTCTATTTAATTAAATTGATGTATGTGTGCGTGTTACAGTACTTAGAAGAAAGGTTGATGTTGATAATATTCTATTTTCAGTCAGTTATTTTATTGATATGTCAAGTATTTTATAACACCATAAATACATTTTTCACCTGTGGATCTGTAAACTGCTGATGAGTTTATTTTATTACCATTCCATATAAGCCGTTTAGGAAGAAATATATTGAACATCACAGTCGGGAGCAACAGCAAATTCCTTACTTAAGATTATACAGACCTGGTGACGTACGAGCCTTTCTCACTTCACAAAGGCACTCATTCTTTAATAATAACCTATTCATCGGACCCTTCGTTAAGAAACCGAAGGGCTCGCGGCGCGCAGTGGGGGAGGATTAGGGGTTGAAGGCTGCCAAAAGTGGTAGAAAAAATGTTGAAATTAAAGCAGGTTATAAAGCCTATACTTTTAATTAATATTAAAGCTTGCAATATATTAGAAACAATCTGAATTATTCAAAAAAACCCTTTGTTTTGATGGAAATTGAATGTCAGTCAGATTGGCTGATTTTACTTCCACATCCAGTGGAAGTATAGTAACACGCAAACAAAAAATTTACAAATTTTTATTGTTCAAATAGGCATAGAATGTCATGACACATCGAGATTTTAAGTTTGAGCAAAAAAAATTCTTTCTGTCTGTCTGTAACTGTTTTGTGCGCACGATTACTCTAGAACCGTTTAAGATATTGACTTGAAATTTGGTTTTGATCTTATTCCGTTGAAAGGTCGGGGGATAAATTGGGGTATTTTAATAGAAAGGCCGACAAACTCAATCCTTCATCCAGTTTCTGAGATACAGCTTAAACAAGATACAAGTGGTCATGTTAAAAAAATCCGAGTTTATGAATGTTTTTTAACATCTTTTATATTGCGATACTTTCTAATAATGCTTAAGAACATTTCGAACGAATATACAGGGTTCCCACCAACCCGGAAAAACCTGGAAACCTGGAAAAGTCAGGGGATTCAAGGAATTTGAATAGAATCCTGGAATTTCAGTCAATATTTATAAAATACTTAGATTTTCTACTGTACAAAAATTATAAATCTTCAGTTTTATATTTGTTTTATTTAGAAAAAGAAAATTCTGTCTGTCGGTCTGTCTGTAACTTTTTTTAATCCAAGATTATTCTGAAACGGTTTATGATATTGACTTGAAAGGACCTCGCCAAATCGTTATGAAAATTGGTTTTCGGCGAATTTCGCTAAAACTTTGTGAAAATGTAGTTTAGGAGATGCTGATCAACAGTTCTCATGAGCCAACAGTTCTCATGAGCCCACTAACATCTAGTCTGCGACCTCCACGGGACAGGGAAGGTCAACAGATACGTCCATTAGCTTCGCTAAGTATATAAATTTAACTATAAGTAGGTATGTACGTGCGTAAATAAGATATTACAGATTAACTTAAAAAATTAGATGTTACTGGAATAGAAAATATGTAAGTAAACTTAATGAGAATAGAGAGAGGTCAATTCGCCATCTTGGAAAAAAATAGAAAACACCAAAAATGCCGAACAAATCAAAATTCAATATCTTTTCGATAAAAACGAACAATTTCTCCAAAGTTAGCAGAAATAAAATTCATCTGTGGTCAAACATAATGCACCAAACCTGGACGGATGGCGGACGAAATATTTTTTTAATTCTTCGTCATTGTGCGTTAATTTTTGTTGTTTTTTTTTTAGATTGTAAGTTATTTTAGGGATAAAGCTCTTTTTTCTATTTTCAAAAAAAATGCATTTTTTCAATTTTCAAAAATGCAGTCTTTGACCCTCCTTTTTTTTCATATATTATTATTAATACCAAGCGAATGCTTAATAAATTTCCTTTTCAAATTAATGAAGTTTTATTTTGTATTCAATTTTTGAAGTTCTACAAGAATATAATATATTTCATTTTGTTTCGATGAAAATTGGGTGAAAAAAAGAAGAAAATGCATTTTTGAAAATCGTAAAAAATTGAAAAAAAAAAAGAACCTTATCCCCTTAAAGTATCTAAAACTCCCATTCCATTACTAGTACAACATATATTAAGCATATAAGTTGAAAATCCGTGAAAGCGCGTCAACAAGTGCATATAACTTTTGACTCACCAGAAATTTTTGGGCACAAATATTTTTTTCGTAATACATAAGAACCAAAAATAAAATTTCTAGTGGAATGTTGTCGCCGAAAATAATTCAACTGCACTATAGGGCGAGTTCCAACTAAGTTCAAGCCAAATTCAACTTGATACAAGATCAAAAGCCAAGGTTACGAACTTGGCTGAACTTAGTTGGTACAATCCGCCCTTAGAGATTCAAAAATGATTTTAAGCTTTTC
The DNA here is from genome assembly GCA_936432065.2 of Rutpela maculata. Taxonomy (NCBI): domain Eukaryota; kingdom Metazoa; phylum Arthropoda; class Insecta; order Coleoptera; family Cerambycidae; genus Rutpela; species Rutpela maculata. The sequence goes on from OW386288.2 coordinate 170,079,366, forward strand.
GTTCTGTACAAAATGGACGAAGGGTTTTACTTTTCCTTTTTTTTTTTTCTAAAGCTGCAGTGTAATCACTACCTGTGAAAGCACGAAAAGCTTGTAAAGAACGGCATAATTTTGTTCCGAGATTTTTTGCGAGGGGGAAGTGGCTCATGAAAATCTTTACTCCATCTGAACAACATATTCGTTTAGAAGACAGTTTAAACCTTAAGATAAAAAAAAAATAATGATGTTCGATGAAGTAGGCGAAGTACTGAAAACGCGTCAAGATGAGGCAAGGCAGACCGAGGAAATTTTGAACAATTAATATTTCTCTATAATCCATATAAAGGAGGAGGGCCTATAAGGCTGGTTTCGGCCCTTTTTATTTTTGGTCAAAAAATTTCGAATTTTTTTTTATCATACAGTATCGGAAAGTGTACGTATTGGGTTGGCAAGAAGAGCAAGCGAGAGCAAAGCATGCAATCGTGTACATGCCTCTTGATGGATGTGTCTACTCTTTACCTCTGCTAGAGTACTGGTAGACGTCTTTATTGTGGACGATCGGTTAATAGCGCAATGCCAAACGAAGGACTTTCTGAATCTGTATACAGTGTGTTTCACTTCTCGTGAAGACACCCCTGTATCTTTTTTATTTGTGGCTGAATTCATTTCAAATTTTTATCAGCCATACAACTCCATAAGACGAATTTATTCAATACATAAATGCCGCGTAGATCTCAGACGCCGGCCTACTGCGATAAAAAGAAAATAGCAATTTTCGAGAAACCATAGTAGGCTTGGAGATAGTCAAAAATTTTGTTAATAAAAGTTGTTCGGAATCACTTGATATGCCCCCCTGTAAAATTTTGTGAAAATCGGAATATTTTCAAAAAAAAAAATTTTTGTTTCACTTCTCGTGAAGACCTGTATCTTTTTTATTTGTGACCGTATTCATTTCAAATTTTTATCAGCCATACAACTTCATAAGACGACTTTATTCAATACATAAATAGAATAGAATAGAATAAAGTTTATTTAGCATAAGCTATTTACAGAACAACATAAATTTGTACATATAGTCATTCATTATTTTGTGCTCTAACGTCTATATATAATTTAGTAACATTTTTAGTAAACCGTTTTAAATTACTAGAAGATTTGATTTCTGTGGGCAAAGCATTGTACGCGCGTATGCCATCGCTAAAAGTTGATTTTTTTTTAATGATATTTTTGTGTGGTCTATGTTGTAGTTTTCAGCAGATCTTACAGAATAATTGTGCAGACTCGATCTTTTAACTAAGAAAGGTTTAAGGTAGGTAGGTACTAGATTTTTCTCGATTTTATATATTAAATACCGCCTAGATCTAAAACGCCGGCCTACTGCGATATAAAGAAAATAGCAATTTTCGAGAAATCATAGTAGGCTTAGAGATAGACAAAAATTTTGTTAATAAAAGTTGTTCGGAATCACTTGATATGCCCCCCTGTAAAATTTTGTAAAAATCGGAATATTTTCAAAAAAAAATGTTTGTTTCACTTCTCGTGAAGACACCCTGTATCTTTTCTATTTGTAGCCGAATTAATTTCAAATTTTTGTCAGCCATACAACTCCATAGGGCGATTTTACACACCTAAAGAGAACTTTTTCCAACAAATGAAAGTTGTGAACAAAAATCGGCATTCAATAAAACGCTAAAAGGGACACTTTATTATTACACATCAACTTAAATGTAATATCGTTTTCTTTTTTTCAATCGTCTTGTAATACTTGGACATCTGTATGTAAGTATGTATTATGTACGAATGAATCAAATTTACCCACCTTCCGTTATCCAATCGAGGTGAAATTTTGCATACACGTGTAATTAAATAATAAATAATTTATTTATTTATTTATTTATTTATTTGGTACACTATTCAACAGTTACAGAATAGGAAAATACAAAATAATTCAATACCTATCTAAATTACGAACAAAAAGATATTTACATATTATTTATATATCTGAATTAAACTAATAAACTAAACTAAATTAAACTAAATTAAACTAATACAATGCATTTGTCATATATAAAACAAAGTGAACGTCAGATGTACACTCTAAATTGAGTCTAATAGTCCGCAAGTCAACAAGAAAGAACAAAAATATATTTAAGCTAGAGACAATTTTTTTATGTTTACAGCACTGCAGGTGAAAATATCTAAAGAAGTATCCAAATTATTATATATATTACACATTTGCTGAATACAAGAAAATTTCTTTACATTTGTTCTTGAAAATGGCAAGTAAAATAAATTGTTGTGCGTAGAGGCCGCCCTAGGAATTTGGAAATTAAGCATACTTAAAATTTCTCCACAGTCGATGTTACTATGTAAAATTTTATATAAGAAAATTAATTGTGATCGGTGTCTACGGTTTTCTAGACTGTCTAGGGAAAATCTAGAAAGTAATTCTTGATGTGGGTAACCAATAGCCATCAGTCTTAAAAGACGCATATTTCAGAAATCGACGTTGAAGCCTTTCCAAATTTTGTATGTGTACATTATAAACAGGACACCATACTATTGAAGCATAGTCAAGATGTGGTCTAACAAGAGTCGTGTATAGTTGTTTTAATGTATTTATGTTATTAAAATGTGCGGAGTTTCTAATGACAAAACCCAGTGTTCTATAACTTTTACTGACAGTAAGTTCGATGTGGTTTACAAACGTTAATTTTCTATCAAATGTCACACCCAAGTCACAAAAAGTGTCAGGACGGAAAAGTGTGTGATTGTTCAATTGGTAATCAAAAACAATAACATTATGTTTTGTTGTAAATGTCATAGTGTTACATTTTGCTTCATTTAAAGGTAATTTATTTATTATACACCATGTATTAATACGATCAATATTATTTTGCAATTCAAGGCAATCATATTCACACGCGACATTGCAAAATAGTTTTAGATCATCAGCATATAGAAGGCAGTTAACAGTGATACTATCTACTATGTCGTTAATGAACAAATTAAAGAAAAGTGGCCCTAAATTTGAACCTTGGGGGACCCCCGACGTAGCTAAGTCTTCAATAGATCTAACACCATGATATACAACATATTGTCTTCTATCAGTTAGGTAGGATTTAAAAAGTGTAATAAGGTTATCCGAAAATCCAAAGATTTCAAATTTTTCTAAGAGGATATCATGGTCCAGTCTATCAAATGTCTTTGAAAAGTCAGTATATATAACGTCTGTTTGTATACCCTTATCAATAGAGTCAGAAATAAACTCTGTAATATTAATTAAATTCGTAACTGTTGAACGGCCTTTGAAGAATCCGTGTTGAGCTGTTGATATTTGATGCCTTACATGATTAATTTCAATAATAATTGTATATGACTTTCATTTGCTGTAAAAAGTTCTCTTTATGTGTTAGATGGAATCACCTCATGGAGTTCGATAGCTGATGAAAATTTGAAATGAATTCGGCCACAAATAAAAAAGATACAAGGGTGTCTTCACGAGAAGTGAAACTATTTTTTTTTTAATCCGATTTTCACAAAATTTTACAGGGGGGCATATCAAGTGATTCTTAATAACTTTTATTAACAAAATTTTTGTCTATCTCTAAGCCTACTATGATTTCTCGAAAATTGCTATTTTCTTTTTATCGCAGTAGGCCGGCGTTTTAGATCTAGGCGGCATTTATGTGTTGAATAAAGTCGTCTTATGGAGATGTATTGCTAGTAAAAATTTGAAATTAATTCGGTCATAAATAAAAAAGATACAGGGGTGTTTTCACGAGAAGTGAAACAAAAAAATTTTTTTTGAAAATATTCAGATTTTCACAAAATTTTACAGGGGGGCATATCAAGTGATTCTGAACAACTTTCATTAACAAAATTTTTATCTATCTCTACTACTGTGAGTTCTCGAAAATTACTGTTTTCTTTTTATCGCAGTAGGCCGGCGTTTTAGATCTAGGCGGTATTTATGTGTTGCATAAAGTCGTCTTATGGAGTTGTATGGCTGATAAAAATTTGAAATTAATTCGGCCACAAATAAAAAAGATACAGGGGTGTCTTCACGAGAAGTGAAACACATGTATATTTAATATCTAATCTATTCCACCCCAAACAGAACTTCCACCAACCCATCCCCCTCCATGTATCCACATTAAATTATTATAGAACCAGTTATACATTACCACACATTTAGATGTTTTTGAACTTGAAAATCATATTTCCTTTGAATAAACTGCTTCCCCTACTACTATACAATATATTGTTGCTTTGGGCGTAGGGGGAGGGAGTAAAACGGGCGCAAGGTTATATCTTTCTGAAGATTAAAAAAAAAAAACTGTAAGAGAAGTTTTAGTTATACCATTTTCAAGCTTGTAGCAGTCTGATGATGGCGGAAATAAGTTCGGGAGGGGGGGGTAAAGGGAGATTTGATAATTTACTAATAATGTAAATAAAAAATCCTTTTAAAACTATATTATACCTGATAGGAGCATAAAAGTTTATGTTAGTGGGGGGAGACGGTGCTTGTCGTAGGAGGTGTTAGGGTATTGTATAGTAGTAGGTGGAGCTTAGGGTGCAGTTTATTAAAAGGAAATACTATGATTTTCAAGTTCAAATACATCCAAATGTGTGCTAATGTAAACTGATTCTATAATAATTTAATATGGATACATGGAGGAGGATGGGTTGGTGAAAGTTCTCTTTGGGGTGGAATAGATTAGATATTGAATATATATGATAAAAAATTTTTCGAAATGTTTTGACCAAAAATAAATAGGCCCGAAAACCGGCTTTAAAGGCCCTCCTCCTTTTTTGGTATATATTCTTTCGAATTTAGCACGAATTAATTTCCGGTCTATAGACAATTCTTTTTAGATGATTTAGACTTTTAATTTTCACTCCCTAAAGTAGCAAAAACTAAAAACACACCACCACAACGGAGCAAACCGCTTAACTGCATATTTCGCGTACCGCCGTGATAGCCCGCTAACACTTTGTCTCCCGCAATTCCATATTGGAAATACCAAAATGTGAACAGTTCATATTTATATGTTAACATCACACACCTGTCAGTCAGCTTTTTCGTTTTTATTTACTCTTGGCGGTCCACGTGCAATGCTATTGGAAAGTGAGTACGGTTTCTCGCCTTGATCCGATCTCGGGCCACATCTCAGTGTTGTGGTAATCGCGTCCCGCTATAGTTGCCGTGGTCTACCAGTTTTTGTGTACATGGGTTTTTGTGGTAGTGCCATAGAACGTAGTGCAGTGTAGTGATATTACTCGTACATGGAATCGCAGCGGCAAATATAGGTTGATTGATTACTAGTACTGTAGCTACATCAGTTGCAAAAACCGAGTCAGTTTCCTTTAGTTTTAAAAGGCGATCTTTTTGTAGTTTTGCTTATGTGAAGAGAAATAGTTGTACGCGTGCTGTTTGTTTTTGCAGTCACGGCCTGTTTACTCTAGCGAGTAAACAATAGTGATTTAATCAGAATTCTGATTAGTATGGAAGGATAAAATTGTAACCGGAAATTTATTACCAACGTTGAAATGATTTGTTTTAGGGCATTGAGTTTGTGTTTCTTATTTTTCTAGCAAGAAATATTGTTCATTATGTGTATCATTATTTGATCACAGTTTAATTGATCCAGTGGTTTGGACTCTAGGTGCGGTGACAGACAAGACAGACACTTTTTTGTGTTAAGAGGACCTGAACATGTATGTACCTGAAATTTCCAACGTTCACTTGAACGAATTTCATATGAAAAGGAAAAATTAATCGACTTAGGCTCACGATTGACAACGATATTATCGTTGCCGGCAAATATTATCAGAAAAATGGTACCCCCAAGTCGATCTGTAGTTTTTATTAATTGTTCCTTTTCATATGAAATTATTCAAGTGAACGTTCGAAATTTCAGGTACATGACTATGTAAATTTATCAAAAACTTCAATCAAATCAATTTTTTGGATATCACTATAACGTTCTCTAATCTCAGATCGCCTCGGTAAGGAACGAAAAATCACCCCTCACTCCTACATATAAAACTAGAATGGTGATTATAACTGCATGTCTTTGGTTATACCTTCTTTTGCAGGATCAAATAACTTTTGGTGTAATATACACTCAGTTCCCTGTGAAATAAAAAAACAATTATCTAACTCCAATAATTCTCGAGCTTTGGACCTCTTAAAGTAGAGCATTTTGTGCCGTTTTTCAAACTTGTCTAGCAGTATTGCGATTTTTCAAAAATGACTCTTTGTAAATGCATTCAAAATTGAGTTGAATTAAATTGAAAGTGGGTAAAATTCTGCGTAAAACTAAAAAAATAATATTCTTGTCCTAATCGTTACCAAAGAGAACCCCAATATTTAATATTTTTATCCAAAAAATCGTAGTTTCAGCTGTCTTATCCTGTAATAATAGCAGCAAAGAAAAAGACTATTTAATTTTTAAGATCTTTAAATACACCTATTTCATTTATGTTTAAAGGATTTTTAGACGTTTAAAATTAGAAAAAAATCATGTATGTAACAATAAATCTTGTATGTATGTATACATGTACCTGAAGTTTCGAACGTTCACTTGAACGAATTTTAGATGAAAAAGAAAAGTTAATAAAAACCAAACATCGATTTAGGCGTAAACACTTCATTGTCACATTTGCTGACAATAATATCCACAACACTTAAGTTTTTAGACCTAAATCGAAGTGTGGTTTTTATTAATTATTCCTTTTCAAATGAAATTCGTTCAAGTGAACGTTCGAAACTTCAGGTACATATGTATACGCACTAAAAATAATGAAAAAAAGTTGTTTTTTTTTTTAATATAACATCCTTTCTATTAAACAATTTTTGAAAATAAAATCATACCTCTTTTCTAATAGTGCAGTAAAAATAAGTATAAAAGTATGCGAACCTTGAAAAAATTAGTGCAAGCAAGAAATTTGGTGGAGATGTTTCAGTTATCATCTTGAATATACTAAAAGTCCCCTAAAATCTATCGTTGCAGATAGGAAAACAAGTTTCAAATAAAAAATGTAGGCAATAATAAAACAAACAATTTTTGATATTAACATTTTTTTCTCTAAATCGAACAATTTTTGAATTGCACAGGTGTACAAAAAAAAAAATTCAGGTCCAAGGACTAAACCTATTATGCCTTAAAGTATTTTTGTGTGCTGAATCCGAATTTTCAATTTAAAAAATTTTCTACGCTTAGATTTCGAGTAAACGTCAAAATTTGTCAAAAAACGTATTTTGACGATACAAACCGGGATTTACTCGAAATCTACGAGGTAAAAAATTTTTTTAATTGAAAATTCGGATTCAGCACAAAAATACTTAAGGCATGATAAGTTTATTAGGTACTTGGAACAATTTTTTTTTTGTTTTTGATAATGACGAACTAATGTTATAACGCGTATTTTCGTATTTTATTCTATTTGTTATAGGCTTCATAATTACAGTATAAGTATTTTTCTTCTGTAATGGTAATATACCTAAAAAAATATTTTTTGTTTTACTTACAACCTATAAACACGCATTTTACAGTGTATTTTGTACACAATTGTGATTTTTGTAAATTCAATAACAATCTGCACTTCATAATTCAAAAACCGTTCGATTTAGAGAAAAAATGTTAATATGAGAAATCGTTTGTTTTATTATTGCCTACATCTTTTATTTGAAACTTTTTTCCTATCTGCAACGGTAAAGGATTTATATAGAGAAATCTGAAAATGAGCCGCCATTTTTCAATATGGCGGGCGAAGCACAGCTTCGATTTTAGGGGACTTTTAGTATATTAATTAGGAAAATTTATTTTTTCTGCACTATAACATTTAACATAAAATGCAAAATAATCTCTAAGTACCGTACCAAAATGCAATTGGATCTAAGTACACTTGTGGCCAAATAAAGTTTCAAATCTAAACAGCCTATTTTATCAATTTTTCTCGTGAGGAGATATTATATGCCTTTGCTTGTATGTATTTTAAACTCCGCCTAATTGGCTACCTCGTATGAGTGACGTTAATACTGCAATATAATAAAAATAATTTTTGAGTAAGAGCAAGCCTATTTCCTAGCCAATTTAAAAGTGGAAGAATTACTCCTATACATAAGTGTGGTAACACTAGTTTTATAGTAAATTATCGTGCCATCACAGTATTGTCAGCTCCGTGTAAAATTTTTGAGCGAGTAATTTATAATAGAATATATGCACACGTCTCACAGGTAATCTTAGCAGAACAACATGGCTTTATCAGGCAAAAATCAACTGTTACCAACTTGTGTGTGTTTGGTGACTACGTATCAAGTTACAATAAATCCTCACAAATAGACGCCCTTTATACTGACCTAGCACAATATTTTGTCAAAAAAATTAAAAGGCCTTTGATAATGAATTAAGAGACTTTATACACTGCTATCTCACTAATCGAACTCAATTTGTTAAATTCAATGACAGTAAATCTAATATATTTAAAGCCACCTCAGGAGTGCTGCAAGGCTCGATCCTGGGACCACTGCTGTTTGTTATGTTCGTTAACGACATCGAAAGCAAGCACAGATCCTCTTTATACATGAAATTTTACATAATAACTTAAATGTATCAGATATATTATGTTCGATTAACATAAATGTACCTAATGTTAGATTAAGACGTTTTTAAATTGTTCAGTCTAAACTCGCCCACGGAAAATTGTCTAAGAATGGTGAATGAAATTGTGAGGGACCATGTAGACATTTTTACGATCAGTAGAAATAAACTGGTGTTAAAAATTCATTGAAATGAATGTGAAATAAGGCTGATTGATACTTCTGTGATATTTGTTTATATTATATTATATACCTACTAGATTTTATATTTACATTTTTTATATTTTAGCTGTTTCACTTTGTATCTATGTATATCTTTATTTATACTTTTACATACATGAAGGTACTACACAGCCGTACTTCAAATTTTTGCGTATTAGACGGATTGCCTGCCCTTTGACAGGTAAATTCAAAGTACGGCCCTGTCTATCTGCTACCCTGGTATTAACGCCGACAATAAACTCCGCGCCGTTCTATTTAGGAATGATTCGCGTAACTATCACAAGAGTTAGAACTTTTAATTAAAAGAGGCGTGTTTCCGTTTTCTTCTTATCTTAATCATGCCAGAACATACTTTACATAAGAGTAATGATGTTTTATCATTATATTTATTATTGAATGTATTGTAAAAAAAATAAAGCATGCCCAGGTTTCCCCTTATATTGGCTCGGCGATTATAAAACCTCGCCAGGTATCGAATTGCAAAACACTATTTCAGAAACTAGTAGCCCAAAAATGCCTTTGATAACTATCATAGAATAGATAGATGCCAATAACTTAAGATTAGCTATAAATATAACGAATAATAGACAGTTGGATGCCTTTGGAAGCTTGAAAATGTGAAATATAAAATAGTATGACTAGTGACAAAGGGCTTATCCCAAATAGTCCGATCTGTGTGTTGGTTTGTTAAGCCGAGGCAGAGTTAGATTTGTTGAATTCGTTCAACCATGATATTCGTTTAGTGTAAGTTAAAGGAACATCCTTAGTTTTACTTTAGTTATTTATAATCATCTCCAGTTGAAGGCAACATAGTTGGCGAACGCGCGTCGAGTGATAGTATTCGACTGTACTGCTTCGTAGTATTCGCTGATGCTTGAGGCTTCCATCATTTTGATGCTTTCCTCGGGTTGTCGTTGTCATATCAACAAAAAGTTCGTCTTAGTGTTATTATGTATGTTAGTGATGTGCTTTGTTTGAATGTGTGATACTTACTGTGTTATGGGTTATTTAGTGCACATGATTGTTTATGCAGTTGTGGTATGGCTCTTTTGTGTTATTAGTGTTTTTATAATGTTGTTTTGTGCGGTGTTGGATGGCTCTTTGGTATTTCTAAATTATTTAGTTGTTGTTTTTTTTTTCATCAACAAAATGTTTACAGTAATATTTGGTTTTCGGGAGGATCAGGGTGGTGTAAATATAGTTGTGGGGCGTTGGTGCGTGTAGGAATTTAGTTATCAAGGGATCAGATACGGCTGGACTAGTGGATTGTGCAAGGGTATTAGCGAAGTCGGAAAGATCACTGACAATGTGTAGAATTTGTAGCAGTGTTTATGCAGTAAGGTGGTTAGCCATTCAAAGTATTTTATTTTGTGTTGTTTTGAGATTCTTTTAGAGGGTTGGGGTGATCGTTGTTCAAGGGTGTGTTCAAGGGGTGTTTGTACGTCAGACCGAAGGCTCCAACCACTTCAGGGTCTGCAGGAAGAACTAGGCCAGCTTCCCATGTATGCGTTTGGCGTTTCTGCGTTTTTAGACCAATCAGCTTCTATTGCCAAGTCGACATTTTAAGGCCGTTATGCTTAAAGTTGATTGTAGGTGAAGTTTTATTTGTTTTTGAGCGTTTTGTAGGTTATAATAATCATTCAGAGAGAATTTGGAATTTGAACAATTTTTTATGTACATACTTTACAACACATTTGGTTAAATCAGTTGGGAAAGTTTCGTGAACCAGGCACCAGGTGCATCCAACAAATTATCGATAACATTATCATCTAAAAGATTAAAATTTTTAATGGCATTTATGTGATAATTAACTAACTGGAGCTTTTTATTAGCGTTACTTAAGCTAGTTGGCATGATCTCGCTAAACATATTACAAATCTAAATTAAGTATACAGTGTATAGGTATAATAAAACATAATACTTTTTGATGACAAGGCATAGTACAGGCGAGTTAGTACTTTTTTTTTTTTTCATTAAATTGTTATAACTGTCTTTCTAAACAACACATAAAAAGTTCTCTCCGCTCCGGTATGTGCTAAGTCTGCCATTTTGGAAAAATGCCGGATACCTATCTTTGTTTTTTCCTCCAATTTTCTCTGAAACGGTTCGTTTTACGTAAAAACCGCATAGATTTAAATTGAAAGAGCATCAAGGACCTCGCACGGAATGATAGGAAAATGGCCCTCGGTTAAATTGCACAAAATTTTAGTATGTTCTTGGCCTCCTGAACAATAGTTCTTATGGACATAATGCTCAAAACTCAATATAGCGCAAGCCACTGCTTGTCGAAGACAGAACCATTAAGTGCGGAATCAAAGAACTAGTATATTGTTCCTAACCTACACGAATTAACGTACGAAAAAATAGTCGAACATCGAATACAACACTCATTGTACAGTAAATTTTTGAATTATGTTTGAGCTTGCGTACGACTGAAGGAATTCGTAAAAATTTTCCGTGTATGAACTACCTACAACTTTTCTTGAACAGTTGAATCCATAAATGTCTGTTGGACCTGTGAAAGAGCCACTGCATCATCTGGATTTAACTGCTGTAGTACTGTATAATTGAACACCATTGAAGTTGGCTTATTAGAACAGTCTTATGAAAAAAAAATCGTTATTAATACCGCCGGCGGTTTCTGAGATAAATGAATGTAAGAAAGAAAACAGATAAATTAAGAAAAGAAAGACGTTATCAACTTCCACTACATACACAGGCGGTTTGAAGCGATAGGTACTGATACCCTACGTTGATACACGGCAAGGTGATAAAAATAAGGTTTCACGAAGCGTGGGACGCACTGGGAGCAGTATACCCGTCTTTCTTTTCCTAATTTTTCTGTTTTCTTTCTTGCACTCGTTTAACTCAGGATATACAGATAACGGCAGGCAAGTACGTACATCGCGCAGGGTTTACATGCGAAACAAATGGGCAACCGACCGCAGGTTGAGCCCCTACCATTTAAATTCCTTTGTATCGTTGCGCACTCAATCTGCTTCGCACCCGTGTATATTAAACGTCTAGTTACCCATACATTTGTACGTGTACGTATTTTGTTGCCGTTATCTGTATAAACATACATACAGTTGCCGAATCTGTATACGAGTTATTTACATTTCCTTAATTGGTATAAAAGTCAGAGTCTCTTCTGCTATAGTTGTGAAGGAACATAATATATGAGTTTCCAGTCAAAGTGCCGTTATTTTCTCTAGGACAAAATAATTATAGTTGTGAAGGGATATACACTAGTGGCAACTAGAAATCTTGGATCGATCTCTATCATAGCAAAATAATGTGCGTGAAAGAAAGCGATATATTAACATTGATGCCAGGCACTTCAGCATGTTAAGAGTTCCGCCGACGACTAAAAGTAGCTAAAGAGAAAAGTGGCAACAGCGTAGGTTAAATCTGTTTCTTTTCAGCATATTATTTGTCCATTTATCTTCTTTTCCACCTGGCATCGACTCAATATTTTAAAATCCCACTACTGTATAGTGTATACGGCAAGGTGTCAAAACAAAAGTCGGAGATGTTTGCGCTTTTTTATGACTTTATAACTAAGTAATAACTTCTATTGTTCCCTCCCAACTATATAGGTTTTCTGGGTCCATACTAATAGATATAACCTTAACCCAAAATGTATTCGCTCAGTTAATCGCAGACAGTACTACGGAAAAGATAATTCGCTCGCGATAACTTTGTTTTCAATTTATTACAATTTCAGTTTGTATATATTTGATATATTTTCATTTGGTTCCGAGATTATTCCGCCTCTTTCATCTGTTCGTAGAAAAAAATCAGATTATTCCCACATCAGATACAGAAACTCGGGTAGCTTTTCAGATACCAGTATCGTGTCGGTAAAAGTAACTGCGTCAATTCCACAGAACTTTCCTAAAAAAAATGTTTGTGAATCATAAAAAATTATTTGTATCGTATCAAGCATATGTTTTTTGTTTACTTGCGGCTTATCTTGAAGCCTGTCTCGGAGATTGCGTGACACACTTTTAAAACAAAATTTATTCAAGGTGATCAAGCTGACAGTTCTATCAAAAAGTACCACAAAAAGGCACGTGTATTTGATGTAGAATGACAATTTGGACTAAAAACGTTTTTGGTGCCAAAATTTTCAGAAGTTCGATGTTTCTGTGGGGAAGCTTGTGTCACAGCCACAATGAGCACTGTACGTGCACATTTCGCCTAAAAAGTTGGCATCAAAATAAGGCCGGTTTTCGCCGCTTTTTATTTTTGGTAGGTAAAACAATTTCGAAAATTTTTTCATCATGTATATATTCAATATCTAATCTATTCCACCCCAAACAGAACTTCGCCCAACCCATCACCCTCCATGTAACCCCATTGAATTATTATAGAACCAGTTTACATTAGCACACACGCTTAGATGTTTTTGAAGTTGAAAATCATATTTCCTTTGAACAAACTGCATTCTAAGTTCCCCCTACTACTATACAATACCCCAACACCCCCAACCCCCAATGACAAGCACCCTCTCCTCCCACAACATAAACCTTTATGCTGCTACCAGATATAAAATAGTTTTAAAAGGACTTTTTATTTACATTATTAATAAACTGCCAATTCCTCTCAACACCCCTCCCGAGTGATTCTGTTATGAAGAGAGGTTTAGGTTAGAATATTTTTTGTTTTTTTTGTCTGTTAATTTAGAGCTTATAGTATATGTACCTTTGTCTGATTTTTTCAGAACTTAGAGTTTAACTATCTTTGTTCGTATTTTTGTTGCTTTGGGGGAAGTTCTGTTTGGGGTGGAATAGATAAGAAATTGAATATATTTGATAAAAAAAATTGAAATTTTTTGACCAAAAATAAAAAGGGCCGAAAACCGGCCCTATAGGGCCTCACCCTTTGGCACTAAATTTTATTTATACCTAGACTATTGCCACGAATTATGTAAAAATTAAACTGATAAAGTAAATTATGTGTGATAAATCTTTTGTCACTATTCATATTTTTAAATTCTGTAATTTCCAAGCCGTCAAAAGCTGTCTATTATATGTCACATTTCTAATTAACGGTCACTTATTATTAATACCCATTTTATGATTGTTTTTAAAGATAAGCTGTACAATACTAGACAGTTCGCCGCCATGTTAGAGATGAGCCACATGCTCTTTTAATCAAGTTAGAATTGAATGTCTCGTTTGTCCAACGTATTTTAAGATACATTTCATGCAACTAATTTCATTCTTGTGATTACCTAAAAATTGTTTATTGAAAAGGCAATAGCTACACGGGTTTGGACATAAAATCAAAAATGAATTTTCTTTGTCAGATTACAAGTTACGGATTCATACAACATATACAGTTTGCTTATTTATCGGCTACCTGTATCATAATTGAAGGAATGTAGACTTTTCATTCAGTGGTTAATTTATTGGTTTCTGCAGATTTATTGTACCTAGCGCATGTGATTTTCATTGCGCTGTCAAGTTTTTGAACCATTTTTGTGCTGATTACTGCATCGGGGCTTAAAACTTGAAAATCTCGAATATGTTCAATCACCCGTTCTATACGCCATTGTATTCTAACATTGCAATGAGTTTAGAAATACAGGCGGTACTTCTTTAACATTCCTTCGAGCTGCTGGAAACCACTTTTCTCTTATTTCCCTTGTTTGCAAAAATTTTCAAAGGTCTACTTAAAAATCAAATAAACGAACATTTTGAAGATAATCAACTTTTCAGCCCGTCCCAGTACGGATTCAGAAGTAATCTGTCCACCTCATTATCCATAAACAATCTCACTATTAACGTCCTAAAAGCTTTCGAAAACAAATTATATGCCCAGGCTTTTTTTTTTGATCTAACAAAAGCCTTTGACTGTGTGTCTCACAAAACTCTACTAGAAAAACTTTCGGTGAAGTATTGAGTTAATAAACTCGCACCTGTCGCAGAGGCGACATGTTTTTTATAATCAGAACTTTTTCAACTACACAATTTTGTACCGCAGGGCTCTGTGCTTGGTCCAACACTCTTCCTTACTTATGTGAACAATTTATCAAATATCAAATCATGGTTCCTCTCTAATTCATTATATGTTAATGAAAATAAAACTTGATCCTTATTTTTCGGTCTCCGAAATGCTGAAGAAATTACAAATTCAGATCCTGTTAAATTCCTCGGGGTGTATCGAGATTCTAAGCTAACAGATTGGGAGGAACAGATCTTACATTTATCTAAAAAACTTTCTAAAAGTATTTTTCTTATCCGATGTTTGTCGATATCACAAAAAACGCCATTAACTGCTAATTGTGGCTGTTTTCACTCAAATATGATGTATGTAATTATTAACTGGGGTCACTCGGTACATGCACTCAAAATATTTAAAATCCAAAGATGTGTTGAAATTATAGCCCAAATTGATTACAGGATCTGTTGCAGAGATTATTTTAAAAAGCAAAATATACTTACCTGTATATGTGCATTCATCCTGGAATGCCTTTTATGTATAATAATGAGAGAAAGACACTACATTAAGCATAAAGATATGCATGATTACCCAACTAGAAATGACGACAAAATCCTATCAAATTTCTTCAGACTAAATAAATCTAGAGATGGCTGTGGTTATCATGGGATCAAATTTTTTATGTTCTTCCGGAGGCCGTAAAAAGCTAAATTTTAATAAATTCAAAGATAAAATAAAAAAATCCTGGAGAAGAAAGCATTCTGCAGCTTTGAGGAGTACCTCCTAAATAATTTTAATGACCTAAGGCGATTTTGATTTTTAACTGTATTTTTATTTATATTGTAATATTAATAATGGGGAATTTGCCCATTTTTTAAACATTTCATTAAAAGTGTGTGTTTATGTATAAAAAGACGCCACACCGAATATCAGCTCTTAAATCGCAGTACTTACTTTGCAATGAATAATTAAAGTTGAAATCCTGGCCACTCCTCTCGAAAAGCACTGTGACGTCATTTGGTGAAAACTATCTCGCGTGGTGTCCCACAGATGGCGTACTTTAGCCGAGCGGTGTCTTCACCCTAATTAATAGACTGGGCGGCGATTGGCTGTGCATATTCGGTCGTAAGTCTTTTGTTTTTTATGTTAGAGAAAAAATAAAAAAAGTGTCGGAAAGCCCAATAAATTCTCTTTACATAAGCTGTCTACAAATTTTTCGAAAAAAAGGTTAATTATCGAGATATTCGAGGAAATGTACGAAATTACACGTTTTCCTATAGAGTGTATGTAAATCTTAAAAAAATAATTTTTCTCAGAAACCTTTGTTTCGAACGGCCGAGATTAACGGAACGTCAAAGTAGTACATGATATTAAGTGGAGAAATTTTACCTAAAAAAAAGTCCCAACACCCGCCCCCTCTAATTCCCTAATTTTTGTCGGAATTCAAAAAATAATAAAAAAAAGTTTTAGCAAATTTAATTATATTTAAATTAGCTAGAGTAGTCTTTTGGCGTAGGAGCCAAGATTAAAAAGTTGCCAACTGTAGAAGCTCAAAATTTGCGATTTTTCTCTAGTTGTCTCCGAAACGAAAAAAAAAAAATCAAAATTCTGGTGAGGTCCCATTTTTGGGTTTTTCGATTATATCTCGGAAACGGTGGACTCTAGAAAAAATATGTTCTAAATAAAAATGAAAGCTAATTAAACTTCCTATAAAATTGTTTCCATACATATTTGTCGAATTTCGAACGGTTTTCGAGATATACGTTATTGAAAATCGATAATTTTCGAAAAAATCATTTTTACCTATCTCTTTTTGTCAAACATTTGCTTCTAGTAAATACGTTCTAAATGAAAATGAAAGCGAATTAAACTTCCTATAAAATTGTTTCCATACATGTTTGTCGAATTTCCAACGGTTTTCGATTAAATTTCCTTCAATTTGATATACACTTTTGCTATTTTATCTTCAACCAATCAAAAGTTATAGAATTTTTAACATTTTCAAAAAATTAAATTTCCTATACAATTGTCTCCATGCATTGGAATTCCCAACGGTTTTCGAGGAAAATCGATAATTTTTGAAAACGTAAAGTTATTTATTTTTAAATAATATTATTAAAACGTCTTTACAGTTATTTGTTATTTCCCTGATAACCTAATATATAACTTTAATAACTTTAACCCCTCTTTTGAGCACTCATTAACTGGATTATTATAGTAGACGTATATTTTATGTTAGCTAGCGAAACGTCTACTTAGTTGTCGTCACACGGCCTAGCCTCGCGTACAGGTATGTTTTGTAGTCTCGCATCAGTTACCACTTTTCAAGTAATCAAAAACGGCAATATTTTAAAAAATTTCCATCTCAAATTTGGTACAGCTATTTTTTATTGCAAATACAGTCGATTTCAATCAAAACAAAAAAGTCGAACCTGCTATTGTCTTCAAAAATTATAATTATGAGGCTTCTCTTCTTATTTTTCCTCATTTTCACTTTCTGTACTTTTCTTTTGCCCTGAGTTGTATTAATCCTTCATTAATTTTTTCTCTGCCGTTTTTAAAAACACAAATCGGAAATTAAATAGCTGCTGCCCAGTTGACTGAAGGCGAAGATTGTATACTTACATTTTCTGTTATAAGGGATCTACAGACGATCCAGTAAACCGTCCTTCTCGCTACACTTTGAAAATTGCCATAACAACTTTCGTAAAAGTGAACTGGTCTGCTGGAATTCTAGGTCTTCAAAGCTTACTGACAATCGAGCAGACCACTTCAATCCAGCAGACCAGATCACTTTTACGAGTTCGCATGGCAATCTTCAAAGTGTACCGAGATGGTCGGTTGGTCTGCTCCCTGCCGCTGGGTCGTGTGTAGGGGTTTACACACGATTCAGCGGCAAGAAGCCAGTCTTTTCGGCATGCTTTGAACTCATTCGTAAAAGTGAACTGGTCCGCTGGAATTCCAATTATCTTCAAAGCGTACCGACAATGTTGGGTCCCGGCAGCTGGATCGTCTGTAGACCCCTTGTAGATCCCTATAGTTAACTGCACACTTGTTAAGGGGTGTACACGATCCAGCGGCAGGGAGCCAGGCTTGTCGGCATACTTTGAACTCATTCGTAAAAGTGAACTGGTCCGCTGGAATTCCAATTATCTTCAAACCGTACCGACAATGTTGGCTCCTTGCTGCTGGATCGTGTGTAGACCCCTTTAGGCGTGTAAAAGATGTCGGCGTCTTTAGCGGTGCGATGCGGCGTGTTTGATGGTCAAAGGCGCCGACATTTTTTGAGTGCTTCGTAGACCTGAAGACAACTATATACCAGCAAATTTTCCGCCACGTTCTCCACAACAATGATTTGGACTCTCTGTATTTAGCGTGATTCACTTTGTTTTTGTTAAGAGAACTGGTTTGATATTTATTAATTAAATTACAAATTTAACGAGTTCTCGTTAACAACTAACTATTAAACTAATGTGTATATATTTGCTTACTACTGACATATCTAATTAACAGGTTATTGTAAAACTGTGTATTCATAACATTATCTGTGATTTCGTGTAATATTTTCTATGCCACATCTTTGACGCATGCAAATCGTTATCAGTGTTTTGAGATTTTAATATGAAGACTAAATATTTGCGTTGTTTCTTTATACTTTTCTGTGGGTTTATGTAATGAATGCATAAATCTAAACCGGTTGTATTAATAATTGTTTCATTCTATAAACTCTTTTATATAAATTGGTAATATAAAATTGCCACGTTGACGTCACACTGTATGTAGGCTGTTTTGTTATTCGGACAATAGTATATTGGGAGTAAAAGTGATACTTTTGTGACATGTGCCTGAAGTTTCGAACGTACACTTGAACGAATTTTAGATGGAAAAGAAAAGTTACTAAAAACCACACATCAATTTAGAGGCCTAAACACTTCATTGCCACATTTGCTGACAATAATATCCACAATACTTAAATTTTACACCTAAGTCGAAGTGCGGTTTTTATTAATTTTTCTTTTTTATACGAAATTCGTTCAACTGAACGTTCGAAACTTCAGGTACATTTGTGACGGAATCTGTAGGTTTGCAATTACAGACGAGAGACGAGTCACCACAAGTGGTTTGACTCCGAATAAAACGTGCTATTTTTTTCTTCAAACGTCGATTAGCTATAAAAAAAATAAAGATCAAAATCTCGAATTTCACCACCAAAAACGCTGTGTATTAATATCGCATGGCCGGCCGGCGTATTAAATTAAATACGCATTGCTATGGATATTACTTTTTTCTACTCCCTTATGTAAATTTGCTGTTTTCTGTACAGTCTGTAGAATGGATAAGTAGGCAATCTCAGTTAACTGAACGGATATATTTCATATCAGTTCTAGGATGGATATGAAATGAAACCGACCAATCACAGTTCGTGTATTAAGACATAGGCAACTATTCGTTTTAAAATCAAATTAGTGCGTAAGCTGTCAACTACAAAATTTATTAAACATCAATACATTACACAAATACACACTGACAGTTACTTTGACAGCTTACACACTAATTTGATTTTAAAACGAATAGTTGTCTATGTACTTAATTAGGGATGGGACGGATATCCGGTCCGGCTACTGCATCCGGCCGATCCGGCTTCCAAACCGGATATTCGGCTCCGGCCGGATATGAAAAAGTATCCGGTCAACATCCGGCCAAATAAAAACTGTCCAAAATGCATGAAACTTAAATGTTATTTATTAATTGTCAGTTAGATATCAAAATATTTATAAAATTAACAATGAACTAGAAACTACAATCAAAATTAGTGGTGCAGCCAGAAAATTAATCGGGGGAGGGGGCAATAATAGATTCCTTTACTAGATAATATTGGCATTAATTACAAAATATTTATTTCAATAGTTTGAATACTGCTTTGTACTGATAGAGATTATGTGTCTTTATTTTTGGTTCATGGAGGACGGCTTGGGGGGGGGGGGGAGGGGCATGGCTGCGCCCCTGATTAAAATAAATGACAAATATAAAAAAATTGGTCTTAAATTCTTCGCGAATACAATAGTGGTGGTAGTGGTATGTATAGCTATTATAGAACCAAGTACTGTCGTGCGCAAAAAAATGGGACAAGTCTTATAACGTATTTTTGATAAAAATATAGTTGTGTAGATCTAACTTTAATTTTTGTGACATTGTCAGTTATTTGTCAAAATTCATTGCAAGTGTGCAAATAGAGACCGATTTACATTAGAAAAAAATAGTTGTCGTATTTTTTTTTTTTGCTCACGACAGTACACACATAAATATTTATTATTAATTATTATTATTAGTTCTGTTCTGGTGTACCATGCGCATTTCGTGTAATTACAATTACTTGCAGCAATGTGCAAGATTGGTAGGACAGGACAATACGGGTGCGACTTGAATTTAATTGTAAATATCGCGGCCTGTTCGTAGATAAAGCGACTGCTTGAAAAGGCAAGATATCCGGCCGGACCGGATTTTGAACTGGCCGGATATACTGTATCCGGTTATCATGCCAAAAATACATTCGTCCCATCCCTATACTTAATACACGAACTGTGATTGGTCGGTTTCATTTCATATCCATCCTAGAACTGATATGAAATATATCCCGTTCAGTTAACTGGAATTGCCTACTTATCCATTCTACAGACTGTACAGAAAACGGCAAATTTACACAAAGGAGTAGAAAAACTACTATTTTCTACTCCATTATGTAAATTTGCTGTTTTCTGCACAGTCTGTAGAATGGATAAGTAGGCAATTTCAGTTAACTGAACGAATATATTTCATATACTATCTAGGATGGATATGAAACCGACTAATCACAGTTCGTGTATTAAGTACGTAGGCAACTATTCGTTTTTAAAAATTCAAGTTAGTGCGTAAGCTGTCAAAGTAATAATTACTTTGACAATTATTGTCAGTGTGTATTACGGCATCTGCACGTGAGCCAGTATGGCTCTGCCTACGGCGCGACGTCGTGCTCAAACTTATTTATTGTGCGATATGGATATCATATCCACTCTTGTTGCACAAACTACTATTTCTGCCGCTCACAGCATCAGAAAAAGTACTTTTTTCTACTCCCTTATGTAAATTTGCTGTTTTCTGTACAGTCTGTAGAATGAATAAGTAGGCATCCAGTTAACTGAACGGATATATTTCATATCAGTTCTAGGATGGATATGAAATGAAACCGACCAATTACAGTTCGTGTATTAAGTATAGTTTGTACCACCAATAATCCAGCGATATAAAAAAGTTCGCAAAAAAACAAAAGGTACCGAGCGTGTATCAATTTCAGTCTGTTTACATAAAAGGCCATAAAAGTGTTCGGCTTTTTTATTATCATCACAAAAAAATGGTCATATATTTCCGAACAAAAATGCAGGCCACTCCCACTGAACATAATTGGTTGAAATTTTCTCTACCGGGATTATGATGGGTTGGAATAAAATATAGGGTCAACGTGGACTAGCGTTGTCAAAGCGGACCGGCGGGCGGTACAGTAACTAGAAGCGGTCGGCGTCCTTTATGCTTTTTTGCGAGCTTTTTTATATCTCTGAATTATTTGTGGAATACACTATACATAGGCTACTATTCGTTTTAAAATCAAATTAGTGCGTAGGCTGTCGAAGTAACTGTCAGTGTGTATTTGTGTGATATATTAATGTTTAATAAATTTTGTAGTTTTTTAAAGCTGGTTGTAGAAAAAGTATGCTGCACAACTCTAGTGGATTATCTATATCGCACTCAAAAGATTTGGTAGTTTTTCAAACTTCTATGGATATCATATCCACTCTTGTTGCACAAACTACTATTACCTCCGTTGTTAATGGCAACGCAAAGCCGTCTAAAAAGTCAAACTGTCATGAAATGAGTTAAGAAATATCACGTTTTTCTGAAGTTTGAAGAAAAAATATTTTTTTTGTCCTAAGCTACAATGAATCTCGGAAACGAGATTTGTTTAAATTTCCAGTGTTCTTTTGACGCAACATTGAAATTAAAACAATCTATGTACCTAATCATAAAATGTTTTAACTGCTTCATGAAAGTCCTACAAAAATAGATCGTGCTTCTTCTGAGAACACTCCAATCTCCTGAAGAGCTCTAATCCACCGTGATATAAAATTTTGCGGAACAAAGAAGCATACGGTATTCGATCAATTATCATTAAGTCACTGATCAGTTGTATGCTGAACGGTGTTTTCTGTCACTGTGAGACACAGAACAGTTGTAACTTGAAATGACCTCCGATTCACCCGTCCTCTTCTTCTTTTAGTGGGGCTACGAAAGGTCGCCACACTCGGGCCTTTGGCCCATTGTTTCCGCTACGAATTTAGGGGGTTTCCCCTTTCAGGCCGGATTCTAACCCAAGTTCCTTCATATAGAGGCATCTCTTATTTCCTCCAGCACCGGAAAACCAATGCCGAAGTGTTTATGCGTCAAGCCCATAAGGCTAGGGTGGGTAGTTAGGACGTGGATGGAAGTTTCTTCCTAATCTCCGCAGAACCTGCAGTCAGAGTTGTCGATCACCCCCATAGTGTGCAGGTGCTTTCTGGAACAGACGTGTTCAGTCAAAAGACCTGCCACGATTCTGCTTAAGCGCAGGGTTTGTTCTGCTTACTTCGACAAGGCCCCGAGATAGGGAGCTTCGCTTGCCGGAGTCCTGGGTTGGAGGCCTAGAAGTCAGAGAACTGGGAACGAGTCTAATTATATCTAGTCGCTGAGAGCTCTCTCTGGCCAGAGCATCTGCCCGCTCGTTACCCTCAATGTTACTGTGTCCAGGCATCCAGAGAAGCTTGACCCAGTTGTATGAGCTAAGTTCACAGAGAGCCTGTTTACAGTTTTGAACCAGTGAAGACTTGGTCCTAACTGATGCAACTGTCACAAACAGAAAATTTTTGCCTAGGTTTTGTTATGGACAAGACAAGAGTTGTGATCATGCCTATCTAATTTCCTCAAATTCAAATTAATCAAACGGATCATGTATCACACAATTATATATCTATATAAAATGGCTGCCGATAGCGTAACGATCACCTTTGATCAATCAAGTTGGTGTCGTTCATATAAAATAATCAGTGAGCACATCTGATTGCTCACCATGATGAACGCCTCCATTGAGCGACGTTGAATTGATAAATCTATCTAAAAAATTATTTTGAATTACTCCCCCTCCAAATTTAAACGCCAATAGAATCTGTTGCACACATTGATCGCGTTCATTTATTACTATCTTCCTTTCTTGGTTAAAGTGCAGTATAAATTCTAAATTCACTTCAATTCACAGAATCGCACTTCTGATTCCTTCGCTCAAATAGCTGATCAGAGATGGGTAAAGGAAACTTCCCATTAAACGTTTCCTGAAAATTTTCAGGAGTTTCCGGAACAAAGTTTTGATAAAAATCAGAGATGGGTAAAGGAAACTTTCCATATGAAAGTTTCCGGAACGACATTTTGATAAAAATGAAAGTTTTCACTTATAATATCACAAGAGCTTAAATTATTTCCGAAAATTTTCTTGAGGGCACGAATATTTTGAAAATTATAATAATTTTCTTAAAATATTCGTGCCCGAAAGAAAATTTCCCGGAATAATTTTAGCTTGCGTGGTATTAGGTAAGAAAATTTCACACCACTTAACACCATAATTTGGAAAAAAATTATTAATCCAACCTGACATTTTAAATTAATTTCACTGCTTGTCAAGTTGGCCAGGGTATTGTTGTTTTTGACATATTATGTTGATTTGTCATTTTTGTTTAACCGGTTCTGTCACAAAGCTTAATAATTACTAGTTTAAAAGGTCTGTCGTTGAGTTTAATAAGTGTATAGCGAAATGTCGCGATTTGGTAAAGAAAATCAACAAGTAATTAGACAAGAAATTCAAAATATAACACCAGATAACACCCGAAAATCAAAATCAAGTGTATGGAAACGGTTTGTTGAATTTTGTGGCGAAAAGTTGTATAATATTCATGAGTGTATGAGTGTAGTACAGGTGGCTACTATACTGGAGGACTACGCATTTAATATGAAAAAGAAAAATTTTGAAGATTGTAAGGAAAGTGTGGTCAAAGTGATGTGGAACTCTACTGCTAAGCAGTTACAAGAAATTTATTACGAAAAATATAAAATAAAATTTAATCCGTTTTCTGATGTGGAATTTGCGACCGCCAGAGCTGCACGCGATGCTAAGCGCAAAAAATTACAGAGAGACAAAAAGAAAAGTGAGTGCTTCAGCCTTAACCAGCGACGAATACAAAAAAATTATTGAAATGTGGGATGAAAATACTCCAGATGGATTGCAGCGTAAATTTTTTCACATAGTTTCACATGAGCTGGCATGGAGAAGAGGGGAAGGATATTCTGCGTGTATCCAATACTTCAAAGAAGAAACTGATAATTTCGGAAACCCAAAAGGTCGGATAGAATATAATCCAATATTCTCCAAAACCACACAAGGTGGTTCTAAAAAACTGTCGGATAGTAAATGGTTGATTACAAATTTCGATAATCCACAAATGTGTCCGGTTCGTTTGTTTAAGAAGTTGATGGAAAAAAGGGGAAATCTTATTCAGACCGACAGATTATTCTTAACACCAAACCGATACTGGAGTCAACCCAATTCGAAAGGATGGTACAAGAATAGCCCAGTTGGTAAGAACATTGTATCTTCATGGTTTAAATCAGCAGCCTCTGATATAGGAATTGACACTAAAAAAGTAAAAATAACTAATCATTCTGCAAGAGCAACAGCTGTTTCGAAATTGGCCAAGGAAGGAGTTGGTGAACAACAGCTCATTAAAATTACTGGACACAGTAATAGTCAGTCAATCAAACCTTACTTACAATTGAACGTTGAACATCATCATCAGATGATTAAATCCATGAGGAGAATTTCAAGTACTAGCAAGTTTAATCATGATCAGAGCACAATGCAAAATAAAACAGAAAGTACCCAGATTCAACCCACCAATTCAAGCCAGCCCACAAACATTTATAATAATTGTGTTTTTGATATTAATAAAACCTATAATAATTAAATTTATTTCGTTATTATTTTGCTTATTAGTCGATATCATTAGAGATTTGCCAATGAAGATATTAGTTCAACCTGAAATAAATTCTAAAAAAATCATATAGGTATATCCACCATATTTCGTTAAATAAAAAAAAATTACCAACTATAGTTACACCAAATGCTAAAACTCAGATGGGTATTAGTTCAGTCTATCGCCCTTTCATAATTTTAGGTTACTAAAGGTGATAGAAATGTATTTTTTGTTAAATACTGCAAAGAGTTGAGTCAAGCGCAAATATGTCATCCAAGATTAATATATTTAACGAATTTAATGGAAGATTGCGATCAGGAAGCATTAGAGACGAATGGTTTGTTTACGAAAATCCAAGAAAGTCTGCTGCAGATGTCAAGTAAATATGGCCTTTTGCGTAAAAGAGATTTGAACAAAATTGTTTCAAAATATTACATATATGTCTTAAAACACAGACATCTAATTAATTCGTCACCTTCCTATTCACCATTAAGAAGAGAGGATGGGTTAGAATTCAAGCAACATTTAAATCTTACTATGTTTGTACATCCTACGTTTTTTGAATTATAAATTGTTAATGCATAATAATTTAACAAATTTGTGTTTTCTGTTTAATGAAACTTTATAGCGAATAATAAATAATAATGTTAATTCAGAAATTTTGCATTATTCACAGGTATATCTACATTATTTAATGGTTGTAGATCATATGTTTACCTTTTCAACTGTCAAAAAATGTTCACTTAAATATCGTGGCGTCTCGAAAAAATTTCCGGAATTTTTTTTAATTGCCATGGTAACTAGTCAAAATTAAGGTATCTTATTGGTTAAAAAGTAGAGGTGTGAAATTTTCAATAAAATATTTGAATATTCCGAAAGTTCCCAAAGGAAACTTTCCCGGGATTTTGGAAACTTTTAAATCGAAAATATGATATTTATATAAATATCAAACTGATATATATCACAAAAAACGTGATATATATCACTTTTTGATATTTATGATATTTATTTTTATTTTTTAAATTCATGTAACTTATTCGTGCAAATAAAACCACGATTGAATTTAAAAGAGTGCATATCATATTTTAAATCGTTTTTATTCAATGTTTTTTAAGCTTATTATGTCTTGGCTCTGAATATGTAACAAACAAAACATAAATTCTAACAATTTAAAATAAAGTCAAATTCTGTTCAGCTGCCTCGGGTGCCCAAGGCACCCGCCCGAAAGTTCTTCTCACGGCCCAATAATGTATCACTTTACCCGGGTTACCTCCTCTATCCTCCCAGCTGCATTTGGGTATCATTGGGTTCGTACAAGTGGGAAGAGAATCATGAGTTTTGTTACATCAAAATGAAAACGACGATCTTGCCCCGTCCAACTGTAAAGCTAAGCAGCTGAAAAGAATTTGGCTTAAAAAAACATAACAAAATTGCTCTCATAGATGTTCAATATTAGTATTATAAGGACAATAAAGAAGTATCTATAAGTATTAAAATGAAACTAATTTAAAAAATATACATATATATTTTTCACCAATGGCGTAGGTGTTTAATCGCGCACCATAGGCGTAGGTGTTTTATTTTTATATTTGCGATATATATCATGATATTTATGGTGATATTTATGGTGTGATATTTTCCATAACATCAAGTGATATATATCCTCGATCCTTGTTTTAAATATTTCATTTTTATCAAAATTTCGTTCCGGGAACTTTCAAATGAAAAGTTTCGTTTACCCACCTCTGCATGAGGCGCAACCAGACTTACGTCAATGATTCCGACCAAGCCAGCCTTCTCTTAACGCACCCTTGCACTGTCAGAAACGCTAAAAATGGATTATCCACTGACAACGAATATTTTTGACATTAACATAACTTCAAAATCTATGTGTGAACGTAATTCCTGTCCTGCTTTAATAATTCCTGATATTGGGGAGGAAAATTAAAATGCCATCTAAAAAATGGAGTATGAAAGTCATGAATCCGAACATAAAATAACATCACCTGCATCAAGAGATGTATCTACGAATGTGTTAGAAGAAGTAAGTATATTAAAAAGAGATTTCCCTTTTACTCTTGCACCACTTGCCGCTGTTATTAGTCGATTATTTATAAACATGATTGTTGCCTGAATTTAATAAAATAAATTAAATACTAAATTATGTAAAATATGTGTAGTTATGTCTCTGTTTATATATTTAAAAACTTTACTCGTATCCGCACAAATCAAACCAGCAAACTTAACTCACAACATCGCTATAAAGAATTTACATAACTTGTTGAACTTCGAGTCTCTACACTGAATATTCTCTATCTTTTATCGAGCTAGTGAATGCAGTATTATCCATCTCTTCTATAACCTTGTCTTATACGTATTAAATTTGACCCTGAATTATACGTACCTCACATTATTTATTATAATTAGTTGTAGTTGAGGTTCAGATTATCAAAAAGTGTTTATTAAAAAAAATACTGGCAATTCTTATAAATTTTTGTATAGCCGGTCTTGTTACGTTTGATTTTTAGCCAACGAATTTTGAAATCATAAAAAAATGCGAAATTCTCTCATTTTAAAGTTAAGGATAGAACTTTGCAGAGTGAGAGGGAAGTATGCGTTTACTTTCGATTTGTTATAAATGTTCAAAAAGGCAAACAAAGTAGGTATAACCTTTACAACTGTTTTATGTACTTGCTGTTCTAACGAACACAACTATATAAATATATTTTTTATAGCAAATAGTCCACTCAAATTAGGAAAAAAGCGGGGAAAAATTCTGAACAGCAGTTTCTCTGCATAGGAAGTAAGAATTCAACTTTTAGAACAAGGTTTTGCTTATGCGCAAAAAAAAGAAATGATTTTTGAGATATATTATACATATATATACGTTTTTGCGTGATTTTTTTCATTTAGACGTATATATCTCGAAAAGTACGTTTTTAAGGCTAAACGAAAATAGGTAAACGTGTTCAGAATACGACTTCCTATAAAAAAGGTTCTATACATTTTTCCGATTATCCCATTGGCTTTTCCGGAAAAGTGACATGAAAAATATATATATAAATATATATATAAATATATATATATATATATATATATATATATATATATATATATATATATATATATATACATATCCATGCTACGACAAACCGTCCGTGTAATTTTTGGAGTTAAACCATCCATCTCATATACTTCTCAATATACAAAATGTTATTTTCCAACGTTAAGCGGCTCTTATGTAATTACGGCGTCAAACCGTCCAATTTATGTAGAAACAACGTTATTCCATCCAAAATTATATACATGTGGTTCTATACGTTCGTTAAACTGTCTTGCAATGTTGCCGTAACTAATTTATATATATGTTCTTGTTTAATGGACTATCATTACGATACCTTCTTTTATCTGTACCACGATACGATTGAAAAAAATAACGGTGATAACTGGGACCATGAAAAAAGTGTTGAGAAAATTGGATCTGAAAAAATGGCAGAATTATCGAATGAAGCAGAATAAAATAGCATCTTACTACATACCCTGTACTGACAAATATCGCTTTAATTACGGCTCGATAATGACAATTAGTAATTCCTTAGCAGAAGCTCTATAATTTGGGTTGGCTTTTATTTAACATGTTTCATTTTTCCGGTATATTAGCGACATACTTTTTTAAATAGAATCATATATTTGGTATCGATTTTTATTTATTTTGAGAGATAAAAGGTAATTAAATATGGCGACCTGTTTGTGATGCAGTTTTTTCTGAAACTGGCCAGGCCTATATTAATTTATTTATGAAAATAGCAACTAAATTTATGTCAAAATTACAACATATTTTTGTTTATCCTCAAGATATATAATCGAAAAATTGTGATTATTATACCAGAAATGTAGTTGCTAGTTTCTTGATAGTGTTCCTTATGTGACCAGTTTTAGAGATATTACACAATGCAGAATAAATGTGGAATTTTATATTTTAATTAAATTTAATTCTCAGTGAAAATCCATACCGACAGTATGGCATTTTTGAAAACTACCTGTGTTCTTTTTCCCAATCTCATGAATAGATAATTAACTAAGTGGCTAATGTTTTATTGTCTTGGAAAAAGAAACACTAAAATAAACATTTTATCCAATTCTCTACTGCTCTCCAGAATTTCTACTTGTATGAATTTTATGGAATTTCAATATATGATCTAAAAAAAGTTGTCCCCAGTTAATAACTCATACTACATATGGTTCCCAAAAGCTTATGTTTAAAAAATG
This sequence comes from Rutpela maculata, assembly GCA_936432065.2. Taxonomy (NCBI): domain Eukaryota; kingdom Metazoa; phylum Arthropoda; class Insecta; order Coleoptera; family Cerambycidae; genus Rutpela; species Rutpela maculata. The sequence goes on from OW386288.2 coordinate 170,108,478, forward strand.
AATATAGTATAGAATTTTTTAGAATGGAGGACTTAAATGAAGAAAAAAATAACATAATAGAGGTTGCATTTTGTCTATTCATGTAATGCATTAAATCAGGTAGAACTAATAGAATGTGCTAAATCACAAACGCTAAAAAGCAAAATGGGCTTAATTCGAAGTATAAAACCGCTGCCCAAGGAATCACTACTTCACATCCATTCAAGTCTCTCACATCGAAAAAAATTTGAATGTGGAAATAATTGTTTATGGAACTTTAATAATATGATATTTGAAATCGTCTACCCCGAAAACTCATAAAACGATATCTCACATCGGTAGTGGGGGTGGATGAAGTAAAAAAATATTTTGAGGTTTTTGGTTCTTATATGTATATTATGAAAATTAGAATTCAATCCAAAACAATTTTCTATACTTGTAATATTTCCAATAAATAGTTAGATAATTCTCTAAAAAAAATAGTTTTACTCCACTACATGAATATTTTTAAGCAAATTATCTTCAAAACGAAAGGGGACATTAAGATACGGTTTTTCATACTTGCTTACAAATTTCATCTGGAATAAACTGGTTTAAATAGGAAATCGAACTACGAAAGACACTGTAGGCAGGTTGTACAATTAACATTAACACAATAAGCAATTTTAAAAAATTTCATTGATTACAAAATCTTAATTTTCTACAAAAGCAAATAAAAAAAATCAGGCATTCTCCTTTTTTCCATTCCAACATTGGTACCATTCTTTTACCACGACTTAAACAAAGTTTCTCCATGACACTTTACAAAAATACTTCTAAAATAGTCACATAATGTTCGCTAAGCTATCCTCCACCGCTTGTATATACTACACAAGAGTTTTCATATGAGCAAATATTTAGATAAACCAAGTTGTAAGTTGCCAGATTTCTGGATGGTTTAATGTCAGCAAAATATATATTGGAGTATATAAGTGTATATAAAATTTGCGGAGCTAGCGCTCCGAGTGTTTATACTCTACACTACAGTTATATACAAATCATATGAAACATGCCATAAACTGTCCATCTCAAATTCTGTATATGGAATATTCACCCCTTGAAGATGTCAATGCAAGTGAAAACGTTAAACCGTCCAGTAATCGGACGGTTTTAACGTTTTCGGATAGGTTAACGTCTGTAAATAAATATATGCTGGACGGGTTTAACGTAGCATAGATAAACGTATATATATATATATATATATATATATATATATATATATATATATATATATTATATATATATATATATATGTTTTTTTCGTGTTTTTTTTATTTTGAATGCAAATATCTCGAAAAGTACGCGATTTTAGGGCCAAATGAACATAAGTAAACTTGTTCAAAATGAGATTTCCTACAAAAAAAGTTCCTATACATTTTTCCAATTATCCCATTGGTTTTTTTCCGGAAAAGCTTCTTGAAGAATATATATATTTGCTTTTTCGTGTTTTTTTTTTTTCATTTTGACGTATATATCTCTCAAATATATAGAACCTTTTTTGTAGGAAATCACATTCTGAACAAGTTTACTAATGTTCATTTAGCCTTAAAAATGCGTACTTTCCGAGATATACACGTCCAAATGAAAAAAAAAACACGAAAAAGCAAATTTATATATTCTTCAAGAAGCTTTCCGGAAAAACCAATGGGATAATCGAAAAATGTATAAGATTTTTTGTAGAAAATTTCATTCTGAACAAGTTTATTTATGTTCATTTAGCGCTAAAATCGCGTGCTTTTTGAGATATTTGCAATCAAAATAAAAAAAAAACACTAAAAAACACACAGATACATTTTTCAAGTATCTTTTCCGGAAAAAACCAATGGATAATCGGAAAAATGTATAGAACATTTTTTGTAAGAAATCTTATTCTGAATACGTTTACCTATGTTCATTTAGCCTTAAAAACGCGTACTTTTCGAAATATAAAAGTCTAAATGAAAAAAAAACACGAAAGCACGTATATATATGTATATATCTCAAAAATCATGTCTTTTTTTCTGCGCATAAGCAAAAAATTGTTATAAAAGTTGAGTACTTACTATCTATGCAGAGAAACTGCTGTTTAAAATTTTTCTCTAAAACGGCGTTTTTTTTCCTAATTTGAGTGCACTAAAACTGTTGTACTTGAATATTGTAGTTTGTCATTGAAAATACTCCTTAATTCCATTATCATGGCATTTAACTATATACAAAATTGTGATAAAAACTGTATATGGTTGTATTCCTTAGAGCAATGAGAAGTACCTGAAATTATTTTAAAAATTATACCATTTATGATTCTTTAAATATTTATAATAAACCGAAAAGAAACGCATATTTCTCTGCAAAACAAACCACTAACCGAAGTGGTTGGATGATAGTGTTCGTACAAACAAGCAAACTTGTCTCTTGTGAATATGGGCCTTAAGGACCGGCAATTTATATTGCGGGCCTGTGAAAAATTGAACGTATTTCATCGTAATCAAACCACTAGGTTCTTTGGTTTGACTGTAGTTGTAGGTGAAAGGATTGCATTGATACAGTGGGCGAGAGTTTTCTCATTGAGCGTTGCGGTGCGCGCACTCAGAAAAAAAACCCGAATCGCATAGTAATCAAACCGGTCAAAGTTTGTGGCAAATGTTTTCAGTTGTCCAAAAAATGAAAGAAATACAATTGGCGGGAATTTTGAAATCGGGGACAAAGAGTTATTGGGGAAATTATGAGCATAAAATCGAGGTTACACTGTAAATGTCGTCAAACAAGGAATTCAAGCTAAAAATTATCGCCTAAATTTTTACATACTCCAAACACCTTATAAAACATTATCATCGGCGAGAATTTTTATTAAAATCAACCCCCCCCCCCAAAAAAAAAACTACCCCATCGGGGGTGAATCGTAGTAACGTTAACTATATTGCCATCTATTGCAATTTCGAGCATTTTTTGAGCAGAAATCTCTAGTATCATTTTATTCTTGATTATTCAACGGTACTTACCTTCAAAAAACGCTGAAACCACCCCTACAAGGGGTGAAAACGAGAATCTTCACTGCAAACTGATACATTCGTCCTGTAGATTAGTTAACATTCGTCCTAGTAGATTCAAGTCCGCTCGTCATACAAAACTCGTAAGAAATAATCTATTATGTTTCTAGGTCAAAAACTATGTTCTCTAAACAATGTATCAAAATTAATCCTTTGTTGTAATTACCCATAATAATAATATTCACATTTTATTAATTTTTCCTATTTTCCGGGAAAACCGAATGAAAATAATAATTTTCAAACTTCGTATACATAAGAAAACCGACTTCGAGTACATAAGAAAACTGGTAGTTCGAATATTTAGATACAAACCGTGTCATTACAATTTTTTAACATAAATTCTGATACGTGGAAAAATTGGTTAATACGTTTTCCTGAGCGTACCGTACCGTTGGAAAATATGAGTAAGTATAGGACTAGAAAATTTCGATAGGAATTTTCTCGATTTTTCTCTTTACCTATTTGATGTTTTACTTCAAAACGTATATTTTATGAAATATTGGCGATTTTATGAAAAAAAATCGGAATATTTAAAAATTTTTGGATAGTACTCCCCCTCCCCCCCCCCTCCCCTCAATAAAATGGGGATGAAAAGAGTAGTTTCGAGGAAGTCAAAATCATTTTTTGTACATATTCGTTCCCATCGCTGTAGAAAAAATTTTTCGGTTTTATCCGAAATTAACTTTTATTAAAATTTAAGGGGCGAATTTACCCCTCACTCCCACCCCCTTTGTAGAAGAAAGGGATGAATAACCATTGCATCATCATGTCTTGAAAAACATGTAAAATCATAAACCAATCTACAGGACAAATGTTATTTTGATTAAACTCAATCAGTTTGCAGTGAAGATTCTCGTTTTCACCATTTGTAGGGGTGATTTCAGCGTTTTTTGAGGGTAAGTACCGTTGAATAATCAAGAATAAAATGACACTAGAGATTTCTGCTCGAAATTTCAATAGACGGCAATATAGTTAACGTTACTACCCCGATGGGGGAGTTGATTTTAATAAAAATTCTCGCCGATGAAAATATAATGTTTCATAGGGTGTTTGGAGTATGTAAAAATTTAGGCGATAGTTTTTAGCTTGAATTCCTTGTTAGACGACATTTACAGTGTAAACCTGGATTTTATGCTCATAATTGCCCTAATAACTCTTCCTCCTATCTTTCAAAATTCCCGCCAATTGTATTTCTTTCATTTTTTGGACAATTTAAAACATTTGCCACAAACTTTGTACGGTTTGATTACAATGCGATTCGGGTTCGTTTTTCTGAGTGCGCGCACCGGAACGCTCAATGAGAAAACTCTCACCGACTGTATCAATGCAATCCTTTCACCTACAACTTCAGTCAAACCGAAGAACCTAGTGGTTTGATTATGATGAAATACGTTCAATTTTTCACAGGCCCGCAATATAAATTGCCGGCCCTTAAGACCCATATTCACAAGAGACAAGTTTGCTTGTTTGGGCGAATACTATCATCAAACCACTTCGGTTAATGGTTTGATAAATTTTTCACTTTTCGACACTAACTCCTAGAATATACTGGCCATTGAGAAATCTTATATCCAAATTTTTTTCGATTAACGCTTTTTGATCAACTCCAACCATTAACAAATTCAACCAGCTACAACTCGAGTAACAATTCAACCTATATATGCTGCTAGCGTACTTAAACAATGGCCCCAAAATACATGGAGGCCAAAAACTTCACCAGCCGTGACTTACATTTCATAAAACACATCGCAAATAATCCTGACACCCAAAACTGTAACTGTAAAAAACTCCAGAATGTCGTTCCGGAAAAGAAGGAAAACGGAAGGCCTGAGTACGGACGTTCAATGTCTCTGTTCGACCTCAGATCCAGAAAGAATGACGAGTCGGATGTGTTGCAGAAAATCAAGCGGGTCACCCTGGGTTCTGCCACGATGTTTCGGGATTTTGAAATGCAGACTGAGCACAAACACAAACCTAAGTGTTCTAAGCTGAGGCAGTGCTGGAGAAGGTTCAAAAAGACTCTGACTCACCATAATACCCATAAAAGTATGTATTTTTTACCATGGCCTTGTTTTATAAATATTGATATACAGTCCGGAAATTCATGTCGTATGCTTTAGGTGGGGATAATTTTTGTAAAAATATGAAAAAAAAATTTCTATAGAGATGTGCCCGAAAATGCTCTCCAAGGCAGCTAGGGCCCTTTGAAGGGAGTCTACGTCAATCGGTCGCAGGAAATTAGTCACGCGACAATTTTACGCATATGTCAATTGGGCGTGGTAAAATAAGACGCATGTTACATTGGGCGCGTTTATTAAAAGTAACCTAACAACCTATTAAAAAACAGCAATCACTTAAAATTGAACATTCCCGAAAACTTACTACTACAGACACAGTCATCCATTTTATAATTTACGATAATTTTGGCGGAATAAACTTTCGTAGACTAATACATAGACAACTAATCATAAGAAGTTAAACCTAATTATATTGTTGAAGGAAAATGGGTATAATATATTTCTTTAAAGAAATTCAAAGTTGACTACACACTTGTTAAGCGTGTAAAAAATGTTGGCGTCTTTGGCGGTGCAGTGCGGCATGTTTAAAGGTCAAAGGCGCCGACATTTTTTGAGTGTTTAGTAAACCTGAAGACAACTATATCAGAAACCTGATATATATGCGTCGAATGTAACACGCATCCTATTTTACCACGTCCAATTGACGTGTGTCTTAAGTGATGTGTGTCCAATTAACGTGTATCCCATTGTCTTATGCGTCCAATTGTCGCGCGTCCACTTGACGGGGCACCCTTTGAAGGTGAGGCCTTCAACTTAGTTAATATTTCAGACATCCTTTTTGCTACAAGGATAAGATTGGGTGCGTTATTTAGTATCAATAAGGGCTATTAAGCATACGCCCAGGCAGGGGCGTAAGGAATTGGCCGTACTTTCTTTTATATTCCAAAATTTTTTATTTTGGCAACAGAATATGGTTCCCTGATCAAAGGGTGTAAGCATAGTAAAACTGCCCTTGAAGCAAAATTGGAAAAAAAAGTGTAGTGTATACTGGGTGTAATACGAACATGGTATAGCCACATTTTTTCTTTATTTTTGAAGATAAATTATTGAAACTTGGTACATCGACTGTGCTTGATAAATGTAACTTTTTGTAACATAAATTAATTTTTTTCTACTTCCGGTTTCAGCATTGTACCAACTTTTAATTCTCAAATGGAACACCCTGTATGTTATTACATTTTTGATTCTACATTGTTTTCTGAATATAATATCACATAAGTGACATTTCAAATGTTAAACTTTTTTTAATTCAATTTTTGTTTTTTAGTTTAAGTGTGCCATGGCCGATTAATTCCAATCAACCCATGTAATGCTAGAAAAATCGAAATTGTGTCGAAAATACTAAATTATGTAATTCATGAACAAACAAATATCTTTAAAATGGCTTTTTGGATGACACTCAATTTTTCAAATGGAGCCATTCGTACCAAGGTACCCATTCAATACTACCAATAATAAAAAGATTCTTCTGATATCCCCACTTTGCATCTGAAACAAATACAACTGAAATTACAGTCCATCAAAAATTAAAATTCTTCTAATTATATGGTAAAAAGCAACTAACGTGGCTTTGAAATCAATGGAATGTTTAGCTTGTCAAAGGACCCAGCCCCCCCCGTATGGGGGGGTCTATTTTGTACTGAGTTTAGGGGCCCGGGCTTTCGTAGCAAGGGCCCGCCAAATATTTTGGCAAACATTTTTTTTCAAATTTGTCCGCCCCCGCTCATCAATTATGAAGCGCGAGGGCCCGCCAGAAATTTTGGCAATTTTTTTTTTAATTTCTCCCCCCTGCTCATCAATTAAGCGCGGGGGCCCGTTTGCTTCCGAGGGGCCCGTAGCGAGGGCCCGCCAAAAATTTTGACAAAAACATGTTTTCCCGCTCGTCAATTATTAGCGAAGGGGCCCGCCAGTGAATTTGGCACCGGGGCCCATGATTTGATGTGGGGGCCTGAAAAGACCCCGCACAAAACCAATGGAAAGAGCAAACCGGTCAAATCGTTTCAAACTCAGTAGTTGATATGATGCTGAACAAAAGCTCTTATGGGCACGACCCCAAAAAATGAAGAGTTTCCGAAATGAGGGTGAAAAGTTGAAAATCCGTCTGGACGAGAAAAACTCGCTGAATGCTCCTCAAGTCTTTATTGAGGCAAATAATTAATCCAAATACCTCCAAACAGATAGTATAAGTTATCCATGACGAGTTTTGCACCAGCCCGATACACCAACCCCTGAAACCTGACTTCACCCTCAAACCATCCTTGTACCATAATTGCAAATAAAATGGATCGGTTTGTAGCAGGTTATTCGTGACAATGCTTATGAATCCAACGTTTAATAACGAAGAAACTCATTTATCAAAAAAGAATATCTACAGAGCACTCATGCTCAGCATTACCCAGGATCAACGAACGTGGACGTGACGACTATCTTATCCCATGTGTTTGTGTGTTATTAAGATATTCACTATATTTAATCAGTATTAAAAACTTATTAGAGTCCACTCAATGAGTTTATATTATAGTTGTCGCAATCGCAATAGTGATCGACGTACCGCCTATCTAGGCGGTGTTGTTAAGAGGCAAGAGGTGCAGAACGCAGAGCCGGATTTAACTATATTCACTCGTTTACTTTTTATAATATTACACTTACAATATACCCCAAAGCTCTGCTATGAATTGGTAACAAAACTTACTAAAATTATTTTCAAAAATACATTACCAAATAAAGAAATATAAAGTAATATCGAATTATATCTTCATCCCGACAGTAAAAGCTCGACTACGGTGTCTCTAATTGCGGTCCTGAGTTAAACAATACACTCACAAGTTTACGCCCACACGCCACGTCAGATAGTTGACATGGAATCGCCGGTACCTTCTCTCTCACTTAATGTAAAAGTGGAGTAAAGACGGGAGATCTATTTGCTGGCCTATTCATTCCTCTCGCACCTCATAACGTCATACCCCCGCACACTATTAAGACTGCTTCGACTATAGTAGTAGGTTTATTATATACTCGGTGGTACTTTGGGTGATAAGATCTGATAAACATGTTTCAACGCTCATTAACTGCAAAGAGATTCACAGTAATAAACGTTGAATTAACAAACTCCGAATTAAATGATCTATTTCACTTTTATCGAGTATGGTAGTACATGAGGGCGATAGATGTTAAAGGTGGTTCACAAATAAGAAAAAATAACGTACTTGGACATCAGACGTCGAATTCAAAATCAACGGCTTAAAAGTCAATGGACACTAACCAATGCGGTCTCTTCAATTAATATCGTATTAGAGGGTAGGTTGAAGGTGAGTGAGTTAAGGCCTGTTTTTACTGTTCGAGGGTGAGTTACTCAATATGACGGGATAAACGTCGGATTCATAAGCATTGTCACGAATAACCTGCTACAAACCGATCCATTTTATTTGCAATTATGTACAAGGGTGATTTGGGGGGTTGAAGTCAAGTTTTCAGAGGTTGGTGTACCGGACTGGTGCAAAACTCGTCATGGATAATTTATACTATGTGTTTGGAGGTATTTGGATTAATTATTGGCGTCAATAAAGACTTGTAGAGCATTAATTTGTCGCCAGCGAGCCTTTCCAACACCACCTGGAGATTAAAGCCACACAACCAGCTGGTGACGTCACTAAAGGAAGGCGGCGTAATGCATTAAAGCAATGCTATTATACTACATGTGACTACTCCCAAATAAGAAATATTTATTACCTGCGGTAATGTTTGCTGTTTTTAAGCTTAGAGTGATGTTTTACTTATACTATAATAAAAAATATGCATATATTGGTTTTAGATATTGAGATACATAATACATTTGGACGTAATTAGAACAATAAAAATCACTTCTAATTTGCTTCTAGTAATTCTTATAAAGTAAAACGATTTTTTTTTTTAATAAAAGAGGTTCCTAATTAAATTCTGAGGCAAAACTAACTCACGAAAGGCGTATTTGGTCACTCAAATAAGATAAGTGAAAACCTAGCCTCAATTTTAGTTTCGTTCGATTTAGATTACGAGACTTAAAAATAATAACTCACCAGAGTGCATAGAAATTTTAGTTTTCTCGATGAATAGCTTTAATCCATTTGTTTCTCAGTTTCTCATCTTTGAGAAATTTAAAAACGTGTACCTTTTCCCCGGTGGCATAATTACCAGTACAGCGAGGAACGCAGCATTTGTTTACCATTTTGCACGGCAATTAAGTATTTTTACAATTAATGTATTATTTGTTGACTGTTTTATTAAAGTGGGTTTTAGATCACATTTACACGTTTAAAACACAGAATAAACAATAAGATACATTTGACACTACACTTGACAGCCGTTGAAGCGTGACGTCATGTCAGCTGGTTGTCTGGCTTTAATCTCTAGGTGGTGTTGGCTTTTCCCGTCCAGACAGATTTTCAACTTTTCACCCCTCTTATTTGAAGACACAAGTGTATGAAGGGTCTATGTAACAACAAAATAATTTTGAGATACCTAATTGATCTCAAAGTTTTTAACAACCTACGAACTTCAACCGTACATAATTTCTTTATCAATTTATAAATCAGATATTTTAGTATTAGAATCAAATGTAATGTACCGGGGGGAATTTCGTGTACTTACTTAAAACCTTCATTCATATAAGTAACTCGTTTTTTCGGAAATATCACATAGACCCTTCATCCACTTGTGTCTTCATTTCAGAAACTCTTCATTTTTGGGGTTTTGGGGTTGTGCTTTTGTTCAGCATCATATGAACTACCTTTTCCCGGAGTTTGAAACGATTTGACCGCTTTCCATTGGTTTTGTGCAGTTTTGTCCTTTTTATGTTGGCTTACCTGACCTAACTCTCCTGAATTTTTTCCTTTGACCTTATTTAAAAAATACTGTTCACGCAACTCCAATTAAAACCCTCGAAAACCTAGAGCTACGAGCAAGACGCGTAGTAAACAGTATATGGGTACAAACATGCCCAAGATGCCACGATACTAGAAGTATCCCGGTCGCTACATCGATCCCATCAATTTGTAAAACAAACCTGCATATTTAAATGTTACCGCACATACCGAGAATGCTAGCAGCAGTTCACCCTAGCCGTTTACATCCAAGATTTGTAGAGTGTAAAGTTGCCTAATAACTCACGATCCCCACCAAAAAATGTCATTAGTCAAGGAGCAGCTGGTGTGAAATCACACTAGATGCGGGGCCTGATTCAAAATATTGTGAGAATTTGTGTAATGTTAATTGAGCAAAAAACCTGTAACTAGAACGGGTTCGCAGTGACACCCGCGTAAGGTTTGGGGTAATTATCCTCGCATTTTGAGTCACTGTTTTGCATGGTGGTTATCAGGATAAGTTGCAGAATGTAACCTTGCATATCATATTATGCTTCTGGCTGGCCATATTTCGGGCCAGTACTGACCGTCCTAGAGATAGATAACTACGCTGTTACTGCGCGTTCGATGAACAAAGATAGTCTGACTTATCATCCGCCGTACCTAAAAGCTGAATATTAGGAACCTTATACTCTACAAATCTTGGTTTACATTCGATTGATTTACATCGAGGTCTATCCCGAACCACGATGTCCAGGTCGATACAAAATAGTTTGTTTTTACATCGCCGTAGACAGGTAGGCATCGTGGTAGCTTGCATCAGGTTGGTTCACTCAAGTCACGTGGTATCTTTCCTCTGATATGTCCACCCAGCATCGTGGTATTGATGGTGCGATGTATCGACCGCGACCTCCACCACAACCACGACATTTCAACATAACTTATTTTTTTTGTTTTAGTACACCTAAATAATAATAAAAGCTTGTTTTTAAAAAGTTTTTTTACATTTATAATATAGGTAGATTCTATATTGATGGTAGTATTGAATGCAATGCAATATATATAATTATATGAAGCATAAGTAAATTGGTCAATTCATATTGTAAGAAAGAATATTGGACAGTTTTTTTTATTTTATTTTTTTTTTTACTGGAAAACTATTTTTTAAAGAGCAAAAATTTTGCAAAATTACTATCAGTGCCTCTATACCTACACTCTACATTTTTTTGTTTCAATTTTGCTTCAAAGGCAGTTTTACTATGCCTACACAGCTATGCCCTTTGCACAAAAAAGGTCCTCTTTATTAAGCACCATAGAAACAACAGTTTTTTATAAAGGCTGGTTTAAAATAGTTGTTGCTGCGACAACTATATTAAAACAGTTTTATAAGAAACGGTTGCTGTCTCGGAGTTTAACAAAAAGAACCTTCTTTGCGTAAATTTGATCAGGTAACCATTTGCCGGTACCAAAAGTAAAAAAAAAACAAAAATTGTCGGATTAGAAAGCAAAACCCCTTCCAGGGACTCCCCAGGTTGAATTTCATGTTGGTCAATGCCACGAAATAATTGCCCTTATTGATACATCCAGAGCTCGGGAATTTTATCCCTGTGACATCAAAATCAGGGTTGGCTCTAGGTCAGCGCAGAAAGATTTTTATGCAAGTATGACACAATATATCTTACCTTGTACTTTTTTTAGGGAATTCCGTAATATTCAAAGTTTGACAATTTCGGTGGCGTCGCCGAATTAAAGGAGATAATAAACAGCATTAGTGGGAAACATATAAAAGTACCTCCGTACACTGACACTCGGTGAGGATCGAATGCCTTCAGGGGTCTACAGACGATCCAACTTGCTGAAGCCAACCTTGTCGGTACGCTTTGAAGTTTGCTGAAATTCCAGCAAACCAGCTCACTTTTACAAATGAGTTCAAAGTGTGCCGACAATGTTGGCTACAACGAGTTGGATCGTCTTTCAACTCTGCGATTGTAAAATAATCAACTACTAGGCCAGTCACCGTAGACACAAAAATCGCGTTAGGTCGCGGGAAGTTGTTAGGATAGATACCGATTGTGTAAAACCAAGTTTGCCGTTTCGAAAGACTTGTGGTAACTGCGTGGTGCTCGAAAAACCTTGAAATTTTCGGACTTTTATCTTATACCTTCTGAAAGGTGCATCCTACAGAAAAAGTCTTTCTGTACACTTTTAAAGTAGACAAAATTTGCTACAATTTGAGTGCAACCGCAGCTCCGTAGATCCAATAGGTCCCGAGATACACATTTCAAAAATTGGCCATTTTTTCCAAAAAGTTCGACTTTGTAGATTTAGCCGTCTTCCGAGCAGGATATCGGCTAAAACACTCATCTTACGAGGAAAGTCATGGGAGATGAAGCTGTAGAGCAGTTATTTTGCTTCAATTAAAGCACAAGCGAAACCCTGTAGGGCCAATAGTTCCCTTGTTATCTGGAAAGAACTAAAAATTAAGGAAATCGGATTTTTCACGAAATGGAGCATGACGAATTGCAGGACTTTTGTAAAGGATAAGAAAGACATAACTCAGTGGAAAATGGTATATATCATGCAAAATGAAGTTGAGTACAATTAATAATAAGCTATAAATTTATCAAAATTATATCAAAATATCCCAAAAAATCAGAACAGTGCAATTTTTTGCGACCTACGATGTTTTAAATGACTGGCCTATACGTCTTTAGGTACTTGTCAGTGCGCTTCACAAATGTATTAGATTTCCGATAACAGTAGGTTACGTTATTAACATTTTAAAGTGAAATAAAATTCACTTTATCACGTTATGTACATTTGTGATGGACACGGTACATGGTAGTTTTATGCCATTAATCCTCAACTTTGTGATGTATGATTCAATATTATATAAAAATGACTTATTTTATTGAGAAAAAAATGTTTTATGTTGCCAGCAGCTTATTGGGTTTTTATATTTAATTATTATGAAAATAAGCATAATAAATAAATACGCCACACATATTAAACAATAAGAAAACGTGTTTGATTTAACATTGTTTTTTTTTTATTTGCTAGATATCTTTTACATGTCTTTGTAAGAACCATTACCGTTTTTAGGTTAAATTTATTACCAAAAATACATTGTAGCTGGCAGTGATGAATATTTCACCATTTCGTTGTATTTCTGAATATTTCAGTAGGTGTTTGCAATATAATATTATGTCTATATGAGAGCCGTCTCTGGTGCCGAGATAAAATTCCCGAGCCCTGTTAATAACGTACCAAATTTGACAGCTGTAGCACAAAGGGAGATAAATATTAAATAAAAACCTACTGTGTGGCTTTACTTTCAAAGAGCTCAGCTCCCTTAGGACACATGTTGTAGGAACTTTTTTCATACTTTTGCTTAAACTATCATTACCTGGAATTAAAGAGAGAAATTTCCGGGCGCCCTGTATATAAAGCAAAGCTTTTATGTATTAGGGAGGTGGGCAGGCCCGGACTGGCAACATAAATATACATTCTCTGAAAATTAGGAATTTTACGTCTATAATGGACATTTGCTTGCCTTGTCTGATAGTGGTTTTAAATCCAAACCGATTATTAGTTTTTATCCATACTTTTTTGACTCCATCGTAATTTTGCGAAAAATCACCTTATTCACTCTAGTTTATTTAGTCAATTACTTATTAGGTGGAGATTGTTTTTCAACTAATCGTATTGGTTGTTCTCTGACGATAAAGAATTGTACATATTTTCACAACAAACAAATCGACCAAATAAATAAAGTAAACACTGGAAATTTGTTTACATGTTAAATATTTTAAGGTGTATATGCTAATACGTTTCTGATAGTATTCACATATACTTTGTGCTTGCAATGTAAACGAAATGCTGTGTCAATATTAATGGATCAAATAACAAATAACGAACGTTCTACTAATTAGATTTGTTTCTATTTAGGCGGTATTAATATTTAATAATCTTTAGATATTTGCGTTGATTATTTAACCGCGCCATTTATCTGTATACATATTTATAGATATACCCATTTAATAACGATTGTTAATATTGTTTTGGCCTTGATAAAGTGTCGTGTATGTTTTATTCAGATTCGCATTATACAAGTTTGATACCTCAAAACCGATTGGCCATTTTTGTTTGAATCTTTCATCGCCGAGAGTTTGACGACCCCCACCCCCTCCTATTGTGTACACAACACTACTACATTTATCAAACATTATACTGTATTTCCTACAATTACTTAACATTTAGGCATAGTTGAAGCAATCGCATGTGAGCTGCGATGAGAGGCAAGGGATGCAGAACGCAGAACCGGATTTAACTATATTGTTCGCTCGTTTACTTTTTACAAAGCACTGCTATGAATTGGTAACAAAGCTTACTAAAATTATTTTCAAAAACACATTACCAAATAAACAAATATAAAGTAATTATCGAATTATATCTTCACCCCGACAGTATAAGCTCGACTCCGGTATCTCTAATTGCGGTCCTGGGTTAAACAACACACTCATAAGTTTACGCTCACAGGCCACGTCAAAAAGTCGACATCGAATGGTCGATGTCTTCGCTCTCACTTAATGTAAAAGTGAAGTAAAGACGGGAGATCTATTTGCTGCCTATTTCATTCCTCTCGCCTCTCATAACGGCTCACTATTAAGATTACTTCAACTATATTTCACTTACCATAATTGCAGGCATAGACTACTGCTACTACTATTAGAGTAGTATTATTACGAGAAGATGCTCGGGGCGCAAATATTTTTACCACTGACATAACGTCATCTGGAGTATAAAGATGTGTAATTGCAATAAAACTCGTGGTCGAGGAGCTGTGTAATGGAGTAAAGTAAAACTTTCCCAAGTTTGTGTATACACAGTTTATACAGCTCCCCGACAGCGAATAAAACCGAAGACATTCCGCACTAAAAGTAGGATTAGGTATATATATATCACTTAATTTAATCACCGCCGGCAAACACAACTCTACTGCATGCTACCGGTGCCACTGGTCTCGACCTGGAATATGACGCAATTCACTCTCATTGGTTTAGAATAATCGACACACAAACTCGTTTCTGCCCATTTTTATTGCAAGCATCTTCTCATAGTAATATTATTCTACTATGAAAGTAAGGCGAAGAGCTAAAGGTGTAGAGCCCATCGCTGGAATATCACGCTTCTGACTTACGTGATTTCAGAGATACGGTTTCCCTTTAGTCTATCTACCACCCCCGTTTTCAAAAAGTGAAAATCGAAATTTTCTTCTTACTCGTGTCTAATAGATTCCAATAAAGAGTATTTCTGCCAAATTTCACGCTTCTAGGTCTAATCGTTTCCGAAAAGCTTAAAAATCCCTCTCTCCCCGATACCCTTTCGGGGGTCTCTTTTTGAAAACCGTCGAATATGTCTTCTTATTTCCTCAGAAGATCCATCGCTAGAATAATCACGTTTCTGACGTTTCAAAAATATGAGTGCGCTTTAAACCATCTACCACCTCCGTTTTCACCCCTTCAGAAAGTGAAAATCGAAATTTCGTTTTACACGTATCTAATAGATTTCACAAAAAATATTTCTGCCAAGTTTCACGCATCTAGATCTAACTCTTTCCGAAAAAGACTAAAATTTCAACCCACTTTTTCACCTCCTTAGCTCCTCGGGGGTCGAATTTCGAAAAATCCCTTCTTAGTGGTTGCTTACGTCATTCGAGGAACCTCTATGCAAAAGTTTCTAGACTCAGCGGTTTGAGCTGTGCGTCAGTCAGTCTGTAAGGGTATTCTTTTATCACATGTTTTTTGGGTCGCTGATCACGAAAATCGGGATCCCGCGGCTCTAAAAATAGTGCCAAAAACCACCCCTTTTGGGAGGTTTTTCGCGGTATTGTGAATAATACCGTAAAATAATGTTATGAATGTATGAAGTATTCATTTATCAACAATATTTCTACCTTCTCTTTCAATTCCCTGCAAGATTGGGGGTAGTTTTCACCCCCAAAGGGGGGGGGGGAAATTTTGTAGTATTTTTTTCGTCAGAAGTTTATCAGAAATTACAAGCGAACTAAAAAGTTTACATCTCTACTTATTTTCTTATTAGTTCAATTTAAAGGCGATATAGGGGTAGTTTTCACCCATGAAGGGTTGGAAAAAATTTTTCTTCTTTGTACAATCCCCATTGATCTAAACTCAAATCAAAAAGTGAAAGAAAAAAAAATCCATCATTTTTTCATTTTACGTCTGGTTAACTCTCAGCATAAAATGTGTCCTTATTATAGATGAACATACTGAACTAGTAAAATATCATCACAATTACCACATTCATAGCATTATTTTACAGTATTATGCACATTACCGCGAAAAAGGGGGTGGTTTTTGGCATTTTCGTGATCAGCGACCAAAAAAACATAAAATACAAGTGGTCCCGATGAGGGGGGCATTCCGGGCGTCAAACCCCGCGTTTTACATGAACTAATTCGGAAAATCAAAACTCTGCACTAGCACTATACATTATGTTCTCTCTACTTAAATAAGCAAACCTTAACTAAAGTATTAAATTTCTTAAATTTAAAAATAAGGATTAAATACAGTTAAGTTAGCGTTACTAGATGGCGGTATCTGATCTCGGCAACCTTAGAACATAAAAGCGAGAGATTAGTAAAATGCAATATTGTCTGGCTTTACTCGTAGTGTGGTTGGTCGAAGCGTGCCAGATAACTTTTTACAGTGAAGACCAAGTCTGTAAGTTACAGTACCTATGGTTTAGCGTAGCGCAATTGATTGTCATTGTCATTACATCATTTCTACCTACTTTGTTTTATTAGATGAGTCATTTTGAAAATGCATTTTTATGTAACTGGTGAAATTGAAAATAAAGGTCAGTAAACTCTAAAAAGTGACAAGAAAACGTCTGAAGGCAATTAATTACAAAACATAATATTGAAGATGTACTTAATGAATTATTTATTCGTGAAATATTCTCCCCAAATACCACCCGTGCTTTTAAATTTGATCTATAAATTTTTTCTCAAGCTAAGTTGCCAAAAGGTAATACAACTCGTGTAAATTGGCAGTTTATTATCAAAGATTGAATCCCTCCCGCTAAAACGCTTTGGATTTAATCAAATAATAAACTGTCAATTTACACTCTTTATATTACCTGGTAAGAACGCTTTGGAAAAAAATTTACCGATAGAATTTTAAGCACTAGTGATATTACATACGATAATTCCCTTTCGGAAAATGACAACGTTATACTTTAAACAAAAAATATGAACCATATTGATATTATGCTAAAAGGCAACCTTAACTTTCCATAGAAATTTAATCCAAGCTACAAAATTAAAACCGTTATTAAATTTCTTCATATCAATATAAAAACGAATAGAAATTTTTAATGTGTGAGAGAGTATAACGAATTTCTATTCCCAAATGATTGTATTTTAAATGTTTTAATGAAAAACTGCTTTAAAACGATACGCCTCATTAAAACGGTTTATGAACTATCACAAGAAGAAAATCGTACGTACAGCTACTACTGTATTTGTTTATGAACGCATCGAATTAATGATTGATGGATTCTTTAGATATTGTCTGCAATTATTTATTTGTGAGACACGTAAAGCCATTCGTGAGGTGAGCAACTGTAGATATTAAAGATTATTTTTGGGCCTTGAAAATAATTGAATGTGTAATTAGTAGGTCCATGGCAATGTTGAAAGTGTAAGTTCACTTTCATGCAAAATGAAAACAGCGATAAATTGAATATGCTTGCGGGTACGTGTATGAGATGTTAAATTGGGGACAAAACTTTATTACAATATGCATACATGTACTTTCTTAACCGGTATTAACTTTATATGACTCAGGAGATTTATACGAGATTTAAATAATTACCATAATGTTCGTAATGATCGAATTTTATGTGTAGGTAGGTCAAATTTCGATTTCTTTGGCCTATAAATACAGAGTGTCCCCGGATGGACCTACCTATACTTAAATTTTTCTTATTTTGCATTTTAAGAGAAAAAGTCATTCTTCATAGAAAGTTTTGCTTGTTCTGAAAAGTCATTAGTTAAAAATGTTGAGGAAAAAGATGCTTCTGATGTCAATCGAAGTTCAGATATGCAATTTTAACGCATCTCAAGGTTGATATTTTTTACATAACTATGATTAAAGTAATTAGGTACGTAGGAACTCAACCAAAGTGCATAATTTACTAAATAACATGACAACAAAACATTAACAGCTAATAAACTGTAGGCTCTGTCTCTTTTACTGAGACCAATCTTGATCTCCTCGTAGTGTAAAAGCTGGCTGCAGAAAACCTGGCCGGTCAAGTAACAGAATAAAATATTTTTGAAATGTTAGTACTCACAGCGGCCATAAGAAAAATCATTTTGTGCCTGGACAGAAGTTTTGTATGTGCTCTCTCCGGAACATTTTTTGGTAAGGTGGAGTGGGGCAAGTGGGGATCTGGGGCAAGTGGGTATTTTTATTAGAAAAATCCTATTTGTAAATTTAACTCACAGTAGATTGTTCTTCAGATCTCCATGCAGCTGCAACGTATTGGGTATAGATTTTGGAACATTTTTAAGGCATAAATTTGTTCATTTGGAAATTGTCTACATTTGATCGAGATTTTCAAGTTGTCTTCAAAAATTTCAAAATTTTGTATCTATGAAAGCAGACTATAATATGTCAAACTTTCAAGACTGCTGATGTTGTATGTCACTAATGTTACTTCTTGCAATTTTTAAAAAATTTTATTACCCTGTTTCCCAAGTTTAGCCCCATAGTTCCCACTTGCCCCGCTATTTTTGTTGGCGGGGCAAGTGGGGACTAGTCCTTAAGTGAAAGTGGGGATTAGTCCCCACTTGCCCCTTTTCCAATTTTTTATTTTTATTTTGTTATAAAATGGATACGTTTAGGGAACGCAACGGTTCCCTAAACGACAATGCTGAAAATGTGCTAATCAACTGTTGAGTGTTTTATGTCACAACAAAAATTCACGCTAAGTTTAGTCATCGGTGAGACTTAACTCACTTGCAGTGACATTTATTATAAACTTGCTTTACATCGTTTAGCAAACTCACAACAATTGACTTGAATCAAAAAGTAATCATAATCCACAGTACATTGCCTTTTTTTTTCAGTGATTAGTAACAGGCTGAATTTTCGTGAGTAGCTTCGTTTTGACGAGACGCCCAACTTTTCTCTCTGCGAAAATTCTCGGTAGTGGTAGCTAATAGCAAAAATTATTTTTTCTATTTCACACGAATTAGACAATCCGACAATCTGTCAAATTATTTTGGCAATGTATTTTTCATTCGTTAAAGAGTTTGTTTTTCGATTGCCTTGGTTACGTTTGCGCGAGTTAATTATAATAAGCCTCGTGTTTGTCCACAACAACATAATTTGACCGGTTGTCGAATTGTCTAATTCGTGTGAAATAGAAAAAATAATTTTTGCTATTAGCTACCACTACCGAGAATTTTCGCAGAGAGAAAAGTTGGGCGTCTCGTCAAAACGGAGCGCTACTCACGAAAATTCAGCCTGTTACTAACCATTAAAAAAAAAGGGCGATGTACTGTGGACTATCAGGTTGAGTGATTATTCTTTTTCTTTGTACAGAACTTTAATGTAAATCATTTCGTTCTGTTTTTTCAATAAAATAGTTTAATAACATTTTACTATTTTACTCCAGAAAAATACCTTAACTTAACTTAAGTTCGAAACTCTCATAATTTTGGGAATATTTTAGATTTGAAAAAAACGTTATGTAGCTAAAATCGCGCAGATTAATCCACTTGCCCCAATTGAGAATATAACTATTCATATGAAAAGTAGAGATGAAAAACCCACTTGCCCCAGTCACCGGGGCAAGTGGGTACTACAGGTGAACTTACAGAACTGATTTTTTTTTTAGAACACCGTTGAATTAATAAAAATAATATATGGGTATTTTGTGAGTATAACATACTATTTCTTGTTCAAAGCACACCAATGTATCTCAATTTTCCATAAAGTTACGTGACTTCAAAGTCAACCTTTTAAATTTTTAGTCCCCACTTACCCCACTCCACCTTACAGCAACCATACCAATGGAGTAACAGCTTGTGGAATTACTCTTAAAATTTAGTACTCACAGAGTAAAAAATTTATATATTTTTATGCCTCGTTAAATCTTGTTCTAATGCCTTGGCACATTTTTTTTTTCATTTTTCTTTTTGGTTCATTACTTTACCTATCGAGTAACAGCTTCAAACTACAACCAAATTAAAGTTTAAACATTTTTCTATTAGAAAAAACATTTTTGCCACGTCTATGCCTGTTAGAAATACCTGGCACAAAACTTTGTATTTCTCAGTCTTATGCTATTACTAATATTAATATTACAGAAATATTCAGGTATAAACAAATAATCATCCAATAAACAATCATAATGATTTCAGAAAAATAGTTTTCATTTATTTGGCTATTTTACAAATTATAGATACGTAATACAATGAAATTTTTCTCATATATCGGGTGGCTCAGCTGATAGGGACACTCTTGTAACTTTTGAATAGGCGAATAGATTTTTTTCAAATTTGGTGTAGTGATATGGGATGAAATTTCCAATTATATGATGTAAAGAACCAAAATGGCCGACTTTCGGTTTCTATACAATTTACATGAAAATCAAATTTTTAAATGAGACAAACTATACATTTTTGGATCCTAATGGCCAAAATACATATGATCTGACCCTCAAAAATTATTTGGATTTTCAAAAAATATTAAAAAAAAATTATCAAAACATATTTTTCTTGCAATTATAAATTTAGTACAAAGAGAAGGTAGGACATTATGCATATCATTTTCTTCGAATTTCAGGATCTAATTAAATAACAATATTGTTGAACTTAATGAAGAATCAATCGTGTTTAATGTTAATATCTGAAGAGATAATATTTTAAAGGAACTTGCAGACCGATTTTTAACAATTTTGGCGAAAGCGCGGCCTTCTATGATTAAAACTAGAAATTAAAAATCTATATTTTTTGAAAATCAAAATAATTTTTGGCTTCAACCCCCGGGGGTCGTTAGGATGTCTGGTTGCGAAATTTTACAGGACATATTGAGTTTCCTCAAAAAAAGCCGATCCAACAAGTCCTCGCATGCCTAACAACGAAAAATGGAAGAAAAGGGGTGGTTTTTTGCGTTTAGGGGTAGTTCGAGATGGGTAGGGACCGTGCGAGTATCACCATCGTGTTGGCCGTCCTGGAAAACGAGGGAGTAGACATATTTTGTCGCTATCCTTAAACTTTTGGGGTTTTTGCAACTTTTGCATGGGCTAATTGTACGCTAAATCTCTATTTGTTTATTAATAACAAAAAACTGCAAAATTAGTTGTTAAATGAAATATCTCGAAAATTAATCGAGGAGATATGAAAATCAGGTACTGGGGGTTTTTGGGCATGCTGATTACGAATTTGATGTCAGATTTGCAAAATTCAGAATGGCGGATACAAAATGGCCTACCGAAACGTATTAAGAGTGCGAAATTCACCATAAAAATGAGCATTAGTGGGTTTTTACGGGTTTTCGGGTATGCTGATGATGAATCTGATGTCAAATTCGTAAAAATTGTGTAGATAAATGTAAAGTGTTTAATATAAATAAATACAATGTACTATAAAAATACTTTTATTATAAACTACAACGAAAGGAAATATTTTAACTATAATATATAGTCGAGAATCTAAAGGTCCGAATTCGATCATGAGGTATGAACTCGCAGGTATAAAATTTAAAAAATATGGATATTATCCAGAATTTTATGCCGAATTCGATTCTAGAGGGCGCGATGTTGGCCAACATTGCGAAATTGCAAAAAAAGTAATTTCGAAAAAAATTTGGAAATTTAATATTGCATTAACTTTCCTTTACATTGCATTTACGAGCTTATTTATAAAGATTTTTTAATAATTCTTATATCAATCGAAAGCTTAATGTTTGTAGTTTCATACAAGTGTAATAGAGAGACATTATTTTCATTATAAATAACACTATAAATTGTTTAAACAATATGTGCTCGAAAAGTGTAGTGTAATTTTCGGCATCGAGGTACTTTTGTTATTATTGCAGATAGATGTGTAGCTATTCGAGACGAAATACGTAGAATAGACCAATAAACATTTTTTATTAAAACAATTTTTTAATTCGCTGAATAATTTAGGAGATATGATTTTTTAAATGTAGGGCGCGCGGCCGTAGTCATAACTCATCATAATAATAAATATAAGCGTGTCCTCGGGTACGCGATTTTAGTCACGAATGGCTAAGCTATCCACCGTCACTTTTTCAGCCAGATGCAGACAGTTTCTTTAGATATAGTATGCGTAAGGGCAATAAAGCTGATTTTTTTTTATTCCACAAAGGCATGCTTGAAAGAAAATTGGACTGAATTGAAGGTATTACTTCCTAAGCCCGAACTAAAAACTGCTTATATAATTGATATGATAGCTTTTATTCAGCGTCATCAATTCAAAAATTGTACAACGTTTGAGGAGCTATTCGAAAAGTATGCAGATGTAATTATAGGTAGCAAACCCGTTGAATGTGATTTGATCGTTTTATTGGGGGATAGATAATGAGTCTAATGTAAATTGCATCAAAGAAATGGAGTGAATGCGACGCAGCAAATATACTGTGATGAGTCATGAATTTGAGGTGCAGGATAATATTAAAATTCCGAATTGGAAACTTTTCCTTGCAAATAATAACAATAAAGCTCGTTTATTGAAGTACATTTCCGAAAAATTCTACGCAGATCATAGTAGTCTACCTACTAACGTTTCTGTTATGACGACTGGGATGGCCGAAGATAGTGCCAGTACAACGATTTCCTCCATGAAATAAAGTAAAATTGTAACAGACTTACACTTTTCAAATCACAGCGAAGCAGAAAGTAGAATATTTGCAATAGTTCAGTACCTATCAAATTTGAATTACAAAAAGGTAATAATACAAGCTACTGATACAGACATTTTTGTGATGGCACTATACTATGCTACTAGAATAAACATAAATAAGTAGACCTTTTTTTTCATTGGTAATTTGGACAATTTGCGAGCCCATTTATTTCACACTTGTAAATCGGATATTCGAAATTTGCCACCAACTCAAGGTTCATTTCACCAGCACATTCTTAGAGCTGCCTACCAAATAATTATTTGGAAGACAGCAAGTTGCGTCAATCCAGTGCTTCCCAACTCTTTGATGGGTTTCGAAGGACAATATATTAGTACCAAAACTTATGACAAAAAGTGTCCGTCCAAATGTAATGCCCGGAAACATATTTTGTAAATGCAAACAATTCCAAAATTGCATTGGTAACTGCAGTTGTGCTAAGGCCGGTTTGGCGTGCACAATAGGTTGTTTTTGTGAGGGCCGATGTCAAAGGTGTTAGTTTAACTTTAATTTATACTATAGTATTATTACATCAATACACTTAATTATAGCATTATAACATCAATCATATGTATAATGACTTACCTATAGTACTCCAATTTTAGTTATATCATATGTATTATGTACACAGAATTTACAACACATACAACCATTATTTTGTTAAGACGAAAAACATTTTAATTTCATTGTAGTTGTTCTTAAATTAAAAAGAGATAATTTGTTCTGTTTGTAAGCATTATTTATGATCTGTACGAACTTTCATATGAAAGACGTTATAAAAATGTTGCTTACCTTACAAAAAAATTAATAAAATAATGTACAGTGCCTGTCACAATAATCTTGCCAACCTACATTTTTCGAAATTCTCTACATTTCCTCCTAGTGTATATTAATAGATTTTTTTTTGTTTATTTTGTTAATTGTCCTCTGCTGAATAAGAATAAAATGTGAATTGTGTTGTGGTAAAGGATGGCGGATTTATATAACTGATAAATCAAATAAAACTTGCCATAGGTGGAAAAATTATTGTGACGAGCACTGCACCTAATATAATAATAAATACTTTTATTCTAACAGCAGTGCCTCGAAATCATGTGTAAATAGCCTACAGAGACAAGACCGCGCGCGCGGTAGACCAAAACAATGCGCTTCATTTTAAAAAAATCATATCTCCGAAATTATTCAGCGAATTAAAAAATTGTTTTAATAAAAAACGTTCGTTGGTCTATTCTACGTATTTCGTCTCGAATAACTACACATCTATCTGCAATAATAACAAGAGTACCTCGATGCTGAAAATTACACTACACTTTCCGAGCACATATTGTTTAAACAATTTATAGTGTTGTTTATAATGAAAATAATGTATCTCTATTACACTTGTACGAAACTACAAACATTAGACTTTCGATTGATATAAGAATTAATAAAAAATCTTTATTAATAAGCTCGTAAATGCAATGTAAACGAAAGATAATGAAATATTTAAGTTCCAAATTTTTTTCGAAATTATTATTTTTTTTGCAATTTCGCAATCTTGGCCGACCTCGCGCCCTCTGGAATCAGATTCGGCATAAAATTCTGGATAATACCCACATTTTTTAAATTTTATACCCGCGAGTTCAGGGTTTGGCATTTTAGACGCGTCTTTTTGGATGCTAGATTCCTTACTAATATGATACATACGGTTTTTCAATCAAGAATGTAATAAAAAAAGACTTTATTTATGAACATACAGTGGTTGTCCGATAATTGATCTTTAAATACAAACACGTTGGACGAAAAGGGCAGATAAAACTTTTTAGCATTGAATCATCTGATTGTGCTTGCTCCAGTTCGTCGCTTTCTTCGTGTAAGTCGTCGATGTTTTGGCAGGGAGAACAATTTGTACAACTGTTGCCACTACATGCGGAGCATGCCATAGTGCAAAAAAGACCAGATTTTCTACACCCACATGCTGATCCGCAACCTTTCTTGCAGCTAAAGAATATCATGTTAAGTATGTCGTCTGATGCAGGTCGTTGACTCATTGGTATAGGTACTAAATTACCATTGACTTTCTTCCAACCCCAGCTCTCTGCATGTAAATGCTTTCCCATCCACGTTTGCATCTGCAAATACACTCTTTTACAGTGCTGTTCCAAGACTTCTTCTGTGGGTGGTAATGAAGACAGCTTCACACTGTTTATTTTTCCGGAAGTACCTTTCACGAAGCAGTGATACCGAAATGAGTTTAAGTCAGCTAAATTTTAAATAAAGAACACCACCACGTGCACGTTAATTTTACGAGGCGATAAAATGCGCGGTAATGTACAGCCAAGCAAACATAGCGAAGGAGCCACTTTCACGAATCTAGTTAAGAGCTAGATGGTGAACTTGCTAGTAGTAGTCAGGAATATGTTATCGCCCTCTATGTACACTTTGATGAAAAAAATAATTTCTGTTCGAATTTGGTAGTTATTATATCTTGTTGTATTCTTCTCGAATTTTTCAATAATTTACGAATTTTTTTTTTTTTTAATATTGATTTAATCAAATACATTAATTTCACACAATTGTTTATCAACTTAAAGACGCCATAGTAGTCACCATTTATGCATGTGTAATATTTAGTAGAACTATTAGTTGTGGTAAACTTAATTTTTTATTTAAAACCTTCGGAATTCAAGTAAAAATTAAAAATTTATTTAAGTTATTACACTTTTAATAGTGTTAAATTTTCGAATTTTTTTCTTCTAAAACGTGTAGTTCGACTTATTCGTAAAAAATTAATATATAAACGCGTATGTATCATAAAGTAGATCATTGGGGCTTTTAGTACACATCTTTACCTTCAAATTGATCACTTATAAAGTGCCGATATCACGATATTAAGCTTTGATATTGGCGATTGAA
Source organism: Rutpela maculata (assembly GCA_936432065.2). Taxonomy (NCBI): domain Eukaryota; kingdom Metazoa; phylum Arthropoda; class Insecta; order Coleoptera; family Cerambycidae; genus Rutpela; species Rutpela maculata. Next base: position 170,134,292 of record OW386288.2, read on the forward strand.
ATTTGGTGTCAACAACGGAAAACGTCTTTTTTCGGGAAAGTGCTAAGTTTAAAGGTCTGAGTTTCCTAAAATATTTTTTTTAAATTTTCTTGGCTGAATATGAATACATATTTTAGATAATCCCTTTAAATGTGCTATCCAAGTATTTTTTTCTTTTAAATAGATTATTCATTTTGCAATGATTTTTACTAAATAATCGTTAATTCATGCTTTCAAGATACATATGTAATAATTAAAGTACTTAAAAAATTATTTAAAAACATGTAATACTTCGAGGAAATGATACTTTTTCGTCTCCAACTGGTTTCATATCATTTGCTTTTTGCAATCAAAAGTTATAGCCAGTTTTACGTACAGCACGCGCGCTACCGCAAACCTATTCCAGCGTCAGCGGTCGGTCGGCGCAGCGTCACTTGGGACCTTAGTTAACAAATTTCTACTCGCTCCAATTTAATGCGCAAAATACATATCATATATGTTTGTTTCGTAAAATGTCCCGTTCTTTCGAATGGCGCTATCAGTTTTTTCGTACAAATAAAATTTTAAAAGTTATTCGCAAAAAACCGTATTTTTGCACTTAAATTGTTAAATAAAAATAGGACGCGTACACTTTTTTCCGGTAGACTTTTCACTACGTTATTCTAGCATACTTGAAGAATATTGTTCACCAAAGTCTACCCGGTTACAAATTTTTCCGAAGTGAAAATCTACTACTATTACTAATTTTCCTTTGGATATTTTACATTGGCGGTAATGCTGACGTTACATTTCATATTCATTTAATTTTCAAAGAATATCCTGAAATTTTACGTCAACAACAGGCAGCTAGTAATACGTCGATTTTTAATGTAAAGCCAATAATATACTCTCAAATATTAATCTCTAAGAACTGTGGCTAACCGCTATTTAAGACATACTATTGGTTCGGATGCTTCAGAAGTAACGGAAGCATTATAGACGAACCGTCATCGCCCATCTTTCTAAATCTAATCAAATTATGGAACCTTACATAGGCAACAAACGTGCCCTCTATTTCACGATGCCAATTGCAGGGCGCTGTCACCTGCTGGGGATAGATGGTAGACGGCTCCCGTGGCGGGCCAGGTAATACTGCCTGATAACTTTTTAACGACGTATTTACAATACAGAGTATTGTAACATTTTCTCTGCCTTTCTTGGTATCTATTCCCATCCACGAAAACGAAGTAACTGCCATATCAATTTCCTTTATATACAGGGCGATTCAAATTTTATCCCAACAAATTTTTAGAGAATGTACCAAAAAACTGGGCCGTTTTTTAGCTATCGCTTATTGACTGACATTATTAATCTTACAAGCGGTAATCAGTGACGCCGCGTCTATACTAGCAATTATTAATCATTAACAAATATTAAAAAAGTTTGAATTGGGGATGAAAATGGCTTTCACCTCTGCGCGGCGGTATCTTTGTGGCAAAAAAGTTATGGAACCACCAGTGGCGGCTGGTGAAATTTCAATATTTTTTTTCTCGTCTGTGGCGCATGGGACCCATACGAAACTTGGGAAATAACATCTAGAGAAGCACTTCTTTAATGACCCCTAAAAAATTTTGAAAAAGCAGTTTGCGAAAAAATTTTTGAAAATTCGCTAGCCTCCCCTGGGTCTAGGGACCCCTGTTTACTTTTATTTTTTTTTGTCATATGCATTTGACTTTTCATAAAAATGCATCGACAGATTTTGGAGTTTGTGAAAATATTTTCATTACTAACTGAGATACAACGAATTGAAATATTGTAATTTGTTAAATTGTAAATTACAAAATTTCAGTTCATTGTATTTCAGTTAGTAATGAAAATATTTTCACAAACTCTAAAATCTGTCGATGCATTTTTATGAAAAGTCAAATGCATATGACAAAAAAAAATAAAAGTAAACAGGGATCCCTAGACCCAGGGGAGGCTAGCAAATTTTCAAAAATTTTTTCGCAAACTGCTTTTTCAAAATTTTTTAGGGGTCATTAGAGAAGTGCTTCTCTAAAAATTACTCTGCCCCTAACCATTTTTCGTCCTCGCGGGGGTAAATGTATACCACTGTGCAGCAGTGAAAGTGATTTTCAGCCCTCGGAGGGGTTGGAAAATAGTTAGAGATTGGCTCAGAGTCATTGCTGTACCTCTTTTGAGTTGTGCTATCGCTGTGCAGCCGCGGAAGGTGGAAAAACGTATATTTTTTTGGAACATAGATACCGCTGTGCAGCCGTGAAAGCGATTTTCACCCCCTGAAAGGGGTGGGAAAGGGTGGAAGGGTCTAAATGTAAGTCAGATCCTACGGACTGAGGGTTTTTTACCGCGCTGATACAAATATTTTTTTAGAGAAATGTAGTTGTTAAATGTATACTAGCGCTTTTCACCCCAATAGAGGGCAAAAAAGGTAGAAGAGTGTGTTTGTGGGACTCGTGTCCATTGAGACTTTTGATCTACTGAATTAGTAGAACAATTTGGGTCAATTCCACTGTAAGGCAATTTCCCATAAGTTTGTGAGGGGTCCTTTACCATGTTAACGCCTTATAACGAGTATTGAAATAGTAGATTGTAATACAGGTGTGGCAAGGGCTTAATTGCAAAACGATGTATGAAAGTAGGAACACGAGCGCAGCGAGTGTTCCTATCATACGAGTTTTGCAATGAAACTTGCCACAGGTGTGTTACATACTATTTTTTCTATGGTTATTTCCCTTTTTTTAAAGTCTTTCCAAAATTTTAAAGGACAAGGGTAGATGGGCCTTTTTCCGCCCATCGGCCATGTTGTATGTCATTATATTTTCCGAGTAGTATATGTCTTGACGAGTAATAAAAAACTGTTCTTTGGAATAGTAGATTATTCAGTGAGCGTATAATGATGGCTATTACTCGCGAGGGTGATGTTTACGGCACGAGACGAAGGCGTGTCGTAAATCATCCGAGTGTGTAATAGTCATCATACGCGAGCTGAATACTATAATTTATCCACGACTATCGCATATTTTAGCTGTTTTAATCGTTTAAAAGCGAAAAAATAAAGTTCATTTACAGTAAAACGTTGACGTGTTAAACGTCAAACACGAAAATACGCACGAAAACATGGAAAAATCGATTCGCCGTTTCCTTATGAAAATTGCTAGTTCATGATTGGTCAAAGGTGCGTTAGAATGAAAACAACTAGTTTCTGGTTGGTTAAATATGTGTTAGAATCAGATTATGTTCATTATACGTTAGGTTGGAATAATGACTATCATTATTAGAGAATATTATTTAGGTATTATGCAAATCACAACTTACACACTTTTTTATTTATTATAAAAATACCTACTTTCTGTATATTGTTGCCCTAATCTGGGCACGCTAATATACTCGTTAGGTAAATACTTTAAAACACTCATTATTGGAGAACCAATCAAAACAACTACTCTTCTAGCTAATACTGATGAAGTATTGAATTACATGATAGGATTCTTAGCATTTTAAAGAAAAAAATATAGAATCCTATCATGTAATTCAATACTTCGTCAGTATTAGCTAGAAGAGTAGTTGTTTTGATTGGTTCTCCAATAATGAGTGTTTTAAAGTATTTACCTAACTAGTATATTAGCGTGCCCAGATTAGGGCAACAATATACAGAAAGTAGGTATTTTTACAATAAATAAAAAAGTGTGTAAGTTGTGATTTGCATAATGCCTAAATAATATTCTCTAATCATGATAAAAGCAAATAAATAAAAATAATTGATTGTAAAAAAATGACTATCATTATTTGACAATTGTTAAATGTAGAATGCAATGATTATACGATGGTAGTGGATAAACATATTCTTATTCAATACATACCACAATATGTGGTTTTGAGCGCTGACACGTTTAAATTCGCACGCAACGCCGACACTACTACGACTCCCGCGGAAACGATTTTGTTTTTTATACATTGAAGCGCTTGATGAAACAATATAAATTGACCATTATTTAAAAGATTAAATGCTCAACAATGAAATGAGGTATAGTTTATTTTGTTTCATCGAGCGCATCTAACTGAAATATACATTAAAAGTTCGGAAAAAGGTCAAAAATTACTAAAAAACTGCAAACATGCCTACTTTCAAATGCTATTACTACGACCTACTGTTGTTTTTCGAATGTAAAACGTATAGAAACATAAAGTTCATATGTTCAACTATAAATAAATAAAGCTTAATGATTTTAAGGAGAACTTTTCTTTTTTATGAAATTAGTGGGCGAAAATTATATAGCTTATCTACCCTTGTCCTTTGCTGCCTGTCAGATTTTATTTAACGTGACATTTTCCGCAGACATTCTGAAGTTAGAAAATTTGACTTTGTAATTGCAATTCATGTGTAATTAATATACATTTATAGAATTTAATTGTTAATACCAGTAAGTAATATAAAATTCTACTATTTTATTCCGGTGTGTGAAGATGTGATCAAGGCGTGTGGCAAATTCTTTGCCGCACGGCGTGCGAAAGTGATATTTTCTGCAGTCATTTTGAAGTTAGAAAATTTGACTTTCAACACAATCGTAGAAAATAGTAGATTGTAATACAAGTGTGGCAAGGGCTTCATTGCAAAACGATGTATGAAAGTAGGAACACGAGCGCAGCGAGTGTTCCTATCATACGAGTTTTGCAATGAAGCTTGCCACACGTGTGTTACATACTATTTTTTCTACGGTTGTGAAGTTATTTCCCTTTTTAAAGTCTTTCCAAAATTTTAAATTTGCTGCTTGTCAGATTTTATTTAAAGTGACATTTTCCGCTGTCATTCTGAAGTAAGAAAATTTGACTTTGTAATTGCAATTCATGTGTAATTAATGTACATTTATAGAATTTAATTGTTATTACCAGTAAGTAATATAAAATTCTTTAAGGTAAACACACTATTTTATTCCGGTGCGTGAAGATGTAATCAAGGCGTGTGACAAATTCTTTGCCGCACGGCGTGCGGCAAAGTGATATTTTCTGCACTCATTTTGAAGTTAGAAAATTTGACTTTCAGCACAATCGTAGAAAATAGTATATTATATTACTAAGAGTAGAACGCACTCTTTTTTTGTGTTGAGCCCAGGATTTGCGGCTGAGACGAAGCCGAAGCCGCAAACTGGGCGAAACACAAAAAAAGGCGTTCTACTCCGTGTAATATATACTATTTTTTCTTCAAGCGTATTAAAATGCAAAAATTCATTTATTTATCATAAATGTACAAATATTCAAACTACAGTCTTACATGTTGACACAATATGACAAGTGGCTAGTGGATAGCGCGCCACCGGTGGCTTTCGGTATTAACATTATGTTACTAGTAAAACAATACCCACTGCGGTGGCGCTTTCGGAACTAACATTATGTTACTAGTAAAACAATGTCCACTACGGTGGCGTTCGGTACTAACATTTTGTTACTAGTAAAAAAATGCCCTACTTCTACTTCTGTTTTTGGTGACATAATTTAAACATTTTAATACGCTTGAAGAAAAAACAATTTTATGTGATTCTGCCAGCCATTAAACAGTCAATAAACCCTGCCCTACCTGAAAATATCCATATCCAAAAATGATATTTTCAAGATGTGCCCTACGTTTTAGAAAATCGACTTTTTTTATCAAATTGAAAAAAAAAATGGTAGAAATGAGCGCATACACAAACACCATTATACAATATCGGAAAGTGTTCGATTTGGTGCGGCGATAAGAGCAAGCGAGAGCGAAGCAAGCATTGATGTACATTAAGGGGCGTGTCACATTTTGCGTTTGCTAGGGTACTGGTAGACGCCTTTATTGTGGGCGGTCGGTTAAGTCGTCGAAACTATGCAATCCCAAAAGCAAAACTTTCCGATACTGTATATGTTAATTAATAATATTACATAACACTTTATCACATTTATTTTCGTGTTTAGAGTTCTAAACTGTGTTTTCCCAGAATTCAGGGTTGGAAAAAAACGGTTTTTTTTTTCATTTTAAACGAAAAAACTGTTTTTTTTTTTGTTTTAAACAGTTTTTTTTTATTTAAAACAGTTTTTTTCAAGGTTTTAAATGGTATGTTTAAAACAGGTTCAAAACGTTTAAAACTCGATTCAACTAAAATTAAATGGTGCCAAGTTACTGTGTCTGCTACTACTGCTTGATGCCAGATGGCGCTCTTAAACGGATTTTACAGCACTCTACAAATAAAATGCTCAGTTTAGTGCACGGGACCACTGACAATTTGACATATGAGTAAGACTACAGAGGCTATTTTTTTATGAGTGTGTTTACTGTTTATATCGGAATTATTATTTATCGGAATGGACCATCATCGGCACTTTTCCTAATTTTCCACAAACTCCAAAATAATCCATTTGTTTAAAACATCACACTGCGTTTTAAACATTTAAACAGTTATTTAAAACATCGCATTGTGTATTAAATGAGTTTTAAGCATTTGTTTAAAAGCGATCTTGTTTAAAACATTTTGTTTTAAACATGTCAACCCTGCCAGAATTACGAAAAATTTCAACCAAAAGCAAATTTCCATGTATCTTGTGCGGAGTCCTTTTTCTAAGTTAGATTTTAGTGCAGTCTAAAAAATTTTCGTCGGACAAAACGGCTCTTAGGATTATGTCGTCGGGAGACAAAACGTCTTTAGAGATTGAAAAGGAAATCAGTTTTTGTTGCACCTTGGAAACATTTGTGAAAAGTTATAAGATCGTGTCAATTCCAATCTTAAGAGCGGACTTCTTAAAGTTTTTGGGGGTAAGATAATGATGATATGGATCACCCTGTATTTAAAGCATTGGTAGTAAGATTGACATATAACATGACCCAAGTTGAAAAACTTTTAAACCCATTCATGTTCTTTGAAACACCTATTAAACATGTATTTTTGACCTTGGTCTGTCAGGAATATATGTACTAGATATTATTGAAATTATTTTGGCGTTTCCTGAAGGCGTTAACACTAGAACAGCCTTACCTAGTTACATTTTTTTAGTTGCTACGGAAATAAAACTTTCAAATTTACATTTTTCATAAATTATTTAATTATAAAAATAAGATAATTGTTTTATCTCACATAAAAAGTACAAATCCACAAATTGTATACTAGTAAATTAATGATTAAATAATGTCGAATATGGAGTATATTATGATCGATTTAGTTTCAGCCTCGCATAATTGTCACCAGTGCCGGTATATTGCAGATTTACTGACTGCTTTGTACAAATAAAACTAACAAAAATATAATCAATAATGTACAACTCTGTTGCCAACTTACTCGATAGATGCACGCCCTGCTTTCTATGGTTCACATATCATGACGAATTCAAAAGAAATTCTATTAACTTTTTTACCCTTTGATGTGTTTAATTTTCCAAATGTCCGGTAGAATAAGAATAGAACAAAGGTCGATCTGTTTGCGCCCTTTCGTGCGATGTCTGTCTGCCAGGAGTTAATGAATTTAATTTGTTTTCAAAGACATACTTTTCAAATCAATTGTTTATATTATTTATTTTGTTGTGCTTCGGAGGGTTGCATCTTGAAACCTTATCAAATCTAAAGTTATTTGGGAACAATTCATAATATTATTTCCAACTGTCGAAATATGATTTTTAACTAGACACATTATATTACACACATCGGAAAAGTCTAGGGATATTTGTATAAAGTCATACAAGCCATACAAAAAATGTTTGTATCTTGTAAACCGTACTTCTAACATGCGTATTAGTTCATTTACCCACTTGAACTACGCGTCTTTTTCGGAAAACACGTTAAAAAGATAATAAAAAAAATTGGTAAGCACGATAAATGGAAAAAGTAGAACTCCTATAGTCCATAGTTTCGATTTCATTCATTCTGTGGTGTTCTTGTTTAGTAGTTGCATTGAAAATATTGTGTTTTACAATAGAAAGACAACATTTAACTTTAGACGAGATTAATCGAGCGGTAGGCCTTCTTCAAGCAGGCCTGAAACAAGTCGAAGTAGCTGAGCGGATAGGTGTTTCCCAAAGTGTCATAAGTCGGTTATGGAGGCGTTTTAGGGAACAACATCCAGGGCGTGGACGCTGTACAACGGCACGTCAGGACAGATTTTTATTGCTAAGTGCTAGAAGGCACCCTACAATTACAGCACCTGAATTGGTTGCGGAGTTGCAGCCAGCGCATAACATAATCGTTGGTCGAGATACTGTGAGAAATCGTCTCCACGAAGCCAATCTTCGTAGTCGACGACCACTTAGATGTCCACCTCTTTCTAGAGGCAGCCAGATTAGATTGGTGCCAAGAATATCAACATTGGGATGCAAATGCTTGGGCAACAGTTTTGTTCACTGATGAATCCAGATTTGGATTTCATCCAGATTCTCGTCGGACACAAGTGTGGAGACGATCCGGAAATGTGGAACGTTTGAGACACGTTCAGGAAGTTCACACATACAGAGGCGTTACAATAGTGGTATGAGGCAGAACCGATCTCGTATTTCCAAATGGTTTGCTAACAGGTCAGCAGTATCTGGATAGTATGCTTTAACTCATTGTGCGTTTATTTGCTGATGCTGTTGGTGAAAATTTTCGTCTAATGCATGATAATGCTCGTCCCCATACGGCACGTATTGTGACGAACTGGTTGGACAACGAGGGAATTGAATTGATGCCATAGCCCGCACAGTCCCCAGACCTTAATCTGATTGAGCATGTATGGGACATGCTTCAACGTAGAATTACTCCACTTATGGGCAATATTCATAATGTTTTTTGATTCCGAGAGCTTCTGAGAACAGAATGGGCACGTTTACCTCAAACGGATATTGATAATGTCATTTTATCTATGAACAATAGGTGTAGAGCTGTGCTAAACCAACGTGGAGGTCATACTCTCTATTGGTATTTTTTTTTGCATATGCGACAATTTTCTCTATAGCACATAAAACTATGATTTTTTACTTTATTTATTTTTTCGGAAATATTCTGTTCCTTTCATGCAAAACATTAATTAATTACATATTAAACATTTTCTAATTACTCTATAATTTTTGTTTTCCCTAAATCAATTAAGAAAAAAAAATACGTTTATTTATACAAATATCCGATGTGTGTATGACCTGACAACGCTTTTGAAAATAAGAAATTATATGGCCTAGTGGTAATGCTTTATACTTAAAATCCAATGGTCGCGTAGAGTATATTGTTTTCTCTAGTTTAAAACTGACTTGAATAAAATATTCTTGCAAGTTCGCAAAGGTCTTCCCGATTTTACAGTAATTTTAAATATTTTAGGTGAAATGTAGATGAGACAGCTTCACAATCACTCCGAGGCAACTCATTTGGCTGAAATTACTCACTTCTTGACTAACTTGAGTTTGGCTCTGTAAAAATGTTCATTATTTTTTTACCAACTTTTCTTGTTATTAGCGACAGATACAGCCTTCTACTTTTTATTTTTACCCTTATTGCCGGTCTGAAATATCTATCTACTTATTTAATTTGAAAATTATGTGGAAAATCGTTTCGGCAGTGTAAATGAAACTTAATTTCTTTCTCAAATTTGAGGACCTGTAACTCCTGAAAGCACTACGTATATATGTAGATCTATAATTTTATTTTTGTTTCTTAATTTTTTACTTCTAATTGGAAAATTCTCAAGCGGGTTAATAATGGAATTGAAGGAAATGAAGTCGCAGTTTGTTTTTAAAAAAACATGTACAGTCAACGTCACTAGAAAGTATTTTTATTTTACTAAGTGTATTTTTATTCAGCTTTGCCAAACTATCCATTCATACATGTGGACTGTGGATATAATAACGTGTTATTAATATACAACTGCATATTTAATACATGCCTAACTAAACTCTAAATATAGATCAGAATACTCGTAATAAATGTAAATGATCTCCAGGACAGTTAACTAAATAGATGCAAGACAATAACTACGCTATCTCCTTTACCGGGTGGGGCAAAATGTTTTTATTTCTCTAATTTTATGATGAGAACATGTGTGCGAGTATATACAGGGTGTTATGTTAATTAGATTGATACGTGAGTTGGCTTATTTCAGACCTTCTACGACCATTTGATTTATTGTGGCTCCTCCAAACACAGACGGCATTCAGCGTTATCCGCTAATCCAACTCTTTGTAGGTGGTGATTTAGGTCTGCAGTGCCCAGTATACAGATTGAGTTCTTAAGTATATCCTGTTTGACTAATAATTTTTTTGTTCTTGATTTCAAAAGATATGTAATAAACTCCTTTGAATGAACTAATCTTGGTAGTTCTTGCCAGTACTAGAGTATTTTCATTTTCCTCCCAGTCCAGCCCAAGATGGTTGTTTTCGCAGTGCTTGATGATACTACACCTTCCCTGGCTAAGGAGTCGGCTGTTTCATTGCCTTCCATGCCAGAGTAGTCCGGTATCCAGACCACTCAATGTGTTGTTTCTGACCAATTGGGTTAGAGCCTTCTGGTAGTTCCAAACAGTTCTAGAATTGCAATGCTGAAAAGATTGTTATTGATCTTTGTCTAGGATGTGTCTATTTAAGTCTCCTTACAGATAGTTTAATGGCATGAATTTTAGCTTGAAAGACAGTTGCATCACTAGCTACTACCCAGTGCAGTCTTTCAAAAAAAAAAAAAGGGGATAGGTGATTTAACTTCACTATAAGGTCTACTTCAAATTGCTGTTACATAGACCAGACCAAGAAAGTTAAGGAGGCCCTGAGTGCATCCTGAGGAAATTATAAATTATATGATGAGTGCACCAGGTAATTCAACTGTGTGTGTGTGTGAGTTAGTGTTTCTTTTTTCATTCGCCGGTATTACACTAAAGGACTCCGCATCTAAACCTGTAAAAAGTGGCTTCAGTCAAATGTCGGGGGGGGGGGGGGGGGGGGGGCAGTACGTGGATGAAGTAAAAAAAATATTTTGAGGTTTCTGGTTCTTGTACACACACTAAATCACATTTTTTTTTCATCCCCTTTAATAATGGAGTGGGGGTGGTACTGGGGGTGACTAATGCCAAAATTTTTTTTGAGACCTTAGTTTCTCTTTTATATACTAAATATCAATTTTATGGACTCTTACCTGCTTGATGATTTACCTATTTTCCCCAAATTTACCCCAATTTACCCCCCAACCCTTCGACAGAATAAAATGAAAATATAATCTAGTTCTAGATCTCTTTAAAGTACGGATGTGTACCAAATTTCAAGTCAATATCTCAAACGGTTCCAGAGTAAACGTGCGCACAAAAAAAGTTACAGATAGACCGACAGACAGAAATTTTTTTTCGCTCAAACTTAAAATCTCGACGTTTCATGACATTCTAAGCCTATCTGAACAATAAAAATTTTTTAAAAAAATTTTGTCGTTACTACATGAAAATTCGAAAAATGAGCGTGATTTATATATATTATTATAAAAAAGTATGAAACCTATATAGTAGGGTGGTCCTTAAAAATTAACTTTTAAAATATACCCTGGCCACCCTCTTATTTTGTTCTATGATATAAAAAAAGACTTCCATACAAATTTCAGATTTTTAAATAATGTTTTAGGTCGCTACTAAGTCTTGATTTTCAAGATAATCCAAAATGTTTGCAAAATTTTTATCAAAATAAATCAAATGAACATCAAAATGACATTGATCATCAATTAAATTAATAAAATAGGACAGTACATTGTCCCCCACTTTCATCTCAACTCAACTGTATTTTATTAATAACTTTGTCATTTATATTATTTTATATATATTGTAATTGCAGTACAGTTGTACATATTAATTACATGTTTAATGAACATAATTTCTTTTGTAACTGAATTTGATTATTAATTCCTTTTTTTTTTTTAATTTTGAAACTTTACGAGGCGGGCCTAAAACTGAGTTAAAAAATCCCAAAAAATTACATCAAAAAGGCAGGGTGGCAGAAAATTAAAAAAAAAAAATTTACCCTAATTTAAGGACCACCCTACTATATAGTTAAAACCTTTTTTTAAAGGTTCAATATAATTTTTAAATTGAAAATGACAAAAAAATGTAGTACGTTATTTATCGTGAAAATCTGCCTGTAACTCGGAAAATTAGCAAGTTACAAAAAAATTCCAAGAGACCAAAAATGTTTAGAAGGCCTCAATGCATACGTCTGATTTTTTCAGATTTTTAAATTACATATTTTTAAAGCGCTACAATGTCAAAAGATGGGGGTAGTTTTTCATGTTCTTCCGGAAAAACTCGGTGAAAACGCACTTTACAGAAAAGTTGCAAATAAAAAAACAGTCTTATATTTCGATGATACATTCACCTGAATTTTTTCAGATTTTTTTTCAACTTTTAGATTTCCCCTCCCCCATTTTTAGGAATTTTCGAGTGGCCATATCTCGAAAAATATGCATTTTTCGAAAAAATTCACAAGAGTAAAAACATCTTATTTGGGACCAAAAAAGGTAAATACATTGTTTTGTTTTTTTTCATTTTTGTCCAAATTCTACAAGTTACGGAACCCGTGATAAAAGGTTTTCTTCTCTCTTCCGATCATTTCCTTGTCTAATCTTTTTTTTTACTTTTTTATTAACGTCATTACAAACACATTGCACAAGGTTTCATCAAAATCTATTCACTATAGCATTCAAGTTAGAGATTTTGGTTATTTTAGCGCTCCGTTGACTGGACTATTCATTAGAACTTTTATATGTATTCTCAAGGCTGTTTTCGACTTATCACCACCTTCTCACTTTTTCCCACCGTCTTTCTACCACCTCCCCGCACTTTCCACGTACTTTCCTCTTCCTCCCTCCTTCCCATCATCCTCTTCGGCTCTCAAACCACCTCCGATATATAAAGCAGCTGATTCTCTAAATTGGAAATATGTCAACACGAACAAAATTCTATCAAAATATGTTGAGTCGTTTTCGAACTATGGTAGAACAAACATTCAAACCAATTTACAAACAAAAATGCTGGCTTTGGTATCATTAAACCTACCAAAAATATATCGAAACTTGTAAGAAAAAAACAAATTACAAAAACACCTACCTTTACATATTTATTTATATAGATTCGTGTTGTATCGCACTCGATCTAGTTCCAATATGTGGATAAATGTTTCCTTTTTATGTCACATTGAAATCTGTCGGATGTCAATGTTAGAAAGAAAATATTTCAATCGATAGAATTTCAAAATTCATAAAATACTAAATTGATAAACTTAAAACCTTTTTATTTGGAAAGAATTTTATGCTTAGAAAAATCTCACAAATCTTATTTGCAATTTTTAAATAATCGCATTAAACCATAGATATTATAAAAACAGACCGGGTATTCATACTCTCCCGTGCTCGCGGATGAGAAAGAAGTCGAGAGAAAGGGAAATCGATAAGAAGACTTGTGTTCATTTCTCGCTTTTGCTTTATTATAGCTCTCACATGGCCTCTTGCTACAGCAAACTTCCGACTATGCTCTTGCAAGAAAGAGAGTTTGGGCCATCTACGGCTTCTTTCTCTCTCTTCGCAGGATTCCCGCGCCCAATGTCCGGTCTATTATTTGTCTTCCATACACTTTTGTCGTCTCACATCATTAAATTTAAAGTGTCACCCACAATCCGATTGAAAGTCGAAATTTTAATAAACCTCCTTGCGAATTTTTTTGTGTTAGAATAAAGACGGAGCAACAGACAGACGGCCATGGTTGGTAAAAATAGTCGTCACAGTGGATTGACAGAAGGTTAGTAGTCGAAAAAATCTTGATGTTGTTTTCTCATAGGTGCAAGAAGGTAAAAACAAATGTTTTTTCTTCTTATTTCATCCTGAGTTTGCAATAGCTTTAGTTGAACACTGAACCTTGCATTTTTTTCTTTATGACGTCTATTAACAGACTCAATTATAGGCGATAAAACTGTTAAAAAGCCGTAAACACCTTTGCCCTATATTCCCCAAGCACGATTTATGAAAAACTAAGTGATCTATTTTCAGATCAATGTCACATTTTACTTTTTTATTTTTAACCTTTTTACTTGACTTATTTGTTGCGGCTGTCAAATTAAATTTGATGGCTCTTTATTGGAATATGTAACACGAATGCCTATACACAGCACAAGTAAGTTCATTACTGTAATTATCAAATACGAAGTATATTCCTTAGCATGTTTTTTAGCGCAGAAATATATTTAGATGGCAAACAAATCGGCTAGGGATAAGCGGCGAGAAGTTTTCGATGACGATGTAGATCGATATATTTCCACTGCTAAAGTCAAGTCAGGTATATATATATTCTTATCGAACATCTGATTGTAGGTTTAAGGTCAAATTGCGCTGGACAACTCGCGACCTTTGCGAAAGAATTAGGGTTAACTGCTGTAAGTTCATTTGCATTTTGAAGTACGTAATACCAAATGGTTTAGGTCGATAAAATGACGTATTTCACGCAGAACATTTTTAGTTGAGAATTGCACATCATCTAGAAAACCTAGCTCTTTTGCCTGAAAGCAATTATAATTTAATTATACATCCACAGTGTTTTACAAATCATATAAATACTTACAAAATAAGAGGAACTTTACCGAAATAGGTATTATCGTTTTTAAGTCACTTGTACATGATATGTCAAAATAAATCACATTATGTCAAAGTGAGAAAAAACATTGGCGTAGTAGAGGGGTTTGTATGGGATCCATTTATTCATTATGTAGGGCGTTATTTTATAGTACAGTAAATATAGAACAAAAATTACCTAAACCTAAACATCCAAAAGGTATAGGCAATTCTTGTCGCAGGTTGTTCACTATCCTCAGTTCAACACGCCATGAAAAATTCCGAAGTTTGTGGCGTCGGGTTTGGGAGAGGGAGGGGGCGGGGCTATCACTGACTATCCGTTTTCCGCAGTTTTACTCTGATATCTCCAAAACTATCAAGGTATCAAGGTTTATCAAGATCATGAACATACACACAGTGGTTGTACATAAAATTTCTGACAAAATTGGTCCTATTCATATTTTTGAACAACCTAATAGTTATCGAGATATGGAGGGCAGAAATCTGTGAAATGTTAAAAATTGACAAATAAAGCTAAATAAAAATTGCCTTAAATTTGTCTGATTTGAGCTTAAATTGTTTGTATTGAAGTGGGGAAGAGTTGAAAAAGGAATCCGGAGAAGAGAAAGGATGACGGCCTTGAATGCAATGAAGAGCAGGTGGGCTGCTTGAAGGGAGGGGGTGGGGTAGCCGACCCGACCCCTCCCGTTTTATGACCCTAGTTGTGCGACAGCGTTCCGTTCAGTTCATAGGGCGTACCTATCTACTCGGGAATGTTGTTTAGTTTGGAAGTGTGCACTTTTTATAAACGCGAGTTTTTGTGTAATCGACTGTAAGTTTTGGAAAAAACGAATTATTTGCGTGTAGTGGTTTTAGTAGTCGAATCCGTTTGGATTGGGGCTGACTAATGTCCTCGTACTGCATCCTATCTTCCTGATGCAGCAGCAGCAGCACCACCAACTTCCTCAAGCTCGAAGCAATTTTCGTCGTCGTCTTCATCTTCATCCAACTCAAGCTCAAGAGCGTTCTGACATGAGACAAGATTTCATTTCTTAGAAGTTGATCTAAGGTTTTCTCCATTGTTTTCAGGAGAAAGGTCAGGTATAGAAGACTTGGGCTGGTCCGTTTTTTGCCTTTGGTATGAACGCCACTTTTGCTTCCCTCTAGGCTTGGGGAATATAGGCCTAGTTATAGCTGCTTCTGAAAATTTAAACCAGCAAGGATAATATCTCTTCAATACCTTGCTGAAGCAGAGCCGAAAAGATACCATATCCTTCAAGATCTTGCATAAACAATACATATATATTTGTAATAAATGTTTGCTAGTGCATGGTGGATTATCTAAAGATCCCGCAACATTCATATTGTTGTCTTAATAAACACTTGTTAAATATGCACTGGAAAATGTTAAAATTGTTGGTATTTATGATTAATTAACTTTGAACTTTGCACTGCTAGATTGTTAATTTCGACTCATGTATGACATACGTATACAGTTTTCTTATAATATGGCATAATTATAACATGCTTTGAAAGTATTAAATCAATGTTAAAATGAAAATTAGAGAAGTAAAACGTGTATAGAAATCTTATAATTGGAAATGGATTTTCCCCGAGTAACGTCATCTCTAACCAGGTGTTTGTAAAAGATTTATTTATTCATTTATGTTTTGCGAAGCAGCTGTGTTCACATTACAACTATAAATATCAGAGTAGTAATTCCTGAGATTAATTCTATTGAACAATCTACGGTGCGATGTCGTTGGCGTTACGTGAGTTCAGAATGCACTTAAATTATAAACGTTTTGCACCATACAGAAGATATTCTGGTACCGTGTTATTGTTCATTTGCCAGGCGGTAAAGTAATTTAGATGAAGTGGAAGTTCAGTAAATGTGGAGAAAATGAAAAGCTTGTGATGTGTCCTGTCGAGCGAGCCTTGAGTATGAAAATCATTGTCTGCAGACAATTCATTTTGTCCAAGGTGGCATTTGAAGTCACGCGTAGCCGCCCATCCACGGTACCCTCTAACTACGTGACTGAAAAGCTGTCGTTTGCCTGAACTTTTTAACAAAATTTAACTGCAATGGCAAAGTTATTTTAGATCAAACACTATTCGCAATCAACAATGATGCCCGTTGCAATTAGTGAACTTGTTTAAATTGGATGATATATTTTGAGAAAAAAAAGAACACGTTGAATATTGAAGAAATAACTGGGTTCGTTTTCCTAGATATAAATCACTATATAGTATGCAAACAGTGCACATTGCCTGCCGATTATTTATGTAAATAAATTTAAATTACATATATTATCTTTTTGTAGACGTAATCTCTTCAGATTAGAAGGCATTTGCAATGATAATTTGTAATTAAATTCACTTAAAATGCGAATAAATGATTTAGATTCACTTCACTCTATCCATTCATTTATAGATAAAAGTTTTGATTCAAAATAGATTTTTACAACTTTCCGATAACATAGTTACTTCATTAAAGCACGTGTATACATGATGAATTTGAAATACAAGGGAACGTTCTAACCTTTGATTTCTCATGTTAATCCGCGGCACTTTAACTTTGAAAGTTCCACACGAGCAATTCTCATCAAACAGTATTTGCGGTTCCGGATAAACACGATAAGAAAAATATTTTAAGTGAATATTTCAATTTTGCTACAATAATTGTTTGAGTGAAGACAATAATTTCTGGAAACGGCCCGCCATCAATCCTGGGTCGCAGGTGTGAAATTGTCAGGATCTCATAAGTGCAAAAATTCTTGAAGTGGAGAACGTGGCTATTTCTATCTTTCCCCCATAGGTAGATGACCGAACCAACCAACCAACCTTCTCGGTACACTTTGAAAATTTCCATGACAACTCGTAAAAGTGAGCTGGTCTGCTGGAATTCCAGCGTCTTCAAAGCGTAACGACAATGTTGGCTCCAGCAGACCACCTCACTTTTACGAGTTCGCATGGTAATCTTCAAAGCATACCGAGAAGGTAAGGTCGGTTGGTTGGTTGGTTGGATCGTCTGTAGACAGACCCCTTTAGGGTTTAGGCCAGTTGCAAAAACGTGAAAAATGCTCTTGAATTTTTGGCGATCTTTAATCGGTTATACATATGTCGATTTTCGTTCATCGTAGGAAGTTGAGAACAGTACCACTTTATGCATAATTCAATAGACTAAAAGAAAAAGTAGAGGTAGTTTTATAATAATTATCTGTTCTGGGAAGTTATAAGCTAATAACCGAAAAAATTCAAATTTGACAGTTCTTACTAACGGAGCAACGAAATGTCACTGCATTCAGGCCTTGTCGCCCATTATATTTACAAGCAGGAGGTGGATGGAAGGTTCCTCCACTTTCCGATAGAACTTACAATCAAGATTAGCAAGAACCATGTCCAGCCAAAAGGCCTACCACGATAATAGAAGCCCTGGGTGGGAGGCCCAGAAGTCAACGAATGAGAACGAGTCCAGTTCTCTGTCGTCTACTTGTCATTTGATCTAGAGCCGACACCGAACCCAGTAAGAGCTGCTTAGATAGGGTTGCCATAAATGTCCGGAAACTATATCGGGACACTATGTATTTCCCTAATAAAAAGGCATATATGTTAAAGAAAAATATATCATTGTCTTTTTAACAAAATTAAAACTGCTCCTTATTTTAAGAAATTTCATTGTTTTTATCGTGACGTCAAGACACAGAGGTCAATAACGGTGACTGTCCCGACGACCGTCCCGATATATCGGGACGGTTGGCAACCCTATGCTTAGAGCACCCCCAGGAACCCAGAGAAGTTTGACTCAGCTATTTGAACCAAGTTCGCAAGGAGTCTGTTTATATGTGTTTGTTAGAACGTCTCCTGCAAATATTCTCCTGTGCACAAACTAAAATAGCAAAGATCTCGGAATTGAAATACTGTGGCAAATGTACCCAGGTATAAGAGAATTCAGCTCAGAGTTTCTCATCGTATATTCCCGTTCTAGCACCTTCCTCAGACCTCGATTCATCTGTGAATCAGTTGATATCGGCAGGTTTGAAAGTGCCCTCGAATGGGTTCAGTCATCCCTTTTGAGAATGACAGTCTCAAAGTGTTTTAAGAAAGAAAACTAAAGCGCAAGGTCTTGGAGGACCCCCAGAGCTGCTAAGGGTTTGTACTTATGCCTCTGTGATTCCCAAACCAATAAGTCTTTGAAGCTGTGTTAGCTTCCGTTGAATGTATAGCTTGGTTATAGTAGGCCACAAAACAACCAAAGTATAGGTAATCATTGGCCTTACTATAACAATATGGAATGTATAATTTGTATTTACATTGAATTTGCATTTTAGGACTAATAATAACTAAGTATATGTAACGGCAATTTTTTATGGACGTTAAATAAATTTAAATTCAATTTATAATTTGAAAATAATTGTTCTCGCTAAAAGCCGTGACGTCAATGGTTACGCATGCGTAGTATAGTCCAAGCAGTAAATTTGTATGGTAACTATGAAATGCAAACTTCATCATTACCACCATGTGTCTGACATTTTGTTTTGCCGTTTTCGCTAAGTGTCAAAAAATTTCACTTTTGATTCGTTCGTGCCGTGCCGAATTTTCGATTTGCCTTGTGAAATTTACAATGCAGATCAACTAGAACTCTTCCTCTTTTCGTCGCGACATCGTACGGCCCTCCCGTAGGTGTTTTTCCAAAAATATGAACATTTTAAGATTGCATGTTTTTGCGCTATTTTCAATTCCGAAATGCATGCTTTTCTTTAACTATTTTTCGCCGATATCTCTGAAGTGCTAAGAGCTAGCCCAAAATAAAAAATACCGTAAAACGAGTTCGTTTCATTACGAATCTTTTGGTTCCATCAGAATATCGATTTTTTTTGTTCGTTTCCGAGATGTTTACTGAAATATGTGGCGATGTCCGGCAAAAATCGCATATTTTTTGTTTAAAAAGTTGGTAACTCCTTAACCTTGGCTCCTAGCTTTCCAACGCTTTTTTTATTTTTTCTCTAACATAAAAAACAACAAAGTTGTGGCCGAAAATATGCGCCTCTTCGCACTTCCTAAAATTCATACAATATTTATTTGCAAACTGGAAAACAATAGAAGTCAAAACATTAGTATTACATTTGGTATTGAGAGGGCAGCAATCTAACAACAATAAAATTACCTCTAACCGTTGACGTCACGCGTTAATAAAATATAAAATGAGTAGTGTGTGGATTTATGAATAATTAACAAATATCATATAAATATCATATACATATATATTTTACTGTTCAAATTAGATATTTTTAAGTTTTTTACAAACATGAAATGGCCCCATTGTATTGTTATCTTTGGATTCAACCTCTTTGTTTCATTAAAAATCCTTCTACATACCCAG
The DNA here is from genome assembly GCA_936432065.2 of Rutpela maculata. Taxonomy (NCBI): domain Eukaryota; kingdom Metazoa; phylum Arthropoda; class Insecta; order Coleoptera; family Cerambycidae; genus Rutpela; species Rutpela maculata. The sequence continues at coordinate 170,154,187 of OW386288.2, forward strand.
AAGGTGGTAGTGGCCCTTTGTATTTGGTCCTTCCAGGTCAGTTTAGAGTTCTGTTCAGGAGTTCAGATAGATCACCGTCCTGGAGATCCTTAGAGTGGTAGTGGTACCATAGGGTACGGGCTCTACAAAACCGTCTAACCGACCTCTCCTAGTAAAAATGGCTAATTCGGCCTTATGAGTGTTAATTCTAAGGCCCTGGTGATTGGAACACCGCTGTACGATTTACAGGGCCCTTTGCGTGAGCCCACTAACCGTATTTGAGAATTTTTCTAAATTAACGATAGCCAAGCCATCTTCATAGACTTGCCAAATAGACCTTTATTCTTAAGTTACTTAAGTAGCAGAGGAGAAAGGATATTTCACAATTATTGCCTGTTGAATACTCCACATCCTGTGGAAGTATAGTAACGCAATATTCAAATAGGCTTAGAATCTCATGAAACGTCGAGATTTTAAGTTTGTAAAAAAAATCTGTCGGTCTGTCTATCTGTTGTTCTGTCTGTAACTTTTTTGTGCGCACGATTTTTTAATCATCTCCATATGATAACACTCGTATACTATGCAGTATGTTGTGTTATGTATACAATCTTATCAACATTCTTGCTGTATATTTTTTGCCTTAAAACGGTTATAAACGTTGTTAAACAATAGTGGTGTTCTTACTCTATCGAACGATAACTTACTGTCCAAATATGAATACAATTGTTTCTTTCTTAAGCTATCGAACCAACGGACAGGCGACATTTTGAAAGTTTTTACTTTACGTACGATATTTACTGTTTTAGAAATGTACCGAACAAATACAATTACTCTTCGTTTTCCTATTTGCGAAGAGTATAATAAAACATATTGCACATTTAGACTAATCCGGATGTTAAATAGAATGACACCATACCACTCACAATTGAAGTATGTTTACGTATATCAAAAGTGTTTCTCGAAATCTAATGCAAGGTCGGCCAATCTTTATTTGAAATAATATTGCATGATTTCATTGTCGTAACCTTCAATTTTATTCCAAATATGGATTTAATTAATTCATATCAATCAAAGGATACCACATTGAACGGGGAACCAATGTACTCATATTTTTTTAACTAATAAATTGGTCGTGTAATCAAAGCCAATGTTTCAGTGTGTGTGGCTTTAAAATGAGCTTACATCCGCCAACATATCCAAAAATTAAATGCCAAATGAAGTAAAGTATAATTTTTGTCAAAAATATATTTTGCTTGGAAATAGCAAGTGGAATGATTTAACAGTTAAAACGGTATTTTCAAGTAGTGGACGATCAAGATCGATTACTAATTATAAATTACACAGATATTGTGCTTTGAAATATTGCAATTCGGTGTTTTTACAAATTTTAAAATCTCATTAACTGTGAAGGTAATACTTAATTATAACTAAAAACATTTGAATTTCCACAACCAGTTGAGTAATATCCAAGAAAAAGTATTTTTAAATTTGAACTAAAAGTTTACCGCCCAAAACACTAAGGGCCAGTTGTACGAACTAAGTTGAGCCAAGTTCAGCTTGAACCAAGATCAAAAGCCATGGTTACGATTATTGTAACAATCGTAACCTTGGCTTTTGATCTTGGTTCAAGCTGAACTTGCCTCAATTTAGTTCATACAACTGGCCTTAAGGGCCAGTTGTACGAACTAAGTTGAGCCAAGTTCAGCTTGAACCAAGATCAAAAGTCAAGGTTACGATTGTTACAATAATCATAACCATGGCTTTTAATCTTGGTTCAAGCTGAACTTGGCCCAACTTAGGGCCAGTTGTACGAACTAAGTTGAGCCAAGTTCAACTTGAACCAAGATCAAAATCCATGGTTACGATTATTGTAGCAATCGTAACCTTGGCTTTTAATCTTGGTTCAAGCTGAACTTGGCTCAACTTAGTTCGTACAACTGGCCCTAAGCTATATTGTTGACGTCGTCGGTCATAAACACCTAACCTCAAAAATACATATCTTTTAAAAATTTCCGAGTAGTATGTCACTATTGTTCATGTTCATAAAATTTTAAATATCTTCTCCCAATAAAATAAGGCGATTTTTGTAGGTTGGAAATCCAATCTATAATTAGCAGCTTATTTTTAGTAATCAGCAATACTGAGTCAATTTTTAAATGTTTGCTTAGAGCCATACTGGTTTCAAATGAGAAGTGCGGATATAATCATTAAAATGACAATAAACTTAAAAAACCTAAAAGTTGAGGTGACGTCACAGCCCGTTTTGAATAATACCCATTCAGTTATTCAGTTTTGTTATTTATTTGTTGAAATTTTAAATTGATAGATGAAAGAATGGTGTTTAAATATTGGTAAGTGCTTTAATGTATGGAGTACTTCATTTTAATAATATCAAAAAAGCAAATTTGCATACAGTGAAAACACCTAACTGTTTAAAAAAATGTAACAAGGCCTTGTTCTATAAATGTGTGCGAAATTTGCCAAAATGATCCCTTTCTGTCTGTGAAAGCTTCCCATTATTTCTCTCCTGCTTTTAAACATTTTACAGCAGCCTGTTACATGTGTGAAAAACCAAATTTTTATTAGATATCTCGAAAAATATTGGTTCTGCGATAAAAATGTTATACAAAATTAAAAAAGTCTCTACAGAAAAAATTCTATACAATATATTTGAATCTATGACGACTGTCTTAACCCTGTTTGCACAACGAAGATACTAGATAGCCTCATAAATTTTGTTTTGATTGGATCAAAACAAAATTTATGAGATTCTTGCATGAAATCTCGTTATATATTTGGAAAATTGGAAAGCTAGTCAGCTTTATAATATATAGGTATAATATATAGGTATAATAATGAATATATCCCTCTTGTTCAAGCCTGCCACAATGTCATAATTATAATCAGTTCCAATTTGCTAATTTTATTTATGTTAAAAATGAACTTTAAATGTGCAATGCTTTCGTCTCCTAGCGAATTTTATTAATTAATATATGACCTTTCAAGTATAATGCATTTAATCTTTTCTATAACGCGATAAGATTTATAATAGCTCAATCTGTAATCTAGCCACCAGTAACAGCGTAATTAAAAAGTAATTGATTTGAATGTTATCGGGGCCCGATATTTTTGTAGTCAGCTGATTACTGGCAGTTTTATTACACTCATAAAATTATTAATACTAATTGTGGAGTCAAACTAGGATGTTAGTATGAACTGTCTGTCTGGTAAGAATTATTTTAAAGTGTTCAGGGCGTCAAATTTAAGTTCACAGTTCAGTTTTGCAGTTTCAGCGAGGTTTTCTTACTGTTTTTTTCTTATTCGTAACTTCTTGGCCGACGTTCTGTGATCCATGAATTATTCTGGTTGGCCTCTCTGCTGTGTGGCATCTGTCATCTGCCAAAGCTTTTTCTCATTAGCTCTTTAGTGATCAGCCCATCGTTTATGAGGGTGTCCTCTTTGCCATCTGGTTTTCCATGAACTATCAACCGTTATACATTGTTCTCTCTGCGGTTGATGTTACAAAAAAATTAGACGATTCGGGAGAATACGATGCTGGAGAGTTCATTTGGGGAACCTAAATATAAACATTGGGGAACAACCAGTCCAAATTTCAAGAAGAAATATCAATACCACATCCAGTGGTACAGTAACGCCAAAAAAATTTTTGAAAATTTTTATTGTTCAAATAGGCTTAGAATGTCATGAAACGTCGAGATTTTAAATTTGAGTGAAAAAAAATTTCTCTCTGTCGGTCTGTAACTTTTTTTGTGCGCACGTTTACTCTGGAACCGTTTAAGATATTGACTTGAAATTTGGTACACGTATGTACTTTAACGGGATCTGGAACTAGATTATATTTTCATCTTATTCCGTCGTGGTAAAATGGGGTAAATGCGGGTAAACAGGTAAATCAAGCAGGTAAGAGTCCATAAAATTGGTATTTAGTGTATACAAGAGAAGCTAAGGTTTCAAAAAAATTTTCGCATTAGCCACCCCCATTACCACCCCTACCCCATTATTAAAGGGGATGAAAAAAAAATTGTGATTTAGTGTGTGTTCAAGAACCAAAAGCCTCAAAATATTTTTTTACTTCATCCACCCCCCTATCACCACCCCCATTCCATTACCGATGTGGGATATCGTTTTATGGGTTTTTGGGGTAAACGATTTCAAATATTATATTAATAAAGTTCCATAAACAATTATTTCCACATACAAAATGTATTCGTTATGAGAGACTTGGATAGAAAATCTGGATGTGGAAGTAGTGATTCTTTAGGCAGCGGTTTTTATTTTCGTCATACCTCCCTCGTAAGTGTACTCTAATTCCATTGTTTTGTCGATCGTAAGTGACGCTTTGTGTACCAAATACTTGTTGCCATTGGCAACGGGTCGTTATTTTTCATAACGTACCTAGGGAAATAAAGTCAATTCGGAAGAATTTTCTGTTTTATATAACAAGTATTAAATTCAATGTTTTATGATGAATATAAATAATAGTAATGCTAGTAAGCTAGCAAACTTGTGTTCTCGACTTGTAAAATACACTTATTAGCTTGTTACATAAATAACTAGCCTAGGCCGGCAAAGTAACTTTCCCGGACTGTTTTCTGATAGTTGCTTGGCAACGAATTACAATACTAGAATAGCATATTTTGGGATCTGAAATTGCGCCGAAAAAGTAGACATTTTTTATCTATTTTAGAAAAATGTTATTTTTATCATTCAAAATCATCCTATTTATTTATGAGCTATTATAATATTATGATTTAATTTATCTTGAGAGTAATTGTCATTTGAATTTTAAGTGGCATAAAGAAATGTCATAATTATTTAAATGTCAAATCTGAATATTTTTTTTGGACGAAAACCATTATTTTTAGCAATATTAATAATAATATTATTCTAGTTTAATGATTTATGGTTATGATGAAAAATATAATATGTTTATGCTCGACCAAAAAAATGCACTTACGACCCTCGGTACATAATGGTTATTAATGTCCTACAAGTCTGTTATTTTACAATAACCACCCTATTTTGAGATACATTAAATGAAAAATAACGCCCTAGGGCGTTATGAATATCTATAACGCCCTAGGACATTATAAAATTATAACACAACCCAAAACAAGCAAATTATAGATAGCGTTATTGACAAACAAAATGCGTTGCTATGCAACGGCGGCGTTTACAAACAATTTTGATTTTTACTCTCTTTTAAATCAAATCGTTCTGAACATAATAGATGTCAAATTAATAAATCGTAAATGTCAAAAAAATAATTCGAATTAAATAACAGACTTGTAGGACATTAAACGTTGAAGGCACCTCGGGTGTTATAGGATAATGACGCCCTCGGTCGACGTACATTCCCTCGGGCCAGAGGCCCTCGGGAAGTACACTGCCGACCTCGGTGCGTTATTATCCTTATAACACCCTTGGTACCTTAATAACAATTATGTACCAAGGGTTGTAAGTGCACTTTTTTTTGTTGAGAACACATTTTGCAAGCCGAGGCTCGTAGGGCCGAGGTTTGCAAGTATTCGAGACCAAAAAATCGCACTGTACGACCCGCGGTGCATATTATATTTTTCAATGAATCATTAAACTAGAAAAAAACTTTAGAAAATTAATGGAAAACTAATTATTTGAATCGGGTTTCATATTTGCTAAGCAAATAGTAAAGGTAGCGATGCTTGGAATATCCATGGCAACCGTCAATAAAATAAATTTAGGACGCGGCTTCTATTCAAATGACTACTATTGTCAAAGATAAATGAAATCATATTATAGTAGCTTTGAACATTTTTGAAAATAATGTCAGATATAGAAGATACTGCAAGTAAGGCTTGTCTGGATTTACTTCCAAAAAAGTTAAAACATTTAATACTTGTTGCGTCACTTACGATCGACAAAACAATTAAATTAGAGTATACTTACGAGGGAGGTCTGACGAAAATAACTATTGTAAGCAACCGAATCGCAAGAATTAACGTATCTTGAGTCCAAATGCAAGTAGATCATAATTTTACTTCCACATCCACGTAGTAGAGTTGAAGTTTAGTAAGAATTAAAAAAAATATAATTCTTATTTTGATGAAATAGGCTTAGAATGTCATGAACCGTCGAGAGTTTTTGTTGGTTTCTTCATCTACTTTCATAATTCGTTTACCTTTTTTTAGTTTCATAAAAAAATCCACGTAGTTATTTGAATTTGTTTATAATTACAATTTTGAAAATTATAAACGAATTCCAAAAAACATTTTTTTTCTTAATGTTGTTATAGATTATAGTAATGTCTGCTTATAACGAACCTTTTTTGCAGGTCCCTTGAGGTTCGTTATAAGCGGACGAAGTTCGTTATAAATGAAGGGTTAAAAAAATCACCATGTTTTCGATAACTCACTTTTTAGTTTTTTTTTACACAGAGTAAATAATGTAAGTACATATTTCTTAATTAATTTTCTTTAAAAAATCATGTATTTTGTTTGTTTTTTTGGAAAGGTAAGGTTAATGTCGTTTATATGCATCCTTCCTCGGCTAGTCCATTGAGAACACTGCAGGATATTTCGAGATTGAAAAAAATGGTGAACAGCCTGAACATGTCGGATTGCATCTGATATAGTTAGAACTGATATTAATTCGTTACTCCTATGTCTGATGCCAACCGACCAATTAGGGCCATCATGAGAAGGCAGACAATGTTTAGGAGCCCATAACACAAATGTCACATGACATCATTGTATTTTTTGTTTATTTATTGAAGCAAAAAATCTTTTTTGGGGTCGCCTAGATGAAAAATTATATCTGCTCATAAAAATGTCAGTCATTAATATCTTTATCTCAATATGCCAATGACCTCCAGAATTAAAAAATGTAAAAATATACAGGGTGTTCTATTTAAAAATCCAAAGTTAGCATCTTTTCCACTGAAACCGGAAGCGATAGAAAATGATAAATCAGTCGAAATAATATATATTTAGCCGTTATTTGACGTGCCCAGATTTGAAATTCGTATCTAGTAAGATTATGTACCTGAAGTTTCGAACGTTCACTTGAACGAATTTCATATGAAAATGAAAAATTAATAAAAACTACAAATCGACTTAGGCGTACCATTTTTCTGATAATATTTGCTGATAACAATACTATCGTTGCCAGCAAACATTACCAGAAAAATTGTACGCCTAAGTCGATTAATTGGAAATTTTCATATGAAATTCATTTAAGTGAACGTTCGAAACTTCAGGTAGATGTAAGATTAAGAAGAAGATATAGAGGCGACCGTCATTTCGTGGTCACCCGGTATAAGGTTTTTTATTTTTCTGATTGCTCCCCACTGCCAGTTTTTTTTAATGACATAATAGTATTTTATATAACAATTGGTTAAAATGGTGTTTTTTACAAGTAGGGTGTTTATAGTACGAGCCGCAGGCGAGTGCTATAAACCACACGAGTAAAAAAAAACACATTTTAGTCTCGAGTTATATACAAATTTTTTTGTATCGCCATTCGAAATTAGAAAACAATATAATTAGTATCTATAAACAAATAGTTATAATGAGTAAGTTATTATAAACCACTAGGTACAGAGCCAATCACCTTTATCTTCATGCCTAGCCTGACCAATTGACGTAACGCGCGACACGAAGGTGTGGCTCTGTCCGAGAGAAATTCTTTTCCGATATGGTGAAATAGAACGGTCCATTATTATTGAGGGGAGGAAGGTGATTTATCAGGTTTGAATAGTTTCGACGTTTTTAAATCAAGTTAAGTAATAATTATGCCAAAAATGATGAATTCGGTTAGTGTGTGTACAAAAATAATATTTTACAGTTAATTTTATTAGTAAATAAACTGAGTAATTTTAACAAAATTTTCTCAATTTATTGTTATAATCGTAGATGAAGTATAATATTCAGGTTGCGGTAATGATAATAACTCACTTGATGAATTACACCACTCGCCTGCGGCTCGTACTGTAAAGTTCATCTGCGTGAGTTATTACCTACATTACCGCTCGTTGAATAATATACTATTTTTTCACTCTTTTTTCTTTATTTTACACTTGTCAATAATGACATTGTTTTGATTCATTGAAACTGTCAAATAAAGTCATTTTAGAATATGGCGTTACAAAAAACTGATTATAACCTCTATATATTTCTTTCTGTTAGAACTACATTTACTACAGTGCTTTTGAATACCTAAATATAAGGTTTAAGAAATTCCTATCCTGAATTATTTCCCTTCCTAAAACAAGTGGAGTATACCCCGTTTTTTATTTGTGGACTGACTAAAATGGGAACAACATTTAAATCTTGTCATGTCACCATTTTATTAACAGTGTACCTGATCCCAGCTGAACAGGCTATTACTTCGCGTGACGGAGAGGTTTGTGTGTCAGATCCCAGGGGTTTTATGCACTTAAAAGGAAACACTCAAATTATAATTGAGTTTAGAGAATTAAGTGTCTAGCATAGCGCAGACCCAATTCCAGTATGTTATGTAGTTAGGATCCCACTAGAATGCCACATTAGACAACTTTCCGAAGTTTGAAGTGAAGTTAGCGAACATGTTGCTCTGTAACATATAGGGCGTTTTTAAAAAGGGTGTTCGTGACGTCACTGATTATAGATTAATTTTGTTCATACGACATTTATCAGGGCCGTGGAAAATACTATAGTTAGTTAATAATTTTACTGCTCCACAAAGTTAATTCTTCAGTAGTGTGCGGGATAATTAATTTCTTAAATAATGAAGTAAGCAGCGTATTTTTTCAATCTATTTTTTGTGGTAACTGTGTTCATTAATGTGTATTCTTCAGCCCAGTAGCAGAAATGAAAATAGCTAGTATAATAAATACTGTTACGGTTTATACCCCTTTTGTAACACCCTGTATCGTGGATCCGGAAATTATAACACCAAGGTAACACTAAATAATAATGTATTTACTTACGTACTAATTTTACTTTTGTAAACACCCTGTATCGTGGATCCGGAAATTATAACACCAAGGTAACACTAAATAATAATGTATTTACTTACGTACTAATTACAACAAACATTTACTTTACTAATATAACACAGTACTATACTTATTCAGTCACTTGATCACTTACTCCTTGATCTGTACTACTCTGCTCAGTTGAACTGTACTAAACTACTCTGCTCACTTGAACTGTACTAAACTACTCTGCTAACTTGAACTGTACTCCCTTTGCGCGGCCACTCTCTCTGCTTTTATAGTCTTGGGTAACTGATTCTGGAAGGTTCTAGTAGTTCTCTAGATGTTTCTAGATGCTTAGATTTTGACACCGCGCGCGCCATCTATGGGACGATTGCCGAACTAACTAACTAGCTTAATTGTGCTCTGTTACTCCTATATGGAACTTAGAGGGAACGCTCATAGATGTCCCTGGGGATAGAACATGTAACAATACTTTGAAAAACATAAACTCCACTATCATACCCGATTTTTTAACAAGCAAGTTTAAAGGAAACTTATCACTTGTCACAAAGCTCTTAAAAAGACCTATTTGTAGATTCCAAATTGGGATTTAGGAAAAATCGAAGTTCTGGATTCGGGATTGTTTGGCGGGGGGGGGTGAGGTTGCGCTCGCGTGTACTCAGGCCTCATAGGCGGGCCTATTGTGCTACTCCAGTAAGTGGTGGCATGTTCTCATTACTGAAGCCAACCAACACTTGTGATGTATTTGAGAAGGCCAGGCAAGACGCCACATATGCCGGCTATACTGGACCAAAGGTACCCCAGTATGGATCCACTATTTTGTGCTAGCATATCTAGGACCTTTCTAATTTCCAAAACCCAGCCCAGAGCCTGCCCTAAATAACTGTACGCAAGCAGGGCTGCTCTGCTGTCCGTTGATATGCGCACCGTTTTACCACTGACGTTTGCCTTCGTGATTTCTATTACCGCTTGCAGGATATCTACTAGTTCCGCTGGAAAATAGTAGCATGTGAGCCTAGCGGTATTATCGAATGTAGATCTAGGTCTTCTGAGTAGACTCCAGCTCCTCATCCACCGTCCATTTTTGAACCATCGGTGTTGATTGATATGCCCGGTTCGTCATTACCGGACACGTTCAAACTTACCTTAAGTTCTTGATAAAATTATATAGAGGGTCCCCATTCCCAGAAGAGGAATTTGTTTTATAGCCTCTTCTAGGATACGGGCATGTCTCGTAGCCGTGCCCTTAATTATACCATTGGCCTACAGATTGTAATCTCAGAGCAGTCCTCTACGCCACCTCCTCTATGTATAGATTTAGAGGAGGATGCAGAGTATACTCTCCATTGCAGCTGTAGGCGTCATTTTCATCGCACCAGTAACGCAGAGGCATGCCAGTCTTTGAACATGCTCCAATTGAGATGCTGCTGTTTTTTGCCTTACTCTGGGCCACCAGACTTTTGCTGCGTATATCTTATATAATGCTGGAGAAGGATTTGAAAATAAAACCTCTACTTTATCAATATTTGTTATATTTGCAAAACATTGTTTCACCAAAAATATTTTTAAATAAATTATATCTTTATGGTTTCAGAGGATTATCTCTTAACTTATTACATTATATTTGCCAAACAGGAAACAGTCTTCCATATTGGTGAATAAAATCAATAGTTTTTACGTTAAGATCAACAGAATCAGAATCTGTAAAAATTTAGTTTTTCAATTAAAAAATGGCTAATAATGACTTCTCCAAAAAACGACCTTTCTTTATAAAAATACACGCCAATGACTGTAATAAGTTTTGTTTTACTCAAAAAAAATATAGTACAGGTCTTTGATACCGATCCAATCCATTTGGTTGAAATTGGATGACTAATAACTGCTTTACGAAGGTGTTACCGTAAAAAGTGGGACACACTGTAGAGACAAATACGAGTAGCCCCTTTGAGTGGGGCAGGAGGAGCCAGTATAATTTGTCGGAGTGGGCCTGTTCGAAAATCTATTTATTTTAACTTGTTCTATCAAAATAGAAATGCCATTAGGATAATGGTAGGTCTTCTAACTGGACATATGAGTCCAATTATGCCTGGCAGAGGATGCAACCTGCAGATTCTGCCAAGAGGAATAGGAAACCTCAGTACATGTGCTGTGCCATTGCGAAGGCCTAGCCAAACTGAGGTTCCAACTACAACTACAACAAGGAGCCCTTATCAAGGCTATGGAGTTTGATACAAAAGACAAAGCTGGATAAGGGGCTCTAAGTAAAATTAGACAAGAAGTGCCACGATAGATTCACAGAGGTCGCGGTGGCCAAGGTCAATCTGCCAGCTCCTTTTTCAAATCTAATTTAATCTAATCTAACTTGTTCGATGCGTGATTAAAAGAATTTGGTTTTATTCAAAAGGGAAAGGAAGTATTAATAATAATAAGCGAACTAGTTACCACACTACTACAACATTGACGCAAATTTCACCAACCGAGCTGGCATTAGCATCATCCAATGATTATAATCAGTTTTAATCATCTCCACTTGCTGCCAACTTGGGTGACGAAATACGGGTTAACTGTAGAGTTTAGTGTTTTGATGTTTGTTGAAGCCACTCAAATGCTAGAACTCCATGCCCCTCCTCCGCCTATTTTAGTATTTTATATACATACAATTGTTTTCCATCCTGCATATCTACATTGATTTAATTTTCATCCAATCAAAGGTTGTTCGAATTCCATGTTAGAAAAACAGACTTTTCCCCGAAACGCTTGATCACGAAGCTATAAATTTTAACAATTTTTATAATCTGTTAGCTAATTTTATCGCCGTGACATTTATTGTTCCCGTATAGAATAATCTGTTTCACTTAATCTGGGCCTAAATCAAGCCTGTCAAATTATTATAGCCTAGATCGATATTCCTACGCCTGTTATCGCTCTTTATAAAAATTTCATTGAGATTTGTGCCAACAGTCGCCGCACGCACGTTTTCCTCGAATTGCTGGTAAAATCGTTAAAAAGTGGCTATTAATTTGGTCAATATTATGAAAATTACCTTCCCGCAGTTTAAAACAAGTTATAGGATTATCCCAAAAATGAGCGGTTTAATCTTTGAGTTGGCATAATTTGAAAGATGATAATTGTTACCACTCGGAAACATAATTAGGTATGATTTAAAATTTTTAAAAAAATGTGTGTAAGAGTGATAAAACGTATTCGAGATTTTCAACTTTTAAGTTTCGATGCGGTAATCAGCAAAAAAAATGGTTCAAAAACTTGACAGTGCAATGAAAATCACATGCGCTAGGTATATTAATAATAAATAAATCTGCAGCAACCAATAATTATTCAGTGAAATGAAATCTCTATATTCCTTCGATTATTATTTATTAGTCTATATGTAGATGATGAATATAAGCAAATATAATTTAATTTTTTTAATAAAGGCAATTAATACTGCTTAACTACATAATTAACACCTACATTTAGGTTCGTGTTGCTTGCTAGAAATCAAACAAACAGCATTTGCACGTTTACATGTCATAAATTACTCGAATCGATTTTGTGATATCCCAGCTAGTTACATTATATATCTCAAATTTTGACAAACATGACAGATAAACTTGTAGTAAGTTAATGACATATGTCAACAAAAAAGGGGGGGAAGGAGGCTTTTGATCAGAACCACAGAAAAGAGAACTACCAGAAACGACACTTGAGCTACCCGCCAAAATTCCATTGCCGCCATTTTGTTGTTAGTACATCCGTCAGTTCATTTATTGTTTTAGGTTAAAACAATAAAGTGCGGTAAATGACAGTCTGTGACATAATACCGAAATAAATTCTTAAAAGGTTTTAGTATTATTGTGCTGTGTTAATAGTAATTTTTATTCGCGATATGAGTAAACGAGGTGGAACCGTTTGCGCTGTTAAGGAATGTACAAGTAGTACGACAGGAAAAGACATTAGTTTATTTGGGTTTCCTAAGGATTCCCAAAGGTATTTTATTATTGATGTAAATTATAAGATATTTCCAAGTAGTTGTGAACCTTTCTTCTTTTAAGGTCCGTATTGTGGTTGGAAGCATGCGATCGTGGGGATTTGGCAAGTAAAAGTTCAACCGAACTTTATAACAATTTTAAGTTGTGCGCACGACAAATATGTATCAGAATAGATTGCTACCAATAGCACTTACCTACTATTTTTCCTCAATTTGGTAGTTTAAACAGAAAAAAAATTAATATTTCCTCAGAACAACCTCCCAGTAAGAAATTACAGATTTTCTCGAGATATTGTATTGATTTTAATACATTTTGTGACTTTATTTATATTAAGAATACAATTGTTCGTAGAGACAAATTTATCCAGTTTACTTTAATAGCTTTAATGTCCATTATAAGTAGAATTCTTCGAATAAGGTGATTGTATTCAGCTTGTGTAAAGTTTGTTTATAAACATGCTGTTTAAATTTCCCGCCAAAATTACCAACAACAAAATGGCGAAGGTCACAAAAAAACATCAAAGGCGGTGCTGAGAGTGCCGCTTCTGGTAGTTCCTTCTTCTGTGTCAGAACCATCTTATCCTGTTTTTTGACATGCTGAAACCGATTCTTCAAAAATTCGTCTTTCTTAAGTGTTCAGTCTTAAAAAAATGACACACGATTTAAATATAGGTATATCTTCGACCTATTAGAAAATGTTCACAGAAGTTAGGAAATTCGACGTATAACAGAAGTAATACAATGACAACCACGTGACAACCGCAATGTTTTCCTCAGTTTATCTGACATATTTGGACTTAACAGGCGCCATCTGTTGAGCCTGATTTCCCCGAATAATTGTAACACCACCTGACAACGTCGTGTGTTAAAGGCCATCACACACCACAGCACAATGTATAGCATAGAGGCATAATGATTTCAGCCAATCACAAGCGGCATAAAGAATGCTTGTTTCTTTATACCGCCTGTGATTGATTGAAATCTCTATGCTTTTATGCTATGTCATTATGCTGATACTGGAGCGGATCTGGCGAGAAAAAGAGGAGTTTTGAAACCAACTTTTTTTTAATTTTTTTTTTTGACAATTCGGTTACACGCGTTCTATTTTATCATGTTATCAACTTCAGCTTAATCACACGGGGTGGCGAAGGAATTCGCATTTAAAATTCACAAAAACACGTTTTTCCACGATAACTCTTGTTATTATTGACTATTGACCTGATGAAAAAAAAGTAAAATTAAAAATTGAAGATCTCGCGAAAGCGCATAATCTGATTTTTTTTTCAAATCGGACGGTAACTTTTCGTGAAAATTTTTTTTGAAAATACTCGTTTTTTTGCCCTAACACTACTAATACACAAAAAAGTAATTCCTTAATTTTTTTACGAAAAAAAGTTAGGGGGATCAGATTTTTTTGGGGTAGGTGAAATAGATAAGAATTGATGGGTCAATTAGGGGAGGGGAGGGAGGTAGGATAAGAAAAATTATTCAACCCCCTCGAACTTTTCTCCCTGTCGTGCGATTTTCAAAAACCAAAATGGAATTTATTCGGTATTACGTCTAATATTTGACTGAATAATTTTTTTTTTTTCAAATAAACAAACTTGCGGGAGGGGAAAAACCTTTTGCATTTTTTCTTAATGCGTTTTTGAATACGAAAGAAAGGGTTCAGAAGAAAAAATTTTTTTACAGGTAAGTGAGAATTTTTTTTATCTTTAATTTAAAATATATACACAGGGTGTCCCGAAACTCCCGCCTTTCCCTTTAGGCGCTAATTCTCCATGCAAAAATAGTGAGAAAAGTTCCTATAAACATGTGTCCGGAAATGCTTCCTAAGGGAGCTACGGACCTCTGAGGATGGCGCAAAAATAGGTGTTTTTACTAATTATCTCGGAAATGATTTGGGACAACTTTATGAAACTTGGTTAACTTTTTTCGATTATTAAAGGTTATTGTTTTACATTATTAGCCAAAATTAATTTTATCCAGAGGCGGAGAATCGAGGGGTCGGTGTTCTTTGTTCTTACATATTAATTATTCCATTTGACATTTTTAGTATTTTAATCCCTGATTATGATTCCCTGGTTAATTCTGCACAAAAAAGGGCCTCTTTACAATTAGCCATATGGCAAGCCGTTTTCGAGTAAAAGCGGTCTAAACGAAATATTGCGTATTCGTTTGCTAAATTATTTATATTTCAAAGTAGGCGTAAAACAATAACCTTTATTAATCGAAAAAGTTAACCAAGTTTCATAAAGTTGTCCCAAATCATTTCCGAGATAATTAGTAAAAACACCTATTTTTGCGCCATCCTCAGAGGTCCGTAGCTCCCTTAGGAAGCATTTCCGGACACATGTTTATAGGAACTTTTCTCACTATTTTTGCATGGAGAATTAGCGCCTAAAGGGAAAGGCGGGAGTTTCGGGACACCCTGTGTATATATTTTAAATTAAAGATAAAAAAAATTCTCACTTACCTGTAAAAAAATTTTTTCTTCTGAACCCTTTCGTATTCAAAAACGCATTAAGAAAAAATGCAAAAGGTTTTTCCCCTCCCGCAAGTTTGTTTATTTGAAAAAAAAAAAATTATTCAGTCAAATATTAGACGTAATACCGAATAAATTCCATTTTGGTTTTTGAAAATCGCACGACAGGGAGAAAAGTTCGAGGGGGTTGAATAATTTTTCTTATCCTACCTCCCTCCCCTCCCCTAATTGACCCATCAATTCTTATCTATTTCACCTACCCCAAAAAAATCTGATCCCCCTAACTTTTTTTCGTAAAAAAATTAAGGAATTACTTTTTTGTGTATTAGTAGTGTTAGGGCAAAAAAACGAGTATTTTCAAAAAAAATTTTCACGAAAAGTTACCGTCCGATTTGAAAAAAAAATCAGATTATGCGCTTTCGCGAGATCTTCAATTTTTAATTTTACTTTTTTTTCGTCAGGTCAATAGTCAATAATAACAAGAGTTATCGTGGAAAAACGTGTTTTTGTGAATTTTAAATGCGAATTCCTCCGCCACCCCGTGTGATTAAGCTGAACTAAGTTGATAAAGTGATAAAAGAGCACAAGTAGAATCGGCAAGGTTGCCACGTAAGGCAGTAATACGCATATCTTACCAAAAAAATCTAATATTTTACAAACCAAATAACAATCATATTCATATGTAAAGTTAAATATAAAAAATGAATTCTGTACTGCATACGTATTTTCCCGTATTTGTGGTTCTCTTTGACCACGCCAATTTCTTCCTCTTTTACGGGTGTAAATTACGGCTTGCTTATTCCTCTCTTCTCTTCATAGATAGCGCGCTCACAGTCGCAGCAGCGAACGCATTCCTTTGTTGGTTTATCGAGCTGGTACACTGTACACAGTCAGCAGGCATAAAACCCACCCACAAAAAATAACTCACAAAAACGATCACATTGTCAATTGAGAATTAATACGTGCAATTTTTAATAAATGGGTGTAATATGAAAAATATATTTAACATTGAAGATCTGTAACTCAATATTTAAGCACTTGACTCAGAAGTAATACAACTTAGATCTGCCTGACATAACCATAACGATTTCCGAATAATCTTGGGGAGGACGCAGACCAGACTGAGAACGTTTTGTTCCGCAAATTAAATTATTGACCAATCTTTAGTGTAAATGGCCGCGCGTACTAGGTTTCGCCGTAGTCGTAGGGGTAAATTAAGTTTAGTTGTAGTGTTATTATTAGTTGTGGTTTAAAGCTAATATGTTAATGGTGTTTTCTTTTCTTTTACTGGTGGCTACATAGGCAAGGACGGGAGCAAAGTGACCACGGTAGTAGCAACACCTGGACAGGGGCCTGACAGACCGCAAGAAGTTTCCTACACTGACACCAAAGTTATCGGCAATGGCAGCTTCGGTGTCGTCTACCAGGCCAAATTGTGCGAGACTTCTGAATTGGTAGCAATCAAAAAAGTTCTTCAGGATAAGAGGTTTAAGGTGAGTTATTCATTAATCAGTATTTTATGTGGATATAGTGGTCCCAATATATCAAAGCGTTGCACTTCACTCCTAAATTGACGTCACATGTTTACTACGTTTACATGGTTTCAAAGTTATTACATGAAATTTTACGAGACGTTAATTTGTCCAATTAGTTCCAACGTTTGCGCATGTGTGTAATTGTGGTCATTGTTAAGACTTGCGTCTATATCCCACATAAAGTTTAGGTATCTAGGATTTTGCAAATTTTCTAAAATGTAATAAATGGAATATGGTAAATAAAGCACATTTACGAAAAAAAAAAATGGATGAAAAATGTATGATTTATGCGCGAGCTCTCTAAGGCTAGGTTAGGTTAGGTTAAGGTTGTGTTATGTTCCTTTATTATTTTTTTTATTACTGAAAAGTATTATGCATTTCAGTAGTAAAAAAACAATAAAGGAACTTATCACAACCTTAATCTAACCTAACCTTAGAGACCTCGCGCATAAATAATAGAATTTCTCCAATTTTTTGCATAGATGTGTTCACAGACGTTATAGTAATCGTTTCTGATAGTTGAAATGTGCTTATTTTGGAAATTTTCCTTGCCCTAAATAATATTATTTAGGGCAAAGACAAAATACTACTTCCAGCATTTCGCATTTTTTTTTTTACAGCTCTTCGATAGCAATAACAACAATAACCATATCAGCTCAGCTGTCAAATTTTATGCACATGCGCAAACGTTGGCACTAATTGGACAAATTACCGTCTCGTGAAATCTCGACGTTTGATATATTGGAAGCACTATAGTTAAGGCGACCAGGCTGATTTGATCAAAATTGTACTGTTTTGCGAAAACCCTTTCGATATTCTGTACCGCGTGTTCCGGTTTGGGATTTGGTTCTGTAGATGTTCCGGTTAAAGTTTAACTGATCACAAACCGTAGTAAATTTGTTTATTGTCAGTTTATACGACTAAATTTATTTTAGTTGGTAGCGCTTTTCATTCTGATGCGGTATGAGTAGATTATTTTTATTACTTATACTTTTTGTATTATTTCCACGCATAGTAACGGTAAAAAAAATTGATTTTTTTTGTTGAAATAGGATTGAATGCCATAAAACGTCGAAATTTTAAGTTTTAGCAAAAAAGATTTATGTCTGTCTGTAACCGTTTTTTCTGCGCACGATTACTATGGAACATTTACGATATTGTAATTTGGTGTACCATGTATCATAACGAGATCTGAAAATAGATTACATTTTGATCTTATTAAAAATTAAGGTTTTTCAATATAGCCCCGTCGATGAAGGTGTACCTCCAAAAACTTGCAAAATGAATAATTTTTTTTTTTAATGAGTTCGTGAAAGTGTATAGAATAATATCCTGAAAAGTTTACATTTCGCTCGGATGCAGAATATAAAAAAAAAGTGAAACATTTTTTCACCCATTTTTTCAAAATTTTGAAATTAAGTCAAGCTAGGAAAAAATTAAAAAAATACAGATGGATAGATCACGTTTTTATGAACAAAAAATGTCCTAACAAAATTTATCGCTAAAGCCACGGTATTCCCGGAAAAAAATAGTCAAGTAACGCGAGATCCATGCGTGCGCGCGCTTGAATACGCATGACTAACACCGACGCACTGAATTACACTTAATCAGAATTTGTTCAATTTAGATGAATGTGGGTTCATTTAAAAGATGGAAATTGCAGCTTTCCGATGCTTTTTTGTTTTAAACAATACAAGCAAAGGATGGATGGGAAAAATATACACTTCATGATTATTATGATTTATTAAGTTGTAGTAACGTGGATTCAAAAAAAAAAAGGATATCCCAAATCATTTTAATCTCCTTGCTTTTGCTTGATGATTTTTTTGATAAATATATATATTGAAAGCTGTGACTTGTCGAGAAATTGACCATTGGAAAAAATAAAATATCACTATTTCGGAAAAAATGTATACTTTTCGAATGTTCGAACACAAATTCGTTTACTTGCATGCATTTTTTCGAAAATATGATCACGGTTTCCTCGACACATCCCTGACCATAATAATACATTTATTAGCTCCGATTTCGTTATGACGTATTTCAGATTTTGTCAAGCAAAAAAATGCTGAATTCAACTTATTGCACACACTGTCATGGTTTTCCCAAGTTAATTTTTCGTTTAACTAAAGGGGTTACACACGATCCAGCGACAGGGACTCGACATTGTCGGTACGCTTTGAAGATAATTGGAATTCCAGCGGACCAGTTCACTTTTACGAATGAGTTCAAAGCATGCCGACATGGCTGGCTCCCTGCCGCTGGATCGTGTGTAGACCCTTTAAGAATTTATAATTGGTGGACTTTTTTATTGTACTCTCTTATAATTAAATTAAGCAAAGGTGGTACGCGTCTTATGTAAAATTGTATGTGAGTGGTTTTGTTTGTGTTTAATACTAGGTTGTTGTTTTTACACCAATTCAAAAAGTATTCCAAGACTTTGTTAGCTATACTATTTACTTATTTTTTTCTTTTTGGTGACCATTCTATATATTTTTTACTAAAGTACATAATGTTTTCTTCTAAGACAATAGTATCAACTACACTTCAAATATTATTTTCCTCCGTCGTTCTTTATTAATATATTTTTTGGAGTGATCACCCTGCATATTTTTCACTAAGAGTTTAGCAGATTTCTTGATTGACAATTGTGTTAACTACATGCCAAATAGCATTGTCTTGCCACATTTTTTTTCCATAAATTACTTTTTAAGGATGCTCACCCTGTATATTTTTCACAAATATATGAGATTTCTTCCTTGGCAGTAGCGTCAATAACCTGCCAAATGTAATTTTTTTCCGTTAATTGTTTTTGTAGACAGACAGATGACGGAAATGAAAGACACTAATTTTCGTAAACCACATAAATCCGAAATACGAAGATCCAAATCTCGAAGAATGATTTTTTACGTTTACTTTTCTCCGCTTCAGTAAGCGAGGGAAGTAAAAATATCTTAATACTTCCGAAAAAAAAAACTGTCTTTTAACCAGATTTCTGAACAATCTTTCATTAATAGATAGGTAGGCACTTATACAACTGAGTGCAATTTTTTTTTAGGTTTTTTTTTTATTTTTTTTTGAAACAGTTCATGCAGTTTTTTAAAATCCTTATTAAGCATTTATAATCCGGAAAAATAATCGAAGAATCGAAAATCTGAGAAAAAACTAAGTTGAATTAAAAAAAAAATCCATCTAGCCACTGCTGAAGCCGAGAAAAAGAGAAATAAAGCTGCCGCCGTGATGAAACTTCCCAAGTACGCCGCTCGCAGTGAAGGGGGGAGGGGGATCTGCCATCTAGCGTCAGAGCGAGCGCCAAAGATACAATTTTCTCGATTTTTTCCATGGCCCTTTTATATACATAGACATGACACTTTTAGTAAGTGATACACACTGAGAAATATTCAGTTAAATTTTCAAGTAAAAATATTTTCAAATTTCGCCGTAATCGCAAAAAACGTGAATTCTTCATATCTCGGCTCCAAAGCATCGGAGCACAATTTTTTTTTAATTCGTGTTTTTTTATGACAATTAAAATGCCGTTGGTTGCAATAAATTTTATGCAAAATCCACTGAGATATTTACATTTAAGTTGCAAAATTGATTTTTTGCGTAAAGGAGTCTCAAATTAGATTTTTTTTGCAATATTCTTTTTGATTATGTAAATTACGTCAAATACAATGTATTTGTCGAAACAGAACTGTAAAACATTAATTTCATCTTTTAATATAAGTTTGATTTTTTTTTATAAATTAATTTCAAAAAAAATAATTCATATTTTACAACGGGACAAAGTGCATTTTATTAAGGGTATAAATATGTACTATTTCTCATAATATCGTTGACATTCAGATTTTGTATTTCTTTCTACAGTACTTCAAAGTTCGAGGATCAAAAAATTAAATTTTTTGTTCTTTGCCATAAAATGTTATTAACAATCAAAAATTCGTTCTTTGCATATACCTACCTTATAGGGGAGCTCATGGCGAATAAATTGACGGGTCGAACGTTTTTCTACGACCTTTAGAGGCGAAGATATAAGCAAAAAACTAAATTGCAAAATTCATTTTGTTTACAAAAACTTAAATAACAATTAAAGCCGCCGTTTTGAGTGGTCAACATTATTTTTTTCGGATTCCTGAGGAAATTCTGCAGAGGGTAGACTAATTTTTGGCTACTCCCAAATATTTCCGAAAAATCGTTATTTTTTAAGCTAAAAAGTTAAACCGATCCTGGCGAAATATCCTCTACGTGTTTCATAACATGTACAGAAAGTCATAAATAGTTAATAGATAGATATGATTTAATTAATTTGCTAACGAGAACTTTATGCTGTCTCATTAGTAATTACTCATCAGTCATCACAAATAACTAATTTGATTACATGTCTTACACCACTGTTACATTCTTGGACAAATTTTATGAGATAAGTTCGAATTAATGGTGTTTATACATCAAGCGTGGGAAAAATAAATGAGCCGTTATCTAACAAATGTATTTATTGTGTCCGTTCTCTAGAATATTGGGCATTGTCTTAAAACAAAAGATTTAGAAAACATCTCACACTACTTTTACTTCCACATCCAGTACAGTGGAAGTATAGTAACGACAAAAAAATTTTTGAAAATTTTTATTGTTCAAATAGGCTTAGAATGTCATGAACGTCGAGATTTTAACTTTGAGAGAAAAAAAAATTTCTGTCTGTCGGTCTGTAACTTTTTTTATGCGCACGTTTACTCTGGAACCGTTTAAGATATTGACTTGAAATTTGGTAAAGTAGTTATGTATTATTAATATTATGAGAAGATGACAGGGGCGGAGCCAACACGCGCGAATATTTTTACCAGTGGCATACCGTCATCTGAAGTATAGGGATGTGTAATTGCAATAAAAGTTTCGCAGTCAAGAAGCTGTGTAATAGAGTAGATTAAAACTTGCCAACTGTTACGAGTAACCTTTGTTCAGGAGAAGTGAAAGAATAGTAATTTGTTCTAAACTTTGCCTAATAAAGTTGTTTCATTACTGCAGGCCACCGCCGCCACTGGTGTTGACATTGAATGCCACGTAATTCGTTCTCATTGGCTTAGAACGATGGAGTGCACAAACTCGTTTCTGCGCATATTTCTCATAGTAATACTACTCTACACGTATGTACTTTAACGGGATCTGGAACTAGATTATAGTTATAGTTATATAGTCGAAGGGTTGGGGGGTAAATAGGTAAATCAAGGAGATAGTCCTATTATTAAAGGGGATGAAAAAAAAATTGTGATTTAGTGTGTGTACAAGAACCAAAAGCCTCAAAATATTTTTTACTTCATCCACCAACACTACTGAAGGTATGCTCCAAAATGCTTCATAAGGAAGCTCCAGCTCTATATTAGAACTTTTATGCTTGAAATCGGCCATGTAATCACCTTTTCTTACGTACCCAGTATACTTGGTAGAAACGTACTGCCCCTGCCAGCTGGATTTTTCGAACTTTATTCTTAAATATATTGACTTCAGAGGTTGAGCCCATTTAATCAGCATAGTTACTTCAAACCACATAGTCCAGTTTTATGGCATATAGTCCAATCAGTGGAATAGTGGGGAGTTATTCCCTACAAAAGGTGGGGTAGAAATGATTTTGATATATGCACAAAAAATGTAGGAAATTTGGTTCTCTTCAACTTTGCCTCGGAACATTTTTTTCATAGGATCGAGCGTTGCAGAATTTCTTTGAAAAAACAATTTTTTGAAATCATGAAACTAGGCAATTGTGTGTAGCTCTGACGATAATACAATATAGTATACTCAATATTATAATATGTTCAAAATGGCCGCCGCCCCAAGATAGCGGATTATCATTTTCTTTACAACCCCCTTGATATGGGTATCAAAAGAAAAGGCTTGATAAGTAGAAAACAAATATGTGATCAAAATTTAAAAATTCAAAATGGCAGCGTCAACATGGCGGATAGGTTTTATCAATTATCGTCGGATTCGAAAGGACCCCGTTCTGAACCTATGAAAAAACTGGTTTCAGTCAAATGTCATAAAACTGGAATATGTTGTACTTCAAACCATGCTGATTAAAAGTCTCAATGGGCCAACCCTCTAAAATCAAGAGTTTCCAAGATATTTAAGTATCAAGTTTGAAAATGCAGCTGGCAGGGGCAGTACGTTTTCACCAAGTATACAGGGTATGTAAGAAAGCAGGTGATTATATGGCCAATTTCAAGCATAAAAGTTCTAATGAAGGAATGCCCTAAAATGCTTCGTAAGGAAGCTACAGCTGTATAAAGATGGCGTCCAAAAGGCGATTATCAGATAATATCTCAGCAACTAGATCTAACTTTTATCTAAAAATAATTATTCACTACGATGTATTTTGACAGTTTCAAACAATTGTCATTATTATGAAAAGCCCACTTTCTTTATATTTATAGAGCTTTATAGAGCTGTAGTTTTCTTACAAAGCATTTTAGGACATACCTTCATCTTACGTACCCTGTATGCTTGGTGGAAATGTACTGCCCCTGCCAGCTGCATTTTTCAAACTTTATTCTTAAATATCTTGACTTTTGGGTTGGGCCCATTAAGACTTGGTTACTTCAAACCACGTACTCCAGTTTTATGACATATAGTGGAATAGTGGGGAGTTATTCCCTATAAAAGGTGAGAAAGAAATGATTTTGATATATGCACAAAAAATGTAGGAAATTTTGTCCTCTTCAACTTTGTCCCGAACATATTTTTCATAAGATCGAGCGTTGCAGAATTATTTTGAAAAAACAATTTTTTGCACCTTTCATTCAAGATGGCTAATTAGAAAATTTTGTTTTTTCCCCATAATTTTCACCAGATTCAAGTGGCCATAGAAGCCGCTGTAATTAAGATAAATGAACATATTTGGTCCCATTTGAAAGTTTATTGAATACACATTATTTCACCGTTTTCGAGAAATATGAACCTAAAGAAACATATTGTTACGTGTAGTAAACACCCTGTATTGTGAATATTAACACCCTGAAATACTCTGCATATTAACACTCTTAAGATCACTAGCGTTCTCGCTTGCAGGAGCAAAAGAAAATGTCCACTTAACAACTCACCTGGTATCGACGGGATATCAACCGAAATTATGAAAGACTCACTTATATATTCTCAAGCCACTAGTTCATCATTAATTTAATTTTCAAAACTGGAATTGTCCCCAGTTACTTTAAAAACACAATTATTTTGTACATAAAACAGGTAGTAAAACGAGTATAGATAACTATTGACCAATTAGCCTAAATAAACAATTTTGCCAAGATTTTTGAAAAATGTCTAAAAGATAGATTAATTAGTTACCTAAAAACATTAATCAATTCTTATCTAAAAATCAATATGGCTTTTTAAGTGGCACTAATACATGTAATGCAATAAACCAACTTACAAATGAAATAACCGATAACAACAATAATAAATGCATTGCAGTATTTTTGGACTTAGCTAAGGCATTTGACACAGTGCCTCACAAAAAGCTACTGGATATATTACAGTGCGGGGTACGGTGTTAAATGTTTTTAAAAACTATCTTTCAGGCAGATATGAAATGATGCGGATTAGAGAAACCATTAGCTCTCCAAGTAAAATTGGTATAGGAGTCCCACAAGGCACTCTCCTCGGACCAATATTATTTATCACTTATTTAATTTTTTTAACTAAACTGGATATAAATGGCACTGTTATCTCATTTGCGGATGATACAGTATTATTATTTCAAAATGTATCTTGGAATCAAAATCTAAAGTCGCAGATGGATTAAACAAGGTACAAAATTGGCTTATCACTTTCAAATTGTAATTAAATTTAAATAAAACTCACTACATAGCCTTTTCGATGACATCTGCTGATCGGCCAGAATTTACAAACATTAGATTCAATAACATGATTGATGAACTTAAAGAAACAGCTCAAACAAAATACCTGGAAATAATAACACAGGTCTACAAAAAAAAAAAAAATCTGCTCCAAGGACTAAACCTATCATGCCTTAAGTATTTTTGTGTGCTGAATCTGAATTTTTTACCGCGTAGATTTCGAGTAAACGTTAAAAATTGTTAAAAACCGTATTTTGACGATAAAAACCGGGATTTACTCGAAATCTACGCGGTAAATAAATTGAAAATTCGCATTCAGCACACAAAAATACTTAAGGCATGATAGGTTTAGTCCTTGAAGCAGAATTTTTTTTTTTTTTTTGTAGACCTGTGTAATTGACCAACATTTAAAATGGGACAAATACATAAACTTATACATATAGTCCCCTGCCAAGTGTACAAAAATAGGCTCCCGTGGGCTCCTTGATGATGCAAGTGTGGTAGTAGTCTGAATCTCTTTGTTAGGCTTTGATGAAATATTTATTAATAGCTATTTGTTTGAAATAAAGATGTCTTTAGACAGTGTGGCGGAAGCTGGCCAAGATCTGTAGAATTCCTTCTTAGAGCAAAGAGTTCATACTAACAACATTCAGTCTGGGGTCCGTTGAAAAAGAATTTTATTAAAATGTGTAAAACGGCAGCGAAAAAAGTTAAAATTACCCTCAAAGACAAATCTATAGCCATAAAGACAGATTTAGCATCCAGAAGCAGACCTGACATAGATTTGAGCAACTACGAGTTCTCAGCACTACCGAAGTAATTATTTGCAGTTGACGGGAGTATGCACTATTGTCTAGCTAAGTACAAACTTATGAATGCTCTTGAATCAATGCAAGGTGTACCTGCCGAAGAAAACGATGATGATCATGCTTTCACCACACCTGTAGTTTTAGAAGAAAATGAGGAGCTACAGGAAAAAGCTGCGATAATAGATGGCATGGCGCTTCTTCACACCTACCACAAACCTAGCACAGTGAAGACATGCCGTGACCTCGGTTTAAGCTTTAGCAAATGGATCGGGCAAAAATTCAGCAATTACAGTGAGGTCTATATTGTTTTCGACTCTTACAAAGAAAACTCGTTGAAGAAGCCATGGGAGTGATTCGGCAAAAGGGCTCAGATCCAATCCAGTACAAAATCGGACCAGAAACGAAAATTGGAAGTATAGCAATGAATAAATTCTTGTCCCATGATAAGACGAAGGATGAACTGACAGTTCCTTTCCGGTCAGATTCTTCAATTTGGCGTGACCAATAACAAAAGGTTTGTAATCAGTTGGAGGGACAAAGCAGCTTCATTACATGGCGATGATGTATCCAGTCTTTCAAGTACGCAGGAGGAGGCGGACACAAAGATCATATTACATGCAGTATATTTAGCACAGAAAGGAATTAAAACTACCCACGTATTCTCCCCCGATACTGATGTCCTAATTTTGGCACTAAGACGATATCCCCAACTTTCGAAAGAGTTTGCATTTTTCCTTGGCCATGCCATGAAAAGGTTTGTTCAGCTAGGTTCAATTTACAGAGCACTGGGGCCTCTGAAAGCCTCTGCACTTCCTGGATTACACGCACTTTCAGAAGCAGATGTAACAGGATCATTTGCTGGCAAAGGTAAAATAAAACGGTGGAAAACTTTTAATTCTGCAAGTGATAAGCTGCTAGAAGCTTTGGCTACATTTGGGACTACACTGTCTCTCACAAAAGATGTCAGGGCTAACTTGGAAGCGTTCATTTGTCAGATTTATATCCCCAAAACAACACTGACCGACATAGGAGCTGTGAGATGGTTGTTTGTTCACCCAGAAACAATGTCAAGATGAGAACCTTCCTCCAACAAGATCTGCACTGGATCCGGCTTTGCTAAGGGCCCACCTTCAGTGTTTTGAGTGGAATCAGGACCTCATTCAGCATCCCAATAACCCACCACCCTCAGATTTTGGATGGAAAAAATTAGGGAGCACATACGAGCCAGTTGCTTGTACCAAACCTTGTGCTCCAAACCTTATCTTGGAACTTTGTCGCTGCTCATGCTCCCAAAGGCGTTGCTCTGCTCCATGTACGTGTCAGTCGAATGGACTGAATGGAAGGTAATCTCGTGATAGATTTGGGGCTATGTGAGATTTGCATTGAAAGTGACGATGATTTTAATTAAAAATGTCATTGTAGAAGTGAAAAGTATTGCTTGTCTGTACTTTGTCTATATAAATCTGTAACTACTGTATTTCTATATTTCTATAATTTTCTTTATTAAACGTTAAATTTTTTTCCCCTTTTCTGGCCTTGGAGGGGTTTCATCAGCCAGCTACACAGATGGGGGAAAGAGAAGGAAGTAAAAAGGAAAACGTTAAAATTATATAGGTACTTTTTCTTTAAATTTCCTATGCCTACCAGATGGTATTTGTTAATTTATTTATGTTTGTAATGTTTTAGTTATAATTATTGTTTCCAGTGGCCCGAGAAATGGTGTCAAATATGTTAATATGCACTGGCAAATCTCTCATCATTAGACATATTAATTTTTATTATTGGAAACTATAAAATGAAACTTTTTGAGAGAACGGTTAGTTCTACATAAAAAAAATGTAATAACCTTTTCTCTGTATAATTGATTTAGCAATATTTTTTATATAAAACTTTTTTTCGTAATCCCGATGGTTACTTAGATAAATGGGAAAAAGTGTTTGCGACGGCGGCCATTTTTTCGCGCGCAGCACTGAAACGCACCATTTTTGAGAGTGCCAACATCGAAAGTATGTTTCTCCAAGGTCAAACAAAGAGATTGGGACCACTACCACACTTGCATCATCAAAGATCCCATGGATGTACATTTGATAGGGGACTAATATATAATGAGGGAATTTTTAGGAAAAAAATTATTAAACGTTGTTTTTAAGCACTAGTAGAGTCTCTAATCAGGTATGGCATTACTTCCTGGGGTGGTCTATTTAATAATTCACTAAAGCATCTGAATGTAATACAGAACCTGAAAGTAATCTACAAAAGAACTTGGCTGTACCCTACAGATCTATATATTCTGAAGATATTTTTAATGTGCGATCACTATATATTCTTTCTTCTTGCTGTTATTTACATATGAGAATTTAAAAACCGCTGCCCAAGGAATCACTACTTCCACATCCAGATTTTTTTATCTAAGTCACTCAACGAAAAAATTTTGTATGTGGAAATAATTGTTTAAGGAACTTTAATAATATAATATTTGAAATCCTCTACCCCAAAAACCCATAAAACGATACCCCACATCGGTAGCGGGGTGGGGGTGGTGATAGGGGGTGGTAGTGAGGGTGGATGAAGTAAAAAAAAACATTTTGGGGTTTCTGGTTCTTGTACACACCCTAAATCACATTTTTTTTTCATCTTCTTTAATAATGAGGTGGGAGTGGTAATGGGGGTGGCTGTAAGTGCTCTTTTTTTTGGTCGAGAATACGGTTTGCAATCCGAGGCCAGTAGGGCCGAGGTTTGCAAGTATTTGAGATAAAAAAACCGCAATGTACGATCTGCGGTGCATATTATATTTTTCGTCATACCCATGAATCATTAAACTAGAAAAAAATTTGAAAAACTAGTGGAAAATATGACTATTTGAGTCAGGTTTCATATTTGCTAAGCAAATAGTAAAGGTAGCGATGTTTGAAATGTCCATGGCGACCGTCAGTAATAGTATATTATATTACTAGGAGTAGAACTCACTCTTTTTTTGTGTTGAGCTCAGGATTTGCAAACTGGGCGAAACACAAAAAAAGGCGTTCTACTCCGTGTAATATATACTATTTTTTCTTCAAGCGTATTAAAGCGTATTAAAATGCAAAAATTCATTTATTTATCATAAATGTACAAATATTCAAACTAGAATCTTACATGTTGACACAATATGACAAGTGGCTAGTGGATAGCGCGCCACCGGTGGCTTTCGGTATTAACATTATGTTACTAGTAAAACAATACCCACTGCGGTGGCGCTTTCGGAACTAACATTATGTTACTAGTAAAACAATGTCCACTACGGTGGCGTTTGGTACTAACATTTTGTTACTAGTAAAACAATGTCCTACTTCTACTTCTGTTTTTGGTGACATAATTTAAACATTTTAATACGCTTGAAGAAAAAATAAATTTAGGACTCGGCTTCTATTCAAATGTGTCAAGATAATTTAAATTATATTATTGTAATCCCTTTGAACATTTTTGAAAATATTGTCGAATATGGAATATATAGCAAGTAAGGCTTATCTGGATTTACTTTCAATAAAGTTAAGACATTTAAGACTTGTTATATAATAGAGACAATTTTCCCAAAATTTTTTTTGAGACCTCAGCTTCTTGAGGTCTATACTAATTACCAATTTTATGGACTCTTATCTGCTTGATTTACCTATTTTCCCCAAATTTACTCCAATTTACCCCCCAACCCTTCGACGGAACAAGCTGAAAATATAATCTAGTTCTAGATCTCGTTAAAGTACATATGTGTACCAAATTTCAAGTCAATATCTCAAACGGTTCCAGAGTAAACGTGCGCACAAGAAAAGTTACAGACAGACCGACAGACAGACAGACAGACCGACAGACAGAAATTTTTTTTTCGCTCAAACTTAAAATCTCGACGTTTCGTGACATTCTAAGCCTATTTGAACAATAAAAATTTTTTTGTCGTTACTATACTTCCACTGGACGTGGAAGTAAAATTTAAAAAGTTATAATCAGCTGAATACTAGGTGTAAAATCAGAAAAACCTTCAAATACATAAGAATACATTAATAGGAATATCGGTTTGAGATCTTTTCAATACTTGACAAAATTTTATAACCTACTCACTGAAGTCAAGCAATCAAAGAGTCTAAAAACATTTAACAAGAAATGTAGAAACTTTATAAGTAATCATTACGACTCCTTTAAAAAAAAAATTTTAAGAAACCTAAATACAAAATGATTGTATCACATAATAAATAGCATTATATAATTTGCTATTTACTTAGTAGTTGTATAGTTTAGTTTAATAAGTAGTAACTAGATTTAATTCATATTTGATTTGTAATGATATTCACTCTGTCTCATTATATTCATTAATTATAAAAATAATGAAGTGTAAATGATGCAATCTACATCTCCTAGGCATATTCAAATGTTTAGTCATTTAGGTGCCTGTACTAACTGCACAATTAAGTACATTAATTGTAATTTATGCATATTGTATCCAACTTGTATCTATTGAACAATCCATTGAATAAAGTTGAATTGAAAAAAAAAATCTGAGACGCTTTTGTAAGTAGTAGCAAAATTATCCACTATTCCAAGACTTTTTTGTAGAGACGTGGTTGCCAAAGTCCGAAGATTTATTTTTGCGTTGAACATTCGTTAATTAATTTTAAGAAGTACAATTGCCAAAACCCACATACATTGTTGTTTCATTGCCGGAAAATCAGTAATATTTTCATTCATAGCTTAAAGTGGTAGTGACATAATTTTTTGTCCCTGCAATTGGTTCAATGTCAAACGTTACGCTGCATTATTTATAACACACTTAACCTTGGCAAAGCGTTTTGTGCACCTCTGTGGATGTCTACAGCGTGTTTGTATCAAGCAGCACAACTATTGATATTCCTCGAACTGAAACATTCGGTGCATATATTAAAATATATTTTTACAGTTTTAATATCAAAGTAACTTTAATATGAATCGAGTAGGGTTGCTGATTTTTTTTTATTTAAAAAAAATCAAAATGGATTTTTTTTGTTTTTTCCAGATTTCTTTGGTTTAAATAAGTAATGCAGTTTATTTTTTGTATATTTTAACATAGGTAAAACAATAAAAAATGGCAGTAAAATAAACTTTGATAATTTAATTCTAAAACAAAAAACACGACTTGGAAATGAAATAAAATTAAAAAAACTCCACTTACCCTCATAAAAAACTGCAAAATTAGAACATAACCACCTTCTTGCATGTGCCATATATTTTAAATTAATTTATATACAGTGTGTCCCACATTTCACGGTAACACCTTCGTAGTTTAGTTATTAGTCATCCAATTTCAATCAAGTTTTGACCGGTATCAAAGACCTTTATTATATCTTTTTTGAGTAAAACAAAATTTATTTCAGTCATTGGCGTGCATTTTTATTAAGAAAAAAAGGGTCTATTTTTCGAGAAATCATATAAGGCATTTTTTTTGTTGAAAAACTAATGCAATATTATTGATCAGCATGCTGTAGAACCACTATATCCAAAATTTAACAACATTTTTATTTTTGGTTTTCGAATTACGGTCCCCTTAAAATTACCTATTTTAAACATTAAATAGGGGCGAGCGTAGAGGCGACTTCAATGTGAATATCAGTCGATATTCCGTTGAAGCAACGTCGAGCGCGGTTAGTACTTGGATGGGCGACCCACCTATCTTGGGAAATACAGCGTTCTCGCCCCACCTTCTAGAGGCTTGTATATCAGTGTATACTCGGAAGTTACGTAATTTCAGACGAGGATTACGTAGTGGATATACCATCCTTCGGAGGGGATGTAAAGCAGGCGGTCCGGTCACTTGTCTATTAAATGTTAGGCAAGTAAAAGATCCCTACTCTTCTTAAGGGAAGACGTTCGGCAAAATTTCCAGGTTGGGGGTAGCTCGTCTCCTGGCGTCGGTGATAGGCTCTGGTGGCGGAAATAGGCCGACGTTAAATAGATAAAAAAAAAACAATCAATAAATTATTTAAAATAGGCAATTTTAAGTGGGCCGTAATTCGAAAACCAAAAATCAAAATGTTGTTAAATTCTGGATAATAATAGTGGTTCTACAGCATGTTGATCAATAATATTGCATTAGTTCTTCAACAAAAAAATGCCTAATATGATTTCTCTGAAAATCGACTCTTTTTTTCTTAATAAAAATGCACGCCACTGACTGAAATAAGTTTTGTCTTACTCAAAAAAGAAATATTAAAGATCTTTGATAAAGATCCAAATTTGGTTGAAATTGGATGACCAATAACTGAGCTACGCAGGTGTTACCGTGAAAAGAGGGACACACTGTATACTAAATACCAATTTTATGAACTCTTACCTGCCTAAATTACCAATTTACCCCAATTTACGCCCCAACCCTTCGACGGAACAAGATGAAAATATAATCTAGTTCCAGATCTCGTTAAAGTACATATATGAACCAAATTTCAAGTCAATATCTTTAACGGTTCCAGAGTAAACGTGCGCACAAAAAAGTTACAGACAGACCTACAGACAGAAATGTTTTTTCGCTCAAACTTAGAATCTCGACGTTTCATGACATTTTAAGTCTATTTGAACAATAAAAATAAAAAAAAAATTTTTTGTCGTTACTATTATACTTCCAGTGGGTGTGGAAGTAAAAAAGTCAAGGCAACCTTGGAGTCAAGTAATCCAGAATGTTAGATATACTTCAACCATTTTGCCAAATGATATTAACTTCCGGACATTCGTTTGTTTCAATTTATTTTGAAGTCCTGAGTGCGCTCTTGAAATTGAAATAGGAATGAATAGCCGTAATAAAAAAATGCATGTCTAAAGTTGACTACTAGACCTGATGATCCCATTCCTCGATCCGTCTAATCTTGTTTTCAACGTGTTTTCTTTTAATTAACTGCCGATGACACACCGACACAGGCAAACTATTAATTTGTCACACGCGAAAAAATATCGTACCTTGAGAAAATGTCAACGCTAGGCCGGTAAATCGGTCTAAATATAAAAATTTTCTTAATAATAGCAAATACTTTGCATGTAATTTGCCCTCATTTTTACGCTTGGCGAGTTTTATTACTTCTCGACAGAACCGGACTGGTCATGGGATATAGGGAAATATTTCTGGGTACACTTGATTACAAAAAAAACTGGGACACTTTTTAGCTATGTAAATCTATGGTTTACTGACTGACATTATTATAATATTTCAAATGTCGGTTTGTCGGTAATCAGTGGCGTCATACCAGGGTTGTTTGATTTTGTCCAATTATTTCCGTCCGGACAAAATCAAAAGTTATGGACAAAATTGAAAAAAATGGACAAAATCAATTATATGAAACGAAAATTTAAGAAACATTTATTTAGGTATGTACTACGTTAAAATAGTAAACTACAAAATACAGCCATTGTAAAATTAATATATATATTGAATATTGTAAATTAATCAAAACAGAAACAAAATACAAATACCTAATTACTTTGCAGTTAGATATTTTAACACACTAGGAAAAATATAAAATTTGATATCCATCCTACAACGTATTTTTTACATACTTGTAACATTAAAAAATGTATACTTATATTATAAAAAAGAAAACAAAAATAAAACCTCA
The DNA here is from genome assembly GCA_936432065.2 of Rutpela maculata. Lineage (NCBI taxonomy): Eukaryota > Metazoa > Arthropoda > Insecta > Coleoptera > Cerambycidae > Rutpela > Rutpela maculata. The sequence continues at coordinate 170,187,411 of OW386288.2, forward strand.
AAAAAAATAACAACACAATAAAGGATATTCTAAATTGATAAATACTAAGAAAAAGAATAAGAAAATATAATGACGTATCTTTCATATTGAAACATAAAACATGAAAAATATCACATTTTAAAAGATTTGAGTAGGTACTCTTAATACTCATTCTTCCCTGATCTTTTAGCATTTTATATTAGTAGAGTAAAATCTGGAAGTAAAGTCGCTTAGTTTTCGAGAAAAAAAAAACCGGCGTAGAACCAAACCAGACTTAGTGGGATTCTTTAGTAAGATAATCGTGTATACGAAATCGTTTTTTACGACATTTTTCGGTGGTCGAGAACTTTTTTATTTCGGAAAAACTCAAAAAAATAGATTTTTAATGAAATATGTTTTTTAACGTCTCCACCGCTATATCTCTGAAAATATTTGTGCTAGCAAGCTATTTTTTTTTTTAGATTAAAGTAGACACAATAGCGCTTCGAAAAACGTCCCACGTGAACCCGATTTATTTTTTTTTATGTTGGTAAAATAATAGGAAACTCAAACTTGTTATTTTCAGTAGCGTAATTTTAGGCAATCGAGAAAAAAGTTTATTTATGAAAATTTGTATATACATGCTGCGTACAAATTGAAGCCAATAGTTGAAAAAAGTTTTTAGGATAAAAATTTTTCATGTCCCGTTCATAGTATTGAGTCAGCGATTTTTTTTAACGGGCCAAAGTCATATTCTTGCGCGCTCGGCTGTAGCAAGCCTGCCGACTGCAACGATCTGACGATCCCGGTCGGGGTGTATATAATAGTTTAACTTATATCAATAGGTACAAAACCAGTAGTGATCAAAAGCATCTAGGGGATCAATATTATTGTTCGATATTTCATATATTGTACAGCAGTATTGATCATATGTTGTTAATATTAAGAAATTGTATAATAAATATTAAATAGACTCCTTTTAATAATAAAAAGACAGGTGGTAGTAGTACAGTACCTAGAGGTAGAAAATATGCAAAACTTCGAAGTAATGTCATATTGAACGGATTTCGTTCATTTTTGGCAGTATAATAGTAAATGTTTCACAGAAAAGTTTCTATATTGAGCGGGGGCCTGTTAATTTATAGGGGGTGGATGCCATCCCCTTTCAGGGGGTGGTACTTAAAAAATATATGAAGTACAATCATATTTTAAGAAGAAAAGGTTCTATGCAATTTTTCATATAAATTAATAGTTTTTAAGTTACAACGACTTGCGATTTTAGCTTAAAAAAAGGTATTTCTAAACGGCTTTCGTCAAGTATCTCAAAAAGTATTACTTTATCGAAAAAATGTTATAGACCAATTACAGAAAGTACAAACTGGGAATTAATTATATTTTTTGTTTATTGATGTAGGATTAATAATTTCGGAGATATTTAAGTTTACATTTGGCATCCAAGTGTTCGTAAGATAACTATTTAGAGTGAGAGTTAAATATCTCAGAAACTGTGACACCTACGCCAAGGATACTAATAGATACAACAATAGGTTATTAATTAAGCTCTTAACTATTTTTTTATTTGTTTATGTAGCATAAAAAACAAAGAAGTTATGACCGAAGCAATGTCCGTCTACACATTATTTTAATAACAACGTCGCCATTTTGCTACTGCAATTAGCCAGTAATTAAAAAAAAAATTAATTTTAAACACGGTTTCTTATTAATATGCAGCATGACGCAGTTGCTCAAATTTTTTGGTTCGTATACAGCACTTGCTTTAGAAAAAATACAGTTTAAACTATAAAGGTATTTTCGATAAAACGCATTTTTTTTCCTATTCCAAATATCTCAATATTAGTTTTGTTCAAAAATGTGTAGAGACCAAAAATAAAGCTCATAATCTAATAATGAATTTCGCTTGTTTATTTATTTACATAGATTTAATAGTTTTGGAGATATGAGTTTACAAATGGCATCTGAACGTTCATAACACGAAAAATGCAGTTTAAATGTTAAATATTTCAGAAATTGTGACGCATGCTAAGAAAGGAAATTAAAGACAATTAATTGCACTTTCAAATTATTTTTTACTCGTTTTGTTACTCTAATTAGCCAATAATTTTAAAAAATTATCTCAAATACAGTTTTTCGTTAAAATGTAGCATTACCTAAATGCTCAAATTCTTTTTTGGTCATTTAAAGCACTTGCTTTAGAAAAAAATGCATTTTAAATTTTAAAGGTAATTTCGAAACCCTTGGATACCAAATATAAACTTAAATATTTCCGAAATTATTAATCCTACATCAATAAACAAAAAATATAATTAATTCCCAGTTTGTAGGGTGCTTTCTGTAATTGGTCTATAACATTTTTTCGATAAAGTAATACTTTTCGAGATACTTGACGAAAGCCGTTTGAAAATACCTTTTTTAAAAGCTTTTATTTTAAGCTAAAATCGCAATTTTGAAGTCGTTATAACTTAAAAACTATCAATTTATGTGAAAAATTGCATGGAACCTTTCCTTCTTAAAATTTGATTCTATTTCAGCTCCAATAAATATATATATTTTTTAAGTGCCACCCCCTGAGAGGGGGTGGCACATTTTTTCTGAATGATATCTAATTTTTTAGATGACAGTAAGCAACTCCACCCCAACCTAGAATGCCATATATTAATCTATATTCAACTAACGCTACTTCTATGCGACTAATCTGACCAACCCTGCATGCGAGGTGTATTAATTTCGTCCCAATGTCGCGTTTAGCGCTGATAAAAAAAATCGCTGTTGCCAAACGGTACACTTTAGGAAAAAACATATTGTTTCAAAAACTTTTGTGATTATTAGGCTTTATTTTCTTCGCTGCATGTATGCAAATATTTTCAAAAATAAAAAAGTTTATCGATTGGTGAAGATTTCAATACACAAAATATGTATTTTTAGTTTATTTGATTTTTAGAGAAATGAAAGTGCGAATTGTGCCCAAACCGTTTATATTGGTAAAAGCGCTACAGTGTGTGCTTTAATTTGATACAAAACAAATTTCGGTACCTTTAATAGCTTTAAAGATATGGCGGTGGAAACAAAAAAAAAACAATTTTCTTTAAAAATACATTTTTTTCACTTTTTATTGATTTAAAAAGTTCGAGACCACAAAAAAATGTCGTAAAATATGATTTCATATGCCCGGTGACATACTCAAAGGAACCTAATATGTTTGACCTGGTTCTACGCCAAAAAAAAAACGACACGATAGACTTACGAAATCGCTGCTCTATATGTCATGACCAATTTTGAGGATTTTTACAAACTTAACCTATTCCTGACTTTATTTTGAATATACTAGTCAACCATCCTAAGTTGGCAAGTAGCCGCGCAGAAAGACAAGAAATATTGTCACTGTTGGGCACAGATAAACAAGTTTCTTAAGTTAGCTAGCTAGCTTAAGAGACTTAAAAATCTTGTTTGCCCAACAGTTTCTTAAGCTAGCTAGCTACTAGCTTAAGAAACTTAAAAATTTTGTTTGTCTCTGCCCAACAGTGACGATAGTTCTTCTTTCTCTGCGCGCCTACTTGCCAACTTACGATGGTTGACTAGTAGATAAAGTTGACAAAATTCTTTCAATACTGCGGCAGATGAACCTACACATCTGAATAAATGGAATTGGCAGAACTTTTTACTAGGAACTTAATTTTTATAAATAAAAGTTGATTTTGTCCAGTATTGTCCGGTTTTATCCAATGTTGTCCAATATTGTCCACGTCCTGGACAAAATCAAAAAAAGAGGACAAATTCACAACCCTGCGTCATACACGCTGTTTTTTTTTTATTATTACCATTGATTTGTATTTTCATGTTCAGTATGCGTTATTTACGTGTTTCTTATCTCTAATGGTCTTTGTGTTATTTTAATAATAGAGTTGTCATTAATTAATCAGTATTTTAATTGCAACCATTAGTAGAAAATGAATAATCTTTATATCATAATAGGTATTTTATAATAATGAGCTTAAGCCAACCTTATTTGTAGATATATGCACATAACTAAATTATTGAGAATTTCGCTTACAAGAGTTGTTCCATTTTTTTTATCGATTATTATTGTACTCTTCGCAAAATCGAAAACGAAGAGTATTTGCGGCATATTTCTAAAACCGTAAATATCACTCGTGGACGAAAAATTTTCATATCCATTGTGTTAGTGAACGAATTCTGAACAACTTTCAGAATGTCTGTCTGCCCGTCCGTCTGTCACGTTTCTTGTAATCACGATAACTTTGGATCGAAACGTCCGATTGCTTTAAAATTTGGACAGAAAGTTAGTGTTAAGTAGAGCGGAAATCCTATTGTTTTTGAAAATAATCGGTCAGTCAATACAGTGTCCGCCAAAAAGCCTGCACCATATGGGAAACTCTGTTGTTATTGACTTTCTGAAAAACTTTGTTCTTGATAAAAGTTAGCGCATGTTTTCAAACGAAAAAAGGCCGCACAGATTTGTGTTAGTCCTGGCGCTTAGGTCGAAAAATTATTATTTTTTTAATTGGCTCAAGAGTAAATTACCTTTATTTTGAAGATATTTTGAAGAAATTTCTTATAGTACGGTGTAGTCCAGATTTAAAATTTGATTGTTCTATTTTAAAAATAAAAATTTTCTACTTTTTTACGCATAATTCCTTAACTATATTTTTCCATATTTTTCTGTTATTATTGAAGAACTTTTATTAATGCTTTTTTGATCAAATACATATTTTGGGAAAAAATGGTGCATAAGTTGTTCCCTTTTTACTTCCACATCCAGTGGAAGTATAGTAACGACAAATAATTTTAAAAAATTTTTATTGTTCAAATAGGCTTAGAATGTCATGAAACGTCGAGATTTTAAGTTTGAGCGAAAAAATTTCTGTCTGTCTGTCGGTCTGTCTGTAACTTTTTTGTGCGCACGTTTACTCTGGAACCGTGCGAGATATTGACTTGAAATTTGGTACACATAGGTACTTTAACGAGATCTAGAACTAGATTATATTTTCATCTTGTTCTGTTGAAGGGTTGGGGGGTAGATTGGGGTGAATTTGGGGTAAATAGGTAAATCAAGCAGGTAAGAGTCCATAAAATTGGTATTTAGTATATACAAGAGAAGCTAAGATCTCAAAAAAAATTTTGACATTAGCCACCCCGCCACCTCCCCGTTACCACCCCCACCTCATTATTAAATGAAAAAAAATTGTGATTTAGTGTGTGTACAAGAACGAGAAACCTCAAAATATTTTTTACTTCAACTACCACCCCCTATCACCACCCCCACCCCACTACCGATGTGGGGTATCGTTTTATGGGTTTTTGGGGTAGAGGATTTCAAATATTATATGATTAAAGTTCCATAAACAATTATTTCTACATACAAAATTTTTTCGTTGTGAGTGACTTGGATAGAAAATCTGGATGTGGAAGTAGTGATTCCTTGGGCAGCGGTTTTTCCCATGTTAACTTTTTCGAACTTTTTTAATACAAATCGCTTAAAAAGAGTTTCATTTAACTCAAACAATGTTAAAAATGAGCAAAAACGTTTTACAAAAATAATTTTTTTGAAAGCTAAATTTATATTCATGAAAGCATAAGAGACACCAATCCTACTTCTTTGTTCTGTAGTTAGTGACATTTTTCCCTTCTGTTATTTAGTTATAGAGCTAATGAAGAGTGCTGTACTCTTTGATAAGATTGTACAAACACAGAATACTGCAGAGTTTACTAACAAACGTTTTACCAATCAAGATAGCATCATCGGGTAATGATTAAAATTATAAGTATAGTTATTAGACCTAAAAAATTTATTTATTTTCAAAAAATTGCGAAAAGTATAGCATAGAATATTCATCGATTGTACTGGGTGTAACAGGATCATGGTACACCTCCCTTTTCTCCTTTGTTTAAATCTAGTTTTACTTGCGCCAGGGAAATTCTTGTTAGTAATAGGTTACCTAATAAAAAAAATATTAAATTTAATTTTCTAAGGCTTACCAGGGTATGTTTTAGCTCTTGTATTTTTACCTTATCAAAGTATTTAGGTACCACAATTTTTAGTATATAACATGGGTTACTGTGTAAACTAACGCGAGAAACTGAAATAAATTTTAAACGTTTCTAAAAAGAACACAAATTAGTATCAGAGTTGGAAAAAAAATCTTTTTTTTTTCATTTTAATCAAAAAAACAGTTCATTTTGTTTTAAACAGTTTTTTTTTCAATGTTTTAAGTGGTATGCTTAAAACATGGTTAAAATAGGTTTAAAACATTAAAAACTCTATTTAACTGAAATTACATGGTGCCAAGTTACTGTGCCTGTTACTACTACTTGATGCCAGATGGCGCTCTTAACCCAATAGTGCCCGAGTATTTTTTTTTTTTTTTGGAAAACGTTTGAAAAAATATTTATTGACCTTCATTTGGGGCTTGTCCCAAACCACATTTTATTTATTCCTGTGCATTTTCACCAATTTTTTTGACGTATGATATATCATTCCATAGGAATATGCATGAAGAATATTATTTAAAAAATTTTTTTATTATAATACAAAATATTCAATAAATTTAAGAGAAAGTAGCAGAATATATCACATAGGAGAGTTATGATATCTTCGAAAGCATATGTCTGGATGTAATCCTATGTTAAATTTGACACAAGAACATGTTGTACATTTGCCACAATACCCACAACGTCTTTGTGTAGCAATTTTGTCAATCAGGTGATCAGTTTTGTCATACCTGACCTCTTTCAATATATTCCTACTACATTTTGGTTTGGGGCCAGCTAAATGTTCAGGGGCAGTTGAAGTTGTGAGAACAATTATTCTCCTCAAAAACTGCAGAAGGGACACTTTTGGAGAGACAAAACGATAAAGAAGCCACATGTTGACTACCGATCCATTCAAGCAAAAGCGAATCATTGCCCAATACCATTTGCAAGATCTGATTCGTATACGATAGTCTTCTCATTTTATCGAACATATCCACACCTCCCGTTCCTTGGTTATAGAGACTTATAAGTGTCGGTTGATCCACATCAACTTGCTTCCTTTGTTGTTTAGATCATCTTTTGCACGTGCTTTTTGCCAAACAATTGAGGCGCTCGCGCGCAAACCCCGATAAATCCACAAAAAGTCAATTTTGAGTTTGTAATAGTTTCATGTATGTTAGACTAAACTCTACAAGCCTATATAATCTTTGGTAACCAAAACGCCATAAATCCCATATAAATCTAATGTTAAAGTTGACCGTTTCGAACAAAACTAGATAAATCCAATATTATCGGGATCAAAAGCAGATAAATCCATTTTTATACAATACACTGTCATCCATTGTGAGGTAGAAAAGTTAATATTGATTGACGTTTGAAAAAGTTCTCTGTAATATGACTATTTACTGTAAAAACCTACTTCTCTTCTAGAAATAAAGAAGACAACTGCAAGACATTTTATTACCAATATATTATAACGGTTTTATCTGAAATTTTAACAGATATTGAGAATTAATTTTTGTTAACAATGAATGTTTTTATTTATTTTTAATAAATTATTAATGTTGTCAAAATTTATTTTTCTGCATCTTTAATGTTTTATTTTAAAGCAAAAATCGATAAATTCGTATTTACATAGCAAAATCCGATAAATCCAGCAAGAAAAGTTAAAAAAAAAATAAATAAATAAAGTAGCATTGTTCTTATTTTTGGTCTTATATTCTACAGCCTAGAAGATATTTTTTGACTTAAAAAGAACAAAAAAAGACTTATTGGTTTTTGCTTGAGAAGTTTTTTGTAATTTCCCACAACTTTGTGTGTGTGGATTTATCGGGGTTTGCGCGCGAGCGCCTCAATTGCCTTTGTTTTTAATGTTGGTTGCGATATTCACTTGACTATTGTCATGCTATCTGGTGAGTTGAATATCACTATTAAGTGAGGAGTTGAAAAAATTATCCAAATATATGGTCGAATGCGGGGGAATATATCTCATACAAAGTTTCTCGGTGACACTGGATCCCCACTCACACTCCGTATAGGGGTTGAATTTCAATAAGTACCCCTGGGGGGTTGTGAGGCACCAAAATTTAGAGCCATAGGGAATTGGCTTTCCCTTTATAAATTAATACATATTGTTACGGCCAAAATAAGACTCCATAGCCTCATCCAATGAAAAGAAGTTCTGAAACAAAACTAACATTCATACCGCCATCTGCCTACCGTATGATATATCATACGAAAAGTTTTTTCCGCTGCTGCAGTTACAGAAGGAATTGATGTGACTATGAAATGGTGTAAGTACATCCTATAATATGTATAAATTATTACATGAATAAAAGTCAATTAAATTACATCCAAATGAAAATAGTGAAACATAACCTTACCGTGAGCTCATTTTCTGCTGCGTAGAAATTTACTGGTTATAGAACGCTCGATTATAACTTATTTAAGTATAAAACGATCGAATTTTTGTCCTAAGCTTATTGTCTATATATCCAAATAACACTTTAGATGAGTAAAATCACTGAATTTATCACACTCGATCTGTTTACTCTTCATTAGAGACAACCTAACCTCTGTATGATAGATAAATCATACAATAGGCACTATTGGGATTTTACAGCACTCTATGAACAAAATGCTTAGTTTAGGGCATGTGACCACTGATCACTTGACTCATATGAGTAAGACTACACAGGCTAGTTTTTGTGAATGTGTTTACTGTTTATATAGGAATTATTTATCGAAATGGACCATCATCGGCACTTTTCCTGCTTTCCCACAAACTCCAAAATAATACATTTGTTTAAAACATCGCACTGCGTTTTAAACTGTGTTTTAAAAAGTTGTTTAAAACATCGCATTGTGTATTAAATGTTTTAAACACTTGTCTAAAACACAGTGCGATGTTTTAAACTTGCCAACTCTGATTAATATATCTCAAAATTATTGGGTTTTGCATAATGGACATAATGAGTAAATCAGTTCCAAATTAACTCTTTACTAACACTCCTTGAAAATAATACGCCCATTTATCAATCACCCTGTATAACTTAAAAATATATGTTTTTATTTGTTGTCGCGTATCGGTCCCAGCCCGGCTCTGCCTTTATGTTGACGGATATATGCGAAAGTATACTCGCATACCAGTATCACTTTCCTGCTATTATTATTCTTTTTTGGTGTTCTTGTTTCAAAATCCATTATTCCCACATTTATGAATTCAGAATTTATAATTGACATAATGCAATAAGTTTGCTTGCGTCACTTTATTACATGAGTGGTAATATTGTTCCTTTACATTCGTTTTATGTGCAATATTTGTGTGAAACGCTATTATTAAAATAATGGTAAATTTACAAAGTAGTGTATCCATTTTCACTTTTAATGGAGCGGATCTGGCGAGAAAAAGGAGTTTTGAAACCAACTATTTTTAATTTTTTTTTTTTTGACAATTTGGTTACACGCATTCTCTTTTATCATGTTATCAAGTTAGATCAGCTTAATCGCACAGGGTGGGGAGGAATTCGCATTTAAAATTCTCAAAAACACGTTTTTTCACGATAACTTTGTTATTATTGACTTGACGAAAAAAATGTTGAATTAAAAATTGAAAATTGGTTGGAAAAAAGATTTATATTGCCGAATATCAGGGTCCGAAATCCCTATCCCTTTCCTTAACCCTTTATTCCCGCAAACGCATTATACCCCCTCCATCCCTTCCCATTGCTTGAATTGCGATATATTTTTTTTTAAATAAAGAAAAAAACCTCATTTACCTTTAAAAAAAATTTCTTCTCTCAACCCTTTCTTTCGTACTCAAAAACGCACTTGAAAAAAAAATACAAAAGGTTTTTCCCCTCTCACAAGTTTGTTTATTAGAAAAAAATTTAAAAAAAAATAATAATGTCAGATATTAGAGGTATAACAGCGAACAAATTCCATTTTGGTTTTTTAAAATCACACTAGAGGGAAAAAAAGTTATAGGGGGTTGAATTATTTTCCTTTTAAATACGAATTCCTCCCCCACCTCGTGCGATTAAGCTGAACTAACTTGAAAATATGATAAAAGAGAATGCGTGTAACCGTATTGTCAAAAAAATAGCTCCGCTATTTAACCATGTAGTAGCCAAAAATAAAAGTATATACGAGACATTTTAAGTTTAATGTATTTTAGTTAGCAAGATTTAGTAACGCTATGAAATTTATTTTAGGTCTCTTGCCGAATGAAAATGCCTTTTTGTCCAAAAAAGAACAACAGTATTTTTCTTTTTTGAAAATGTTTAGGAAGTCTAGTTCTGTTACTTACATTTTTTTATGCTAATGCATCAATCGATTTCTAGTAATTTTCAGTGGCGTACCCAGCTTTTTAGGGCGGAGAGGGCAGTCCGTTTAAAAGACGGTATAAAAAAGTTGCAAATAAAAATGAAACCTGCGGGGCGCACAAAATGGGATGGGGGGGCGGAAAATTGAAATACAGAAAAAAAAATTAAGTTAAAAATTTTCGCATTTCCTGACTATAAAAATTACTAAAATTTCATGATTTTCCTATACATTTTCCATACCTTCACATCTTTAGGCAAATGGTTGCTATGAACTCTGCAGCAGGGGGGCCACATCATGAGGGCGGGGGGCACAGTGCCCACCTGGCCTCCCTGCCTAGTTACGCCACTGGTGATTTTCTTTATACAAATATAGATTTTGGGTGTTTGGTCGCCATATTAAATTTTCTAAATATCTTCCGGTTTGTAGTGGAGTCCAGTTAGATTTTGACGTGAAAATCAATGCTACCTGAATTTTTTTCTCATAAATATGTAAAAAAGTTGATTATGAATAATTAATTCATTTAATATCACAACTTTCTTGCACTAATTGCCAAGCCAGAACATATTAGTCCAGACGAGCGGATTAATTCTAGATATGTATATTCGGCTCGAAGGACCAATATGTTGAGTACGTGAATTAACAGCAGTGATTGAGTTGTATAATTAAATGGACTGTAGTTTTATTGAATAGCCAACAGATTTTATATAACATAAATAACATGACATTTTATTATACTTGTCATATATATTTTGTCTGTTTCGTTGCTAGAGGCCATACTTGCAACCTTACAAACAGATTATTGCCTTCAACACTATTTTATTTCTCACTCATCTCTGGTCACTTATTCGCTGTAATGTTTAGTAAATGTACCTTCATCAAATTTTGATAATATCCAAATATACACTTTGTTAATACAGCTTATACACGCTACGTTCTTGTTTAAAAATGTATTGTTTGATTTGAAATAAAAAGCCTATCTAAGAGGTTATACACGCGTGCATATACAAAAACGTGCACAGCTATTAATAGGGGTTCGATAGTTTATTTATATAAAAGTATGTAATACAGATTTAAATATAAATGGCATTTAGATTAAGTAAACAAAATAATTCAGGTAAATTGAACATGAACTTAGTCATGAACACTCCTCTATTTCTAGCTGAACGATTATGAAGGTAAGTATTGAATCTGGTATAGAAGGCTGACACTATTGTTTACCTGATCAATAAAATATTGTTTCAGTCTGAGCGTTACTGCAAATTACAAAGGCTATGCATTTAAAGATTTAATTTCAGGGAAAATATGTGCTTGATATTTTTGATAGGATGCCTCGAATACTGATAAATCCGTGGAAGTTGGTGCTTCATTTTTCTTACAATAAGAAAATTAAAAACCGCTGCCCAAGGAATCACTACTTCTACATCCAAATTTTCCAGCCAAACTCATAAAAACGATATCCCACGTCGGTAGTGGGGTGGGGGTGGTGATAGTGGGGATGGATAAAGTAAAAAAAATATTTTGAGACCTTTGGTTCTTATACACATACTAAATCACATTTTTTTCACTCCCTTTTTTAATGGGGTGGGGTAGTAATGGAGGTGGCTAATGCCAAAAAACTTTTTGAGACATTAGCTTCTCTTGTATGTACTAAATACCAATTTTATGGACTCTTACCTGCTTGATTTACCTATTTACCCTCATTTACCCCAATTTACTCCCCAACCCTTCAACGGAATAAGATGAAAATATAATCTAGTTCCAGATCACGTTAAAATACATACGTGTACCAAATTTCAAGTCAATCTTAAATGGTTCCAGAGTAATCGTGTGCACAAAAAAGTTAGACAAACAGACCGACAGACAACATTTTTTTTCGTTCAAACTTAAAATCTCGACAATAATTTTTTTTTTGTCGTTACTATACTTCCACTGGATGTGGAAGTAATTAAAAAAGAAAATACATTCCATAGCTTCTAAATACTTTAATTTGATAAAGGTTTTGTGGACAATCATTCACATCCTCAGACAACAGTAGGGAAATATTGACAGCTTTAATCGCCCTGAGCATTATAATCGTCTTATAAAAGCTACTCAGTGATCAAGTGTTACCATTGCTACATTTTAAATCTTTAATCATTGTAAACAGTTTTATTTTAATTGTAATATACAGGGTTAGCATGAATATATCATTTTCAATAAAATCACGATTTAAATCAAGTGATTTAATCATTGAATCGTTTTCAGTGAAAGGGGCTATTTTAAGGAACACCTTTTGATAACTCTACTTTATGGTTTAAACAATGTTGCTGTTTTAGCTAAAATTTCCAAAATGACATTTTTATAAGTATTCGGTCGGTATTTTAAATTGGATGAATATAATATTTTGACATTTTAGGGCTATATTCTAGATGGAATGACCTTTCGAATGAAGGCTCACTCAACCCATTGTGCCGTTTAGAAAAACCTCCAAGATAGCGCCGAGGCGTCATTTTTAACATTAAATAAATAAATAACACAGGTTTACAAAAAAAAAAAAAAATGTCCGACCAATGGGATTCCATTATAGTACCCCGAAGGTTTTTGACGTGCTTAACGCAATGCCGCAAAAAAAACGTAGTCCGTTTTGCGCCATCACGTCAGGATTTCGTGAAAACTAAACCTAAAAGTCTAAAAATACCTCTTTCGCCTCCGTTCATGTACATATTAATTCACTCAATATTTTGGCCTGAATTTTGGGGGTTTTTGAGGTCGCTGGTCACGAAGTCAGAATTTGATAATTTCTAAATCCAAGATGGCAGATGCTAAGGAGGAAAAAAGAGGCTAAATAAAAAAAGAAAAAGTTGTTGAATGATGAGAGGCAAGGGGACTCACCAAAATAAAGCACCCCGATCGCGATGGTGAGAGGCTAGGGACTCACCAAAACAAAGCACCCCGATGGTGAGAGGCAAGATCTTGAATTTGAAAATTCTCAAATTCTGACTTTAGATTCGTGATCGGCGACCCAAAAAAACCCACAGTAAAAAGTTTGATACCGTGCGTGTAATTTCCCATTAGGCATGTACATTCACGTAGCGCGAGAGATATGACAACACCGGCAGCCGTAAATTCATCCGTCGGTGGAGCATCCCACCTCTGTTATTTCATTTCAGCCAGCTGGCACACGCGGTATAATAAATACTGTAATAAAAAATGTAGGCCTCAGAAGGGTCCGCCATTTTGGATTTAGAAAATTTTCAAATTCTGATTTATTCGTGATCAGCGACACCAAAAACCCCCGAGTAACAATTTTTGGGCCACAATCTTCAGCATTTGATAAATTTATGGATTTTATTTAGCATCCGCCTTATTGAATCCGCCATCTTGGATTTGATAATGGATAAATTTGGATATCAGCATCGTAATCATTTACCCCAAAAACCCCCGAGTAATAAGTTCTGGACCACAATCTTGATGAATTTCTGGAATTTAGCATCCGCCATGTTGAATTTAGAAATCATCAAATTCTGACTTCAGATTCGTGATCAGCGACCCCAAAAACCCCCGCATAACAAAATTCATGCCAAAATATTGAGTGAATTAGTGCATGAACGAAGGCGAAAAAGGTATTTTTAGCACTTTTAAGTTAAGTTTTCTCGAAATCCTGACATGATGGCGCAAAACGGACTACGGCATCGTGTTCAGCACGTCAAAAACCTTCGGGGTACTGTAATGGAATCCCATTGGTCGGACATTTTTTTTTTTTTGTAAATCTAATTTATTCATGTTAAGAATCAGTGGTTTTACATAAGTCAAAATTACAAAAAATATTGTATTAGACAGAAGTACAAATATTGTATATTACCACATACATTGGTAAACAAACACATAGTAACATCACATAAATACTTATCAAATGAATAGTATGCTCCCTTCAGTAGAATTTGTTAAATATTGTAATGTGTTACAACCCTTAGAATGAATGTACTGTATTTGCACCTACTCGAAAAAGAACCTACCAGAAGATTCCAAAGTGACATCTGGAATTCTCTAGAGAATGGTGGCGTCATCACAGAACAATCGAGATCTGTCATTTTTAGGTATAAAAGACTGACCGCATTCTCGGCGAGTAGTTCAGAAAGTTCAGAAAATATAGAAAGTGAGGTTAAGAGTTTAAGGATAAACAAAGTGATAAACATTGTGATTTTAGTCAGTAAAAGTGTATTTAAATTAATAATAGTATTGTGAAGTATCCAGTAAATATTTAACAAAGTGTGTTAGTGGACATCTCTTGTTATAATTTTTGGAACCCACGGAATTTGCGAGGGTGGTTTCCTAAGGGTGGAAACACGTGACAAATTGGTGTCAGAAAGCGGAATTTTATGACAAGAGGGACTCTGAAGTTGTGCTGGAGTGTTCGAGACGTATTCTCGAGGTTTAGTGCTAACACAGTGGACTAATTTACTGGACATTGTTCGAGGGTTATTTTCGGACAGGAAAATAGTGTTAAGTGCATTTTTGAGACATTGTAGAACATTTTATTAGGACATTAGTGTGATAATTAAATCCTTTGAACTGAGAAGTGATAGAGACACTGAAAAAGACTCATTTAGTGCGTGAAAATTTCTAGAACTTTTCTATTTGGACATTAGTGGAGATTATTAAATTCTCTGAACTGGATAGTGACAAAAGACTCTGGATAAGACTTTTTCGTGCTATTTCGAGATTTGTCTGGAAAGTTCCATTACCGATATTGACGTGACAGTTAAATTTATTTTATTTTAATTTCGTCGTATGCCCGTAACAACAAGAAGTATGGCATCCGATAAACAAATACAGGACTTATTCGAACAATTCCAAAAAATGATGGCGCAGCAACGGCAGGAAGACAAAGAAGAACAGGAGAGAAAACGTCAAGAAGAGCGAGATGAATTAAAGAAAATTATGGAAGACCAGGAAATAAGACGCCAAGAAGAAAAGGAAGAGCGAGAAAAACGACGTCAGGATGAAGAGAGAAGACGCCAAGAAGAAAAGGAAGAGCAAGAAAGAAGACGTCAAGAAGAGAGAGACGAATTAAAGAAAATGATGGAAAATCTGGAAATAAGACGCCAAGAAGAAAAAGAAGAACAAGAAAAATGCCAGGAAGAATTAAGGAAAATTCTGAGCGATCAAATAAAAACACAACAGGACGCAATCATTTCTGCCAATGAAGAACTAAAGAGTGAAATCAAGGAGGAAGTAAGCGAAGTCAAAGGGGAGGTAAATGAAGTTAAAGAAAAAGTAAACAAGTTCGAAGAAGAAGTCAAAGGAGAAATAGACCGGCTTAAACGACAGTTGAGAGATAGAGGAAGCCAGCAGGTGGTATCATCAGGACAGCGACTAAAACCTCCTACTTTTGATGGCCAAAGTTCCTGGACGACGTACAAGAGGCAGTTTGAGGCAGCAGCATGTGCGAACAATTGGGATAATGAGGAAAAGGCCATGGCATTAGTTCTAGCATTAAGGGGCCAAGCTTCAGAGTTACTCCAAACCATCCCAGTTGAGAAACAAAGGGACTTTAAAGTCTTGGAAGCTGCATTAGACTTGAGGTATGGCGATCAACACCTTGCCCAATTATACCAGGCTCAACTGATATCACGAACACAAAAGGCTGGAGAAAGTTTACAAGAATTTGAAGCTGCGATAGAGAGACTGGCACACCTGGCGTATCCGAGTGCCCCTAAAGAATTCCAGGAACAATTAGCCGTAGGGGCCTTTTTAGATGGTATAAGGGACGAAGAGGTCAGGCGAGTTCTGAGGCTGACGAGACACCAAAGTAGTAGCGAAGCTTTGGTGCGTGCACTCGAAGTAGAAGCCGCTTACAGGGATACTCCAAGGTCGAGAGTGCGAGCTGTGACTCTCGAAGAATCGCAACCAGAAATGAACCAGAACCCTATGTTGACGGAGATGCAGAAAATGTTTACCAAATTATTGAACAAAGTGGATGATCTTAGGGAGCAGAGAAAACAACAAAATAAAGGAAAGCCGAGTGGAGGTATTAAATGTTACAACTGCGGCAAGGTAGGACACATGAAGCGAGACTGTCGACAGCAGAATTCGGAGAGTCGAGTAAATGCTGTGAATCTTGAAGAGAAGCAGGAAAACAGTACCAGGGGGGTTGTTCTGGCTAGGGAATGCAGTGCCCCCAGAGAAATTAAGATTTTCCAGCTTCGAAGAATCGCAAGCAGACTGTTGTTGCATGGATATGTGAACGGAAGAAAATGTTTGTTTACCATCGACACAGGTACTACGTCATCAATAGTACGGGCAGGATTTATATCGGGCATAAAGATTACCAAGAGGCAAAATGAAGAAGTGATCGTCCGGACAGCTACGGGGGACAGGGCTACGGTTCATGGAGAAGTAGACCTGGGTTTGCAGATTGGACAATTAAGGTTCGACCACAGGGTCATCGTGGCTGACATTACGGATGACTTCATTTTGGGACTGGACATTATGGAACAGTATGGATTTATTGTTGACGTAGGGAAGCGAATGTTAAAGATTGGGAACAAACAATTTATTCTGTCAAAAGTGAACGACCAATGCGAGAAAACCAGGCTGTTGACAACGCAGGCAGTCAAAACTCCTGCATTATCCAGAAAACCAGACAAGGAAGATTGCAAGCGCTACCCTCAGGTGAGAAAATTGCCGAACATGGTTGAAGTGAACACTGTCAAGGTCGATCTTCCAGACAGTTGGTCAACGAAAATTCTGAGGCGAGAGCAATTGCGCGATGTAGAAATCGGACCTATGTTGCGAGCAAAAGAAGAGGGAACGCGTCCAGCATGGAAGGATGTTTCCGACAAAGAAGTGGGGCTGAAGGCTTTATGGTCACAATGGGATTCACTTATGGTCGTAGATGGGCTTTTGAGGAGAGCATGGGAAAGCCCAGATGGGAAGCAGGTTGCCATGCGTCTAGTGATTCCCAGGTGTCGTGTACCAGAAGTACTCCAGAAAGCGCACAATGAAACGTCCAGCAGACACTTCGGCATAAACAAGACATTGAGTAGAGCACGGGAACAGTTCTATTGGGTTAATAGTCGCCAGGATGTGGAGGCCTGGTGTCGCAAGTGTAAAAATTGTGCTGCCCGTGGAGAACCATTTTCGATGAGCAACTACAGAAATGGAAGCCGAGAACAGCCGAATAATGATCGAGAGCAGATGAACAGAACTAGTAACCGCTTGAAGGCTCGTTATGATCAGAATGCCAGTACAGGGGGATTCAAGGTGGGGGATCTGGTTTGGCTGTACAACCCACAGCGGAAGGAATGGAGATCCCCGAAACTTCAACCTCCTTGGGATGGACCGTATACTGTCATTACCCGAATTAATGATGTCGTCTATCGTATTCAACGAAACAAAAAGTCCAAGATGAAGATCGTACACTTGGATAGACTGGCGAAGTACGTGAAAGAGGCTGAACTGCCTGACCGGGACGTTCAGGCTTAAGGAGGGGGCAGTGTAATGTGTTACAACCCTTAGAATGAATGTACTGTATTTGCACCTACTCGAAAAAGAACCTACCAGAAGATTCCAAAGTGACATCTGGAATTCTCTAGAGAATGGTGGCGTCATCACAGAACAATCGAGATCTGTCATTTTTAGGTATAAAAGACTGACCGCATTCTCGGCGAGTAGTTCAGAAAGTTCAGAAAATATAGAAAGTGAGGTTAAGAGTTTAAGGATAAACAAAGTGATAAACATTGTGATTTTAGTCAGTAAAAGTGTATTTAAATTAATAATAGTATTGTGAAGTATCCAGTAAATATTTAACAAAGTGTGTTAGTGGACATCTCTTGTTATAATTTTTGGAACCCACGGAATTTGCGAGGGTGGTTTCCTAAGGGTGGAAACACGTGACAATATTATAATGGCACTTATTTTCCGGCAACATATTGATATTGAGTGACAACTTGTTAAAAAACTTTGGGCCATAATAATTTGTTGCATTTCGACTTTTTTTCTAACCTAGTAAAATCTAAACGAACGCATTATTTAAAGTTTTTTTGTTTGTCTGGTCATTCCACCACCAGTTTTTTTTAATGACATGAAACTAATTGCACCCTGTATTTTCATACATTTATTTTGATTGATCCGGTGCCGCGGTTTTCTCTTGCAATGTTATTAATTTAAATGTAGTTTTTGTAGGTTCTAAAAGTTAAAGCTTGATCAACAGATCTTGGCCCGCACGTGATAACTTACGAACCTGCCGAACTGAGCACAACAGACAAAAACGCGTGGTGAAATGCAGTCACACACGTCTTTCATTGAAGCACACTTCTAATATAATAGAGAGGCAAAGAATTATGTTGTTATCTTTTCTAATTGTAGTTGGTTGTCACGTGGGCGCCGAGATCCATTGACCTAACTATATGCGAGGTAATGGAGTGGCATTAATGCTTGATTCTATCGTTTTCTATACATTATTTGCTGCAGTGTAAAAGTTTTCAAAGTATTGTTCCAACTCTTCAGACTTCTACGGCATCAGATAAAAATGCATTTGTTCTATGCAGTTTATCTAGTGCAACTGCTATTGACTTTAAGACTCTCAGCAAATCCTTGTAATTCCTTTTTAATCCAATATTAGACACTATATTACATAATCTACTGTATTTTTGTGTTCGTAGCACATTATTTTCTCGACCTTGTCGGATATATGAACTTTAAGACAATCAGCTAGAGATATCCCATCAAGCTTTGCCACTTGATTTCATATACTCAGCACTGACGTAGTGAATATTTCTAAAATATGTGTCAATATATACGACTTGTCTTTTTGTCCTTTATTTCCAAATCCTTAGAGAGTAAATGTAGGATATGAGTTGAACTTTATAATTGGCGGCCAGTTCTATATTCTTCCTCATATTGGCTTGGCCATGTTTGCAGCATTATTTGTTACAAAACTTGAAACATTGCAATTGAATTCTTCGTAGGACAAGCATATAAAATATTTGTGATATTGGTCGTCGTCATAAAGGATGGAATTGTTTTGGAGTACGAAGTATCATACTCTACCTAAAAGGGGGTAGAAGTATACATACCAATCCCATTAGACGAAAACACTTATCTGAATATATAGAAACATTTACAGTTCATAATTAAAATAAATTACAGATCGTAATATTGGGAAACTATTTTTAGTGGTTTTTAAGAAAGGCCTTCCTGAATTAAGACGACACCGCAGTTGAATGTGTAGATGATATGTGGTATTTGCAAAATGGGGCTTCCCACATTCCCGACCGACCAATAATTCCGGAGAATTTTCCTGATTGAGACCAAGAAGGTCCTCAGTTATGGTCTCCTCGAAGCCCGGATTTTAACCCTCTAGATTTATTATGTTATGAGAAGCAAACCAAATATACTAGAGCGCCATCCGAGATGTCATCCATTTAAGTAACTGATACTTTCAACAATATGAAAATGTCGGGGATACGCTGCATAGAATTTGTTTTTGAATTTGGAATTGCTTCCTTAAAATTGTTTCAAAAATTGCAATATTATTCTATCTAGATGCCCACCTTTCTTGTATGTTTAAAACACTTCCCTTAGAAAAACATTCCATCCGCGATATTGGAGTCGCCATTTTGAATTTTTGAATTTTGACTTTAGAATCGTAATCAGCCCAAAATCATAGATATATTATAAGAGAAAATCAGCAATATTTTTCCAATTGATTTTTTTTCGATTTAGTGGTTTTCACCCTTGGGTGTCGGGATCTTATAGAAACCAGGGAAATTGATTTCGGTTTAATTTCGATAACGGTATACCATTTTCGGTTTTCATAGTAGCGGCAATTTGGTTTTTTCAGTTTTCAGTTACGGTTTTGGTTTTTAAGGCAGCGACAACCGATTATGGTTTCGGTTTACAGATCCGCGGCAATTCGGTTTTCGGTTAGAGAAAATTAGTAATTACGGTGCGGTTTTCGGTTTCGGTAACTGGCTTTTTACTTGCTTTAAAGAGAAATGGACAAATAATATGCTGAAAAGAAACATATTTAACTTACGCTGTTGCCACTTTTCTCTTTAGCTACTTTTAGTCATCGGCGGAACCCTTAACATGCCTGGCATCAGTGTTAATATATCGCTTTCTTTCGCGTACATTATTTTGCTATTTATATTTCACTCTTATTAAAGGGATCGACCAAGATTTCTAGCTGCCACTAGTGTATACTCTTTATAATGGACGAATCGATTTAGATACGGTTTTCATCATACAATTTGGTATTTCTACATCACAAGGCTTCCAACAAAGTCATTATTGTCATTAAAGTCACTATTTTATTCGGCAGTCATTTTTAGTCATTTTTTATTTTAAACAGTCATTATTGTCATTATTTTACGTCCTTGACCATCGAAAAATACAGGATATGTCTTCAAAGCATATTATTAAGGTGAGCGAAAAATTTCCGTTTAAGGTAGATCCAGGAAGTGGTTTCTTCTTAAGAGTGAGCAGGAAATATTTGATAAAATGAAAACTTTTTCTCACGAACAAAGTGACGTGGAATACTTTTGGCGAGAAGTTTTTAAAGTTCGAAGGTATACAAACCTTAAATATGGTAATATTGCAAAAGTTGTTTAGGCATGCCTTTCATTCACTCACGGTAGTGCTGAAGTAGAGAGGGGTTTCTCTGCTTCAAACAATATCCTCACACCTGACAAATCATCATTATCACTGCGCACTTTAAATGCAAGGCTTAACATATGTGATGGTCTAGCTAGATACAACCACACCTGTTTGTTGTGCTGCAAGTTCTCATAGATAAAGCCAAAGTTGCCTACAAAAGCTATCAAACCTATTTAGAAAATCAGAGAAAACAAAAAGAAGAAGAAGAAGAAAGGCGAATACTGGAGAAGCAAAATTGTGTAAGTGGGGAAAAAGAGAGATTAAAGAAAGTGACATGTGATAAGCAAACAATCCAGCAATTAGAGGATAAATTAAAAAGAATTCGCAATGATGAGAAAAGTGATGGAAAGGAAGGAACTGAAAGATTAAACCAGAGACGTAGCTCCATTAGGAGATGTTAATGGAGCTAAAGTTACTCAATGTTTGCTCGACTCGTACCAAAAAATGAAATCGTCCAAGGAAGTAAAAGTAAAGGCTGGCTGTTGATTGTTGATTTAGAAATACATATAAATAAGAGGAAGAATAATCTTATATCTACATATAATGCCAAGAAATGAAAAATGTTATAATATATTTTGTTTGCATATGTTAATTATTTTTAGAATTTCGTTATTTACTTCCACATCCAGTGGAAGTATAGTGACGACAAAAAATTTTTTAAAAATGTTTATTGTTCAAATAGGCTTAGAATGTCATGAAACGTTGAGATTTTAAGTTTGAGTGAAAAAAAATTTTCTGTCTGTCGGTCGGTCGGTCTGTGTCTGTCGGTCGGTCTGTCTGTCTGTCTGTAACTTTTTTTTGTGCGCACGTTTACTCAGGAACCGTTTGAGATATTGACTTGAAATTTGGTACACATATGTACTTTAACGAGATCTAGAACTAGATTATATTTTCATCTTGTTCCGTCGAAGGGTTGGGGGGTAAATTGGGGTAAATTTTTGGTAAATAGGTAAATCAAGCAGGTAAGAGTCCATAAAATTGGTATTTAGTATATATAAGAGAAGCTAAGGTCCCAAAAAAAAATTTGACATTAGCCGCCCCCATTACCACTCCCACCCCATTATTAAAGGGGATGAAAAAAAATTGTGATTTAGTGTGTGTACAAGAACCAGAAATAAATTCAAAATATTTTTTTATTTCTTCCACCCCCCATTACCACCCCCGCCCCATTACCGATGTGGGGTATCGTTTTATGGGTTTTTGGGGTAGAGGATTTCAAATATTATATTATTAAAGTTCCATAAATAATTATTTCCACATACAA
The DNA here is from genome assembly GCA_936432065.2 of Rutpela maculata. Taxonomy (NCBI): domain Eukaryota; kingdom Metazoa; phylum Arthropoda; class Insecta; order Coleoptera; family Cerambycidae; genus Rutpela; species Rutpela maculata. The sequence goes on from OW386288.2 coordinate 170,209,609, forward strand.
AATTTTTTCGTTGTGAGTGACTTGGATATAAAATCTGGATGTGGAAGTAGTGATTCCTTGGGTAGCGGTTTTTTATATATGTATTATTCACTAGTCAGTGAGTTACTTGCGACTTTTTACTTCCACGTCCAGTGGAAGTATAGTAACGACAAAAAATTTTTTAAAAATTTTTATTGTCCAAATAGGGTTAAAATGTCATGAAACGTCGAGATTTTAAGTTTGAGCGAAAAAAAATTTCTGTCTGTCTGTCTGTAACTTTTTTTTGTGCGCACGTTTACTCTGGAACCGTTTAAGATATTGACTTGAAATTTGGTACACATATGTACTTTAACGAGATCTAGAACTAGATTATATTTTCATCTTGTTCCGTCGAAGGGTTGGGGGGTAAATTGGGGTAAATTTGGGGTAAATAGGTCAATCAAGCAGGTAAGAGTCCATAAAACTGGTATTTAGTATATACAAGAGAAGCTAAGGTCTCAAAAAAATTTTTGGCATTAGCCACCCCCATTACCACCCCCACCCCCTTATTAAATGGGATGAAAAAAAATTGTGATTTAGTGTATGTACAGGAACCAGAAACCTCAAAATATTTTTTTACTTCACCCACCCCCCCCCCTATCACCCCCCTATCACCACCCCCCACCCCACTACCGATGTGGGGTATCGTTTTATGGGTTTTTGGGGTAGAAGATTTCAAATATTATATTATTAAAGTTCCATAAACAATTATTTCCACATACAAAGTTTTTTCGATGTGAGTGACTTGGATAGAGAATCTGAATGTGGAAGTAGTGATTCCTTGGGCAGCGGTTTTTAATAATGTGTACGTACTTGTACGTATGTGTGTACTTACGTTTTACATATTTTAGAATTTCGTTATTTATTTTTTATATGTGCTCACTCACTAATCAGTGAATTAATTGGTACTTAAAAAATATATCAATGTTTTACTCAAAAATTTATAGACATTTCCATCCCAATTCTTAAAAACTCAATAATTTTGAATCACCACAACAATTATCTAGAATATCATTTTCTAGTCATTTTTCAGTCATTTTTTGACCATTGTTTAGTCATTATTTGGGCATTATTTTCGAAATTTTTAGTCATTAAGTAATTTTTTCTACGTAATAATTTGTTGGAAGCCTTGACATCACGATTTAAAGATTTGAATTTTTGATTTCAACCTTTTTTTTACTTCCACATCCAGTGGAAGTATAGTAACGACAAAATTTTTTTTTTAAATTTTAATTGTACAAATAGGCTTAGAATGTCATGAAACGTCGCGATTTTAAGTTTGAGCGAAAAAAAAATTTTTGACTGTCTAACTTTTTTGTGCTCACGTTTACTCTGGAACCGTTTAAGATATTGACTTGAAATATGGTACATATATGTACTTCAACGAGATCTGGAACTAGATTATATTTTCATCTTGTTCCGTCGAAGGGTTGGGAGGTAAATTGGGGTAAATATGTAAATCAAGCAGGTAAGAGTCCATAAAATTGGTATTTAGTATTGTATACAAGAGAAGCTAAGGTCTCAAAAAAATTTTTGGCATTAGCCACCCCCCTTACCATTATTAAAAGGGATGAAAAAAATTGTGATTTAGTGTGTGTACAAGAACCAGAACCCTCAAAATATTTTTTTACTTCATCCATTCCCACTACCACCCCCCATCACCACCCCCACCCCACTACCGATGTGGGGTATCATTTTATGGGTTTTTGAGGTAGAGGATTTCAAATATTATATTATTAAAGTTCCGTAAACAATTATTTCCACATACAAAATTTTTTCGCTGTGGATGACTTGGATAGAAAAGAATGTGGAAGTAGTGATTCCTTGGGCAGCGGTTTTTTGAACTTTAAATTAGTAATTACGGTGCGGTTTTCGGTTACGGTTTCGGTTCGGTTTCGGTTCGGTTTCGGTCCGGTTTCGGTCCCTGAATTAGAAACTGAAGATGACACATTTTACTACAATTTACCCTAGATACTGTAGTATTTCAATAATTAAATAGGATAAAATTGTGTTACTGAAAGACATTTTCTTTTTTTTTTTCAGAATCGAGAACTTCAAATCATGAGGAAATTAGAACATTGTAATATAGTAAAACTTAAATATTTCTTTTACTCCAGTGGAGATAAGGTAAGTACTAAAATAAGTTCACATTTTTCAGACGCAAATGTAGCATATAATTTTGTGCCAATATTTGGTTAAAAGTAAAATAATTAAGAATAAAAACATTATTAAAGGAATATGTATAGGAATATGTGATAACTGTGTAAATATTTTATTTTGATGTGAGAGGATTATGTTTTTTTTAATATATTTGTTTCTCAGAGTAGTTTTTTATGTAATTTTACATATATTATCAATGGATATGCTGAAATACAGAGTGAGATATCTTTGGTAGTTGAGGAACTATAAAAATTATAAAGTCCAATTTTAACTTTAATAATGCAAACATTTGTCTTTTTTTAATACTTGTTAATATGTCTTTAGTGCTGCCCGCTATCACAATAATTGTACATTATGTAGTCAAAAACACCTACATTTTATTTTCAAAACTGCTTTATTCCGCCAGACGTCAAAAAACTCCTTTTGAAGAATCTGCCTCTTTGCAACTTAACTAAAAGTACAAGAGCTAAAGTTGCGCAAGGTAGCAGATACTTTTTGAACAGCTAGTCCTAATATATTTTTTTGTACAGAGTATTAAAGAAAAACTGCCAATGGCAAGTATACAACTGTATACAATAAAACTGCTGAAAAAAAAAAGATTGTTATTTAATTTGTATATGCATACTAGCTCTATGAATATTATAGACCATATAAACATCAAAGGGGTGCAGTTAAATGAATTTCATCAGATATGGAAAAATACATTTAAATTCTTCCATGATGTTTAGGGTACTTGAGACAATTAAAGGAAAGTTGACAGGGACACATTTCTCGCCTAGGGCCCGATCAAGGCATTTTTACTTCCACATCTAGTGGAAGTATAGTAACGACAAAAAAAATTTTTAAAAACTTTTATTGTTCAAATAGGCTTAAAATGTCATGAAACATCGAGATTTTTAATTCTGTCTGTCTGTCGGTTTGTCTGTCTGTAACTTTTTTTTGTGCGCACGTTTACTCTGGAACCGTTTAAGATATTGACTTGAAATTTGGTACACATATGTACTTTAACGAGATCTGTTCCGTCGAAGGGCCGGCGGGTAAATTGGGGTAAATTTGGGGTAAATGGGTAAATCAAACAAGTAAGAGTCCATAAAATTGGTATTTAGTATATACAAGAGAAGCTAAGGTCTCAAAAAAATCTTTGGCATTAGCCACCCCCCCCCCATTATTAAAGAGAATGAAAAAAAATGTGATTTAGTGTATGTACAAGAACCAGAAACCTCAAAATATTTTTTTTACTTCATCCACCCCACTACCGATGCGGGGTATCGTTTTGTGAGTTTTTGAGGTAGAGGATTTCAAATATTAAATTATTAAAGTTCCATAAATAATTATTTCCACATACAAAGTTTTTTCGTGGTGAATGTCTTGGATAGAGAATCTGGATGTGGAAGTAATAATTCCTTGGGCAGCGGTTTTTATGTTCTTGTACAAACAGGGTAGGCCTCGGTAAAAGGGGAGAACAACATGAGGTTAGACAATAGGACCTTTGTATTACACAACCTAAAATATTTCTATATTTTAACCCCAGTTAAAAGTAATTTTGTGTAGTTCATTTTTTAAATAATCGGAACCACTTTTGGGGGTGAGACAGAAGAAAACCCAATGTCGCAAAATAAGGAACACCCTACCCAAGGAACAATTTTAGTTTCTTAAATGTATACAAGGGTGCTATAAAACTATTTATAAAATGCCTTGAAAAATCTATTTTGCTGTAACAATATCCTTAATACCATCATAAAGCCACTTGTAGACTAAAAGGGCCCACCCTTATGAAGGTTGTTAAAGCCTATTTTAAATTCCATCATAAAACTCATAGTGCTGCTCTTGAAAACCTTGTTCGGGCCGTTTTAAAACTTTTCTTAAAACCTATTTTAAATATGTCAGAAGCTTTTCTATTAGCTTCCTGCATTTCTAGAAAACATCTAGAAGGCTACATTAAAACTGGTTTTTACAACCATATTAGAACTGAGAAGCTATAAGAATGTCCACGAAGGAATCCAAATAATTTTATTATTGCATTTATTTTTTCTAACTGATTTAAGCAAACACACCATCAGACTTATTGAAGATAAAATGGAATTTGAAATGTATAAAGCTTAGAGCACTATAACCTCTCTAAGGCCGATTTAAAAGGTAATAAAAAGCCATCAGGTATGACAAAAAAATTAAAACCAACGGCAGTTTATCGTTAAAACTACATAAGGCCCAAAAAACAAGAGCCCCTCAGAAATAATAATGATTTTAATATCCATACAAAATTTGCATAGACACACGTAATCAGCAAATTTAAAAAAGTGGGCTGCTTCTCGGTTCCCACGGTAATTTTCAGTCGTTTCTTGTAATTCTACCCTAATTTGCTAACGAAAATGTGATAATTATTGATAATTATAATTGTGAGATTATATATATAATATTTTTATATAACAAGAAAAACATGGCCGGCCAACTAAAAATCTAATTGTCATTTTACAGTCCTCTCCAGTGTTGCCAGGTCTAGTGAAATTTCACTAGATCTGATTTTTTTTAAATCTAGTGATTTAGTGAAAACTTTTATGAAAATGCCCATTTTTAATGATTTTTGAATCATCCGATTTATTGCCCTCTACTGGTAGGTAGACAAACATTAAATTCGAGTTGCGATCCATTTAATACAAAACTGTTCATGTTAATATCGCTACCACGGTCAGTAAACTCTACGGTTACCTCGATCAGCAGCTCTTAGACGAGAGAGACGCGCGGAGCTGGGAATCGAATGAAAGAGACAGACATATCTGACTTCCGTGTAAAAAAGACAGACAAAGATGCCTGTAGTGTCTACAGCTGACGTAGGCTGTAGATCCTAACAGAATCTCTTTCGTTCGATTCCCCGCTCCGCGCGTCTCTCTCGTCTAAAAGCTGATAATTGAGGTAACCGTATAGTTTATTGACCGTGAATCTCTACAATCGAATAGCCTGGGCTCGTTGCCCTCTAGCGGCTCGTAGACAAACAGTACTTTCTAGTTACAAACCATTTAATACAATACAGAGTACGAAGTCTGGGCAGCGAAATAATCAGATAGAGGACGCTCAAAGCTATGCTGTGCTCAGACAGCTCAAGAAAATTACGTGTCCTACAGACACTGCAACTTTTGAAAATTAAAGATGAGAGCTTTAATTTCAAATCTAGTGAAATTTTAGTAAGATTTAGTAACTTTTTAAAGCGTCATCTGATAACTTTTAAAATTTTGATCTGGCAACACTGGTCCTCTCATAAAACTATATATTCTAATAATGGTAATGACCTAGAACATTTACTATAAATGAAGCCCTTTTAGTCTTTTTGTATACTATCACAAATAATCCCTTCCTTACAAAAATGCAAATGCACTTGGCGAAGATCACATGGACTTGATAAAAGCTGTAATAAAACGTTTGGAACGTTGACATTTGATACAAAAAATTTAACCTCAAAATAATTTGTATGTGTGTGTGTGTGTTTTAACAGTCCTTTTAAAATGGCCACTCTTTTTTATTTTCTTCCACATTTTCAAAAAAGACTTAATTACACATCAGTAAGTCGTGAAATGCTTTTAATTAACACACACATGCATCAACGACACTCCAGGCAGACATATTGTTTATTATTTTTATAATAAATGTTTTATTGAGGTTTTGGAAAGTGTTTTATGGAATTAAAATTTGCGTTTTAGATTTATAGAGGCCTTTTTTTCTTCATAACGGTTTCATCACAACATTTATCAAGGTTATTTTAAGAGTCTAGTTTTGTAATGGCCTTTAATAAGTACTAATAGGCATTGGAAATGTCTAGTTTTAAAAAGGATTTAAAATGCATTTATTGCAAATATGTTAAAACCATAAAGAATAATTTAAAGCCTCTTTAAATCTAAATGGAATTTAAGACGTTCATAAAACTAATTAGCTTTATGGAGAGTTTTATGTAGGATTATGATAAATCCATTACAAATACATATTATCCTAGAAGCAAATTAGCTGTATAATTAGGTCTTACAGAATGCTTTGAAACTTACTATTAAGAGCAAGTATACTTGAAGCCTAAAAGGCCTTAACTACAACATCAATAAAGCACATGACTATTTCCTAACCCTGACAAACCTTTCTTAAAACCTCCTCAAGTCCAAATGACTTTTAAATTGTTCCTTGGGTAGTATACACGTAATATTGTTCCATAATTTTACACGATTTGTACAGTGTATACTGTACTTGGACATACGCAAACGGTATGCCATTTTTTTTTTCAGCAGTTTTATAACAACTTGTATACTGTCATTGGCAGCCTGTTCGGAAACGCGAAAAAATTATTTATTAAAATACAAGTTCACGTGACCCTAACAGCCCTTTGGACCCGCGCTAACGGTATGCCGATGGTTTTTCGAGGACTTTTTACTTTGAATTTCATTTTAAAACACGTCAGTCTGGCTAAAATCGTACCAAAAAGCATAGTTTGCTAATAAATGAAAACTCACTTTTCCAAATGAAGAACCCAGGATGGATCTCTGATTCATTCCTTGTTGTCATAAGAATATACGCATCTTCATGCCCTCCGAAAGGCATACTGAGTAAAATCACAACCAAATATCTGTCACCAACTGCCAGTCTAGAATTTTGGATACTTCCGGATCTTTTTCTCTTCAGGCTATATTATATGATTACTATTACAAAGGTGAATGCCTGTAATAGTTTTCGGCTTTTCATTACAAGGTGAACGATTTTCGTTAGAAAACAGGCTTAATAGCTAGTGGAGCTGATGGGGCAATACTCCGGTCAAAATAGACATTCACCCTTGCATATATTCCCAAGAAGCTGAAAATTTACATGAACGTTAGGGATACCATTATAATGAAGTTGTGAAAAGTCCCCATTGATCCCGTGTGTGCAAAAAATTTTATGCGAGGTCAAAGTTCGCAAAAACGGGTTTTTTGGATTTTTTAGCGAAACGGTTAGCTTTATGATAAAAATAGCATAGACAAAAATTGTAGACCTTTCAATTCTCTACAAAAATGGTCCTTACACTTTTTTTCCTAAAATTCACCTTTTTTGAGAAAAATCCATTCTAAAGTTATATTCTCCATAATATGCATGACTGCGCTGCCTATGTACATTATGGACGTATAATATAAGTAAAACTATTAGTCTGCGTGACTAATACATTAATATTGAATGATAATTCTAAGAATATGAGATAAAAAAAACCCAGTCCCTAATTTTATGTGACCACGTGGCCTTGAGCAACATCTGTCTGCTTATAATAAGTCTCGGTTGATTACAATGCCAAAAGAAAAATTTACCAGTGAACGTATTTTAGTCAAGCAAGCTGACAATGACGCTGATGTACTCATTATAGAAACTGCAATAAATCAATTCAATCCAACTGATGTCAATGTTGTTGTTGGTGAAGATGTTGATCTGTTGGTATTACTTACCGCTCGAACTCCAATTGAAAATACCATTTATTTTTTAAAACCAGGCAAGGCTCAACAACCATCGGAAATATTTTCAAATATGAGTTTATCGGTTTACCCTAAATGTAAAAATCATATTCTATTTTTACATGCTATGACTGGCTGTGATACAATATCAGCACAGTTTTCAAATTGTTTGAAAAACAAGATTTAATTACATGTGCAAAAGCTTTTGAAGATATGAACTTTGCTCCAGAAACTCTAATCACCAATGGAATTCGCTTTCTTCTTTCTGTATATGGAGCTCCAAAAAAATTACTTCCATAGATAAGTTACGTTACGTATCTTTTGCAAAGCATACACGTAATAAAAAAGGGGTTCAATTAGCTTGTCTTGCTCCAACCTCGGCTTCTGCTCACGACATTTTTATCGAGTATATTACCAGGTTCAAGTGTGGCTTGGTAATCAACTGAACCTAAAAGAATGGGGTTGGAAGCTAATTAATAATGTATTGGAACCAATCCACACTCTACTTCCACCGGCACCAGAAAAGCTCCTTAATACTATTTTTTGCAACTGCAAAAAGGGGTGTAATTCGTGTGCGTATTATGGAGAATATAACTTTAGAATGGCTTTTTCTCAAAAAAGGTGAGTTTTAGGAAAAAAAGTGTAAGGACCTTAAGGACCATTTTTGTAGAGAATTGAAAGATCTACAATTTTTGTCTAAGCTATTTTTATCATAAAACTAACCGTTTCCTAAAAAATCCAAAAAACTCATTTTTGCAAACTTTGACCTCGTATAAAATTTTTTGCACACACGGGATCAATAGGGACTTTTCACAACTTCATTATAATGGTATCCCTAACGTTCATGTAAATTTTCAGCTTCTTGGGAATTTATGCAAGGATACCCCCATTTTTAGGGCTAAATTGACCGGACTACAATACGGGTATATGATTTCATTGTAATTAACAATAAGATGGAATGAAGGTATTCATATAACAGATAGATTAGAGCAGCTACTGAGCTTGGTTAATGGTTGCTGCTGATTTTTTAAATAAATGAACTTCAAATTTGCAAAAAAAAACGCCCTTATATTATTTTATTGTTTCAGCCATTGCTATAAAAGTGTTCATGGATCAAAAATATAAATAAAAAAATGGTTGGCTGAAATCTCCGATTAAAGAACTTATATCTAGATACATAACAGGCTATCTTTTCACTATATACCTTGTTTGCTCCTAACATAGTCACAATTATATGTCCATTAAAATGGATAGATGAACATCACATCCCATAGGCAACAGTGGCGTTGTGTGTGTAGAAAATGTGTAGAATGGTAAATATTTTCATTAAAATGAATTATTGCAATTCCTGCATTACCGGCTCTTTATATAACGTGATGTAGGCATACGATATTACAGTAAGATAAAACAGTAAGATAAATATGTATTGAAAGGATATTAAAATTAATTAATTAATTAAAATTAATTGCTATTTACTTTATAACTGTAAACTGAACTTCATCATGTTACGACTATGGAACGATCGATTTTCTTCTTTTCTAAACTGCTTTCTGCAAACGGCACAGCACTTCACTATTTATTTGCACAAAATATATTGTCACTAAACTGTGTAAATATGAATAGAGAATATTATTTAGGTATTAAGCAAATCGCAACTTAAAATAAAATTACTTTTTCACCAGTTTTTGGTCGGAGAACACGAAAAACATTTATTGACATTAATGGCCGAACTGTCAACTGAGATTATGATAATCGAACTGAAGCCGATCGTGCACGAGCGGCCGCGAATACGCCGATGGGCCAATCAGCAACTTATGGGAAGAAGTGCCTTAGATTGTGAGTCTTTCAGCGACAAATAAATCAATGCCATTATGTATCTAGATATAAGTTCTTTAATCGGAGGCTGAAATCCATGTCCATGACTCTGATTTTTTTTATAAAACTGATTGTTAATTTGCAAAAGAAGCGCTATTAAGTGATTTCATTGTACGTCACATTGGTCTTAATTTGTTAGTTTTTATATCCATAAGTAGAGAAAAACATTGGCTGACGTGTACGTTGCTGATTTTCAGAAATATTCCCAATTTACTCCAAAAAATGTCAAAGTAGGAAAATAGTCAGTTCTGCTCTGCAAAAGGTGGAGTAGTAATGATTTTGATATATGTATTTAAGTCAAGGTCTTGATAAAAAAATACAAATTTTCGACCTGGGGGGCGGGGGGTGAGCCGCCATCTTGTAGTAAAGGTGCAAAAAATAGTTTTTTTCAAAATAATTCGGCAACGCTCGATCCTACGAGAAAAATGTTCAAGACAAAATTGAAGAGGACAAAATTTCTTACATTTTTTGTATACGCATTCAGATTTCACAGACATCCTAAAATCCTAAAATTTAGCACACTCCTAAAATCCTAAAAAAATCCTACAATTTAGGAAAAATCAACTAGAATCCTAAAATTTTCTCGAAGTCGTTTAACTAATAAAGAAGAGAGCAGATGTGTGATTAAAAGAGAATGGCGAATATATCAAACGGAGGACGATAATAACATAAATTCAATTTCTAATTGACTTTCGAGAATTGACTTATACTGGAATGAAATTGGAGAAATGAATAAAAATTCCTATCGTATCAGTTTCCCTCTGACACCCCTAGGAGATAAAAGGGGGTTGTAGAGGGTAACTGACACGGTAGAAACATTTTTTTTTTGGTCCAAAATTGGTTTCAGCGCGTCAAAATACTTCAGAAATGTTGGTTCAGAACCTTAGAGCATGGCCTTTTTTTGCCCTTTTTAGGGGATAAAAGAGGTGGTAGATAAAAACTGATGCGGTAGATTTTTTTTTAATATCCGAATCGGTTTCAGCATGTCAAAAAACATGGGATAAGATGGTTCTGATCGGCCAGTGTAATTAAGAAACGTCAGCCAATGAAAAATCAGCATAGCAGATTTCAGCTACTATTTTTTTTTAAATGTTTTTTACAAACAAAGCTTCCTGCAAAGTGGCTGATACTATAAAATAACATAGAAACGTTTTTTTTTCTACCCCATTTTTGAAAATTCACCCCCTTTAAACGCAGCAGTACACAGGTGACTGAAGTTTGTTTTATTGTTTCTTATCTCTTTGCGAAACTTTTGATATAAGGTAAACCGACAATAAAATCACTTAATTACTTCCTCGTCCAGTGGAAGTATAGTAACGACAAAAAAATTAAAAAAAACTTTATTGTCCAAATTGTCTTAAAATGTCATGAAACGTCGAGATTTTAAGTTTGAGCGAAAAAAAAATTCTGTCTGTCTGTCGGTCTGTCTTTTTTTGTGCGCACGTTTACTCTGGAACCGTTTAAGATATTGACTTGAAATTTGGTACACATATGTACTTTAACGAGATCTAGAACTAGATTATATTTTCATCTTGTTCCGTTGAAGGGTTGGGGTGTAAATTGGGGTAAATTTGAGGTAAATGGGTAAATCAAGCAGGTAAGAGTCCACGAAATTGGTATTTAGTATATACAAGAGAAGCTAAGGTCTCAAAAAAAAAATTTGGCATTAGCCACCCCCATTACCACCCCCACCCCCTTATTAAAGGGGATGAAAAAAAATTGTGATTTAGTGTATGTACAGGAACCAGAAACCTCAATATTTTTTTACTTCGTTCACCCCCCACTAACACCCCCCTATCACCACCCCACCCCACTACCGATGTGGGGTATCGTTTTATGGGTTTTTGGGCTAGAAGATTTCAAATATATTATTAAAGTTCCATAAACAATTATTTTCACATACAAAGTTTTTTCGTTGTGAGTGACTTGGATAAAGAATCTGGATGTGGAAGTAGTGATTCCTTGGGCAGCGGTTTTTTTAGTATATAATAAATTAACAAAAAAAAATAAATTGCAAAAAACGCAGACATATAGATTTCAGCTGAATGCATTTATATCATTGTCACATTGGCAAGCAACGTTTAAAACAAGTGGCTGACGCAATAAAATCATATAGGAGCGTTTTTTTTATTGCATTTTTAATTAACTGTTAATTAAAAACTCAGCAACGCCGTAATGACTGAAATGGTTTTTCCGGTTTTACACTTTTCAACTTCAGTCATACAATAAGATCATATAAAAATTTCTGCCACCAGCTCCCTAGCTATAACAATCGTTATAAAGTAAGTATAGTGTTATAATACTTACACCTACAGTCCTACAACACTGCAATATATCTTATATCGTTTACAATTATATTTTTCACAGTTTTTTTTTTCAAAAGTTTAAACAAACTGTACGTTCTCAATAACCAAATATATATTCATACTTGATCAACCAATCATTTTCTAAAATTACCTCAAGATAAATCACTCTGTTATAGAAAAGCATCGTTTGGACTTACAGTAAAAAATCATATTATTCAGACAGACAAATTACACAAACAAATTATTTTTAAGGAATGTTATTTTGAGTTTCTGTGTGTAGCAGGCTGAAGTTCCCTGCGATATGTCCATATTCATGGCTACAAGTACAAGCTTGCAGGTACGATCCTGCTTTATAATTTATACAGTAGCAATATTATTACCCTGGCTATAGAGTGATTTGTTGCGTCACCTGAAACTAAAAAAAAAAACGTACATTTTTATCATAATCGTAAAATTGGTACTTCTTCCACTTCATCATTTGTTTCACCATTAACAATTCACAGAATAAAGGTAGTTCATCCAGGGAACTGGGGGTTGCATAACTGACTATCGATTGTTTACTAGCAACCTCATATATTATGCACCCTCAATTCTCAAGGCCCGACAATGTAGGATCGCTGCATTATGCAATGCCTGTCAAATTAACGTGCTAGCCCATATTTACCATTCCCTATTATGTAGGCTACAATTAACCTAAAAATCAAATTGCAAATATTTTAGTGTATTAATGACTATAACTGATGATTGGTTGAAAGGCAAGCCCCAGGTTTGTTTCCCGGCAATAGCACTGGGATTTTTTCAGAAGGAGAAATTAGTCCCAATATACCTGGATATTGGCAGGGCCGGATATAGAAGGGAGTATGCCCCCAATTTTGAAGCCGATTCGGTAAATCGGTCACCATTTGACAATTATGTACATAAAATCATAGAAAAACTCAAAACAATGAAAACTCAATACCATAAATAATTATTACTTTTCGAGTATATGACTGAAATCATCCTGGCTGGCAACAGCATGGCCAAATCTGCTTGTTCTAGCCTCTAGCCCTGAGCGCTGGCTGTATGTATATGAGTATATGTATATGTACAGTGCCCTGTCATAATTACTGGAAGCATAAACAGGACACTTCGATTCATCAAAATTCTTCAATTAGATTTACATTTTTTTTTGTATCCCAAAAATTGACATCTAGTCGCGTCAATATAGAAAAGTTAAAAATTGAGAGATGTTTTCTGGCAAAGGACCAATCGGAATATTTTTTTTTGCAAATTGAGGTCTAAGGAACATTGGTAAAAAGAAAAAAACAGACCGCTGGGACTTTTCTATTAATAAACTAGCAATTTTCAGCACTAGACAAATTAAGTAAATTTGTTAATTTGCTATCTCGGAAAGTATTTGAGAAAATCGTTTGAAAATGTATACTCGGGGGGTTTTCGAGGCCGCTGATTACGATTTTGAATTGGAAAATTCAAGATTGGCGGCTATAAAGTGTAAAAACGCGATATATTTTTTTAATATATTAATATTTTTTAAGGCAATTATTATTGTTTTAATTTAATATGTAATTTTTAAAATTGAAAATAATGGTCTTAAAATAGTAAATATTTAGTATACAATTTAAACATTGTTTGTTTAGGTGCATTTTATGTGGAAATTACAGAAGTAAATGTTTTAATATTGTAAGGAAAGAATTGTTAAAAAATTAAGTACATTTTTTTTTTCATCATTTATTTCTACACAATTATAAAAATTTAAACAAATTTAATTAACTTGTTTGGTGCTTAAAATTGTTTGTTTATTAATAAAAAAATGAAAAAGTCCCATCGTCCTGCACTCAAAGAAATAGTATGGGTAAATTCAACAAAAAAAAAATGGTTAACTAACAATATCGTTAATTTTGTTAAACCAAACTATATTGATGGTATTTTTAAACAAGAGGTGATTGTTATTTTAATTAATAAAAAGTTGTCGTACAACAAAACAAACATTAACTTAAAAAATAGATGAATAAGACTATTATTTTGTTCGTCTGACTATTATTTTGTTGAATTCTGTCAAATTAAACTAGATAATAGTATATTTTATTTTTAACTATTATCGAATTGTAATTCTAACCCCGTATTAGTTCGCTGTACTATTGTACTTGGTAGACACACCAATATTATTGTCGTCTTCTAGAAGTTCTAAAAGAATTACCATAAAATTTGCTTGCTTACCGCGTAGTCTATTACAGAAATTATTCCCAGATGACGCCACATACAAATCACTAACAATAATCCATCATGCATTATCTTGCACTCTTATGAATTTATAGAAAATTAATAACATGATTGCAGTGTTCAAATTCTCTCAGGGATCATCGATATATTTGGATGGATCTTATAAACGATCTCTAATCTTTGGTTTGGGTGGTCTGATGTCTCAATAAATACTGAGATTTTGGCTAACCAAAAAAAACTTCATCATACAATAAAGTGTAGATCAACCTAAAAATTAGTTGGTTAACAAAAAACAAAGTCGTTGTACTATTTAATTGTAGACCAAATTGAAAATGGTTAGTGAACATAATAGTATATTATATTATATTACTAGGAGTAGAACGCACTCTTTTTTTTGTGTTGAGCCCAGGATTTGCGGCTGAGGCGAAGCCGAAGCCGCAAACTGGGCGAAACACAAAAAAAGACGTTCTACTCCGTGTAATATATACTATTTTTTCTTCAAGCGTATTAAAATGCAAAAATTCATTTATTTATCATAAATGTACAAATATTCAAACTACAGTCTTACATGTTGACACATTATGACAAGTGGCTAGTGGATAGCGCGCCACCGGTGGCTTTCGGTATTAACATTATGTTACTAGTAAAACAATACCCACTATGGCGGCGCTTTCGGAACTAACATTATGTTACTAGTAAAAAAATGTCCACTACGGTGGCGTTAGGTACTAACATTTTGTTACTAGTGAAACAATGTCCTACTTCTACTTCTGTTTTTGGTGACATAATTTAAACATTTTAATACGCTTGAAGAAAAAAAAATATCATTGTACTATTTAATTTGTTACAAGAAGATATGATTATTAAACTACTCTTTGTTTACGAAAACAAATAAAGTTGTATGACTATTCTTTACGGATTGATTTAACTATGACACTAGATAGGCGCGATTGCATATACTCTTTTTGGTTGAATTTACCTATCATTTTCTTTGAGTGTGTTTTTCCTTTTGTTCCTTAGACTTCAATAAACAATTTGAAAAAATATTAGGCCGATTAATCCTTTGCCAGAAAACTTCTCAGAAAATATCTATCTTGACGCGACTAATAATACCTAAAGAAAATATAGGAGTAAAGGAGAAGAAGTCATTCGGCATTATAACAATTTCGCACCTCTCCATAAAAACTGATATCTTATCTTTAAATGTGTAGCTTCTCCCGCACAAGGCCGTTCAGAACTTTGGGGATAAACGAGGTCGTATTACCTGTGGTGTTATTACATATGTATTATTATTATTAATACCCGATTTTTTGTAGCAGAAAGTGACTGGCATAGCGTCATAATGAATTCAAATTCCTTATGTTCATGATGCTTAAAAATGAAGCTTTCCATAGCAATTATTATGCGAATTTTAAGCGTTCAGGATACTGCATATATTAAATTATATAAGTTTAAGTAATCAGTGAATTTGACCTCAGTTCGTTAATTTTTTTTAAGCTATGATAATTGTAAGTAATTTCAAAGAAAAAAATCCTCGATTAGATATGTTTAAAACAGAAAGAAAGATTTAAATAACTTTCAGTCGGTATACAACAGGGAATTTTTAAAATACATGAGACGTTTTACAGTCATTCTTGCCTCGAGAGATCAACAATTTTCCAGTATTATAATATGAGAATTGGGGATAGTGGATAGTACTACTTTTTACTAGGCAACTAGGCCACAATGGCGGGCCCTTTACACCTAGGGAACTACAATTTAGCGTAGACTCCAAACCACGGGCCTCGACACATCAACTTTAACCTACCCTGGGCCATCCAAAACTTTTCTGGCGGCTCAGCGGTCCGGGAGTTATCACGCGGACAGCCACAGGGCCGTTAATCGCCTTACTTAGCAGGTTAACGGCCCGGGATTGTCTCTTTTGATAGCCTACCGACTGTTAGATGAGATACTTGACCGTACCTCATCTTCCTATTTGAGAATTATCAGTGATTAGCAATGATCGGAATTTGGGTTTAATTCCAGTGGCGCACATAGATTTTACATCAATGAATTAAATGTATATTTGTTCTTTCTTACAAAATAAATCGAAATTAAATGTAATTGGAACCTACCTTATGAGTTTCTCATTTATTTTGGTACAATAGAATACATATGTACAACTAAAAATGTATGCATATTTTAATAAATTCTTGTAACGACGCACCTGAAATTAAACCCAAAATTCCGATCGCTGATGATTAGTCCAGTTGAATTGTAATTTGACATGGCGAAAATAGATAACCACGATTTTATTGGATTAAGTTGATAGGTTGGACATCCAACACAAGCCCTTATAGCGTGCCAACTAATGTCATACCGGATAAGGGAGGGGGTAAAGTTGAAAAATCGGTTTTTCGCGTTTAAATAGAAGACTAATAATCTGAGAGAAAAATTCAACTGGGAAAGTTAAGATAGCTTTATTAGGTCGGGAGTAAATTCAGAAAAACGGAAACGAGGGGTATCGATAAGCTAAGAAAATTGACCCCAATATGACAAAAAATTTAACTATATTTTTTTTTTATATTTCTCATTATTTTAGTATAATACAGGACACTAACTTAACGCTACAATAAGTTAAAAGTGAAAATGACTACGTTTTCTTCACGGGAAAAATCGACAAACTGATGTAAAAATGGCTTTTTTGGAAAATTGTACCCTTTTTTTACTATATCGAGTTTTTCTAGACATGAGCGCATTTTTTTAGCAGTTTAATTTTTTTTTTAGATTTGTTGACGTCTAAAGAACATGTAAAAAATCACCATGCTAAAAAAATGCCCTCATGTCTAAAAAAACTCGATATAGTAAAAAAAAAGGGTACAATTTTCCAAAAAAAAACCATTTTGACCACAGTTTGTCGATATTTCTCGTGAAGAAAACGTAGTCATTTTTACTTTTAATTCATTATAGCGTTAGTTAGTGTCCTGTATTTTACTTAAATAATGAGAAATATAAAAAATATATATAGTTAAATTTTTTGTCATATATTGGGGTCAATTTTCTTAGCTTATCGATACCCCTCCTTTTAAAAAAAAAAATTAATTTCAGAGGAGTTTTAGAAAAATTTTTGAAATTTTACCAAAGTACCTACGTGCTATATATATAAGGGAATATCTGGCAAAAATTTCAGATCAATATCTGCATTATTTTTCGACAGATTCAATTTTTTGAAAAAAAAAAAAAAAAAATTCGAAAATGGCTGTAAGTACTTCACTTTCTGTCAGATTTTGCTATGAGAAGAAAAATTCTATTCTTCGAGAGTTGTTCAACAATTATGAATGTTCCCCGCAGACGAAAATTTTGTATTTTTCAAGGTCAATCTCTAACGTTTTATTTTAATGAAAAGTTAGAAATTCGAGTTACAAAAACACATTTTTTTCCAAAAATAGATTTCGTCATACGAATTTTCCTTTTTTTTTCATGTAATTGTGAAAATGATTTAAAGGTTCAAAGTACTAACATGTAGTCCGACTCAACCACGGTCTAGAGCAGACTGCTACCGTTTCGGTAACATTTTTAAAAACGCCACTAAAAATGGAAAGTCAATGGTATCTAAAAACATCGTTGGCAGTATCAATTTATTTTGCAGTTAGGTTATTAGGTTAATACATAATGACATTTGGCATTTATTTATTTAATTATTTATTTATTTAACATAAAAACTAAGTAGCTAACATTATGCCTGAACGCATTTTATGACTGCCCAATCACGCACTATTATCACATACACTACTTTTTCGAAAACCAATTAACGTAGAGTATTGTTTTTTTTGAAGTGAACTAAGAAAATAGCACTTCAAAATGGTAGACATGATTTTTCGACACTGCATTCCATTCAAAAGATATTTAACTTTCATTGGATTTTTTTTATGCAAAAAATTTTTTTTTTCAAATTCAATTTTCACCACTTTTTTCTGAATAATGACCATATAGAAAACATTTGTAATTGTTGAATAACTCTCGAAGAATAGAGATTTTTTCTTCTCATAGCAAAATCTGACAAAGTGAAGTACTTTTAGCCATTTTTCGAAGACCCTTTTTTTTCCAAAAAATTGAATCTATCGAAAAATAATGCAGATATCGATCTGAAATTTCTACCAGATATTCCCTCCTATATAACAAACTTTACTTTGGAAAAATTTCAAAAAAAAAAAATTTAATTTTGCTGAAATTAAATTTTTTTTTCAAAATATCCGTTTTTTTAAATTTACTCCTGACCTAATAAAGCTGTCTTAACGTTCGGGGGCTCACACAAACAATAGCACTTGTAAACAGTATCATGGGCGTACATAACAATTGTTTTCAATATTCAAAATCAATTTTCTCGTTTATTTTTGGGATTTTTATAAATAAATATTTTTGTATGTCAGAAGGATGTGAATATTTATATATCTGAAGATATTTTATATATCTGAAGATATTTCAAAGACACTCTGTACAAAAATGTTCTCCTTGGCCAGTTTTAATCGATGTAAATCTTCGAAAGGTCCATCAAACCATATCATTTAAAGAATATTGCAATTTGATTTTTAGAGTTGGTCGATAGTATGAATTTTCCCAGAATCGCCGCCTTTAGTTGTGGTAATTGTCGACGTTTATGCTTTTATCATTTCATATGTCGAATTTTTCCATCCAAACCCAATGAAGCCGTTTCAAAAGTCACTAATTCAGTTTGAAGCATGAACAAATAACGAAGGAACATAACCTACAAGGATCACCAAAAGCCGAATTTACAAAAAAAATTAACAAAAGTCTCAATCACAATTTTGTAATAAGACATAACTAATATAAAAAAAAATTCAGATTTACGTTACCAAAGCTTTTACACCAGCACACCAAAGGTTTTTATTCATTTAGTACCTGTGGCATTTCTACTTCATTCGACAATTGAATTGAAATGTGACAGTTCAGGTTGGAAAGTAGCCACTTTCTTGCCAGTGTTCGGGTTGGAAAGTGAGCATTTGCCAACCTGAAGAAAAAACATAAAATGTTATTTAAAAATTTAGTAAACGATTTTTTTGGCTTTTTGATCTTTAAGGGAGATGATTGTGAATAAAATAGTATACAAACCTTGGCCTTGGTGGAGAGCTTCATTGCTGTCTCGACAATTAGTTGACCTCGCCGCTTCACGCCTCCGTCAACTATCTCATCTCTCGACAACGATGAAACACTTTCCACCTCTGTAATATACTATATTAGCAGATTTCACATATCTCATTTTTTTCTAGAACCGTTTCGAAAAGCTATATTTTCGATTGTGATTTTAATTTCAAAATCCTAATCTTTTTCATATCAGTGCGAAAAGCAGATTACTTTTTTCTTTTGCCATTCGGCCAACCGGATAGTAGACGCTTTCTGGAAGATTTTTCTGTCAGAAAGTGACTCGCTACAGCACTAGCCCAGAAAATAAAAATTTTACAGGTCTAGTATCGAAAGTAATCACTTTCCTGTCTAGCCCCGTAAAAAACGCACTTTGGCGTGTTGTGAGGGTAACCAGTAATACACTCAGGATTTTTGGCAATTTCTAAGGGGAACTGCAATTATTTTTTTTAATTTTTAAAATGTTGTCGGTTCGTTGATTATATTGCAATCATCTCTTCCGTTTTGATCAAGGCGAATAGTCAAAAACCGGTGCGTGCGCCGTCTTTAAATAGAAATAAATCATTTTGCATACAACTTTGATGATTATCCAACTTTAATCGAGGTCTACTCACCGGGTTTGTCGCCCTAGACCTCGAGAAAGCCTTTGACAAAGTTTGGCACCCCGGGCTACTATACAAGCTCTCTATCGCGGGTTTTCCGACTCGTATCATTAAATTGATACAGTCTTATATCTCTAACCGCCAATTTCGAGCAGTAGTCAACGAGGCGTGCCCCACACCCCTACCCATCCTGTCTGGCAACCCCCAGGGGTCCGCCCTTGGTCCCATCCTCATCAACATATCAAATAAATATTGGAGGCGTATGACAACACTCTATCCAATTCTAAAAACATCCCCTCCACATATTGGTACACTTATATATAAATCTTACCTCCGCCCGATATTGACATACGCTTCGCCAATATGGTATCCCCTCGTCTCAAATACACAACAATCCATTTTTCAGAAACACCAAAATAAAGTACTCAGAATAGCCAACAACTTACCAATCTACACCCCTATAGTCCTATTGCACCAAGTAACAGACACCCCCACCATAAGTGATTTCATTTATAAAAGATTATTACCAAACCTGGCAAACACTCTGGTCAAGTCCAGTAACCCTACCCTCACCGATCCTCTCATTCCTAAATTCCTGACAGCACCCGAACACCCCTCCTTAAATTATATGTACACCCCCACTCCCGACTAGAATTGTATCACAACACCCAACAACAAATGTATACTAACTTGTTTTGAGAAAAAAAAAATACAAAATATACAAACACAAAAAAAAACATAAAATAAAACCAAAAATAAACAAAAAATACTTTAAACATCTCAAGAAAAATATAGTATCACAAAAAAAACTGAAAAGAGCCATATCACGATCAAAAAATAAGCATCAAACAAAAGAGCCATAAAAACAAGCACATCTCTGTGCACCTCATCAAAATTTTACAACCATAAAATCAAATCAAAACCAAAAAACTAACACAAACTAACCCTAAAACACAACATAAAAAAAAACTTATATCAGCTCAGCCCAGAGCACCGTTATCAATATTTTCTGTATTTCTAACCCAAGGCAAGCATCATCAGATGGAGGGCCTTATCCACAAGAGGCACACACTACGAAGTTTGATGATTATTTAAAATTATTCGATGTGCACGACTGTTGAAAATAGGATTGTTATGTCCTTTTTGTGGGCTAGAGGATATGAACTCTTATAGTATTTATATTTCTTAATATTGTTATGTGTTTACATCTCTTTTGTAAACACCCTACATCGTGGATCCGAAAATTATAACACCTGGGTAACACTAAACACTAATTTATTAATTTACGTACTTAATTACAACAATGAATTACTTTACTAATGACACTGAGTACTATACTTCAATTATTCAGTCACTTGATCACTTGGTCTACTCTGCTCACTCTCTGACCATCTGAACTGTACATTAACTAAACTCAAACTAGACTAGACTGTCTACTGGTCTTCTCCATGCCTTTTATATACCTAAAGATGGGGTCCGGAATTTTCTGTCATGATGTCGCCATTCTCTAGATATTTCCAGAGTAGATGCCAGCACGTCTCTCGACGTTTCTGGACCGCGACATCACACGCGCCACCTCCGAAACAATTGGCGAACTAACCAACTAATGTAAATTGTTCTCTGTTACTTCTGCCTTTTGCACAACTTAAAGGGAGCGCTCATAGATGTCTCTGGAGGTATGAATGTCACAATATTTACATCCATCATTTTGAATTGTTAAACTTTAATTATTGTTATTTGCCTACAAATAATTCAGTATCATGAAAATATCTAAATTTTCATTTCTACAAGGCACAATGCAAAAAATGCGTGATATGATTCATGACAATTGACAGTGGGTTATGTTTTGGGCTTTCTGATTGTTTATCCTCCAAACTGAAGCAATTATGTGACTGGCCATACCAAATACTATAAACTATTAAATTGATAGACACAACACTTGATAGAAAAGCCTCGTTTATCAAGAGAAAAAGAAGAGAATCTGATTTAAAAGTGATGTTGGTGTACTGTTAATTCGATGAAAATAAGTAACAAAGGAAAAACTTGAGGATCAATGGAACATTGTATAGATGCTAATTTTTACTTAATCTTTCAGGAACCATGAGTCTACCTCAGGATCGGAGCTTGTGAGAGGGAAGGAAGTGGGGTTTTAGCACCTAATGGCATTGATACTTTGAAATTTTGTTTTCATTGATAAATTTCCAAAAATTATTCGGGCATTAAAAATTACCGAATTTGAAAATACCTATCCATAACATAGACTGGTAGAAAAGTAAATTTAAAGAGAAAATTAGAAACGACTTTTTTTCGAATAGCAATTCGTTTTCAAGTTTGCAATGTTAATGTTTAAAAAATGCAATTTTAAGTGTGTTATTGAATGTATAAACAATTTATATTATGACGTAGTTAGACATTTTCAACCATAAACAATGTGATAAAAACTGGCAGCCCCCACCCCCGCCCCTATTCAACTTAGAGTATTTTTAACATGATTTTATTATTTAAAGGAATGAAAAAAAAAAAGTCAACTTCGAAATGCGGTATTTACGTCAATTTATAAAATGCTTATTTTTCGAGGTATTTGCAAGAAAAGCACCGTCCGCAATTTGCGTTTGTCTAAAAAAAAAATACTCTCAATTCTGAGAGTTAACCTCATTGGTCCCTGAAAGACTAAGTGACCTATTGGGTCACAAATATCAAAACAATTTTTACTCGTATGAAATAAGAATTCAGAAACTTGTAGTTTCCTGTGCTCAGAAAATTTCTTTATCTGTTTCCATGATCAAGACATAGATAAGATAAGGAAAAATGTATTATTTGTATGCAAAACCTTACTACTTAATAATGACATATAGACGATATAATAGAATAACAGACTTCTATTTGTTGTTCAAAGCAGATTGTGTATGGAACTACAGAACTGGGCAAACGCAGTGTTGTGTCTTTACATTTTCATTATGCTAAAATAAGCATGCCATGGGGAAAATTGACAGAAACAATTGACAATTATTAGATTTAGTTCGTTAACTTATTAGTGGAGTCAAATTAGGATTTTAATGTGAATTGTCTGGTCTAGTCTGGCCTGGCAGTTTTTCTGGATTAATGTGTTCAGGGGGTCTACTTAAGTTCACAGTTCAGTTTTGCAGTTTCTGCGAGGTCGGCGTATTGTTTATTTAAACAATTTCGTTTTTTAAACTGTGTTTTCCATCGGTTTTCTCTGAATATCTCTGAATCTGTAAGTCCTATGGAAAACAATAAAAAGAAGGAAAATGTTCGTTTTGAGGTGTGCAATAAAAGTGCATAAACTATAATTAATTCCAGTTGTTATTATTATTTTAAAAAAGTTGAACGTTGCAAAATCATGCGTTTTAAACAAATCACGATCTTTCAAAAATAATGGATAATATTCAATGAAATTTCGGAAAAATATAGCTTTTATAAAGTACAGTCACCACTTAAAATTTCAAATCAAAATAATTACTTACAATTGTTGCTAAAACTTTGCACCCTCGTGAAATCCTGCTATCAAGACCAAGAAATGTGTACGATGGCTCAAATTGTAGCATTCTATAATTACTTTAAGATCGCGGAGAAAAACTTTTTTTTTTTCAAAATTTAAACCCGTTTTATTGCAGTTGTTTATAGTTTTCGAAATTTTAATTATAAACAAATTCAAGTAACTCTATGGTTTTTTTGTGAAATCAAAAACGGTAAACGTGAAAGTGAATTAAAAAAGTCAACTTTTGAAAAAAAAAGATTAATGCTCTACTTGCATTTGGAGCTGAGATATGTTAGTTTTTACGTTTATGTCACTTATAAATAAACAAATTGATGTTTCTTCTTGAAATTAGGGATGGTTATTCTCCAATGTTTATGATTTTGTTTCTGCTATTTGAAGATAATCCAAAGCTACAATTTTGTTAAAATAACATCGAATAAAGCTGCTTTGAGAACAAAATGCACATTTTCAATTTTTGTTACGAAAATAGTAAACCAACCTAACTTGAACAACTACCCTCATGTTCATGTTTTGCAAAACTTTAAATATTTCTAATACAATAAAAAATATTTCGCTCGCAGAATTTGAACCCGAGTCGTCCGCATCCTGCAAATATCGATTTGTTTATTTATAAGTGACCTAAACGTAAAAACTATCTCTACTCCAAATGCAAGTAGAGCATTAATTTTTTTTTAAAGATGGCCCTTTTAATCTACTTTTATAACTCCTTTACCGTTTTTTAATTAAAGAAAAAATCAGAGAGTTATTTGAATTCATAACTACAATTTTTAAAATTATAAACAACTGCAATAAAAAGTGTTCAAAGTTTGAAAAAAAAAATCTCTCTCGAGCATTTTTTTTCTTTTTGTTGTTTTCCATAGGACTTAGAGATTTTGAGATATTTAAAAAAAAAGATAGAGAACATGGTCTAAAAAATTAAATTGTTTAAATAAACAATACGTCGACCTCGCAGAAACTGAACTGTAAACTTAAGTTAATCCCCTGAACGCGCTAAAACAAAAAAACTGCCCTGACCAGACAATTCACATTGCTAATTTTTTAATCCTAATTTGACTCCACTATTTGTATTTGCAGAATGAGTACGTGCCAAGCAGAGTTTCCATCTAAAAAAGTTATGGTCTTGTTGCTCCAGAAATACTTAATACCATTAGAATTAGTTTTACGGCACTATATTTTTTATGACGTAATAAACACGCAAAGTTCAGCCAGTGGTGTGTCGATTTTCCTCGGGGCATGCTGAATGCACCTCATTTTTGCTAACCCACAACTCCGATTTGTGTTGTTGATTTAAAAGTTCGCAAATCCCCGTAGACCCCCGTTTGTTTTCCTCAGAATTACTGGGAAATTGAACAGGTGTAAAACCCAACAGACCTATAGTTTTTTTTTAAATTAGTATCAATCAGTGGCAGCGTTTTATATTTCTCTGTATCCTTTTTTACAGAAGGATGAGGTGTACCTGAATTTGGTGTTGGAATACATCCCTGAAACAGTATATAAGGTAGCAAGGCACTATAGCAAGTCGAAACAAACTATACCTATCAGCTTTATAAAGGTAAGTTCAAACTAAGACAGTCTTTTTTTCGTAACTTGCGAATTCGGGTTTCCCTCTGCATTTTGTCGGGAATATCAATGACGTTGTAAGTTATGACCAACTTACCAGCGTGTCTCAATATTGGAAATCGATCCGGTGTGACTTTTAACCCAGTAATAAGAAAACATAAGGTAGAAACTTTGGAATAAATGAATCAAAATGTGTTTATGTGAAAGCTATTTAATAGAAGATTACTTTTACTGGGGCAAATGCATGGTCAGTGGCGTGTTTGTTGGAGACACCATTTTGAAAGAATGGCCACAGAAATTAATTTTTCACAAATATCTCAAAGAGATGAGGAATGGGGGCTATGATAAAAAGTCAAGATGCTAAGAATAAAGCTTAAAACTACAATTTGAATCTGAATCTACAATTTGACGTTTTTTATTTCTGTTCGATAAAAATTATAGCAGGAGATTAAATTTTCCTTTTTTAATCTGTGCGACCGATGACTTCCTTAGAAGTTTCCAGTTGGCACCGTATATAGTGTTAATATTTGCTTATTTCATATACAATATCTTGGTAACGAAAGAATCGTAGGAAAAAAAAACATTTGTAAGAAAATTTCACTGTCTATAAGACTACGAAATATCAATATTTTTAAAAAATTCAAAAATGTATTTGAATACTTAATGGAAAATCCAAGAACACGTGTTTTTAAATTTTTTTCAACATGTAAAATCCCGTAAAAAATTTAACGAAATTCAAATTCTTACTATAGTCCAGTCAACGGAGCGCGCTAAAATGACCAAAATCTCTAATTTGAGTGCTAATGAATGGATTTTGATGAAACCTTGTGCAATGTGTTTGTAAAGACGTTAATAAAAAAGATGAAAAACAGATTAGAGTAGGAAATGATCGGAAGAGCTAGAAACTTGTAGAATTAGGTCAAAAATGGAAATGAAACAATTTTTGTCCCCATAAGATGTTTTTACTCTTGTGAATTTTTCCAAAAAATGCATATTTTTGAAAATTCCTAAAAGTGAGGGAGGGAAAATGTATCAGTTGAAAAAAAAATCTGAAAAAAAAATCAGGTGAATGTATCATCGAAATACAAGACTTTTTTATTTGCAACTTTTTTGCAAAGTGCCTTTTCGCCGAGTTTTTTCGGAAAAACAAAAAACTACCAAACTATCCCTTTTTTTAAATTTTTTAAAATTTGAAAAAATTCAGTCGTATACATTGAGGTCTTCTAAACATTTTTTGTCTCTTGGAATTTTTTTGTAACTTGCTAATTTTCCGAGTTACAGTCAGTTTTTCACGATAAATAATGTACTACATTTTTGCACGTTAAAATTGTGGAAAAAAAAGGTTTTCCGGAAAACTTTTTCGCATTTCAATTTAAAAATTATATTGAACCTTTAAAAATGGTATAACTATATAGGTTTCAGATTTTTTTTTAATAATGTATGTATAAATCACGCTCATTTTTCGAATTTTCATGTACTTTTTAATGTGCAAAAAATGTAGTACATTATTTTTTATCGTGAAAAACTGCCTGTAACTCGGAAAATTAACAAATTACAAAAAAATTTCAAGAGGCAAAAAATCTTTAGAGGGCCTCAATGCATACGTCTGACTTTTTCAAATTTTTTAATTACATATTTTTAAAGAACTACAATTTCAAAGAATGTTTTTCCGAAAAAACACGGTGAAAACGCATTTTACAGAAACGTTGCAAATAAAAAAAGTCTTGTGTTTCGATGATACATTTCACCTGATTTTTTTCAGAAGTTAAAGCTATCTTTGTAGGCCACCATCTGCTTCTGGTATTTTCTCGGAAAATTTGCAAGAATATGTTTATTTTTTACAATTATTTATTGAAAAAAAAACACAGATTTTTAAGAAATGGTCATATTTCAGACCAAAAATTAATCATATTTAAAAAAAGTGCTATTAAATGAATAGGCTCAGAAAAAAGTCCTATAACTTCTGGGTAGAAAGAGGACCGATCTCAAAACATTTCCTGGAGCTTTTCATTACTGATATACAGATTTTCTTTTTTTTTTTTAAATTTTTGAACCTCATTACCTTTTATCGAATCAGTTAAAATTTGGCACGCGTGTTTGTTGTATTCTGGTTTACAGGTAACGATACTGGATTTTTAAAACATGCAGGATCGAATGAGGAAAAATTATGTTTGACTGGTCACCAGAAAACGCCCTGTATATAAAAACATTTAATAGATAAAAGATGCATTTTTTACATAATATGCATATATTTTTAGATATATTACACAGGTCAACATTTAGTTTAAAAAAATACACCGGACTCTACCCCTATCACGTCAGGTTCAAAGTCATTTGACAAAGGCGGTTGAAAAAAATCTGAGAAAATTCACACATAGTTTTTGGGGTCGCTGAGTCCGAATCGTGTGTTCGCTTACCCTTAAAAGGCATCCGGAGGTCATTTCAAGGTTAATTTGAGAGAAACAGAGGTGAAGCTGTTAAAAAATCTGAAAACAATTACATATAGGTTTTTTGGGTCGCTGAGTCTGTATCTGATGTCGGTTTACCTCTACCTACGTCAGTTTCAAGGTCATTTGAAGGTCAAACAAAGAAAAGGTAGTTGAAAAAATTCACACATAGGTTTTTGGAGTTGCTGAGTCCGAATCCGGTGTTCGCTTACCCTTAAAAGGCATCCGGAGGTCATTTTGAGGTTAATTTGAGAAAAACAGAGGGGAAGCTGTTAAAAAATCTGAAAAAAATTATGTATAGGTTTTTTGGGTCGCTGAGTCTGCATCCGATGCCGGTTGACCTCTACCACGTCAGTTTCAAGGTCATTTGAAGGTCAAACTAAGAAAAGGTGGTTGAAAGAATCTGAAAAAATTCACACAGGTTTTTCGGGTCGCTGAGTTCGAATCCGGTGTTCGCTTACTCTTAAAAGGCATCCAGAAGTCATTTCAAGGTCATTCTGAGGTCATTTCAAGACGGCATTCGTCCGTCAGCTTTAGCTGCACATGAAGATTCTTCGGCTATCTTAGTACAAATGTATTTAACTCAATGAATCACCTACTTATTTTTTTCTGTGAAAGTTGACGAGCTTATATTCACCACATAAATCCTTTGGAACGCAAAGGCTGGCAGAAGCAGAGCGAACATGCAAGTAGAAAGTACCTTGAGTGTTCGATAGATGGCGCATGCCCACCGCAAGTGAGTTGGGGCAGAAGCGGGATATAAGTTCGGCGCGAATCACGGGCGTCGGCTTCAATCACTTGGAGCTCAATCATGTCAGGATCAAAGTAATTTAATGGTTTTTTGAGTCAGACAAACTGACGAGGCAGACAGACTATAAGATAGAAACATTTAGTCATTTAGTCAGACGGGAAGA
The DNA here is from genome assembly GCA_936432065.2 of Rutpela maculata. Classification (NCBI taxonomy): domain Eukaryota; kingdom Metazoa; phylum Arthropoda; class Insecta; order Coleoptera; family Cerambycidae; genus Rutpela; species Rutpela maculata. The sequence continues at coordinate 170,237,820 of OW386288.2, forward strand.
TAGACAGACTAACAAGCAAACAAACAGGTGTGCAGGTATAAAGACAGACAGATAAACAGACAATAAGTAGGCAGGTGAGCATTCGTATACATTTTTTCCAATTTTTTTCACCTCCTATTCTTACTTTAACCTCCAAACGACCTTGAACATGAACATGAGGTGATAGAGGTCAATCGACATCGGATTCGGACTCATCGACCTCAAAAACCTATGTGTGAATTTTTTCAATTTTTTCCACCACCTTTTCTTAGTTTGACCTTCAAATGACCTTGAACGTGACGCGATAGCTTAACCGCCGGCATCGGAATCAGCAACCCCAAAAACCCCTGGGTACCTAGGTAGAGTCCTGTGTATTTTTTCAAACTAAAGTTTACCTGTGTTATATTGTTGTTATAGCAAAATTTTCCATTTAAACAGACCAAAATGTTGATCAAAATCAAAGAATAAATTAGTTTTCAGTCCCTGAATTCTATTTAGTCTAATTTGAAAATAAACTTTAATTATTTAAAGTTATTTTTTCATTCTTAATTTAAATGTCTGTAAGTAATTCTTAATAGTTGTTGTTTTGTTTATGTTTAATATTTAATGGAATTCAATATTTAAAAATATAATTGATATTAAATAAATGTGATCTTTAAAGTTTTTGAAGTAAGAAATATTTTCGTAATTTTTTTTTCTAAATTTCGGTGTCCCCAATTTTTTTATAATTCCCATGGTTTCTGAAGTTTTCAGGAAAAATATATTTTCGCGGCCATTTTTGAAAATAGTGCCTTGACGTTAAAAGACTTTTAGTTTATTTATTGGGAAGTTTTTACCTTATTTTTTCTTGCCAAACGATTTTGGCTGGTTAGAATTCATACGTCGAAGCATCCAGATGATTTGGTTATTAGTCCACGTAAATTAGATATTTTAGAAGAAATAATTTATAAAGTAATAATATTTGGGATGCGTCCTCTAGATGGGGTTAGAAATAGATACCCGAAAAGTCCCCCCCCCCCCAATTTAGGGGTGGAACGTCTTTTTTTTTGCAAAAAACCACCCCCAACGGGTACTTAACGCAGGTTTTTCACTTTTATCTTGTAAAGTTCTACATAAAAAATGTCCTATTAACCTTGTAGCTTATCCTCACCTATTTCGCGCTAGCAGCGTCCGAACAGAAGGGTAGTTTGTGGAGCAGAGGTCCTATTCCAAGTTTCACAGCGAATATCTTAAAACCGGTTACTTTAACGAGAAAAATACTCAGGAATGAATTTGTAGAGCGGAATTTCTCTATAAGATGCATATATAGTGGGTTTTGACGTAAGTGATTTTTATGTATTTTCCCTTTTTTTCCACAAAGTTGTGTTTTTCAATTTGAGCTCGTTTCCACACTACTTACGAGATAGAACTCTCGGTGTATTTTTTTTAAAGGTGGTTTCCCCTGTAAGCCTACTCCACTAAAATTCTTTCCAATTTGACTCATTAAGGGGTTCCTTATCGACGAACTCTTCTTTGAATTCGGAATTTAAACATCCTTGCCCATGGCAATTAGAGCACGACTAACTTATTGAAGATAATAAATCTTTGATTTTTTGGGGGCTTTGTATACTGCTAGCGCGAATTGCTCTCCAGCACTTGTAATTTCTTTTTTCGTTGAGCTACGGTTGTTGAATATACGGACGACCTCTTCGAGATCTTTTCTTTTATTGACGCATTCCACCGTTTGCACTTTTCCTTTACCAAAGCAAGCTAAAGTGGTATAGCACATATTGAACGCGTGGACAAACAAAACTGTCTCCCTGAGCCTCTCTTAGGAAACGGATATCTCTATCTTCAGGCGCGAGAGCGATAACCATGCGAGAAGATCAATATCTTGTCTGACGATGACCACTGTATCGTGTACATGAGATTCATTTAAGGTGGTTTGGACTATGAGTACGTCTGCGTCGTATACAGCAGTAATTGTTTTGATTCCCTCGTTTTTAAATCTCTCCACCAATTGCGAAATAAACCATTCCTTGTTTATGAGATTGTTTATCGTTTTATTTTGCGTTTCGGTCAGTGGCGTGTTCTCATTGAAAATAATTTCCGGTGAAATGCGTTTCAAAAGTCGCTGCTGCTACTGTCTTTCAATGCTCTTCGTACTGCAGGCATTGTAGGCATATCCATCAAACACTACAATCACTTTTTGGCCGTAATGATTACGAATAAAGCGAACGTAGGCTGTATAAACGTCGTCAAAGAGGGTACCTTTCGGTCATACTACACGATGAATCAAATTGCCGCCATCAGCAATGAACTGGCAATCGGAAAATCTATTGGCCTCTCTCGTACAGCATTGAAAATATCATACAGAGACGATTTCTTAGTTTTTCTCATTAAACCTTTCTCATCGAAGAGAGGAATTGGAATTGAAGCAAGCTCAAAGTTGAAACATGACTCCAAATCTTCTTTTGAGTGAACAGTACAGATTATCCTCTGATATAATTGCGTGGAGTCGAAAAACACAGCTTTGTGGAAAAATAGGGGAAAATACATAAAAATCACTTGCGTCAAAACCCGCTATATATGCATCTTATAGAGAAAATTTCGCTCTATAAATTCATTCCTGAGCATTTTTCTCGTTAAAGTAACCGGTGTGAAACTTGTAATAGGATCGATTTTTACCTCTGCGCGGACGCTGTTAGCGCGAAATAGGTGAGGACAAGCTACACGGGTAATAGGACATTTTTTATGCAGAATTGTACGACAAATTTTGTATTTCCTATACTTTTTTCTCTTCTGACGAACGGTTTAAAAGATAAAAGTGAAAAACCAGCGTTGGGGGTGGTTTTTGCAAAAAAAAAGGACCCCCCTAAATTGGAGGAACTTTTCGGGCATCTATTTCTGACCCTATCTAGAGTACGCATCCCAAATATTATTACTTTATAAATTATTTCTCCTATTCAGTGTTTTTTTAATCTAATTTGCGTGTACTATATGACCCACAATTAGAGTTGGGTAGAGTTAAGTTAGACGGTCGAAACACCGAGAAAACATCAAATAAATGCGGAGGGAAGTACTAAAACCGTTCTAACACGCGAGCAGTTTATTTAAAATATTAAAGTGGTAAATCAATGAAATGTGTTGGAGTAAATTTAAAATGAGTATGGCATTGATGACGTTTTGATGTTGTCGCACCGGGTGTGACAACGGAGTCATTAGATCATAATTTCTAGGAGTTTTTAAGAAGGTATAAGACTGAAACAGTGCGTGCTATTTAACACCGCAACACCCATTATTTTGGAACGCGTTGGCCAATTTCAATTTTTTTTTTTTTTAGATATAGTGCTTTATTTGACTATTTTGAAAAATTTGTAATTTTCATATTTTTAAGATCTACTATGCTCCTCTGAATGGGTCGAAATTTCGAGATCGACTATTAGGCAATTTTTATCGGCAAATTGGATTCGATTGGCAATTATCTCAAATACCCCTATACAAAATTTTAGTTCGATACGTCCTATAGGGTGTTTGTTATTCAATAGCCAAATTTTAAATTTCTCCCTTTTCGACTGGCCCTGTATAAAAGTCGGTTAGGTTTACTAAAAAGATAAAGTAGTCATTCGACTTAAGGAACATCAGATACTAAATGAAAAAGAAAAAAGAAAAGTAATTCTTGAAATAAATAGTGCTTAGAGTACATTAGTCCGTTGCTATATGTAGGTGCTTTAATGAAAATTTTCCAAATAAATGGATTGGACGGAATAGCTTTTCTTTTTTCTTCCTTATTCAGTGACATCAACATCAGATATTAAATAAGGAAGAAAAAAGAAAAGCTGGACCGTCTAATCCATTTGTTTGAAAAATTTTCATTCAGGCACCTACGTACAGCAACCGAATAATATATACAGTGTGTCCCAGGATAGATGTAACAAGAGGTGTAATGGACCAAAAATTTTGGAATTTTGGAATGGTATTTGGGAATTGAGTCCTGCTTGTTGTAAAACTAAAGTATACCAAAAATGACTTGATTTGGTGTTCTACAGGGTGTTTTATAAGCAAAGTTGTAAAAATCACCACTAATAAAGTACCTTTATTTTTCAAAATATGAAAAAATTCCACTAAGAAAAGTTATTTAGAATGCAATTTTATACCCCTATACCAAATTTCAGGAATATAAAATTATTTTTTGAAACTTCCCATTTTTTGCGAATTAAGAGTCGAATTCATATTTAAAGTTGTGCAGGAGCAAATGTTAATCATCCACTGCTTTTCTCATAGCCTACTTTTAGCTTCTACATAACTTTAAATATTAATTCACAAAAAATAATTTCTATGCAGTTTTAATTGAATGGTTCAAAATAAAATACTAATTTATTGAAAAAAATCCCCAAATACAACTCCAAAATTTTTGGTCCATTACACCTCTTGTTACATCTATCCTGGGACACACTGTATAAGCACTATTTATTTAAAGAATGACTTTTTTCTTTCTCATTTAGTATTTGATGTTCCTTAAGTCGAATGACCACTTTGCCTTTTTACTAAACCTAACCGACTTTTATACAGGGCCAGTCGAAAAGTGAGAAATTTTAAATTTGGCTATTGAATAACACACATCCTATATAGCTAAAATTTTGTATAGAGGTATTTGCGGCAACTGCGAATCGAATACTCTGTCAATCTGCCGATAAAAAATTTCCTAAGAGTCGATTTCGAAATTTCGACCCATTTAGAGGAGCCTTAGTAGGCCTTGAAAATATGAAAATTACAAATTTTTCAAAGCAATCAAATAAACCTGATCGAGCATTATATCTCAAAAGAAAATAAATTAAAATCGGCGAACGCCTTTCAAAATAACGTTGTGTTGCTGTATTAAATAGCACACACTGTATTAAAAAAAATGGCCAATTCTTAATTATTTGACACTTCTGTCACTTTCGGTTTTCTCTTAAATGACCTCAACTTTGAGATTTTAAACAAAATGCGTGTTAAGATTCCGGATTTAATTTTAAGTACTATTGCACAATTTTCTAAAAAGAATTGGGACTAAGTACTGGATTTTTTAGGGCCATTTTTATTTTTGCATCTAGAGTGCAGTGAATGAATTCAAATCAGTCTAATGGGCCAAAACTATAAGAGAAAAATGTAAATGTGATATTTCGAGTTGGTTTAGTATCTACGAATAATCAAAATTTCCGAAATCACTAATTTGTAATTAAGTCAACTCTTTCAAATGGCAACATTTTTTAGACACCCAGTAGTTAAATATCAATTATAACGAAAAATCCATTGATAACTTGAATGACAAATCGAAAATCAGTGTGATATTAACCCAAATACACAAGTTATAGTCCGGCCAGGCCAACAAAAAAAAAACGGTAGGGAATTTTCCAATTTCCACAACATATTTGTAATCAGCGCCTTGAAAACCCCTGACTATAAATTTTTTCCAAGAAATTTTAAATATTAAACCGTTTTTTTATTATGCATCTCTAGAATGCACTTATGCATGCAGTTTTGGGCCCTAAAGGGCTCCTAACTGCTTATAAATGGCACTATATGATAAGGTAGGGTGACCAGATTTTTGTAAGTGAATGCTGGACACTTCTGCTGGGAAAAGGAATTGGTGAGCGGGGGGGCAGAAATCCGAAAAATCATTTCTTGATCCCAACATTTTTTGATGACCGGAGGGAAAAATTAAAAAAAAATTTTTTCCAAGCAAAACGTAATGCTGTAACTTCACTACAACCTGAATGCTGGACTTTTGCTGGACACTTGCAAGATTTTCCAGCGAAATCCCGGAAGTATGGTCTGAAAGCTAGACACTTGTAAATGCTGAACAGTACTCCAAAATGCTGGACTTTCCAGCGAAATTCCGGACGTATGGTCACCCTATGATAAGGGAAGTTTAAAATAGGAATAAAACAATACATTTTCAACAAATCTAAACTTTTTTGAACCGTATAAATTTGAAAACAACGAAAAACGAGCAAAAATCACGAAAAATGCATTTTTTTGCATAAAACTGCATATAAATATATGTTCCACGACCTACCAAATGTCCGCGTTAGTTGGACTGGCTTCAGTAGACCTCAAACAACAATAAAAAAAAATGAACCTAAAATTTCGACTTTAAATGTTGGCCCACCCGTCTGTTATTTGCTGAATAATAATTAAAAAATCGAGAAAATACCCTTCTCAAGTATGCCGTGGAAATCGAATAAAACTTGGTTCAAAACAACACAACAATTCATTTTGTCAACACAACACCGCAAATAACAAAAGTGTTCTGTCCGAAATGATTTACTTTAACAATTAAAAAGCGACCAGATTAAAAGATTAATATTAAAAGGTAGTAAAACTGTTCAAAGTCCATCCCGCCTCCTTGACATTTTCTGGCATGGTCAGTGGGTGTTTCGCATAACATGAAATGTTTTGATTCCAATTTTATCAATTCTCACGGCATACTGGATAAGGGTATTTTCTCGATTTTTTAATTATTGATACCAAAGAACTTGTGTATTTGGGTTAATATCTAACCCATTTTCGATTTGAAGTATCAATGAATTTGTCGTGGAAATTACTATTTAACTACTGGGCGTCTAAATGTTGCCATTTAACTCAATTGCAAAGTAATGATTTCGTAAATTTTGGTTGGTCGTAGGTACTGAACCAATTCGAATAGCCTCACGTTTACAATTTTCTTTTACCGTTTTGGCCCATTAAATTGATTTGAGTGGATTCATAGCTCTCTTGATGAGAAAAAAATGACCCTAAAAAATCAAGTAATCTCAATTTTTTTTTTTAAATTTGTGCAATCGTACTTAGTCTTCGGAATCCAAAGATAAGCAGGGTGTTCCATTTAAAATTTCAAAATTGGGGCTATTTCCGGGGAAACCGGAAGTGATGGAAAAGTATCAAACAATTAAAAATTGGCCACTTTTGGTATATATGATCGGTGCCAAGTTTGAGTCTAATGATTCCGTTGACATCCGGTTTAGTACAGGAAATAAAGTTAAACATTTAAGTAATGTGAAGATGACAATTTTTCCCAAAAATGGATTTATTCATGGGAGGGTTAAAACCCTTTTTTGAATTTGCCGCCAATTCTAACCAAACTACGAACAATTCCTTTCAGTATTTTTTAATTACTATTCATTAGCATTAGCAATATTAGCACTATTAGGTATTTGGAGAAAATTCACACCCACGCCAAATAATGAAATAACGAAATTTTGAGGACTGAGACTAAAAGTTTTATTAGAATTGGCGGCAAATTCAAAAATGGGTTTTAACTCTCTCAGGAAAAAAAATTTTTTTGGAAAATTGCCATCGCTAATTTTATGTAATAACATGTTATTATGGCTGGCTAAAACTTTGCATTCGTATAGGTAATAACGTATTAAACGTAATAAAAAAATTGTGTAAATAAATCACCTACTTCCCAGACGTAAGAGGTGGAAAAATAGAGATGGCAGTATGTTTTTGCACGCTTTTTAACTATTAATTTTTGCAACAAAATGTTGCTCATTATGGAGCGGGAGCTAGGTGGCTTTTTCAGCAGCTCATCGTTTTATGAACTTTGAGATATTTTTATGTTTTAATGGATGATAACGATTCATAACATCGACTTCTGGCGGGGCACCTCCTGTCAGGAGCGTCACGAACACTGTTTAAAAATCAGTGAAATCATATCATCGTTACAAGGCTCATTTTGGGTGTACACATTTTATGTTTAGAATGAATAAAATAAGATCGCCAGAAAGTGTGGGCCGTCAAGAGGCGCAGCCAGAAAGGTAATAATGATACAATACATCTGAGGCACGGTACGGAGTCAAGTTAGCCGAAAGTGTTAAATTCCTGTATATTTAAGAGCCTATGGTACTTTTGTTGACACTAAGAACTTTACAGGGGGGCTATTCTATTGTTGAAGGAGCTTATATTTACGTTTTAAAAAGGAGCCAGAACTTGTAACGATGAGTTTTGAGTTCTGAGATGAAATATGCGAAAAAAAATCCAATTTTCTTCAAAAATCCTAAACATTTTCTTTCTGGCTAGCCTTACTGACGGGAGTTTCTTTCTGGGAATTTTTTTCTGTGTTCAAAACATTTAAATAAACATGCTCAACCTTAAAAAAGTTTGTAACGATCATGTTATATAACTCCGTGTTTTTACCTCTTTGACTTTTCTGGTTGCGCCCCTGATGGCCCACACTTTCTGGCGATCTTATTTTATTCATTCTAAACATAAAATGTACACACAAAAAAACTGGCTTTGTAACGATATAATTTCACTGATTTTTATATCTTGAACCATGGCCAACTCGACTATTTTGTCATTATTTAAGTTCGATAGAATTAATCAGCGCATAGAAAATGCTTGTAACGATGAGTGTCCGAAAAAGCCACTTAGCTCCCGCACTATTATATTAATATATAGTATTTATTTTTACTTCCCTCACTAACCGAAGAGACGTATAGTAATCGTGAAAAAATCACCCTTCGAGATTTCTTCAGATTTTCACGTTTCAGACTATGTAGATTACGAAAATTGAAGTCATTAAATCCCGTAAGTCTGTCTCTCTGTTGGCGCTATATCTACCAAACCACTTACTTTTGGTGAAAAATATACAGGGTGGACACCCTAAAAAATAATTGTTGAAAAGAATACGTCGATAATATTTGGCATGTAGTTAACACAATTGACGAGGAGGACGAGGAGGAAACCGGCTATATTCTTAGTGAAAAACATAATTAATAACAACAACTGAAACGCGAACTCAGTGTTTTAAGTATAGGAAACCACTGAAGCAGAAAGAGAGACTTGCGTGCACTATTCTGTCCTTGTCCTGACAAGATCTGATTGGTTGAAGGCACTGAGCTCAATTGTTGACCAGGACCGGATTAAGGATTGGCGCGCCCCTAGGCTAATCATGTATTTGCGCCCTCTTATTCATAATGGAAGAACATTAATTAGCGGGAGGGTGAAATCTGAAGAAAATATGTTTTTTCCAGATTTAAAATTGACGAGCGGGGAGGCGGAGATATGTGAAAAAAAATGCTTGTCCCAGCTTAAAAGTTGATGAACGGGAGGAGAAATCTAAAAAAAAATTTTTAACCAACCAACGAGTTCGCATGGCAATATTCAAAATGTACTCTTTCCGTTCCTATTTTCCTTTAAATAATCCTGTAAAATGTTGATATAGTTGAAAAAGAACATATACATTTCCTTAATTGGCACAAAAAGTTGAGCTGGCGCATGCCGGTCAAATTGCAGCGTTTTTTGTTTACGCGTTTTTTGCTTCCGCACTTTCGGAGAACAATGAGACTGGCGCGGAATAAAAAGTTGTACAGACGATCCAACCAACCAACCTTCTCGGTACACTTTGAAAATTGCCATGACAACTCGTAAAAGTGAGCTGGTCTGCTAGAATTCCAGCGTCTTCAAAGCGTACCGACAATGTTGGCTCCAGCAGACCAGCCCACTTTTACGAGTTCGCATGGCAATAGTCAAAGTGTACCTAGGAGGCCAGTTGGTTGGTTAGATCGTCTATATAAAGTGCAGCGCAGGTCGGGTGTTTTTTTGTACTACCCTAATAGCACAATATTGTCCTATGGACATTTGAAGAACGTCCTCGACGGAAATACAGGTCATTCGATGGACGTGCAGCCGAGGGACCTCCAAATGTCACAACTTTGAGCAATATTTGTACATCCCAATTATTTTAACAGAAAAAAAAAACCGGAATGAAAGGGATCGAACCGCCGGCGCCGTACCGTTCCCATGATTTGTAACTCACTCGACCACTAACCTTGTTTACTAGTACTTACTTAAAGACTGTATAGTTGAAAGGAGGTTTTAGACTAACATAGTTATATATTTCAAAATGTAGAAAGTTTTTAAATGTTTAATAAATGTTTAGTATCAAATAATATCATTAATAATTTACAAAAAAGGTTAAAATTAAATTATTAATTACAAATTACTATAAAAAATAAACAAAAACATTGTAAAATTGAAAAACCAGTTTTTTTGTTTTTATATTAAATAGACGTCCTGCTGCTGTCCCTATAGAGACCTAGAATGTGTGTATTTGCCGAACATAAGGACGTCTGTTGGGCACATATGTTGAACGTTCAGTGTGCTAGTATGGTATTCGCTGGTATGTATACATCTCTCGGAAACATGTTGGAGAGAAAGCGCTATGGAGATATTTTCATTTATTACAAAAATATAAAATTTAATTCAACGGACACGAAATGGACGTCCATCTTCTGTCCCTATATGGACATAAAATGTACACACTTCCCGTATATAAAATGGACATTCAGAGTACGTCCATTCTGTACAATTTCAAAGTAAATCCGATGATAGTTGTCCGGCAGACATCCAATTTATGTCCATGGAAGTACATTCATTAAATGGACATAAAACAAATAAATAATTTTCTTGTATAAAAAAGTACTGACGTAGATATAGTAAACCACAGATTTAACAGACATCTTTGGCTTTGCGATGCAGCGTGTTTGATAGGTCAAAGGCTCCGACATTATTTGAGTGCCTGTTAAATCTGCGGTCAACTATATAAGGAAGGTCTCAGTCTATACCTGGAAGGATTACGGCAATAAAAATTTCAGATATGGAAAATTACATTAAATGTATGAACAGGACTCCACTTAAAATTATATCGCATTTTCTATTTCATATTATTTACTTCTCTCTCAGATCCTGATATCTCCGAAAATTAAATATAACTAAATGAATAGTTAGGTATTTTGCTATTTATACTTCTTAATATGGATATAATTATAAAATGTAACCAAAATAGTTACATAGAATAGGTATACATAGGCTTATACAAATTTATTAATTTCAGCCCAGATAAAACGGCGGGTTTTCCTTAAACAAACAATTTTTTGCGCTCATTATCCTAACTCGATTTTGTGGCTGTTTTCTTCGCCCGCCCTTATGCATTATACGACGTTAAAATACATTTTACTTTCCAAAGGTCAACGATAAACAGTAAATGTCATCCGTTGGCCGTCGGGAGATAAAATTAGTTAGTTTTGAGTTGCCGAAGCGCCCCCTCACGCTTCGGCGCCCCTAGGCTATAGCCTAGTTAGCCTTATGGATAATCCGGCCCTGCTACATGGAGAGGAAAGTTGTGCATAAATACTGTTACAAATATATTTTTTTTGTTTTTCTGTGATAAAAATTGACCAAGATAGATTGTTTTTTCCTAAGCACGCATTTTTAACCGAAGAAAAAATATCAGTTAAATATCTCTGAACGTAATTGATTAGGTATGTCAAAAAATGTTACGTACAGTTTTTTTTACACATACGTTTATTCAAACTGTATCTCAGTCAATATTTAGAGAGAAACAAAAAAACAAATTACTGATAATTTTATTACCTACAAAAAGCACTTTAGTGTTTAAAGAGATATTACCAAAAAACGCGCAAAAACACATTGCCACTCCTATTTTTTTTTCACCCCTTACGTCCTACAGTTAAGCAATTTTTTTCGTAAAATCTACTTTATTACCTAGATGACTGCGAGGTTTGCAACTGCTGTTGGATATATATAATATTTTTTGTTTCAGTTATACATGTACCAATTGTTCCGGTCGCTAGCGTACATTCACTCATTAGGCATATGTCATCGGGACATAAAACCACAAAACTTGTTGTTAGACCCAGAGACTGGAGTGTTAAAATTATGTGATTTTGGCAGTGCAAAGCACCTGGTGAAGGGTGAACCCAACGTGTCATATATATGCAGTCGCTACTATAGGGCACCTGAGCTTATATTTGGGGCGATCGACTACACCACCAAAATTGACGTGTGGAGTGCAGGCTGTGTGTTGGCCGAGCTGTTGCTGGGCCAGCCGATCTTCCCGGGGGACTCTGGAGTAGACCAACTAGTTGAAATTATTAAGGTGCTCGGCACGCCGACCAAGGAGCAAATTAAAGAAATGAACCCTAACTATACAGAATTCAAATTTCCACAAATCAAGTCGCATCCATGGCAACAGGTAAACATTTTCACTGTATGTACTCGTAAATTATTACCATTAACGTCGTTTTCAATACGGTTTGATTTGTTTTTCATATCACGTTCATGTTTCACAAACAAATGGAGCTGTGCTGAAAACGACCCTTTTCACTTCTTATATTAATGCGTGCGTGTGTGTGTGTGCTGCAACATTTTTAGTGATGCTTGATGATAAAAAAAAGTCAATAATCCAAAACCTTTTTTGCTATACAACTTTTAACCTTAACATAACCTGCATAACCTTAATATAAATAATCCAATCCAATCTGCTTCAATTTTCTATTTAAAGCTCATGGCAGTAAAAATTTGAATCATTTGACCTTGATGAATATAATGAGCATTAATAAAAAAACACCTAGTTTTTGTCATACGACGCATCATGTTAGGTTATGTTTCTTACATATAGATCATTTTAGGTCACGTGACTTTGACGCAGCTGTCTGGAGGGCACACGAAACCTCATCCAATAACAGGCAATGCAAATGAAAACAATTAGAAATGAGTTTCTATTTAACAAAACCTATTATTTTATAGCTATTATTTGTAAATAGCATTAACAGACTGTTATTTCTGTTCGAAAATAACAGATAGCAGTAGCCAAGATACTATTTTCAGTTGACGTCACACTGTCGTCGTTGCCATTTTGCGTGGAGGGCAGACAACTCATTGTTTTCATTTGCAATAGTTACAAAAATGCCTTTGTTCTGTTCAGTAGTGAATTGTGGTAAGTGAAAGAGACAATGTTAGTTTCTTTAGAATTCCTGCTATTTTAAAGGACCTTGGAGAAAACAACAAGCTGTCAAAAGAACGCCGAGAAGCATGGATAAGGTCTCTAAAACGGGGATTTGTAAGCCTTTAACTGCTGTCCTGTATAAAAACTGAGTTAAAATCAGGCAATGTATCATGTCCATTATCCCAACACTTGCTAAAAAACTTAGGTCCTTCAAAACTCATCTATTTAGTGTAAGGTCAATACCGTCGATTATGGCCTTTTTCGTCGTAACGACACTTGACATCAGCTTGTAACGTTGAATAATACTCACTATGAGACATTATTGTCAAAATAAACACATTACTTGAAACACTAAAGTAAACCCGAAACACACTCTGAAAATCTTGTGCACACAATGATAAACAAACAGTAAATGAGGTTTTGTATATCCTTCAGACAGCTGTGTCAAATTTACGTGACCAAAAAATTTGCTTACTACAAACTGTGCACTGCGATATGCGAATGCCAGTACTTCTCAGCGATCTGTTATTTTTAAACTGATATTTCAAAACAGCAGAAGCAGTTTAAACCTGTTATTAAAAAATAACAGCTTGTACCTATCTCTAGAAAACAAAATAATTAGTTGTGTGCCCTCCACGCCGACAGAGTGATGTCAACCGAAAATGATCTATATAGTTCAGATAAAATATGAATAAGAATCTCCTTTGATTGCGTTTTAAAGTGGGACATCCACATTAACAGACATCAGAAATTACTACTATGCATACAAATTAGTGTTATTATGCAAAGTTTGATTCCCAAATGCGATATGGTATCATACTGCGTACTAGTAGTCACTCTTGACATGTTATTCTACAAAAATATGCTTTGAGAAAATTATCTCGGCTACCAAAAAAATAATTTCATCTAGGATCAATATATAAAGCAGGTTTTTTACTCACATTTTCAAAGCGAAAAGTTGATGTTTGCCAACGAGCTGTCAATAATGTCACTTTGTCACACGTCTCCCATAACAATGTGCGGCAAAGTACTTTGACGCACGCTTCAGTGCATCTGCACTTAAACAAGCTTGGTTGGAACATCGACAATGTATTTTTATGAAATATTAATGCCCCAAAACTGTTTTTAAGATAATGAGAGATAATGTAAGAGTAACAATTAATTACCTAATTTATTTGTACGAAGAATACGAACTTTTTAATAAATAAAAATTAATTTTAATAATTAAAACAAATAAATTAACAGCGATTGTGTTTTGCTCGTCTATTTATTTTGATCACATATGCAAGGCAATCTCATAATATGTTGATGAATCACCGTTTCCAGTCAAAATCCAACTTGATTATTCCTTTTATTCTTATGCTTTCAAACAATCGTAGATAAAATTATGTGTGTAATTCGAGCGCAAAGTGTCATAGTCGCTCTCAAGTGTTTGACACGCTCCGCTTCGCGTCGCATGTCAACTTACACTATCGAGCAACAGTGTGGCACTTTGCGCTCTTAAGACACAATTAGCTATTGTAGACCAATTTTCGAGATATCAAAAATGATCAAACATCGACTATTTGAATATGCCTCTAAAAAGACTGACGTTATAAGGCTAGTTAGCTACGAACTTATAACAGGGACAAGTTGACAGTAAACAAAGAAACCTTTTTCAAAAGTTAAAAGGTATTTTTGCACTAAAGAAGCCGATAGTGACAGTAGTGATCAACGCGGGTTTAGCGCTGCTTAATAGAAGTGTGATACCCAAAATTTGCTTCTTTTATTATTACGCACTCCAAGGATATTAACTCTTGTTTTACCCATCTGCAACAACAAAAAATATAAAAAGGAGAACTTTTATGATGATGAAGTAGTTTGCACAAACAGCAATACGTTGAATGTTGCACACAGTACTCTACTCATGTGTTTTGCCAACCACATTGGTATCATTTCCAGATGATGCCAACAACCAGTTTCATAAATATGGGCAAAAGGTACCTTTAAGTAAATTGAGCTTTATTATAAAGCTGACTTTAAATTATCTTTAAAGTTAATTCTGTTTCATACGGCACGGCACATTGAACTACCTGTTATTAGATTCGATTTGAAGAACGAGCTGGCTCATTGGCCTTGACTTCCACGACCCCCGTGATCTATTGTGGCACTCCTAGTCTAATTTTACTTAGAGATCCTTATCCAGCTTTGTCATTTATATCAGACCTAATAGCCTTGGTATAGCTATCTCTTCAAGTAGTTGGAATCTCAGTCTGGCTAGGCCTTTGTATTGGCATAGCACATTTACCGAGGTTTCCTCTTCTTCTGGATAGAATCTGCATGTTGCATCCTTTGCCAGGCCCATTAGACTCATATTATGTCTATTAGGCCTCCAGTTAGAAGACTCACCATTACCCTAATGGCCTTTCTTTCTATTTTGGCATAGTAGGTTTTCCGTGAATTTGGCCAATCGTTCTTTAATGAACTTTTTGGCCTGTCTCTGTCGTTGGAAACTCTTCCACCACTGTAGAGATTTATTTTGTATCCATTTATTAATGGATGTTCGTATGCATGGCTTAGCCACACCGCATAAAAATTCTGGTCCCACTAAGGCCTTAGATGTGCCATCCCGGGCCATTACATCGGCCTTCTCATTTCCCCTGTGCACCTTATGTCCTGGTACCCATGCCACTTTGTTCTGACTTCCTAGATCTGTAAGGACATTTATATAATCCCATACTAGTCTCGAATCGACCTGCATGAAATCGATTGCCTTTAGCGCTGCTTGGCTGTTGGAAAAAATGTCAGTTGACTGGTTAACAGTTCCTAGCCTCATTATTTCCTTTGCACACCACTGTAAAGTGGCCACTTCACCCTGAAATAAATCTGACTCCCTGTTTTATCTTGGAGCCGTCCGTATACCAGACGATTTGTGCCGATATTGGAGGACCATTGTTCCAGTACCCTCTGTCTGATATTTTAATTTGGACATTTTATAGCCATAGCGTCCTTGAGCATTGCCAGATTGGAATCTGCCTTCAGCTTTGAGTATAACTTTTGGTACTCTGTTCCGTGTTGTTGTTTTATGGGCGTTGTGCCTTGCATTAGTCTATCTACTACTGAACGAGCTTCCTCTTGGATAAATATGTGTAGTGGTGTTAGGTCTAAAAGGACTTCCAATGCAGCTGTGGGAGCAGTTGTATGGCCCCCCCAGTGGCGCACAGGCAGGCAGCCTTATTGATCCCAGTTGTCTTGGTCGACCTTACCACCAATCCATAGGTTTGGGTCTTACCTTAGTGAATAACCATAGGGTCATCTTTGGATTTAACCCCCAGTTTTACCACACATCTGCCTGCACCTCCCGAGGGCATGGTTGCTTTCTGTGTGACTTTTGGATGTAATAATTCCGTGTCAGCTTTTGGTCAAAAATGACACCTAGGTATTTAACCTCGCTTTAGGCTCAATGCAGCGGATGGCTTTTTTTCGTGTAAAGGCGATGACTGTAGTTTTGTGAAGATTTATGAAAAGTCCTTCCTCAGTACACCACCTGTCGACAACGTTTAGGGCTCTTTGCGAACGCTTTGATAGGATGTTCGCAAATCGCCCCTTGACTACTATGGCTAGATCGTCAACAACAGTTGCCTGCAGCAGTGGAGGTAATACTCCTCCTTGAGGGCTGCCTGGGGTCATCTCAATGGTAGCATCACGTAGATTGGATACTATTATCCTCTTTCTAGGCTGGCTTTAATCCACTGGCAGAGTACTGAACACTTCTTCTATATCTAAAAATGTTGCCATTGCCATTTCTTTGTCAACTACCCAGCTGGTATACATATTGATGCTCACTAAGGGGATTTTCCCTTAATATTCCGTCTCATATGTACATGTCCAGTAGTGTTTCCAATGTTTTAAGCAGGAAAGAGGACAGGCTTATGGGTCTATATGACTTGGGCCTTTAGTCCGATATCCTACCTATTTTTGGTAGATAGGTGACCTTCACCATCTGCCTACCTGTCCAGTAGTTTTCCAATGTTTTAAGTAGGAAAGAGGACAGGCTGATGGATCTATATGACTTGGACATTTGGTCCGATATCCTACCTATTTTTGGTAGGTAGGTGACTTTCACCATCTGCCAAAACTACCTGTTAGGTAAACCTCGAATTTTGGAATATTTGTTCTGGTGATGACATTTGCCATCTGCCGCAGCTGAGACTCGAACTCAGGAGAGGAGAGCGACTAGACCGTGTTGTCTCTCACACAACCGCAGTCTAGCCCACTGCTACCATCTCGGCAACACATGAAAAACGCCACTACACATCCATACCCTAGCCAGGATTCGAACCCGGGACCCCGTGGTCGCAAGCCTAACACCTTAAGCACTGAGCCGGTGGTTACTCGTTTTATATATTTTGGATCTTCCTTATCTTCTTACAATGAACTTGAACCTGTGAATGGACTAGACGCCGGTATTCCCCCATTTGAAGTTTTTATTCCAAATCACGGCACCAAGCACTCGTGATAAACACAGGGAGAAATCTGTAGGTTAGAATTTGCAATAAAGTTTGATTTATGCCTCAAAAAGCACCAAATTTGAGATTTTACAATAAAGAAAACTTTTTTGTAATATCTCCTTTAAAAATCGATCATGGAACGGATTTTATAAGTGAAAGGAATCTTTTGGGATTAAAGGGAACTTTATTTCTTAATGTGAAAATATGTACCGGGTCGTCCCCCATATGTTGATACCCGCATACAGGATTTATTTCAACAGATATCAGATATGGAAATAATTATGAATATAAAATGTGGACTGTTAACATCTCTTCATCCGTTTGAAATTTAACAAAACGTCTGAAATAAAAATTATGGGAGATCAAGAGTGGCATGTTCTAAAATTATTTAAAAATATACAGGATGTTTCACAGTGTAGTGGCAAGCTAATACTAAGATTTTCTATACAAAGGACCCCACACAAGATTTTAGACCTTACAGAAAATTTAGTATATTTCCTTGCATTAAAACTTGCAAAGATACGCTACTGTTATTGTCTATGGTCAATGCATATAAGGCAATGAACTAGGCACCTGCAATGGATCTTAAAATAAAAGTAAGACAAATCGAATTTGGCCATCACGCATCGTGACTGGTATCTGTCTCTTTCTATTTGATTAGGAATTTCGACAACAATGAGGTCCGTTGCAGGTACGTGACAAAGATGAGAGAAATAATTCTCTAATCTTTGTACGTAGTATAAGAGTTCACTGGCATAGGGTCAGTGTCTTGTCTCTTTATTGTCTTCCCGTTTTCCAGTTAGAGCGTACCGTTAAATTTTAAATTGTATTCGTAGATCGATACCGTTCAGTATGCCATTCTGCGCTTAGAACAGTGCATTGAATGTAATGCATTCGGACATTTTCTTTGTTTTGTGCTGTGTTCTACAAAAATTATTTCAATTTTTGCTATTTTTGTAGTGTGATTAAATCCAAAAAAAGGAAGTGATATGGTTGCACAGCGTTACGTCAGATTGGTTAAAGTCATAGGTGGGACATTTGTACAAAAAATAAGGAAGTTTTTTGGTTTATATTTTTTTTGATTTTTCATTTTTTTAACTCCTTTCGGTGGAGACAACCTATTGATACATTTTCCGCATGTTGTGATAAATCACCCTGTATATATATTTTAATTTGGGGCATCATAAAACCCACATAAAGTTGCATTTTAGGGTTGTAGATATTTCCATAGACGATATGGTCGTTCCAAATTTCAACAACAATAATTTTTAGCACATTGGATTGAAGATATGTTGGAAAACCTTCTTATTTGGCAATACATTGACCTTTTATACTAACCTTGTAATACTGTAGCAGTACGTAATTACTTGAATACTGTACAACTGATTATATCTCCAACACCATAAAGAATTTGCATAGTAGATATTGAACATGCGTTGAATGGTGGATATGTCGAACATCTATTACAATAAATTTTAATAAACCTGTAATAAATAAACATTATGCATTGATTCCAAGGGTACTGATATTTACCACATACTAATCGGTTCAAGCAGTATTAAGAAACAAAAGTTTATGAAAAATTTAGTTTTTTTTTTAATTCTGATAGTTCAGGAAAAACACTAAGGCCCGGTACTTTCATCTCCAGTAAAGTCTATTCTCCAGATAATTTCCTTGGATACAATTATGTCAATAATTGTTTCCATGGGATCTGTCTATAGAATAGACTTAACTGGAGATGAAAGTACCAGGCCTTAAAGTTTTGTATTTACCATTTCTTTCCTATCTTTTAAATAAATAATTTTAGACTTCCAGGCCCAAAGTGAAACTTAAAACCCTTGTAAGACTCTTAACACCTTTTTGTAGATCAAAATGGAGACTTAAAAAATTGATCCAAGCAATAATATCGTTTAGGATTCCAAAAACATATTTTTCTTAACATATTCATTAAAATGTTCGTTTTTACTATGTCCCCTCCCTTTATTTCTGAATGTATTGTACCAGAAATTCTGAAATTTAATAGCGAACTTTCTATTATTATCACATATATAAGGGGCTGTTGACAAAATGTAAGTTTTTGACTTAAAACTTCGACATAAAAAGTCTGTAACCAATAAAAAAAAAAAAATTATAAAATTTTTCTTTTTTGATTGGTCATAGATTTTTTTATGTTCGCTAAATCCTATGAAAAATGTTGTTTACTTTTTCATATCTTTTCAACATATTATGAAAAAAAATAAAAAACAAAAGGGTAGATGTCAAAATCTGGGAGATGACCCTCCATTATTGTAGTAATTTCGTGATATATTGCAAGGTATTTTCAAATGTTAAGATAGGATGCAAGTTTTCCATCGCATCTAATTTTTCCAGTTTTGTAAAACCAGAATATGAATTACTATGACTTTATAGTCCATCATAAGGCAGCATACATATACCTCACTCGATTCTTTGCTGTGTGTTTGTCAGTTGGTGCAGGAGGAGGGGGTGGGAGCGGTCATGTGACTTTTGGAATTCAAATTGAAATTTGACATCGGATTTTTAAAGAAATTTTTTGCTGTCCATTTGATACGTGTTTTAAGATGCCCTAAAAAATCCAAAACTACACTTGACGGCATTTTTCGTGGTCAGGTCTGGCGTCCAGGTTCTTCCGAAAATTCCGAAAAAGGAGCTCCCAGTGCCATGGTGGAAAGTGGAGATTTTTTTTTCAAAAATCGAGATATTGCTTAATTGTAGTTTTTATGAAGCTAAGATAGTGTTGGCAGCATTTTTTTGTGTCATAGAAAGGGTTAATATGCAAAAATGGGTTTTGCCAGGTCATCCAAAGGATGCCACCTTACTCCAATTCTTTTGGGAGGTAACTCCCGGTTGGTGATATGTCCAATGTTGTTAAGACAGAAACGTTGGCTAGCATACAACAAGCATACGGCCACAATTTAATAAAATTTCTCTAGTTATACCCTCTAGTTATAACACCTCAAAGTGTTAAACATGTAGAAAAATTTAGATCACTTGCTAACTTCATGAACTACGTGGTAACTGACTCGCACGTCTCCCCCTTTTATTTCTTATTTTTATAATCGTCCAATAAAAACGTGGCGATACAGAAACTCTATTACTATGGAGTAAGGGGACTGTCCTATAGTTGGATCTCTTCCTACTTGTCTGAGCGTTCGCAGATGGTCGTACTACAGGCAGGTGGCAGGGAGCATAACTCCGACTTGAACCTATCAAGATGGGGGTGCCTCAAGGGAGTATCCTAGGTCCCCTACTCCTTCTAATCTTTATAAACGACATAGTTGAACCACTTCATAAACATTGCCACAGCACAGTAACTTTATTTGCAGATGATATGTATGATATGCAATTGTCTCAGCCGACAATGTAAATATGCTTAGTACAGCAGCTAATGATTGTACAAATACTGTTCTTGATTACAGCCTTGCGAACAATCTGTTATTAAACTTCAATAAAACTGAACTTGTGTTGTTTAATACTACAGCTCCCAACTATAGTCTCCTGGTTAGAACTATGACGGGTGTTCCTAGCATTAATGAGACTGATAAACGAAATTTTTGGGTATTCAGATTGATAACAGGTTATCTCAAATCAATAGTGTTCTAAAAAAACCCTCACTCAGTTTTTTTATCATCTGGAGACTAAGGTCATATGTCATTTAAAAATTTTGCTTTCATACTATTTTTCGTATGTAAATTCAGCATTGTGTTATGGCATTGTCAGCTGGGGCAGTGCAAATCGGGTAAATGAAGTACTAACTGCGCAAAAAAAAGTAGTTCGTACAATGAAATTTAAAGGTGCTAGACACTCCTGTCGGGAACTGTTCAGAGACTAAAAATTCTTACTGTTATCTCTATATACATCTTGCAGTGTGCAATTTACGTCAAGAATAACATTAGTCAATATACATCAACTGCAGATATAGTTAACAACTATACACTATGCTCGAGTGATTACCTAAGATTACCCCAACATAGACTTGCCTCAACAGCTAAAAGTAGCTACATAATGCCGATAAAAATTTTCAATCATTTACCTGAAAATTTCAAGTCTATTACTTCTATAACTACTTTTAAGAAAGAAATCAAAACTCTGCTCTTAAGATAGGTTTTTTCTTTTGTGTGTCTCTATCTTATTATTAATTCTTTTTTATATATTTATATGTGTAGTTGTAAGTTTTATATGTTCTCATTTTACTTTCTACATTAACTCACTTATCGACGAACTCATGTCATTGTATAATGATCTATGTGGAATTTTGATAAATAAATAAGTAAATAAATAAAAACCACGTTTAAGCAACGTCTCGATTTTTGAAAAAAAAAATCGCAAGGTTCCGTCATAGCATCGGGAGCCTTTCTTTTGGAATTTCCAGAAGTTGGGCCTGGACGCCAGACCTGACCGTGAAAAATGCTGTCAAGCGTGTTTTTGGATTTCCTAGGGCATCTTAAAACATGTATCAAATGGACAGTAAAAATTTCTACTTCCTTATGATGGACTATCAATATAATTAGTAAATATGATAATAGATATGAAGGTGTTTCATCATACATTCACAATGAAATGGCAAATTAATATCCTACAACATATTTTACAGGTAAATTCTTTGGCCAGATGACTAATCTGTAAACTGTTTCATCATTATAAAGGTGTTTATTTTTTAATGCAACTCAGTAAATATCAGACATAGTCTTATTTTATTATTCATCATGAACAAAATCAATAACGTACTCTATCGGTGTACTTTAAGATGCTTATGATGAAAATTTTTGCTGCCTTTGATTTGTTGCTTTCCTGCTTCCTTTCCGACTCACTTTCAGTAACATTCAGGCACATCTTTTGATTTGGTAAATGTGAGGGTCAGGCTACCAGCTGAAAATACAAAGAATCAGACGTTATTTCTCTGTATTAAACCACAATAACCCACTAACCCCCCTTCTAATGCTCGTATGAGGATTTTTTTGGGAAAGACAGTGACGTGAACGTCTTTTTCACAGTTTATGTTGACGAGAATGTCGATGCCCTTCGATAGCACCAATCAGCAAAAGATACGTGTAAGTCTAGTTAATGGCAGCCCTCATTTTTACTAATCGCCTCATAGTGAAAACCACCCTTTCTGCTTTGCTTTAGATGTAACGAATGATACTTGTGGGTTTTATTGTGACTTTTGTTGCTCATAACCTAAACCATACAGCCTAATTTGGTATTGAGTTAAACTCAAAATATAACCTGTTTTGTGTGTAGTAACTAATAAAACAATTACTATCGATAAGTAAAAATGTTTAATAAAAAGTTACTGCCCTTGGTGTCACTAGATAAGGGATGTGGCTATGACTACTATTTGTAGACTAGGAACTTATCCCCATTTTCATTTATGTACCAACTAACGGCATAGTAGTGGTTAATATTAATTTTTTCGAGTTAGATCCATAGATTAGGTATGTTTTAAATATATTTGCAAGCTTTCAAATGCATTAAACCAAAATGTACTAATGGACCTGATGAGATTGTCAACTTTTTTTATTAAGGACTGTTCAAACATACTGGCAGGCCCATTAGCCTACCAGAGCTGGCCTTAGTTCCTCAAGCGCTCTCGTGCGAAATTTCTGGTCGTCAGAAAAAAAAATTTCTTCATCCTCATCTCAAAATTGATGAGCGGGGGTAAAATCCAAAACAAAATTTCGTCCTCATAACCTCATAAATTTTACTCAAAAAAAAAAAGCATATTAAGTTCATGGCGACCTTGTGCGCTGTTTCATCAACAAAAAGGGAAGCAAATCAGAGATTGAAAATTATCGTGCAATAACAATATTAAATAACTTTAGCGAACTATTCGAAATTGTCTTATGCAACTCTACTTATCCTCAAGTTTCTCAACAAATATCTGAAAGCCAACATGGCTTTGTGTCTGGACGTACTACCGTTACTAACCTATCTTACACAGTATCTATCTGAATTTCGGGACTGGTGGATGTCATTTATTCTGATTTCTTAAGAGCTTTTGATAGATTGGACCATGGTATACTTCTGAATTAGTTGAAAAAATAATTCTATAGAATTTTTTTCTACCTACTTATTACATAGGCGACAATTCATTCAGTACCAAGGCTTTCAATTTGTTACCTTCTCCTCTGGGATTCCACAGGGATCTGCTCTGGGTCCCCTATTTTTTATTATCTTTATTAATAACATCAACCTGGAGCTCAGCTGTGAGCCACATTTGTATGCCGATAATGTAAAGATATTTAAGAAATATAAATTCAATCTGTGATTGTGATATGCTTCAATCTGACCTTATCAAACTTAGTGCCTTATTAATAAATTATCGTTAAATATAGGAAAGTGTAATGTCATCGTTTACCAGACGAAAATCAAGAAATGAGCAGTATAAACTAGACAACACGGCCGTAACTCGTTTAACCACAGTTAAAAATCTAGGGGTTATTTTTGACAGTAAGCTTACCTTTATTGAACTAATAGATTAATTAGTTTTTTCCTCATATTGGTCATTAGGTGTCATTACTAGAAATTCTCTGAGAGTTTAACATATATCACATTATTTAACACCTTTTTACGTTCAAAACTTGAATATGCAAGTTTGGTTTGGAGTCCATGCTATGAAACTCATATTGGCAGTATTGAAAATATACAAAAAAAAATTTTTTAAATACTTAGCATTTACTATCGCATTATCCACTTGTTGGCCTCCAGCACAATTTGTTGTTAAGTCGGTTTAATTTCACAAACTTACAAGAACGAAGAGATCTTAACAGCATAGCGTTTTTAGATAATTGCTTGTGATACAGCCAAAATTTATGGCACCTATAAATTTATTTTGACCCAAAGATTATCCATTATTTGCAAACGGCAGCTCTAAGTAATGGAGAGCAAAAGTTGTAGTTCGATACTAATCAAACTACTCTTTAATAATATTTTTTTTATTTTGAAAAATAAGCATATTTAAAAAATTTGAAATAAAAAGTTATGATGTTCAGAGCGCCTCAGTAGCATTAGTCCGTCCGAATTATACAAAAAAAAAGGGTAGTTCTCGATTTTTTTAGTGCAGCAATGTGATCTATACCAAATTGAAGGTTTTTACATTAGAAAAAAAAACTGTCACAACTCGCAGTCATAAAATGGGGTGATTTCCAAAAAATAGACCATTAGAAATAGATAATTTTTCGCCTTTTTTTACATTTTACTCTAAAACTATGCATTTTAGAGAAAATATTCAAGAGACAAAAATTGTAGAGCGGAAAATTTTCGATCAACATGGGTATTTGACATTTTTTTGATTATTGAAATTTATTAAAATACTTAAGATACATTTTACTTTACACATTATATACTCTTGTATTCTACAAAGTTTAACACTTGAGAGTAGAATACAATTTTCAGTTTGCGTTTAGCAGTTTAGAGTAAGAAAATTTCGTCCTAATTTGACAGTCCTAATTTGACATTAGTATAGTGATAAAAATATAATATAGAGTATAATGATATAAAAATATAATACAGAGTACAACAGATATAAAAATATTAATAAAATAACTATGATAAAATATAGATAAAATAACTATGATAGTATGATGTATTATTCTTACACATGTACCAAGACCAATAAATTATTTATATTTCGTTTTATATTGCTTATACGTGTTTAAAATATGATTTTTAATAAGTCGTCGTCATTAACAGAAGTTGGTTTTCCCGCGTGAGCATGCTGGTGCATGTATGTATATATGCTTGTGCACTTTTCTTCTGTATTTTGAGCACAAACGCATTTTTATGAAAAATAACAACAGGCAAAAGTTTATGAGCGAAAAATTTTCTAGCGATTTGGGTCTTTTATATTGTATGTATATGTATATTTCAATCATAAAAAGGAAAGGATAAGCATTCACACATAGAAAATAAAATAACCAAAAAACTAAGAACTACGAGTAATTAGCATATTTTTATGATTGTTATCAATATTCAAAAAAATGTTACATTTTATTTCTTAAAAAAAAAAATGTTAAAAATGTCTAATTTTTGTATAATTTGTATAATTGATCCTATTTTTCCTATAAAAATCTATTTTTGACATTTTTTTCAATTTTAAATAAATAATGAAAAAAAATACAAGAAAAAAAAATTGAAATAACTGAATTGAAAAATATATATATGATATATTATTCACCAAATAATTCTGAAAATAAATTCTTATAAACTAATGACCAATAACGCCTATATGATATATTATATTATTTTTGCTCAAGATAAGAAAAAACGTGCCGGCACGATCTTTCGAAAAAATCAACAGTTGCGAAAAATCTTTAAAATTCAAATCGATAGCAAATTTTTCGCTCATGAACTTTTGCCTGTTGTTACTACCAAGGAAAAATTTAAAAGACCCAAAATTTCCACTTTACCTTTTTCGACTCTTGTGTTCTTTCTCTAAAATACATACATTGCGAATAAAATGCTCCACAATTTTTGTCTCTTGAATATTTTCTCTAAAATGGATAGTTTTAGAGTAAAATGTGAAAAAAGGCGAAAAAGCGCGAAAAATTATACATAATATATGTCTATTTCTCGGAAATCGCCCTTTTTTATGACTGTGGATTGTGACGGTTTTTTTTTTATGTAAAAACCTTCAATTTGGTATAGGTCACATTGCTGCACTAAAAAAATCGACCAAAAATGATAATTCCAACGGACTATATATAAAAGATGTATTTAGAGCTAATATTCAAGTACTGTAAAAGCTATGGATACCAATTCTTACTTTATTATTGCCATAGAACATATAGAACATTGAACTCACCTGTAACTTATCTGCTGAAATATTAAAATAGAAGTAAAGAATATTTTTTATAGGATTTCGCATGTTTGCATTACTCCGTTCAGTAATGGTTTAGGCAACCAGCTATACATAGGGTGTATTTAAATGCTAGAATTGCTTGCAAAGAACTTGAAGTACGTGTTTCGCAATATTTTTTACATAGACTACAATGGTAACGGAAACGTGGAAACATTGCGAATTATTAAATTTTTTAAATAATAATTTGAATTTAGCACTTTTTTGTTCTATAACATCGTAATTTATTATTCTAAATTCATCACAGTGATAGATTTTATTTCATTGATGAGTTTGTAACGGACTTTATATTAATTACTACGCTAATTGTTTTTGAATTAACAATAATTATGCAATTAACTTCAATTGTTAATTTTTCATTAAGCACGTACCAAGTTTTGAATGAAACGGATATTAGAAAAACCCATGATTACATAGTCGGTGAACATGTAGCGGGATGCAAACATACGGAATGGTTGGAAAATGTTAATTAATTATGGTTTATTAGGCAAATAGGTTATTTACATAATTAGAATGCATCGAATTGAGTAAAGTGAGATCATTAGAGGATGTTTGCTTGAGAATGAGAAAAAGTGGTGACTTATGTTTAAAATGAATAATTTATATGTTTCTCAGCTTAAAATGAAAAGAATAATCCATAAATTGCAATCTGAGGAATATACACAACTTTATATTTATTTATTTATTTTATTTCATACTGTCCGGTAAATGACTATTTCCCAGATTCATTTGTGGCCGGTAAATAGAACATTACAGTACCTGATACTGTAATGTGTTACCTGCCAACTTTACAGTATCTGATACTGTAATGTGTTACCTAACAACGGTATCATACAAATCTCATTGTACAAACGCTGTGTAGTATTAAATCACCTATTTGCCTGGGAAAATTTTCTGAAAATCAAAAATTCTTCTGGCTTCCAGTCCCATTATTTTTGTACGGCAGTAGGTTCTAGGCGATTATTTTTTTGAACTATCAAACGAGGAATGCCATACAAGAATATTTTGTCTGAAGAGCGCACTTTGGATGGAAAATTCAATTTACCTGTGTACTCACCTGTACCGCCCAAAAATGACGGCATAGTGCCTAAAGTTATGGTTTCATATACCAGCATTGTACTGAATATAATTCATGCTGGGTCACTTGACCCCTTAAAAATTACGATGGGCTTGTAGTCTATAAGTAGATACAAATATAAAAAGAAATGTAATAAAAATAAAAAATAAACATAAAAACAATGATAAAACAAAAACTTTAATTTATCTGTTTATCTCAGCTACATCGCAGAGGAAGATATCAAACTGGTCTTAAATATTATTATAGTTCTCACACATTTTGTGCAATGGTGGGAATTTCTGTACGTTAGTTCTGGGCGGATAGAATAAATAGGTTTGCCTCGAACCTGATCCTAGGTAAAAAAAAAATATTTTGGGTATTTAGCAGATAACTTTCAAGGAAACCATTCGTTCCTTTCATATACCATTGGTCAAAGTCTGACCAAGTTAGCGTGTCAACAAGAATTCCCCCTACGAAATGACTTGTCGACTTCGTTCATACACTTACTATATCTTACATACAGCATGAAAAACAATATAACAAACATTCTTTCTATATAATGAAGATCTAAGCCAATATAGTAGAAAAAGCCTCCTTTACGAGGAATTCTTTTTGGTATCTCTAAAACTTCCATTGGTTATGGAGGTAATATGATAATTTACTGTCAAATGTTACACCGAGATCGCGGAATGTTGATGGAGTGTAAGCACTGAATCTTCTAAACTATAATTAAATTCGACAAGTTGATGTTTATTAGTAAAATTTAGAACATTGCACTTCCTTATGTTTAACTGTATTTTATTTAAATTTTACACTATTCATTGATTTTATCAAAGGCAATTTGTAATCAGTAACATCATTTACTTTATTGTATAACTTCATTCATCTGTGTGTAAGAAACAGTTGACACCCAGGTATGCTGTAATTTAATTAATAAAAATATTGAAGAATATCGGGACCTAACACAGAACCCTGGGGTACACCTGAAACAGATACAAATTCTGCAATCCGTTGACCACAGTATTCAATATGGTCATGTCTATTTTCAAGATATGATTTGAAAAATAACAACAAATTTCTTGAGTAATGAAATTGTTGAAATTTTGAATATAAAATACTGTGATCAAGTCTGTCAAATGCTTTAGTGAAATCTGTGTAAACTATGTCGACTTGCGAGTTAGCGACGATAGCATCAGATATATATTAGGTTACACAAAAAAAGATTGCTTGAGGTAGATCTTCCCTTGAAGAAACTGTGCTGGTATTCAGTAATGTGATTCTTTGTATAAGAAAGCTTTGGTGAAATTGTTGATAATATAATCGTTATAGGTCTGTAATTCCGAATATTTTTTTTCATCTTTTTTTATATATAGGAATTATTTTAGAACATTTCAATACATCGAAGAATAAATATGTGAGAGGAATTGTAAATACTCCGGCACAATCATGTGATAGAAAGGCCAACATTTTATCAGATCCCATCGTGCATTTATGCTTGAATTTTTTTAGAGAATTTAAAACTTCTTTCTCTGTAAACTGTTCTGTTAAAATAAGTATCTATGTCACATCACGAATGCCCTCAATCGGATCAATTCGGTGTTTTCACAAATTTTAAAATCTCATTGACTGTGAAGGTAATACTTAATTATAACTAAAAACATTTGAATTTCCACAACCAGTTGAGTAATATCCAAGAAAAAGTATTTTACCGCCCAAAACACTAAGCTATATTGTTGACGTCATCGGTCATAAACACCTAACCTCAAAAATACATATCTTTTAAAAATTTCTGAGTAATATGTCACTATTATGAAAATTTCTGCTTGATTCTCGTATTTTCAACTAAAATCTTGTTCAATGTAATGTTCATAAAGTTTTAAATATCTTCTCCCAATAAAATAAGGCAATTTTTGTAGGTTGGAATTCCAACCTATAATTAGCAGCCCATTTTTAGTAATCAACAATATTGAGACATCATATACGTCAATTTTTAAATGTTTGCTTGGAGCCATACTGGTTTCAAATGAGAAGTGCGGATATAATCATTAAAAATTACAATAAACTTAAAAAACCTAAAAGTTGAGCTTATGTTAATGCAACTGATGACGTCACAGCCCGTTTTGTATAATACCCATTCAGTTATTCAGTTTTGATATTTATTTGTTGAAATTTTAAATTGATAGATGAAAGAATGGTGTTTAAATATTGGTAAATGCTTTAATGTATGGAGTACTTCATTTTAATAATATCAAAAAAGCAAATTTGCATACAGTGACAATACCTAATTGTGGTGATATATGAACTACAAAAATATTCAGCAAAACCACTTACCAACTCTTTGCTGCCAACATAATGTTTATCCTTGTACATATCTGTTGGTAAATTATTACTAGCTTTTTTACTGTCGATAAACTTTCAAAACTTATTAGGATTGGTTTTAATATTTTTTTTCAATGTCACGACAATATTTTTTATATTCAATGTCGACCAATTTTTCATAATTTAAACTCCTTGAGTGCAAGATGATTGTCAAGGTTTTTGTAATCATATCATTTAGGGATAAGTTCCTCGCCTAGCTATTAGGGACGGAGCAAGTTTTTCTGCTCCACCTTGTTGGCTTTGCCAGTAGTCCTTGATTTATAATAAAGTTATGACACACGCAAACAAATCTAATTCTGCATTGCAGGCGTTGACAAAGCAAATATTAATATCTTTGAACTTTTCAAACCCTGTAACTCAAATTCATATTATAAAGTTAAAGGTGTTCACTTTTGACTTCATTTTACCTCAGTGTAAGCTACTTGGTGAAAATATAAAAAACGATTTTAAATACTTATTATTATTTGATTTCAAATTATGTATGTTAATGCACACTCGAATTGAAAACCTGAAGAACCTGGGATCTCTCAGGAATCTAAAAAAATCTTTAAAAACCGTGAAAATATTAGGGAATTTCAGATAATTTGGGATATTTGGGGCTAGAAAACAGTAACTACCAATTCAAGAAATGATTTCCTTATCAAATTAAAACGTTAAATCAAAAATTCTTCATGAAAATACTAAACGAAAAAAAATCACCCAAATAATGTTATATGAGAAAAAAATTTGATGGCAACCCTGAATTTCTTTGAATTCTGAACCACATAATGAAGCAATGCATGTTTCACCTCAAAGACTAAAATGGTCTACAAGTATACCAAACTAAATAACAAATCGAATATAATTTGCTCTTCTCTTCCCATAATCGCAACCTTACAAATTACCTTATGTCAACTAATGAGTTAATTCCTGGTTGTAATTTTGGGTAGAATCAGAGGAAAATAAATTATCATCATTGTGACCACTAAACCATTTTTTGGTAGACAAACAAAATATGTATGTAAAAGTTCAACATTTTCGAGGTCACCTGAAATGTCAAGTAATTTGAAAACACATATGTTCTTGTTTAGCATTATAATTTGACTGATAAATCCACAACAAATTATTTAAGACTTGCCCTTTGGCAAATTATAAGAAACTGCTCTATTTTGCGCAAAGAATAATTTAATTTTTAAACTAGGTGTTTTAAAAATATACAAGAATTTTATGATAAAATTCAATAAGAAAACTATGATAATTTAAACCATTTTGTGTTTAATATTAAACGAAAATATCATCTGAAAATTAGGTAATAGTTTGTTTCATTTTACGTAAAATTTCATTTCAATCGTGCACATGAACTTTATTTTTGTGGCAACCAAGATATAAAACCACAAATATACCCCCGCCCTTCGTTCTATAAAAGCTTTAACAGCTGAATTTCTGTTTTTCTATATGAAAGGTTTTGGTTATCTCATACTAACAATACTAGTCCCTTCCATCTACATATTTACAAACCTATGGTATTAAATGAAATGATAGGTTATGCTAAATCATTAAAAATAATTGCAACTTAAGAAATAATATAACTTAAAAATAAAAATTCCAAAATAACTCTGTGCATTTGTAAACACAATATTTCTAGACTTATAAGAGAATCTTGTCCAAAACGTGTCCTGTTGTCAGATTGTATCAACAACTGTATCCATTTGTTGGTGAACTTTTTCCAATATCTGCTTCAATCTGCTTTGTGTGGATCAAAGATTTTAGATATTCCACAACTCTCTATTAGGGTGGTTCTTATTTTTAGACGTATTACTCATTACTCCGCCCAGAATTATTCCATTTTAGGAAAAGAAGCTAAAATAAACAAGGTTTGTCAATTTTCCTCAAACACAGTAGAACCATGTAAAAAATTAAAAGAAATTCTTAACATGACGTACTGATTTATCTACACCATTTGATCGGTCAACCATCATTTAAATCCCGTAATACATTCTTGTTGGTCCCATCATTTCATAAATTATACACTGTTGGAGATCAATTGTCAATCATAAGACGGGAAGCACAGTAAGCAAACACAGCAGCATCGTATGTAAAGTGACTTCAATATCAAAAAACAAATGTCAAATAATGAAACATAACCTTTTTCAAGTGTTTCATCTGTCATTATTTATTTATACTCGATGCATATACTTACCGTTTTTTGTTTTTTGTGGTCACGTCTCAAAATTTGTAGAAAATCCTGGGGCATTGGGCCCCAACAAATATATTGCATATACGTTATGGTCATAAGACCAATGGTAATGTATGCCTCCATAGTTTGGTAGCCATAGGGAGGGCTACAACAGATGACCAAAGTCCAAACTCTCTGGTTTACAGAGGCAGCATGCCTGGCAATAACTGGTGCAATAAGTACCACATCGTCAGCAGCTCTGGAAATCCTTCTGGTTTTACCCCCTCTCCACATTTATTTGGAGACAGAGGCCAGGTGGGCAATCTACAGACTTCAACAAGCGATCGTTAATATGCCGCAAGCTAGCATCATGGAACGCAACAGGCTGTCAGATGATATAGATAGTCACGACATTCTGGGAATGCTTTAAAAGTTGCATAAGAAACCTATCGGGTGAAGAACATGTCACATACTTAACAAGACAATTTTTACAAACTAAAGTTACAAAATAAAATATGCAAAAGTTAAAAATATGTAAAAGTAGAAAATAAGAATAGTTATAATATATTCTCACATTTTCCATTATTTTACCTCTTATATATAAAATGTGTTCAAAAATTGACGTTGCACGTTATGTCAGCTCCTCTACGACTGTACACCCTTTCCTATTATAGAGAAATAAAGAATGGCAAAAGTCACATAAGCTCCATTTGAATTCATTTATTACTGTTAACTAGCTATTACCCATTTAATACCATAGGTTCGTAAACACCATGTATGAAAGCTTTAACAGCAAAAAAACAATGACCAATTGGTCAGATAAATATCTGTATGAAAAGGTTGTCATGTTAGTTGTTCTAAATAAAAGTTGCTTTTTATACCGCCGTCAATAGATTTTTCTTTTGTAGTGTTCATTGTAGGCGTGTGTTTTGTTGCAGGTGTTCCGGGCGAGAACACCACCAGAGGCAATCGAACTAGTAGCAAGATTACTGGAGTACACACCTTCATCACGGATTAGTCCACTGCAGGCTTGTGCACATTCATTCTTCAACGAGTTGAGGGAGCCCAATACTCGCCTACCCAACGGGAATGAACTACCACCCCTATTTAATTTCACAGAGCAAGGTAATAACCAGAACAACAATTTTATGAATCACATTCGAGTTTGACATGAAAGATTTTGAATTATTGTTATTTGTTGCTATTGCATCAAAGAACAGGGTTATTTTCATTTTTTATTGTTACTTGATTGAAAAGTGTTTGTGTATATTGAGAATCTATTGCCCATAATTCATTATCTAGAGATGCTTGCAAGTCATTTAAATGTGGGACAAATTAAAAGAGGCTAAGAGCAAGTCATTGGGGCAGGCCTGTAAAAAATGTATTTGCCATTTCAAACATCTAGGACTGT
Organism: Rutpela maculata; assembly: GCA_936432065.2. NCBI lineage: Eukaryota > Metazoa > Arthropoda > Insecta > Coleoptera > Cerambycidae > Rutpela > Rutpela maculata. Next base: position 170,270,941 of record OW386288.2, read on the forward strand.
ACACGATATGAGTATAAGATATAAGTTGGCAAGTAGATATAAAAGATGTTTACTTAAGCTTGTGGATAGCACAAAAAACACCTGACTTCGACCGCACTTTATATCTTCGCGCTGGGTCCATGTTCGACAACGCAAAAGACGTGGCACTTTCACCGGCATGTGCCAATTCATCTTTTTGTGCCAAATAAGGGAATGTAAACATCTCCTATATCTTCCTTCCCAACCATGATATAGGGTAATCAATCAATGGAAATCTGCCCAAAACAACAATTATTACTCGAGTGCAGTTTAAAAGTAAACGGCATGGAATAAAAATCATTAATTTAAGTCTACAGAGCGTATGATGTTTGTTTTACTGAATAATGTATGAAATGAAGTGGTACCCAGAAGAAACCATTTCATTGAACAATGGCCGTGAAAGCTTGCATTCTACTAATATTTTCACATTATAGCAGAGTCTAAGGACGGTGCAAACATGTCGTATTGTTCATTATATGCCTTAATATACCTTGCCTTTGATTTCTTACACCAAATTCCCTTTACAATAGAAATATTTGTTGTCTTTTAGACAACTTCATGCGTGAAACATTTTGTTTTTTCACTAATTTGAGTCTGAAAAAATACAGATAAGCCCACCTAATGATTTCCTACAATATTGAAGTGCATTCAAATGCATGTATGCGTATAATGACAAAGTTACTTCAGATATGAATGCAAAATGAAAAAATCTACGTGTTAGGTATGTTTGCAAGCAAAAAAATATCAAAGAAAATCCTTGTTTTCGCAAAAAATTATTTTATGATTTATATTCGTATTCAGTAATGTATAATCTAATTTATTTAATGAAAATATAAAAACTTAATAATGATGTCATTGTTATCTCAATAGATACGAAACTTTCATTTCAAGTTAATAAAACAATGTAGACATCAGGTTCACCTTTAACTTTACTACTAAACCTATGTTTTAATATGAATCATTCGTCTTCGTTCTGAGTCGTCAGGATAAAAAGTTTAAGAGCACTTTATAGTTCTATTTTGGATACGTTATAAAACGCCCCCGATTTCCTGTCGATTGTCCACTATGTGTATTTAAGATGCATTTGTTGCAAACTGAATGCAAAGACTGCTTTACAGTTAGCAATTTCTACTACCAGTAACAAAAATTACAGATTTTTGCTCTTCTTGTGTCTGTGCATTATTGCTCTATTTAATCAGCTGTGACAATGTTCTTTGCATCGCAGAAATTAGAACCGAACCTAATTTTATTGCACTGAATGGAAAGTCTGATGGATTTTTACTGATATTCTTATAGCCAATTTACTAAAAATTTTGTTGTCTTGGAATATACTATATTTCAGTTATAGCCCATGCAAAAGTTGCAAAAACCCCAAAAGTGCAAGGGTACCGACAAAATATGTCTACCCCCCGTTTTCGAGGACGGCCAACATGATGGTGATACTCGTACGGTCCCTACCTTTCTCGAACTACCCCCAAACGCAAAAAACCACTCCTTTTCTTCCATTTTTCGTTGTTAGGCATGCGAGGACTTGTTGGATGTTTTTTTTTTTTTAGGAAACTCAATATGTCCTGTAAAATTTCGCAACCAGAAAATTGTTTTTTACGCGTTTTCAAGGGCGGGAAACACGATGCTGATATTATTTAGCTTCCCACCCCTAACCAACTACCCCTAAATGCATAAAACCACCCCCTTCTTCCATTTTTCATTGTTAGGCATGCGAGGACCTGTTGGATTGGTTTTTTTTTTTAGGAAACTCGATATGTCCTGTAAAATTTCGCAACCAGACATCCTAACGACCCCCGGGGGCTGAAACCACCCGCTACCTTAATACCGGAGCATGCAAAAAACATCCAAACATGCCGAAAATTGTTTTTTACGTGTTTTCAAGGGCAGGAAACACGATGCTGATATTATTTAGCTTCCCACCCCCTAACCAACTATCCCTAAATGCATAAAACCACCGCTTCTTCCATTTTTCGTTGTTAGGCAGGCGAGGACCTGTTGGATTGGTTTTTTTTTTTGAGGAAACTCAATATGTCCTGTAAAATTTCGCAACCAGACATCCAAACATGCCCAAAATTGTTTTCTACACGTCTTCAAGGGCTGAAATACATGGGAATGAGAGAGATAGAGGGAGGTCTTCCTCTTACATGGCCGTCTCCATACAGCGGTTCATTTTATTAAAATTTATTTACATAATAGTATTGTAGGTATTGGAAAACCCTCGATCCAGCAAGTTCTCGCAAGCCTAATAACGAAAAATGGAAGAAAAGGGGTGGTTTTACACATTTAGGGGTAGTTGGTTAGGGGTGGGAAGCTAAATAATATCAGCATCGTGTTCCCCGACCTTGAAAACGTGTAGAGAACAATTTTCAGCACGTTTGGATGGTTTTTTTTTTGCATGTTCCGGTATTGTGGGAGGGGGTGGTTTCAACCTCCGAGGGTCGTCAGGATGTCTGGTTGCGAAATTTTACAGGACATAATGAGTTTCCTCAAAAAAAACCCGATCCAACAAGTCCTCGCGTGCCTAACAAAATGAAAAAAGGGGTGGTTTTTTGCACTTTTGGGGTTTTATACTTTTTTTGCAAGTTTCGTATGGACTATTAATTTTGCTTATTATCAGTAAAAGTTATAAATATTTGCAAGATTGATAGTAGGTTAAGATTTTTCAGATAATTATAACAAATAGTCTTACTTTTTAAAAATGGTATAAACAGAGATCGGTAAAGGAAAGTTTCCTGAACGAAATTTTGATAGAAGTGAATGTTTGAATATTTGAAAGTTTACAAAATTCCGGGAAAGTTTCCTTTGGGAACTTTCGGAATATTCAAATATTTTACTAGAAACTTTCATTTCCTGGGAACATGATAGCAACCCCCTCCGTGTTATAGTAAAAAATATCCTTGTAGTTATTATTCACTGGTCTACAGACTATATTGGAAGTAAAAGTGGTACTTTTTATCACCAGACGTGATAAAAAGACGCTTTTACTTCATTTTTCGTACAAGACTTGTAATCCTCTCGAAATAATAACGCAGAAATAAAATTTTGATGTTTAATTTATACAGTGTCAGAAAATTTTTCATTTGGGTCGGCAATGAGAGCAAGCGAGAGCGAAGCAACTAGGCTATTCTTTTTTATCGTATAACACATCCTTCTGATGCCACCTGCTTTCCCCACCACATGTGCGTGGGCAACTCTGCTTGCGGAATTTCAATTTGTTTCCGTCTTCCACTTGCAATGTAAAGAATTATTTGACTCGTTTTGAAAGTAAAACGGGTTAAATAATTTCAGTTATTAAAGCACGTAATAATATTACCTATACTGAACAGAGCCAACTACATCCTTCCTTTGAATAAATGGTACTGAAATTTTTAATAGCAATAATGATGTATGTACGTGTTTTCTTGATAGCGCGTCATTATTTGCTCCCTCTACTAGAGCACTGGTACACGCCTTTATTGTAGGCGGGTCTGTCAGGCCGTTGAAACTATGCGTGCCACCCAAATCCAACATTTTCCGAATGTGTATAACATCTACCATGATTAATTATAGTTTACATAAAAATTATCATTTTCAATAGCATATTTAGAGAGTAATCATATCAAACTGTAATTAAAAAATTGTTTGGTATTTTACTCTTAACTAACTTTACAATTAGTCACATTATTTTAACACTGGTAATACAAAGTGGCATTTATTTTATCACCAGTTATAAAGAGAAAGACTTTTCAAAACTGAAATGACATTCAAAAACTTGTCGTTTTGCAACAGGATTAGAAAAAGTTATTTTAATGCAAATGTTTAATAAAAATTCAACTCTAATAATAATTGAGGAAACAAATTAGCCTGACGTGCTCCGATATTATGACCCGATTTTTTTGACATTACACATAATTATGGTAGTTTAATCATACATGTCAAAATCCAAAATGTTAGTGTATAAGTAACGGTGTAACAGATAAGTAACTGATCCAAACTAGAAAAAAAATATCTCCTCAAACGTTTAATATATTTTCCAGTTTTACTATTAATAATAATAATTTAGCGGAGAAAAATAATAGTTCGGTTTTTGAATTATTTAATGATAAGCCATTGTTAGAACAAAATGGTATCATATTATTTATTTGCATATAAGCTATATTTGGTGCAGAGACAGCAGTAGACTTGTCATCAGCAAAAAGAGATACAAATGCAATATTAAAATACTCAACAGAGTCGTTTATGAAAATTATAAAGAGCAATGGTCCCAGCACACTCCCTTGAGGAACGCCCTTGGTGACCAAGCTAGTATCAGATTCATAAACAACACTGCTGCTCCTTATAACAACTTCCTGTGTCCTATCCATCAAATATAACTTAAGCCAGTAATTAGGTTGTTGCACTAAGTTAAAATTTGAGAAGAATCTGTGTTAAACAATAACAGTTATTCATAAAAAATCATTAGAAACATGTAGAAGTTGAAAAGAAAGCCTTATAATATTAATTATAAAAATACATGCATTTAAAACGGAGATGACATCATAACAGCAGTCTGCAGAGAAGTTAGTTATAAAACGACGAGAAACGGGTACTAATTTAGAAACTTGCTGATAGCGACGGAGAAAAAAGAGAATCACTGTGTAAATAATACCACTAATTCACCAGAAAAACTGTTAAGTGTTCCAATAATGAATGCTGAACGTAAAAATGAATGATTCAAAGCCACCAGACAAGGACCAAGTCTTTTTATTGTGGAGACCATTTTAATGTCAAGGAAAGCAACAAATTACTGATGTGTTCTAAGCGTTTTATTTGTGGTAAGTTGTTGTATCTTAATATAGGATTTTTAACGTGGGTTGTAGGAAAAATGGCCGTATTACGACTAGTGTAGCATTCTAGCTGTTACAAATTTAAATTACCCGCCAAACTGGTTGATAAAGCAGAGTGGATTCTTAACGGCTCTAAATTAGAATGTTATTCATGCTTTGACTTCCTAAAAGGAGGGAAATGGCTTTAATGTGCTTTTATGTATTTTATCTAGTTTATGTATGAAGCTCCCTAGACGCCATATACTAGGATGATCCATAAATTAAGAAAGGAAATTTAAAAACTCAATGTTGAAAAACTATGAAGCAAACTGTGAAAGTGGTCTAAAGTCGGTAACACAAACAGTCGGTAATGGCTATGAATGTCCTTTGAATAGTATTATAAATACATGTTATTTATTGCTTAGATACGAGCATAAAATACCTACTACCTATATATTATAATTATTTATTTTTTGTTATAATACAGACCTTTCTTGATATCTTTCGTAAATTTTATGTCGACTCTTCTTAGGAATATCAATGGATAATAAATAATTTCTTTAGTAGATATACTTATTTTGTTATGTTTTCAGTTAGATAACACATGTATATAGCTAATAGGAAATAAAACAATAAAAAGGAAGTTAGGCATTATATAATATTAATAAGATATGATAAAAGAAATTCTTGCAGAAATTAAATAGTTTGTATTGTCCAATCTATAGCAGCTGTAACATACCTTGCAGCTTTTGCATTTCCAACCACTGCAATGCCAAAATGATTATCTTTGTTTAAAAATTCGCTGACCATAAATATATCTACCACAAAGAGAATGTCAGGATTAGCTTTTACAAGTATACTGCCTTAGTCATTTTGAAAAAAATATTAACAATAACAGCAAATTTACTTTTGACATCTGAGGTTATTTTCTTTACTGTCAACAATGTTGACTTGTTTGTCTTCATCTGTTCTGCGTATAAGTTCACATCTGACTGCCGTTATGATGTCACTACCGTTTTCACGGTACATTCAAATAGTCGAAGTTTAATTTTTTTAAATATGTTGCGCTTAGAATTTTTCTTCCAAATTAAATATGTACCTAAATCACGGTGTATTAAATAGGTGGTCCGACGTACGGCACTTTCTTATTGTAATAATGGATTCAAAAGTGCATGGTTTCTATTTACTTTAGTAGATGGCGCGAGCAATAATGTCCTACAATTACCTGGGCATGTGCATCGTATAACTAACATAACCTCAAATTTTAAGGTTTTTTCGTTTATTCTCATTTTTAATGTTTGTGTAGGCATTTTTATCTTGGAGCCATACTGGCTCCAAGCAAATATTTAAAAATTCACGCAAATAATTTTTCAATATTGTTGATTAATAAAAATAGACTGCTAATTATAGGTTAGATTCCTAACCTGCAAAAAGTGTCTTATTTTATTGTGACAAACTGTTTAAAACTTCATACACATTATGTTGAACTTGATTTTGGTTGAAAGTACAGGAACCAGGCAGAAATTTTAATAATAGCTACGTAATACTTGTAAATCTTACGAAATATGTATTTTTGAGGTTAGCTGTGGTGACACGTGCAATGCTGCATGTAGTGTTGCATAATATATTCTTTCAATGTTTTAATTTAGCTACTTAATGTCAGATGTCACTGGACTCCTGTTTCACTAAACAAAAAACAAAAGGCCGGGAATGTATGCAACACTGTAAAATTATCTATCTATGCATAAGTAATGAGAGAACTTATTGGTCCTGCCATCTATTACATTATGTACAAAGTAAGCACTTATGAAATCACTGTGAGGGTTGTCGTCGCATCACCAATACACCCTGACCTAAATTAATGCCTGTACTACCATATTTCACCATTTTGGAAAATTCGTCAACAGTTCAATTTGACCTATCGATTGAACTATTTACATTGAATTGATTGATTGTGTGAAACTAAAGAGAGATGTTATTTTTCAGAATTAAGTATCCAACCTTCACTGAACAGTGTGCTATTACCTCGAGGAGCCTCAGAACCGGCCAACAGTCCCCAAGATGGTGCCACATCTTCGGGGGCGGCAGAGTCTAGTGACCCAACGTCAGCCCCTCTGCAAGCAGCCGCCTCCGGTATAGCTTAGTTAGTTAATCCCCCTCCTGGTTGGCTTGCTGATCACGCCCGCGGGTCAGCCTGTCTCCCTCAGTATATTTAGTAAGCGATTTGTGTGAGAGGACAGCTGTACTATAGATTATTAATAATATACGTGCGTTGTACAGAACTTGATTAATTGTTTGTAGAAGGCATTTTGTATGTTAATGCCCCCTTGTTTTTATTACGTTAATTTTTACCATGCCAATGTCGGAGGTTTTTTGTGTATTCTGCAAAAAAAAGTAAACAGTATATTGAAAAATCTGGTGGCTAGGAGTTTTTATATCAAGTTACAGCATGTGTATATATATTTTTTGTTTAAGTAGCCGGACGGACTTGTATATTTGGAATTTTACTATTACATTTTTTTTGTAAAATGTATTTTATTAGTAATTGTTATATCGATCCTAATAATATTAATTTTATTTATATTTTTTGCTTTGTAATTTGTATGACCCCAGGTTTTTCAATAAAATAGTTATAATATTTATATTGTTAGTCTCGATATAAAAGTCCTAGAATTTTAACAGAAAAATTATAAGTTATTTAAAATAGATCTTTTATTATCAATTTTCACTGTTGTATATTAAGTGATTTTTAACATAATTTAATTTGGTGTTAATAATTTAGGGTTACTCGTTTTGGTATGTAAGTTGTTATTGTGTAATGGTAAAAGAGACCTGGGGGTCGGACACATTTCCAAATAATACGTTTTCCGCACACAGTCGTCAAATAGAAGAACGAATGTAGTCCACACATCGTTATTCCTTGGTCAAAATAACCGAAGGCCATATATTTTAATAATCAACTAATCTTCATATTTTCTAAAATTTAACTTTCAGCAGAGACATTGTTGACGTTTCCTTTGTCTTTTTCTAGCAAGTTTTTATATTTAGGACCTCATTTTAAAGGACAACTTTATAAACTTTTTCTATGAATTTTTATGGTACACAAAGAAATACACAAGACTACGATGTTGCTATAGACTCGAAAAATGTGCCGCTCTCCTGTTATTTCTACCAGCTAGCACTGACTGAGGGTGGGAGAGATATGATAGGGAACACGCACAAATCTTAATGTCAAAAAAATTTGCTTCTCTCTTGTAGTGTGTGCAACCAATAAAAACGTGTAATCGGAAGGTATTTATTCAACAAAAATTTAACAAGGTGGAGTTTACAAGTTCGCGTGCCAGAGGTGATACCTTTGAGGGTTGGAATATGACTGGTGTCTCTAGCTACACAGCTACCCAGAGTACAAGGGATTAGTCGTAAGTGGGATTTCCTACTTTGAACTGTCGGCTGTCCAGCTTAACGTGCCGATATTTAAATTATCCATTCAAGTAATTGTGTTGGAAAGTACTTTACATCTCTTTATTATAATAACAGTTTTGATTATTATTTTCATTGAAATAGGTCGCATTTGCCATAAAGTTGAATTTGAAACAGCCATTTAACATATGCAGTAAAATGAGTCTGACGTCAAGATACACAGTGATGTCAGATTATTTATTTACCCCTGTCAGCGGCATGATAATATTATACATTTCGATGCTAAGCAATATTTAGAATATTTAATTACAGGTTTAACCATCTTAACACAAAATTACGAATGAATAAACACTGAAAACACTGATTTTGTAATGCCGCTGGCAGGAGTACATAAATTATATACATATCATCACTGCGTGTCGTGATGGCAGACTGGTTTTACCGTATATGTAAAATTTCACTGTTTCAAATTAAATTTTATGCCAAATGCAACGTTTTTCTATGATGTAATCAAAACTGTTATTATAACAAGGGGAGAATCAAATTTTATCATATATAATATAATATCATGATATAATTTTGTCGGCAAAATTTAGTGATTATTAAGAGAGTTTGTTGCTTAGCAATTTCACAATTGACATTGACACATAAAAATAACGAGCCGTCAGGCGAGCTATTTTTGTCAATGTCAAGAGCGAAATTGCCAAAGCAACAAACGAGTAGAATAATCGTTAAATTTTGCCAGACGAAATTATATCACGAATGGTATTCGTCATGACTATTTCGTGAATAAAAATTTAGGCAAAGGAACACAAATTTACACAAATTTATTAGATATAGGAAGTAAATTTTAAAAAAATAAATAAATCACCAAATCTTGAACATTTGGGGCCCTTAGTTTCGCACATTTTTTACAATTGACGTGACCTGATATTTACAAAAATTATTATAATGACGCCGACTTGTTGAATCGATTACTTGTCGATGCGAAACTATTTTTTGATTAAAATGATTGATTTTGATTGGATGAAATTTATAGGAGTAAAATAGTCAATATTAAACTAATTAAAAATTGAAGTGTGTTCCCTATTGAATTTCAAAGAAAAGAGCAGTCACACGTTCTAAGACAACAAACTTACAGTAGCTGGAAGCGAAATTGCCTGATTCCATCACTACTGATTGGGACTTTATTTCCAAGGTTTTTAACGGTCTTGGTAATTTATTTGCCTGGAAAATTACCGAGTAAATTAACATTGGTAAGTTACTGAAGTGCTTATTAGGCATTCAAAATTAAGGTTGATTTTTTTATCAAATATCAAATTTACAAGAAAATACCGAAAAAACTAGATTTATTCAAAAAGTCGGTATAACTACGAATCTAAACTTATACAAAATCAGTAAAGAAACGATATAATAATAATAATATATATATATATATATATATATATATATATATATTTGCAGAATGAAACATGTAAGGTACAGAGAAGTATGTAACACTTAATAAAGATGTCATAATCACTGTTAAATAATAATTGTCAATATACAATTAATGGTCCTCGTCACTATGTATGGTAATTATATATATAGCCCACGGAAATTAGCATTTGACCTGGACAAAATTAGTAAAAATCAGAATATTTCCACAGACGCTACCCAAGATATCGAAGGTCAAAGTTTTTTGCAAATATCTCGCGTCCTATGCTTGGATGCCCATGAGGTTAATGTGAAAGTTGTAGAGAATTAAATTATCTACAAGTTGTCGTTTTTGTTTTTTACCAAACCGCCCCCCCCCCTCCCTTTTCGAGATATACAAAATCAAAGTTTCAAAAACATGGTTTTTTGCAAATATCTCGCGCCAAAAAAATCGGGCAACAATAATAATAATAATAATAATAATATATATTGGTGTATACAACAGAAATTGTTTTACACAAGTCAAAATTACAAAGTTATGTATACAGTCAAAAGAAAGTAAAAAAAAAATATATATATATAAAAGGTGTTATATATAAATATAAATATAAATTTACACATTGTAAAATAGCCAAAAAATACGTTGTAAAAAGCAAATATAATACAGTCATAGCAAACTTAAAACAAAATTGTAAAGAGAAAAGACAAGAGAAGAGATAACAAATACCAATTATGTAAAGAAGTCATCAAATACATAACAGTTTTTTTCTAGTAATAATTTTTTCAATTTTTTCTTGAAAACATAGATGTTTTTTGATGATTTAATGTCATCAGATAAAACATTAAAACATTTGCATCCAATATAAAAAAAGTTTTTTTGATAAAATGTTGTCCTGCAAGAGTTTGGCTGAAGTAGTCTCTTGTATCTTGTATTGTGTTCATGGTTGACTTGGTTAGCAAGATACTTATGCTTATTCTTGTAAACATATAGGCATACTTCCAAAATATACAAACTGGTTACTGTTAAAATCCTTAAATCTTTAAATATATTACGACAACTTTCCCGAAAACCTAGACCTGCTATAATTCTTACGGCATACTTCTGCAGAATGAATATGCGATTTATGTATGCACTGTTTCCCCAGTTTAAAATCCCATACCTCAAATGACAGTGAAAATTTGCATAGTAGAGACTCAAGAGAATCTCACTGCTACAATGCATAGACATAAATCGTAACCCGTAGCAGCTACTACGCAATTTACTACACAGACTGTCCAGATGATTTCCCCATTCCATATGCTTATCAAAAGTTATTCCCAGAATTTTTACTGTGTCGCATATTTCTATATCGCTGCCAGAGAGATTGATATCTATGTCTCTTTGCAAAGTGAATAGTAATGTTTTTGTTTTATTTTTATTTAAATTGAGCTTGTTTTCTTCTGACCATTCAATTATATTTGAATACACTAGGTTAGCAGTATTCTCAATTTCATTTAATTCACTATCTATGATAAGAACGTTTGTGTCGTCAGCATAACATATAGTATAGACATTTGGTATTCCACTTAGGTATGTTATCAAATCATTTGCGTATATATTAAATAATAGAGGACCCAGAACAGATCCTTGTGGAACACCTTATGCTATTTCACATATATCGCTAGACACCTCACGATTCAGTCTGACAATTTGGGTTCTATTATTGAGGTAGGAAGAGAGAAGGTTTAATGGAATCCCTCTGACTCCATATCTTTCCAGTTTATTTAGGAGTAGTTTATGATCAACCATATCAAAAGCACGGGAGAAATCAATAAATAATCCTAAGGCGTACTGCTTCTGATCAAGGGCATCCACAATTAGTTCATGGAAATCATAAAGTGCCGATTGTGTACTTTTATTCTTAGAGAAACCATGTTGACAGGCAGTTAGTAAATTATTTTCGTAAAAGAAAGACGACAATTGATCTTTTAGGACAAGTTCGAAGAGTTTTGAGAAGCTACAAAGTAAACTAATCGCCCTGTAGTTTTCATAGTCGTTGGGATCTCCTTTTTTGAACACCGGTTGAACAATAGCTAATTTAAATATGTCAGGAAAAGTTCCTGAATTAAAACATAGATTTATTAAAAAGGCTAGTGGCTGACAGATACTTATTCTACAATGTTTTATTAAATTATTAGATATGCTGTCATATCCACTTGAATTAGAAGATTTTAACCTATTTATTAATGAGATTACATCAGATGGTGAAATTGGAGTTAAAAAAAGTGATCTTTCAAAAAATGTTATATTTGCACTTAGAAAGTCAGGATCGTATGCGCAATTATTAGCTACCATATTTGTAAAACGTTGATTAAAATTATTAGCTACAACAACATCTGGTATTTTTTGTTCATTTTCAGTTATAGATATAACAGGAGCTTTATTCTCTTTACCTTTTAGTTTATTTATTGTATTCCACATTGCTTTTGATTTATTACTGGATTGTTGAATTTGTCTATCATGATATTCTTTTTTGGCTGTTTTAAGTGCTTTACAATATTCCTTCTGCAGAAAAACGCTAATGTCTTTATAATCTTCGTTCACTTTAGCCAGATCACTAAAAATTGTAACTCTATACTTTAACAGTCTTAACTCATCTGTCATCCAACAATCTCTGTGTTGTTTTCTGAAAAGTGGTACTTTTTTTAGTGGGAAGCATAGATGAAAATAATACATTATAGTGTCACTAAAAATTTTGCAAGCCATGTTTGGACAATACTGAGCATAAGTCTCTTGCCATTTTTCTCTCTCTAAATAGTTACAAAATTGCATAATATTTTCTTTACAGAAACTTCTGCGTTGTGTAAATTTATTCTCTCTGTTTTCTGGACAATGGGTATTTATACAAATTGACTGAGAGAAATGATCAGATAAATATAAGTTAGTGACTTCTGTAGAAAAATTTATTACTCTGGAATTTACTAAGAAATTATCAATACAAGTACTTGATGATGCGGTTACTCTTGTAGGAGATTTAATGGTAATAGTAATATCATAGCATCCTAGTAAATCAGTTATAAGTGCCAGGTTGGTACTACCTGCGGCAAAATCTATGTTAAAATCACCTCCAATAACTACAAGTTTATCCTTAACTGACAGATATTCTAATAAACCATCAAATAACTCTAAGAACAGTTTAAAATCACCATTGGGTGGTCTGTATATAGTTACAATCAACATATTAAAAGAAACTAGTACTATTGAAGCACACTCAAGCACGCCATCTACACAAAAGTCATTTGCTGGTTAACACAAAAGTTGTAGAGAATTCGATTATATGCAAGATCTGTATTTTGCATTTTTTCTCAAAACCTCGCCCTTATCGAGATATTTAAGGTCGAAGTTAAAAAAAATAACGTTTTTTTGCATGTAGACTTCGTCGCGATCTAATGCAACTGTGCAAGAATTGGTGAGGTTTTAATACTCCAGAAAAGAATTGTAAGGACTATGGCATATAAAAATTCCAGGTTTTCTTGTAGAGGCTTAGTTAAAGCACTGAATATTTTAACAGTCACCAACATATACATTTTAAATTGTGTGTGTTATGTTAAATTACACCCTGACAAATTTACCCTAACTGTATTTGTATTTGTAATGCATAGGGAGCGAAATATTCACGGAAAACCATTTTTTTAAACTTCGACCTTGAATATCTCAAAAAAGGGCGAGGTTTTGGGAAAAAATGCAAAATACTATTCTTGCAGATAATTGAATTATCTACAACTTTTGTGTTAATTTTATTGCTGCTCGATTTTTTTGGTGCAAGATATTCGTGAAAAACCATGTTTTTGAAACTTTGACCTTGATTAACTCGAAGAAGGGGAAGCGGTTTGGTAAAAAATAAAAAAGGCAACCTGTAGATAATTTAATTCTCTACAACTTTCACATTGATCTCATGCACATACGATGCATAGAATGCGAGATATTTGCGAAAAACTTTGACCTTCAATATCTTGGGTAGCCATGTTGGGATTTTTGTGGATTTGGGTTTGGAACGCCTCGAAGAACGTCTGTGCAAAAATTCAGATTTTTACTACTTTTGTCCAGGTTTCCTCATTTTTTTGTCTAATTTCCCTGCAGTAATATAATTTATGCCGTTAAATTATGGTAATAAAAGATAGAAAGTAATGTATTAGTAGCTTATACAGATCAGTACATCTTAATGCGAACATTATGAATACCTCACATGCAAAGAAATCATACCAATTGATGCTTACCCAGATTGTAAGTCGAGAGGAATATGTACAGGCAGAGCAAAAGTTCTGAACAGCATCAAACACAAACTTGTTATCATCACACATCAAAAATCGGCTTATCTCCAGCCTGTGGACGAAAGTCAACTGGACATATTGCATCTATGTTCCCATTTGGGTGGACCGATCTATACAGAGTGCGCTATTTAAAACTCCCCTGGCTTGTAACATTCTTATTTTTTAAGCGATGACCATGTTGGGCACATCAAATTGTAGATGTTTTTAAGGCGTTAAACATGTGTACAGAGTGATTTAAAAAAAAATGTTTGAAAAAATTGTTAAGAAATAAAACTTAATTTCCTTGAATATTTTTTTACCTCATCCTGTACATGAACTGCGTTAATGTTTTCTTATAAAGGTTTTAATTAGCTTCGATTTATGTTATTACGTCATATTCGAAATTCTTTTTGGTTTTAGAGAGTGAAATTAAAAACACTCCTTCCGATTCCAAACTGATTTTTTTTAAATAACTGAAAAAATGTAAATAATAATGTTATGCTTTATTTGTAAAAAACATATCACAAATAATACTCAACGTAACAACAGCAACAAGAAACAAAAGAAATAAATATTTTTAAAACACTATTAAAATGTACTAAATAATAGGAAATTGCAAAATTTTTACTTCTTAAAATTTTTTATTTTAATAACATAAATTGAAGCTAATTAAAACCTGCGTAAGAAAACATGCATTTCATGTAAAAGGTGTAAAAAAATATTCAAAGAAATTAAGTTTCCTTTCTTAACAATTTTTTCAAACATTTTTTTTTTAAATCACTCTGTATGCATGTTTAAAGGCTTTAAAAATGTCTACAATTTGATGTGTCCAACATGGACATCGCTTCAAAAATAAAAAAGTTACAAGTCTGGGGAGTTTTAAGTGGCACACCCTTACTTACCGTAATTTATGTTAGTTCACTGGGTAATAAAATTTCTTATTTATTATTTATGGTTTTATATCTGTATATTTTGTTTTTTTATTTTTTTATATCATGATGTTCATTTTTGTTATGTGTATATGAGTGGATTTGCTAACAATATATATATTTTTATTGGGTTTTCTAAGGTATTTAAACGACTGACAATAGTAACAAGCTGATTCTTGAGGTATTGGCATTGACTGGTATATTGGTTCTGCTCCTGCCTATCTGAATCATGCCTGGCATTTTGATGATAGGCCTCTTATAAAGCAAACTGGCTTTTGAAAAGAGATTCTTCAGCTATTGAGACAAGAATCCTCTCTCACTTTTAATTTCACATCATTATGGCATTATACAAAGCTGATAAATGAACTAAAAACCAGAGATGTGCCAAGGAAACTCCATATTTGATAAAAGTCTGTAAATAATATAATTGTATGCACTTATTTGGTATCAAAATGAAACTTGCATCATCTCAAATCAGATTTCACCATAAAATAGGCTATCGATATACCCAGTGGAATGTTAGAAGGATAACTTCCTGGAAACTTTCTGTTTTGAAAACTCCGAAAGTTTCCAGGAAGTTTTCCTTCTAACTTTCCATTGGGTATATTGATAGCCTATTTTATTGTAAAATCTGATTCGTGATGATGCAAGCTTCATTTTGATACAAATAAGTGCATACAATTATATTATTTACATTACTTTTACATACTTTTATCAAATATGGAAAGTTTTCTCAGCACATCTCTGCTAAAAACATCGTAATGTATACATCAGACCGTTAATCGAAACAACTGCCATTTTAAAGCAAAGCAATATTTGTTACCTTGCTACACCTTTACCAATAAAACGAATGGCAAGTGGTAGTTGTTTTGGTGGATGACCGGTAATGTGTATGTACCATTTGACAATTTGAGAGCTTGTCTACTAAAGTGTATCGTGGTTAGTGTTAACGTTGTTATAGGCCCGAGAAGAGTGCTTTAGGGTGGTGTATTTAAAAAGTGTTAGTTCCATTCTGAAATTTACGAAGTGAGAAATTTAATCTAAAGCTACAGTAATCCCCCCTCTTTTTCAAAGGTATATAGATTCAGCAAATGTAGTTTTGTATATATTGAGATAAACGAGTGCAAGAAAAAGGATACAGAAATTGGGAAAAGAATGACGGATATACTGCTCCAAACACGCTTCACACTTTGTGAAATGTTATTTTTGTCACCTTGTCGCGTATCAGTGCAGGGCATCGGTACCTATCGCTTCTAACCACGTGTGCATTGTAGTGGGAGTATATCCGTCTTTTTCTAATTTCCCTGTTTTCTTTCTTGCACTCATTTATCTTAGGATATATAAAACTACATTTTTCGAATCTGTAGGTACAATTATTCGCTTGCAGTTATATAATCTTGATATAATAAAAAGAGTATTACATACATGCATAAACATTTGGTAATTACTCTATACATTATGAAATATATGGAGAAATCTTTACTCAGTATGGAAAAAGCATCTGTAATTTTAGAACAGGCAGTAAGGGGATATTTTATTAAAAAAGAAATGCTGATTTTTTCGATCAACTTATGGGCATTATAAAAACTAAAAGGGGGTATGTTCTTTTTTTTACAGAAACACACTCGATCAATATTATCAACTACTTTGAAGCAAAATTCAAATAAAAAAGACAGCGTGTGGATAATTGGTTGCCATACTATTTTTCATTTTATTGGATTAGACTAAAAGATAAACTGGGGCTTGTGAGGGACTTAACAATCAACAGAAAACAGAAATGATGTAATTTTTTTCGAAATCGTTTGCCAGTATTGGTTAAAACATACACACACTATGTTCCAAACTCGTGATTGATTGCCAGATCCCATTTTTATACCTCAATTAAATTGTCGTAACACAGAATCTCAAAAATAAAGTAAATATACACATAAATATCACCTTTTATTTTGACAGTTTATGTAGAAATCATAAAAGGCATTCTTGAATACACGTGCATGTGAACATCAGCAAGATTTATAAACGGTTCATTATTATGGACGTCAAGTTTAAATGGGAACGTTAAAACGACAACATGAAATTTTACAAATCGAGTATTAGTCCCATAAGTCGTAAAACTATCCAGACAATTTACAAAATATCATCAACATCGGCTCCTTAGGTTTTATATAATGGGCAGACAAGCAGCAAGCATGTTCGTCATTTAAATGTGTGTTTTAGACCGTTGGAATTAATAAAAAAAAGGTGATTTTCAAGAAGTTTTATCTCCAAAAGATTTTATTGCATAGAATGCATTTTTTAGGTATAAAAACTTGAAAAATCATAGTCCGTATGCACAGAATGACGGGGAAAGTACCTAAAAATGCATAATTATACAAAAAGAGTGCATTTTTTGCTGTTTTTGTGCATTTTTCAAGGGTTTTTCAAAGATATTCATTTAAGATTCATAAAAATTTGAGAAAAATTGTTTTAGTATTATACAAGCCTTAAGTAACATATTGGGTCGTTTAAGACCCTTTATGGGCCGATTGTAGCCATTAAACGCATCCTAAAGTGCATATTATTTTTCAAGTTTTTATACCTAAAAGATGCATTCTATGCAATAAAATCTTTTGGAGATAAAACTTCTTGAAAACCACCTTTTTTTTTTTTAATTCCAACGACCTATTTATTAGTTTGTGAGCATATCTCTCTTATGACTTACGAGACTAAAAGTTTGGAGTATAGTGTACAGTGTGTTATTGCTGCTAGCTATAATTTACACTTGTATTATTTGAAATAAGTTCACTTGGTAGAACAGCCCGATTTATATTGCAAGAGAGCATTCGTCAACCGATAGGAATCAAACATTTTGTCACTCAAAACTATTGCGATATAAAAATTAAAAGGGCATGGCGGAAATGAGTAGAATAGTTACCTGAAAAACAACTTAAATTTGGTAATGATGCCAGTGTCTGACTAGTAATCATTGCAAAAGGACTGCTGTATTAGTGGCAAAGGTCATCCTCTATTACATCATTACATCTGCTTAAACAGGAGTGAAACGTAGTTATTATCTTTACAAATGACACAACAGTTTTTGTCGTATTCTTGTGCAAGTTCATTCGGGTTTGTCATAAATTTTTTTAAACACTTTGTGTTTTGATGAAATATAAATGAAAGTCGATATCTTTTAAATCTTGATAGTTTTGTTCAATCTTCCACTAAGTCTTCAAAAAAATTATAAATGAATAAAATTTGTTCAGTTTGTAACACATAATTAACTCAAATATACAGAGATGGCAATGGGTTTTTTCTCATGGGGAATTTTCCCAAAAATGGGTTTTTTCCTGAGAGGGTTAAAATGAAAAGAAACCGTTTTTTCCCCATTTTTGAATTTACCGGCAATTTTAATCTAACTTTCAGACTAAAGCCCCGTTCAGACAGTTGCGGAATTTCGGATTGCGGAATTAATGTGATTGGTGGAAATTGAATGATTCACCAATCACATTAATTCCGCAATGCGTAAATCCGCAATTTCGGAACTATCTGAACTCGCCTTATAAGTTAGGTTAGGTTAGAAATTTTCCCAAAAATGGGTTTTTTCCTGGGAGGGTTAAAATAGAAAAAAAAACATTTTTTCCCCATTTTTGAACTTGCTGCCAATTTTAACCTAACTTTTAGACTAAAAGTTAAGTTAGAACTAAATCAAAGAAAAGTAGCATTATAGCTCTTATGTTATGAATACAATCCTACATACCTAACATATTTGGTATCAAAATGATGGCCTTTTAATGACCAATTCATTTTAAAAAAATAATTGTTTTTCCGGGGAAAAAACCGAGTTTTTTCCAGGGGAGAAACCCGGTTTTTATCCATCTCTACAAATATACCAAATACCAATCAATAAGCAACTCTAGATAGTTAAAAAAACTGGCTTGTATTTTAGGATTGTTATTGAGGTACGCAAAATTAATTAAGGAGATGAACAAAAAAATGAATAAAGAAAAATTTCATCAAGAAATTTTAAGAGCCTAAAAGATATGGCAACACTACAAAATAACACGTGTTGACTTTAAAGAAGAACATTGTGGCAAAGATGTCATGGAATAAAGATGTGTTTGGCACACATTTGATTGGTTTCTCCCAAAGTTGCTTAGATAGACAGTAGGTTGCGTCAAGTGTTACAATTGCTTACATTTTTTAAATTTTTGAATGAAATTTTTGTTTCCAAACCATCCTAGTGAGATCAAAATAACCCATCTCTGTGTAAACATTTTGATCACCTCAAAAACACCCTCACACTATAAGAGTTGCATTGTATGTCTAAGAAGTTCCTATAAACAGTGTTGTAAATGCTTATTTTAGCAAATTGGTAAGTTTTCTGTCTCAGTTTTAAAGAAAATACCTTAGTTTTTGCTTTCTTTTTGAAATATTGACAAAAAAAAATTGTTTTCGTAATTATACAGGTAGTCTATGAGGGCATCTTAAGTAAGCTGGCAATCTTGGTGACTATAAATAGATGTACTGATTTCGGTTACAAGCCTCAAACGTGCCGGGCTATACCTCAATTCTTGCCCCACTGAACTCTACTATATAAATGGAAGGTCAATATCCATACCAATTTTTACGTGAAATTGAACCTCGCACAAGTATGGCGACCATCAGGAGGAGCGCAATCGCACTACAAAATACACCAAAGCCGGTTTTATTGTTACTGCAAATGTTTAAAACCCGGGACTTTGCCCCGGTTCTTGCAATACAGTACCATACAAGATTGCACCATATTGTCTCATTTAACTGTTTATAACAGTTGCAAAATATTTCACAAAATAATCAATTTATAACAACTCTACACAAATGAAAGAAATAAACAAAGAATAAAATGAGTGACACCAATTCTGGAAATTTCATCTAATCAAAGACTTACACTACGGAATCTGAGAAATAAATAAAACACAGAATAATAACTCCCCATAGACAGCTGTTTGGTTCAAGCACAGACATCAATTTCTCTACTTTGTCGACGCATGTACCTATACTGGCCTGCCATTTATATAATAGAGTTCAGTGTTTGGCACGCATTTGATTGGTTTTTCCCAAAATTGCTTAGATAGACGGTAGGTTGCGTTAAATGTTAAAATTGCTTATATTTTTTTGAATGAACTTTTTGTTTCCAAAACATCCTCGCAGTATAAGAGTTGCATTGTATGTCTGAAAAGTTCCTATAAATAGTGTTGTAAATGCTTATTTTCAGAGATGTGCTGAGGAAACATTTCATATTTGATAAGTCATGTAAATAATGTAATTGTATGCACCTATTTGGTATCACAACGAAGCTTGCATCATCACAAATCAGATTTCACCATAAAACAGGCTATCAATATACCCAATGGAAAGTTAGAAGGAAAACTTCCTGGAAACTTTCCGTTTTGAAAACTCCGAAAGTTTACAGGAAATGTTCCTTCTAGCTTTCCATTGGGGGTATATTGATAGCTTATTTTATGGTGAAATCTGATTCATTTTGATACCAAATAAGTATATTATTTACATGACTTTTACAGACTTTTATCAAATATGGAAAGTGTCCACGGCACATCTCTGCTTATTTTAGCAAATCGGTAAGTTTTCTGTTTGGTTTAAAAGAAGTTACTTTAGTTTTTGCTTTCTTTTTGAAATATTGACTCGTAACCAATTAAAACTATTTTGACGTTTAATTATCTTTTGGTCCTGGTACAAAAAAAAAAAGTTAAGTAAGAAAAATAATGGTACAAGTATTGTGAATTATAAAGTTAAGTGTCGCCTGTTTAACGTGCAGGTGCTTAAATTGTAACATTCTCATTGACATCATTAGTGACCAATTGTAGGTCCTTATTTTAGGGTATATAAGGTGATAGTAATGGACCGCATTAGTGTGATGCCACATAATTATGCAACCCCTATACACTACTCTCATAACACACGGGTTGCCTGCCAAGCACAGTGGAACTTGACTCTTAATGCTTTTATGTTTATAAGGCGACGTAGAATTTTGTTTTATTTCTCCCGTGGAAGAAATATTTAAGAACTTTCAGTTACCATTTATCATGCACAAGGTATCTGAAAATATACACAAGTATAAAGCGTTACAAAAACTGTATTTTGAAACTAAAATAAAGTTCTTATAAATCATACATTGATATATATATTTCAATGTATCTTTTAAATGTGAAATAGGTATTAGGAGTCCTTAAATATTTCTTCCACGGGAGAAATAAAATAAAATTCTGATCTGTTTCTATCCTCGAAAATGTCGTCTTATAAACATATGCATTAAGGGTCAAGTTCCAATGTGCTTGGCAGGCAACCCGTGTGTCGGTCGCCTAATTTATAACGTTACAACTAATTGAGTCCATTGAGGTCAGCGAATATTAGCACTAAATTATGAAAAAAGTTGTCAATACTTAAACTACATTTTCCATCAAGATCTATTGCATCGGCAATTACTGCTTATGGTGGTATTATGCCCATTTTCTATATGGAACAACCGCAGTAATGACTACCTGTTATTTTCTGCCGCTCAGTTGGATACTGCAGAAAAATCGAGATAATGTTTGAATTACCACTTTTTTGGGTAAGTTAGTCAAATACCAATTAGATACCAGATACTTCATGGAAATGTTGTAGATGGCCTCTGAAACAACCACCTTTTTTAAAAAATAACGCTGGACTTTCCCACTGATGTTTTTGACAAAGAACCTCACATGGAATGATAGGAAAATAGCCCTTGGTTGCACCAAATTTTAGTATGTTATAGGTCTTTGCCTCCTCAATAATGGTTCTCATGGGCACAATGCCCAAAAGTCAATATAGCACAAACCACCGCTTGTTGAAGACAGAACTATTAAGTGCGAAACCAAAGAACTAGTATACTGTGCCTATAATACACTAATTAATGTATGTTCATATTTATGTGTTTTAATAATATGCGAATGCATGTGCCAATTCTCATTCAGTAAATGTTTACGTCGAAACTTCGTTCGGAATGTATTAATATGCATGCATACCTACTAGTATATAAGTACATACTCTATGATTTAATTTGAAAAATATTTCATTTAAGAGAGTAGTCAAACATATAAGTATTTTCACGAACCGCACGTATTAGCATTGCCCAGTGTGCACCGCGAGGATATTACGGATCGGAATTTGCACATCACTTGACCCTTAGTTGGACTTAGTTTTCATCAATGGTTTTGGAATACTTCAATGCCTGCTTAATGCCACACATACATTCGCATATACAGCAATATTGGAATACATAAATATGAACATACGTTAATTCGTGTAGGGTAGGAACAGTATACTAGTTCTTTGATTCCGCTCTATATTGACTTTTGAGTGTGCCCATGAGAACTATTGTTCAGAAGGCCAAGACCTATAACATACCAAAATTTGGTGCAATTTAACCGAGGGCCTTTTTCCTATCATTCCGTGTGAGATTCTGTATCTGTGACTGATGTTTCAGAGACTGTTTTTAAAAGATATGTCCCCATATTTAAACAAATGTGTGACTTTTGTACTCTATGCCGAAAATTTTGGCCTTAATGAGCGGTTAAGGGTGATTGCAGGATACACTACGGGCCGTTACTTTCGATCCCGATTAAACGTTAACGGTGGATCAAACCAATTCAGTTACCATGGAAACAATTGTACTTTCAATGATTTGGCCGACGGTTAAAGTTTAATCGGGACCGAAAGTACCGGCCCTACATGATACACAATAATGACTGTTAGTTTAATATAGGAAGTATCATTTGAAAAAATCCCTAGTTCCAGAGACTTTTACGAAAAAACCACCGACGACCATTCTTTAAAGATGGTGGTGTTCTAGAAGGGCCTTACGTTACATTAAACTATGTTATAGAAATTCCCACTCTCAATGTATTTATTTATCGTTTTTACAATTTCAAATTACGAATTTCTGTAACATATTTTTTCCGTTTCATCAAAAATATTATTGAAATGTGTCCGACTCCTTCCGACTAGAGGACAACCTGTCAAAAGAGGGATTGGGTAGGGAATTAGTTGTACAAAAAACCAGCCAGTAAAAGGATAAGATATATACTCCAGAACTCTTGTGTACTTCTAGCTTACGCTTTAGAAAATAAAAATTAAAACTGAGTGAAAAAATCTACAATTTAGAGTAATCATCGTTATCGCTTAAGAAGTGCAATGTGTTTAAAACATTGGTACGATTCACAAATCCACGCCTCCAAAAAAAAATGGGAATTAGAAAATTTAATAGAAATCAATTCAATTTTTGTGCACTCATCTATGTTATGGATATACTTTTTTTTAATATAAAAAAAACTGTTGTGTGTGAAAGTGTGTAATTTAATTCTTTGTTAAGCGACAGAAATTTTATTAAATTACATTTCGTGACTTCTACGCTAGTAGTATTTTTTATTCTATTTTCGTTGGAAATTGCCAAAACGTTAGCACCCAATAAATGTATTGTATTGTAGTTTAAATATTATATACCGCATATAATTTTAATTGTACATATTCTTATTTAATTAAATGACATTATCAATTGTTAAAGGTATATTTTTTTGTGATTAAAGTAAATGCTCTAGAGTAGAAAGTCAAATATAACATATCAAATATTTTAAAATGTATTTTTTTTATGCAATCGTAGCTATCTTTTTTTATTGACCGTTTAATTTCTTCAATTCTAGGAATTATGTCTCTTTTGGTGGAAGTTATTTTCCACCATATAGTCCAGGGGCACAACTTCTCTCGTGGGATTTTGAATGATGAAATTGTATGAGTACTTGGAATCAAAGATGTTTTAACTCCTAGATCGCTCAACCCTATCTCAATTTTGTATAAAACATATCCCACTTTTTCAAGTAAAGAACCGCCCATTATCTCTCCCACTTTGCTTCCACTCCGGGCCCAACTACAAACACTCGTGTTGTCTATGCGCATGCCTCGCATCTAGTTGGTGTCCTGTCGCAAACCTTCGCGACGTTGTCAAAGATCAGAGACAAAAGCCGCTGAAAGCGGGGAATTTTGAAGTGGTCAAACGCAATAACGTTGAGCGATCGGAAAATGTAGAGAAAATGGTGACAGTCCGGCAACACCACTGGTTGCTTCGATCAGTTGTTAGTGCCGCTTGAGATTTGATTGCGTTTGCGCTTTAAGAGCGTAAAATCTTGTTGAGAAACTCGAACTGACCCGACAATAGCAATGGTAAAGTCCGGCAATTCCAACATTGGTGTCTCGCTTTTTGAGGCGTGTTAATATTGCTCTCTCCGTTGAGATGTTTGCTGCTTTGTCATATACGAATTCCTTATGGGTTAAACCATCTAGTAGTTAAAGATCTTTGCTTGGAATACCTTTCTTATACACTCTACAATCAATTGCTTGAATTTGTGGCAAGCTGTTTGGGTGATATCATAAATCAAAGGTGGTAACCGGTCCGGACATTGCCAATAGTAATTGATCACATACATCATACAGAGGCTTTGCAGTTAACCTTTTTTATAATAAAATTCCAAACAAACAAGGTTATTAAAGATTTTTCGATATGTTTTACCCGGAGATGTGCCGAGGAAACTTTCCATATTTGATCAAAGTCTGTAAAAGTCATGTAAATAATATAATTATACTTATTTGGTATCAAAATGAAGCCTGCATCATCACGAATCAGATTGCACCATAAAATAGCCTATCAATATACCCAATGGAAAGTTAGAAGGAAAACTTCCTGGAAACTTTCAGAGTTTTCAAAGCGGAAAGTTTCCAGGAACTTTTCCTTCTGACTTTCCATTGGGTATATTGATCGGCTATTTTATGGTGAAATCTGATTCGTGATGATGCAAGCTTCGTTTTGATACCAAATAAGTGTATACAATTATATTATTTACATGACTTACAGACTTTTATCAAATATGGAAAGTTTCCTCAGCACATCTCTGGTTTTACCTTTAATCTCGCTTCTTACTATCTTTGAGAGAACATGACGGTTGTTCTGTCTCGAGACCAGAGATGGGTAAAGAAAACTTTCCATTTGAAAGTTTCCTTTACCCATCTCTGGTCTCGAGACAAAACAGACCCTCCCAATCAAATGAGAATAATACCACAAGAACTAGATCTGTATCTGGGGAAAGAAACTTTCTAGGCAGTAGCCAGTCATGTTTTCTCGAAGAATGTAAGGAGCGAGGGAAGTCAGAAAAATCTGATAAATTTTTGAAAAATCTTGAACAAAAAAATCCGAGTTTATTATGTCCTCCCTTACCGACTACGTAGCTCGTGAAAGAAAAAAGTTTTCATAATTCCAGGAAAGTGTCCTTTGGAAACTTTCAGAATATTCAAATATTTTATTGAAAACTTTCATTTTTATCAAAACTTCGTTCCGGAAACTCCCAAAAATTTCCTGGAAACTTTCATTAGGAAGTTTCCTTTACCCATCTCTGCTCGAGACTTAGATCTTTTGCTTTAAACCTTTCTTGTAACTATGTCTATGGCCTTTTTCTGCAATTCTGAAAGTTTTTGCTCTCGATTGACTCCCATTTTTCCACTGTTTGGTAATTTGAGCTCCTTCCAATATTTTTCTTGGGGCTTCATTAACATTCAATCTTTTGTCTTCTTTTGCGGAATTTCTCTTTAACGCCTGTTGAGTTTTTTAATTAATTTGCTTCATGTTCGATAAAGTTTTAGATTTGCCAAGTTCGTTTGTACGCATAGACATCATGCAAAATCCCACGGAATGTTATTTTAACTATGCCGCTGGACTAGTAAACTTGTACATGTTTTTCTAAGGCTAGTTAAGTTAAATAGATTGCTCAAAAGCGAAATATGTCCATCACAAATCAAAACAGTTAAATCCAGCTTTTAAAACTCGACGTCTTGCAGTATGTTTAATTATTTTACTTTTAGAAATAACATTTTGTTCCCACTTTATTTGAATTAGCAAGAGCTGTTCCGTTTTTTCCCTCTCACAACAACTTTTTGAGCAATTTATTTTAAACCGTTAAGAGATTATATTAATTTATTGATAAAGTAAATGTCAGACAAAAATTAATTTGGCTCAAATTTTGGTATTAATAATTCACACAAATGAGGTAGAGTTACAAACAAACATTTCCACCAAGATATCCATTTGGGTAGTTCTTCCTTTTAAACTATTTATTCTTTTCAAACTGTATCTCAAAATTGATATGTTAATGATTAAAGTAAAAATTAGTACCTTTGTTTTTTATTCATTTATGGCATTACTAGAAGAAAACACAAGAATACCTAGTGTGTTCATCAAATGATCTGGAAAAGTACGTTACTTTAGGTACAGTTTATGGACTGAGAGACACTAGAAATTCTTCGATTGATAAGCTCAAACACATGCATGGCTATATATTTCAAAATTAAGCCCAAAGTCTTTTTAAAACAAAATGTCCTAAAACACTGTAAGATACAGAATATTAAGTTACCTGAAGGAATTTCTTTTATATCTCTATCAAATTAGATTTTGATGATCCACCCAGCTGAATTTTGGAATGAAGCATGTTTTGAACATTTTAACCAAAGTCCTTCGCCTTATAGATAGAAGTGAAATTACTTAGAGAAGATAAAAT
This sequence comes from Rutpela maculata, assembly GCA_936432065.2. Taxonomy (NCBI): domain Eukaryota; kingdom Metazoa; phylum Arthropoda; class Insecta; order Coleoptera; family Cerambycidae; genus Rutpela; species Rutpela maculata. The sequence continues at coordinate 170,297,401 of OW386288.2, forward strand.
ACATCACAATGCGCACGGGCTGATATCGCTAGCGCGTGCCGGTTATCTAGGCATTGAACTTGTTTTTGCAATTGCAGTGGTGTTGGTAATTTAATTTGCACTGGTATTGTGTCCACAAATATATTCGGTGCGCAAAGCCGTGACGTATGTAATCTTCTCTAAGTAATTTCACTCTACCACTGGAGCTTTAAATGTTACAAGAAGTCAGAGTTAAAAAAACAATTTTTTGCAAATATCTTGGAAGCTATTAGCTTTATGACAAAAACATAAAGATCTATTGCACTGAAATTTGATGTTTCCCAGCTTTAATAAAAATTTGGTTACCTGGAATATACTGAATGAGGTGCATTTTCCAGACCATATCCCAAAAATGTAATCGTCAGTATGTAGTCTGGGAGCCCACTTTAGCTGTACGTGCACCCTCCAATCTTACGGGACAATGTTTTTCATAAAGACTAGTCCAAAATATTAGGCTTTAGCCTAAGGAACAATTTTAGACAAGAAGAAACTGACTCACGCGTTGTGTTGTATTGCACATATGCTAAAACAATGGGTTATGAACAGATTAAGGTTAAAAGTGTCTTTTGGTTTCTGCTGGCGCATTCCAATAAATTTCCAATAAAATTAAATGTAAATTACTCTTTGATACCGGATTTGGCAATAAAAGAAGGCTATTAACATATCTGCATTAGCAGAGGAGTACGGACCTCAAAAATGTTCGGCATTACTGGGCCTTCATTCATTTATTGGGTGCGACTCAGTCGGCGCCTTTAAGGCAAAAGGAAAGATAAACCCCTAAAAATGTTACTTTCTCCCAAATATATCCGAACATTTCAAGATTTGGGGAGCAACTGGAATATTGATGATAAATTAGCCGCATCATGTCTAAAATTAATTGTTCCTTAGGCTTTAATCTTTATGAAAAACATTGTCCCCAAGGATCGGGGGACACATACAGTTAGTTTGGGCTTCCGTAGTAATGTTAGAGGTCCAAATGTTTATCAAAGCTTTAGAAATTTGAAATAATAAGGTTGGGTTTACTCACCTTTAATACCTTGTATCTAAGATTCTTTGTTAAGAGGTTGGCTTATGTATATAAGCAAAATTATGTCGAATAAGAACATTACTGATAATCAATCTGTCATCTTGATTTAAGTAAACAAGCTATTAGAAAATCATTTTGAGATTATTAATGCAAGAAAATGTGTTTACAATAACACAAAATGGTTTACCATGGAGTTTCAGTAAAATAAGAAAGGAAAAATGTGATTTATTATTGATGCCAAAATGTAAAAGCGAATGAAAAAATATTGTATTCTATTTGTGCTCTACGTTAAAATCTGCTGTCTTAATAGTTTTTTAGTAAAAGTCAGAAAATTAGAAAAATGTTAAGAATTACAAATGTTTTTTTCATTCAAACTTCATGATGTTGAGGTAACGGTAAACTTTATCATTTACTTTTATTTTTATGATAGCAAAAACTCGAACATAGCAATTGATAGTTTGGTATATTTATACACAGAACTAAAACAGTTAGACTTATTATGAATGTTCTGTGTACATGTTTGATCAGCCATTTTCATCTACTGTATATTTTATAAACATAAATTGGACCAAGAGGTGCTGCAAAATTGGTCTCGTTATGAGGGTTGCATCAGTGACGTGCAATATTTGACGAAACTATATGCAACCTTTACAGAAAAACACTTTGTAAGCCTTATTGGTCCAAATTACGTTTATAAACAGGAAATAGATAAAAATCGCTGACACTGTTTGATTGACTGTACTATATGTACAGAACGTTCATAATCGGTCTGTAATTATTTTAGGTCTGTGGATTATATTACCTTTTACTTCTCCAAACTTATTCTAATGAGTGTGATTATAATTTATAAATCATTTGTATATAAAATAAAATATTACTAGAGCTAGAATGTAACATTTTTCAAAGCTACAAAGCAAGCGTTAACTGTAGCTTAAAAAAACACAAAAACAATTTAGTACGAGTATCAGCAAATTATAGTCAACTTTTTGTAAAAAAAAGAATACTTAAACTTTTCAAACTGTTCTTAAAAATATCATTTATTCTATAAATCATGCATTGACACCTACACTTTCTAGAATAGGGTACATATTGAATTTTTTAAAACCGCTCTGTGAATTAAAATAGTAATAAATGCTGCTTTAGCTTGAACATTTAAAATACCAGTTTTTCCAGTCTTGAAGGAAAATTGGACTAGTTTCAAAGTGCCACAAAAAAGCTTCCATTATCTTCAAAGACTATGCTTTAAAATCCAAGTAAAAATATTACACAGGGTGTTAAACGTAGCTATGGCATTGGTCTGCAGCAGGGCTTGGTGCGACCGGAGCATTCAGAACCGGAACGCTTTTTCTTTTCAATTTCATAAGTTTTTATATACATTTTTTTAAAAATGTTATTAATTATTCATTTCTTATATTTTTTGGTGCTTACGATATGTAAATGTACGTATGTACGTGATTTGTTGTAGGAAAATGGATAGGATATACAGGGTTGTCGCAGGTTTCATGGAACATCTCAAAAACTACTAATGTGATATTTTTGAAATTTGGATGGTTGATCACTGTCCCAATTAGAATTTATTGACGTAGTAAAATTTGAGATTCACCATAGTCGTGCGTTTATAGAGGAAAACGTATGGATATATTTTCCGGAAATTTATTTTATCAATTTTTTTTAAATCTAGTCTAATCAAATAGTCTTAAGTAAAATTTTTAAAAACCCCTCTGATCAAGGTTACAACGAAGCGGGTTCAAAGGTGTTTGAGTTATGGGCACTCAATTTCGCTCATAAAAGTCATTTTTAATGGGTTTATTCATGAAAAAATGGTACCATTATTAAATTGACTTTTAAAGTTCTGAAATTGCTATTGAAAATTGAAATACATCTCAGTCAGTTGGTCATACATGTATGGAAACACTCTACAAGTCCCAATTTTTCACGTATCCGTATCCACCTGATTTTTTTTTAATCACTTCGTCTATTATCATTAGAACACTTTTGAATTTCATAACGATGAGAATTATTTAACAGCATCACAAGATTTTGCGGGCCATTTCTTACGTTCTCAAGGTCTATTAGTAATTATTTTTTCGTTTAACATGCTCTAACTCAAGAACGAAACAATGAATTGATCTTAAATTTTTACCATGTTATCACTGCATTTTTTTTAATAAATCTGTCAATAGGGCATCCGCATGTGACGTTACAACTAACCTCAAAAATATGTATTTCTTAAGATTTACAAGTATTATGTAGCTATGATTAAAATTTCTGCTTGGTTCCCATACTTTTAACCAAAATCTAGTTCAATGAAGTTTTAAATAGTTTGCTCCAATAAAATAAAACGCTTTTTGCAGGTTAGAAATCTAACCTATAATTAGCAGTCTATTTTTATTGATCAACATTAAAAATGAGAATAAACTTAAAATTTGAGTTTACGTTACGTTACATGATGCATATTCGCTACTCAAATTGATCTGTAAAACTAGTTTTCATACGAATGTATTTCAAGCGATGGGTTTATTATGATAATAGAATGAGCATCAATCATAAATAAAGCCTATAATTGTTATTGCATATTAATCAGGGTGACCACTTTTTTGAAAAACCGGGAAAGTCTGGGAACTCTATTTTGGTCAGGGAAATCATGGAATTTGTACGAATAGTCCAATCAATGAATTCCAAAGGGGATTGTAGAGAACATTGAGAAGGGGAGAATTTCCCTCTTCAGGAATGTGTTGGAGGTAGTTAGGAGGTAAACATATTAAAAGTCCCCGCCGCTTCAGGGGGGGGGGGGGGGAGGTGGGAAGGTTTATTTTTTCGATTCTTCTCTTATAACTCGGAAATGATGCGTCGTACAGGAAAAGGTAATCTATGCAAAATTAAACATAATTAAATTTCCTTTAAGCATGTCTATATTCATTTTCTTCCTATGTGTTATAGTTTAAGAGATATTTGCCAGCCAAAATAGATAATTAATAAATAAATTATCTATTGAATATTTCTATCAAAACGGTTTACCGTGGTTGGTCAATAAATCACAGTCAAAAAACAATCTTTATTTTACAACACTCGACGTATTTACTAATGTAATATTTTTACGAAATCTGTACATTTCCTTAAATATACAGTGTGACTCACTTAAAATGAAGACACCCTTTATAACTTTTTATTTTTTTTCCGAATTAAATCAAATTTTACTCAAGTATAGAACAAATTAGGATCTACTTATAACCAGAAAATCATTCACCTGCTTGCTACAAAGGCAATAGTCCAGTCAATGAATATATTGTAGAATGCATGGAATATGCGAGACTTTTTGACTTCAGAACTTTGTTAGGAGTAGTTAGTAGGTAAACATACTAAAAGTCCCCGCCCCTGTGAGGCGAGCTTACGGTGAGAGGGAGGGGGGAAGGTACCATTTTTGGATTTTTCGATTATATCTCGGAAACGGTGGACTCTAGAAAAATATGTTCTAAATAAAAATGAAAGCAAATTAAATTTCCTATAAAATTGTTTCCAGACATATTTGTCGAATTTCCAAAGGTTTTCGAGATATACGTTACTGAAAATCGATAATTTTCGAAAAAATTATTTTTTAAGTGTATATCAAATTGAAGGAAATTTAATGTTCTACAACTTACCGTTGGAAATTCGACAAATATGTATGGAAACAATTTTATATGAAATTTAATTTCATTTTTATTTAAAACATATTTTTTCTAGCGTCCACCGTTTCCGAGATATAATCGAAAAACCCAAAAATGAGACCTTCCCCCCCTCCTCCCATCATAAGCTCACCTCCCAGGGGCGGGGACTTTTAGTATGTTTACCTGCTAACTACTCCTAACGAAGTCCTGAAGTCAAAAAGTCTCGCATATTTTATGTACGCTACACATAAAGTCATCTGGCAAAGGGGATCCTCAGTTTTTGCAATTTGTGGTAGATACGTGAAATTTGTTAAGACCCATTAATATGATTTTTAATTTTTTTCAGCTTATTTTGGTACCCAGGTGACTTTGCCTTTGTAGCACGCGAATGTTTTTCTGGTCAAAAGTAGATCCTAATTTGTTCTATACTTGAGTAAAATTTGATTCAAATCGGAAACAAAATAAAAAAGTTATAAGAGTGTCTTCATTTTAAGTGAATCACACTGTATATTTAAGGAAATGTATAGATTTCGACAAAATATCACGTTAATAAATACGTCGAGTGTTGTAAAATAAATATTGTTTTTTGACTGTGATTTATTAGCCGACCACGGTAAACCGTTTTGATAGAAATATTAACTTATTTATTTTGGCTGGCGAATATCTCGTAAACTATCACACATAGGAAGAAAATGAATATAGACAGTCTTGTAGTAAATTTAATTATGTTTAATTTTGCATAGATTACCTTTTCCCGTACGACGCATCGTTTCCGAGTTAAAGTGAAGAATCGAAAAAAGGAATCTTTCCACCCCCCCTCCCCCCTGAAGCGGCAGGGACTACCCCCAACACATTCCTGAAGAGGAAAATTCTCCCCTCCTCCATGTTGTCTACAACTCTTTCGTTGACTGAATTATAATTTGAATGTAAAATCAGGATTTTAAGAAATAGTACGGGGAAAATTGTGTAAAACGTATAATATACCGTGCGTGTAATTGCCCATGTTGTAATTCTTGCTCCCTATGCCTAGCCCGCCACTACACACACGGTATTTATATTTTTGCTTGCAGCCAAAAATTTTTCATTCATTGCAAATTTTACGCAAGTCAATCGAAGTTATTTTTCTCGAAAAATTACACAACTAGACAACATTGGCTAATGTTTATATACGGTTACACTTTTTATTAATAAAATGTAAAAAACAACTGAAATAGGCCAGTCCAACACGCTGTCACTTTGCTTTGTTTGTACTACAGCAGCCATCTTTTGTTGGTAAGTTAGGGTTTTCGACAGGCCTAAAGGGCACATGCACGTTCAGTAATCTCATTACCTGAATTTTCGCGTTTTTTCAATCATACTTAATTCAATAATTATAGCTAGATATGCTTTTTTCTTAAATAATGGACATGTAAGGTGTGAAAAATAATGACAGGGAATGACGGGGAAAAAATGTTTCTGTAATGATCTGCTGGAATGACATTATTGCTGAACGTGTATGGTGCCCGTTAGGCCTGACAAAAACCCCAACTTACCAACAAAAGATGGCTGCTGTAGTACAACAAAGCAAAGTGACAGCGTGTTGGACTGGCCTATTGGCTTTTGATTATTAAAAATTAGTCAGAAAAAACTGAAGTTTATCAGTCAGAGAATTTGAAAAGTAATTTTAAGTGGCCATCCTGTTAATGTAAGTAATTATTAATCGTTACAAACAATTTCTTCCCAAAAATTTTTGTTTGTTTTTTATATCCATTCAGTTCTTTCGTTTGTTTTGACCAAATAATGAACTAAAATCGAATACATTTTTTGTGCATAGGTAAAGCAATTTGCGGGGTGAATTATATTTCAAAACTATATAAAACTTGGTATAATACATTATTCTGAACAAAAAATAAAGAATTTTTTTTTCCATTTTGACCATTTTGTAGATAAAAAATTTGAAAAAATCCCGTATGAGCGAAAAAAATTCGTTTTGAGTTATTTCCCTAGAAAAGTACATCGTTTAATGCAATGTAAAAAAGAATTTATTACTATTTACACTCGTAAAAAAAATAATAAACGCAACTTGACTATATCATGTACCCTATTTGAAAAAAAATCTATTGCTGCCTTGAATAATGACCTATTCATCTTATAGCTTTTACTGTGTGTCTTTCTTTAGCAGAATAAATAACATTAGTTTTTCTTTAAATATTTGTAACCCACAGGTTTTTTTTTCTGTATGTTTAGACGCTACTCACTATAATTGATGTATTATAAGACAAAACAAAAGCTCCTGGTTAGATAAAGGTGTTGTGCTTATATTAAAATAGATGGGTCAAGATATTTGTGTATTTGGTAGACGTTTTGAAATCCAGGACCCAAATCAACAGTTTTACAGACGATTCATAGAAAGTTGCATAATCGTTTCATTTCGTGGCTGTTTTTCAAATCAGTGACGGCTGGTGAAATTTCAATAATTCTTTTCTCGTCTGTGGCGCATGGGACCCATACGAAATATGGGAAATAACATCTAGAGAAGCACTTCTCTAACGACCCCTAAAAAGTTTTGAAAAAGCAGTTTGCGAAAAAAAAATTCAAAATTTGGTTGCCACCCCTGGTCTAGGGACTCCTGTTTAAAATTATGTCATATAAATTTTACTTTTCATAAAAATACAACAATAGGTTTTGGAGTTTATGAGAATATTTTCACTATTAACTGAAATACAATGAACTGAAATTTTGTAATTTACAATTTAACAAATTACAAAATTTCAATTTGTTGTATCTCAGTTAGTAATGAAAATACTTTCATAAACTCCAAAACCTATTGTTACATTTTTATGAAAAGTAAAACGTATATGACAAAAAAAATAATTTTAAACAGGAGTTCCTAGAGGGGAAGAGGTGGCAACCGAATTTTGAAAATTTTTTTGGCTTTTTCAAAATTTTTTAGGGGTCGTTAGAGAAGTGCTTCTCTAGATGTTATTTCCCATATTTCGTATGGGTCCCATATGCCACAGATGAGAAAACAAAAATATTGAAATTTCACCAGCCGCCACTGATTCAAATCTAAATCAAAGGAAAGTTTTTTTTCAAAGTAAAATATTTATTGGTACCAATTTTGTTGTAAAATGCTCTAAATATCCGGATGATTTAGGTACATATTTTTTTTGGTTTTTTAAATTGCCACAATGTTAAATGTAAGACTATTGCAACTATTTATATAAAGAAAAATTGCCTGTACATTTTGGTAAATCATTTGCAATGATATGGCACCGTACAATAGAAAATACTCACTGTAGAAACCTACAAACAGAAAATACACAAAATGAAGACCAAAGTAATAGCTTAGTTTCCGTAAAAACTCCCTGCAGTGGTATCATGGACTTTCTTGTCACTATTTCTGTGGTTTTGAATTTTCCGTGGTACATTACCTGTATTTCTATAGTGATTTGTCGATTTATGTTGTATTAACAGTAAGATGTGATATAAAAAAGGATTTTGTATTTATTTTTAAGTGATGGTAAACTTTTGGTGTTAAAAAAAATGCGGTACATACTAAAAAAATTTAATTATCTATTTAATCACGTGGTCGTTGACCAATATTTTTTAGGCCATGTCACAGTCGTTTTTGTATGTACATTTGTAAATAAGTTTCTGTAGGTAACAACGTCAAAATATTTTTTTTGTAATTTTTTTTTTCTTCATTAATTCTTAAGGATTTCTAAGGGAATAGCTAATATAGCCAATGCTAGTGTTTACAGTACTGTAATTTTATTTAGAATCAAATATGTAATAGTGCAATTTTAAATCAGTTCTTTTTTAGATAATTGTTTTTGCTGTATATATTTTTTGCTAACTGTATGTTACTTGAAACTGCATATATAAAATATTTAAAAAATAAAGTATACAAAAAATATGTGTTATTTTCGTAATCAACCCAGTAGCACTTTTTTCATCATATATGACCTTGCGTCGGGACGGTCACAGATCTCTTCTCTCGTTGTCGCACACTTTGAGGAGCACAGATACTGTAGTAAAGGGATGCGGTATTTTCCACAGAAATCCACAAATTTTATGTGTTCTACCCGATTATCAAAGTAAACCCCTGAAAAAAAAAAATGCTGTTACATCAAATAAGACATCATTTTTCATTCATAGTACAGTAGCTAGAGGTTTTAACTTCGCAAGAATGTCATATTGAACGGATTTCCTTCATTTTTGGCAATATTATAGTAAATGCTTCACAGAAAAGCTTCTATATTGTGGGGGGCTTTCTAATTTATAGGGGGTGGATGTCACGTGGGTGGCACTTAAAAAATATATATATTTATTGGAGCTGAAATAGAATCAAATTTTAATAAGAAAAGGTTCTATGCAATTTTTCACATAAATTGATAGTTTTTAAGTTATGACTTCAAAATTGCGATTTTTAGCTTAAAAAAAAAAGGTATTTCCAAACGGCTTTCGTCAAGTATCTCGAAAAGTATTACTTTATCGAAAAAATGTTACAAACCAATTACAGAAAGTACAAACAGGGAATTAATTTTTTTTTTTTTTTGTTTATTGATGTAGGATTAATAATTTCGGAGATTTAAGTTTATTTATTATATTAAGTTTATATTTGGTATCCAAGTGTTTCGAAATTATCTATAAAGCATTTTTTTCTAAAGCAAGTGCTTTAAATGAGCAAAACAATTTGAGCATCTATGTAATGCTACATCTTAACGAAAAACTGTATTTGAGATAATTTTTTTAAATTACTGGCTAATTAGAGTAACAAAATGGCGACCTTTTTATATAAAAAAATATAAATACGCACATTTTTCCGTCATAACTTCTTTATTTCTTATGCTACAGGAACGAGTAAAAAATAATTTGAAAGTGCAATTAATTGTCTTTAATTTCATTTCTTAGCAAAGTGTCACAATTTCTCAGATATTTAACATTTAAACTGCATTTTTCGTCTTATAAACGTTCGGACGCCATTTGTAAACTTTCATATCGATGGGTTTTTGACAAAAAGTCGTAAGCGACATATCGTAAATTTTACAAGAAACGACTTTTTTTAAAAATAATTGTATTTCTTAGTTCCAACTGTACCAAAATTTGTATTACGATTTTGTTCGTCATTACAAATTGATACAGACATTGTTATTGATGGTAATACAAATTTTTTATTTAATTTTGCTGCTTAAGATGTTATGTTGGGAATATTTTATTTGAAATTTGTCGTTTAAGATAAGTACATATATACACGAAATACTATGCCTTTAGTTTTATGGTACAAGAAAAATTATTTTAAGCGCCTAAAAGTGTATCGTAACCGACACAACTCCATGGTGCTTACGATTTTCTGCCAGTATATGATATCGACTTACGATATTTTATGGTCATTTTTTTAAAAAGTGGGCGCTTACGATGTTTTAAAATATTTAATATTAGCAGAATATGAAATAATTCACTTACGAGATTTTCTGGGAACCTGTAGTTTAATGTAAGCTACTACAAGAACCAAAAAAGCTAAAAATGAAGATAATGTTGCTTACGATGTTTTGTCAAAAACCCATCGATATCTCCGAAACTATTAAATCTATCTAAATAAATAAACAAGTGAAATTCATCATCAGTTTATGATCTTTATTTTTCGTCTCTACCCATTTTAATAAAACTAAAATTTATTGAGATATTTGGAAAAGGAAAAAAAAATTACGTTTTATCAAAAATACCTTTATAATTTAAACTGTATTTTTTTCTAAAGCAAGTGCTATATACAAACCAAAAAATTTGAGCATCTACGTCATGCTATATATTAATGAGAAACAGTGTTTGAAATTCCTTTTTTTTAATTACTGGCTAATTACAGTAACAAAATGGCGACGTTGTAATTAAGAAAATGTGTAGACGCACATTGCTTCGGTCATAACTTCCTTGTTTTTTATGCTACAGAAACAAATAAAAAAACAGTTAAAAGCTTAATTAATAAGCTATTATTTTACCTGTCACAGTTTCTGAGATATTTAACTCTCACTCTAAATAATTATCTTATGAACACTTGGATGCCAAATGTAAACTTAAATATCTCCGAAATTATTAATCCTACATCAATAAACAAAAAATATGATTAATTCCCAGTTTGTACTTTCTGTAATTGGTCTGTAGCATTTTTTTGATAAAGTAATACTTTTCGAGATACTTGACGAAAGCCGTTTGGAAATACCTTGTTTTTTTAAGCTAAAATCGCAATTTTGAAGTCGTTATAACTTAAAAACTATCAATTTATGTGAAAAATTGCACAGAACATTTTCTTCTTAAGATTTGACTCTACTTCAGCTCCAATAAATATATACAGTCGGGCCCGCTTATAACGAGTGTGTAGGTGACAAAAAAAAGTGCTCGCTATATCCGAACGCTCGTTATAAACGGTTTTTTAATGGATCCGGTTATAACGAATATACTCGTTATAAACAATTTTTATTGGGTCCTAATATAACGAGTACGCTCGTTACAACCGGTCTCTATAGGTATGTAGTCTTAAACGGTTACATATACATATAATATGTACGTGGATAACACGTACACATATGTACTCAAAAATATAGAAGTTTATGTATGTAAATATATATTTATTCAGTATAAAATAAAACATCTGACTATGAGAATCTAACAAAAGTAAGTTTATAAAGTTATGTAAAAATACATATATATGTACTTACATATGTAGTGAAAAAAAAAATATTATGCACATACATACTCTTGCGTCGCAGTAATTTACTTAAAATAGTCAGTAATCTTTTTCTGAGTTGCATTTTTATTTAAAAATGATATTTCAAGGCTTCTCTGAATGGAATCAAACTTGTCCCTTACATTGTTTTCAAAATCATTAAATTCTAAATAAGTAGATATGGTTTTCATTGCACTAAATACTTGTTGAGTTGTTGGGGGTTCAAACAAGTCATCTTCATCTTCTTCAGGTGTTTCCAGTTCGTCGTTAATTTGCATTTCATGTGATTTAACAGAAGCCGCTATTTCAGTTTCCGACGGATACTCACAAGTTCCTAAACAATCGTCAACCTCTTGATATGCATTTAGTTCGTCACTAGTAAAACACACACTTAAAATATTGTCTATAGCCTAATCATGTAAACACATGGAATCTTCGTCATCAACACTTTCCGAGTTTTCATTTCGTAATAACCACTGAGCCAAAGGTAGGTCATCGTCTTCATCAAATTCTGATCTCGGATAAAAACCTGCATGCCGATAACAATTCACAATTGTTTTTTGTGAAACACGTTTCCATGCTGTGTTTACAGTTAATATCCCATCCAACAAAGAAAATTTGAAGTGACAGTGCGACGTGCGACAAACAATATAAAAATAAACACACTGTCGTTGTAGTATGCCAGACAAATTGAAAACACGACACGCGGCAACTAGCGCCGGCTCTGGATCTACCTAAACTTTGACCTTGATCTGAATAATTAAACAAATAAAGCGTGCAAGAGAGACATATATCCTATTCCCATGCAAAAGATAGAGACAAAGATGTCGGTGGCTACATGACGTAGGCGCTAGACCCAAGTTCCCCCCCCCCCCCCGCGCGCTCCTTCGTCTAGAAGCTACTGGATGAGGTAACCGTTATAGTTTAATGACCGTGACAAGCACCGACGTTTCATATCTACCGCCCTCAAAGCACCGACTACTATTAAGTCGGTGTCCGTCAAATGGCAGCGTTCCAAGAACTTACTGCGTATGAACTAATATCACTCGTTATAAACAAAGTTAATTCTCCAATGAATCATCGAGTCCTCGTTGTAATCGCAGCCGCAGAGAATCTCCGTCATCCCTACAAAGGTGCTCGTTGTAAGTAAACATATTCAGCTACTTATTAGAAAAATATTACTCGGTATAACAAAAGCGCTTGTTATATCCGAGCTCGTTATATCCGAACTGAAATTGTGTTGAGCTTAATAGATGATTTTTTGTATCTATGGAAATTACTCGTTAAAACCGAACGCTCGTTATAAGGTGTACTCGTTATAAGCGGGCCCGACTGTATATATTTTTTAAGTGCCACCCCCTAAGAGGGGGTGGCATCCACCCCCTATAAATTAACAATCCCCGCACAATATAGAAACTTTTCTGTGAAGCATTTACTATTATACTGCCAAAAATGAACGAAATCCGTTCAATATGACATTATTCCGAAGTTTTGCGTATTTTTTACCTCTAGGTACTGTACTATCATATATTCGTTGTCGCAGCCATAGATATATACAGGGTACACTCAATAAACGTTCTGACCATTAGATATCAACCACCAGTGCACGTCACTCTTAAACTGACGTCAGTTTTACTTCATTTACATGATGCCAAAGTTATTACATCTAATCTTTAATCAAACTATTCACAATAACATAAATATTGAAAAACACACTAACTAAACTTTACCAAAATATAAAATTTTGAGTAATTAAACTAACAAACTAAAACAACATCGATTAACCCTTTCGCTGCACAGCGCGGTTTCACGTAATTCTCGTGTAGTGCGCAATAAATTGACCGCTTGTGAGTATACGCGCTTTGAGCATGCAGATCCGATATTACGTTACTATTTGATTTGGTTTATTGTATGCATAGTCTATTATTATATATAAAATTGAAAGAAAAACAAAAACCAAGTGCTCTAGTTTCAATAATAATTTATTTTAAAAAAATGGTTAAAAACAGTACAAGTAAACATAAACATAAAAACAAAACGACATTCTTATCAAAAACATTAAGGTACAACAGAAACTTGTGTAAGTATATAAAAATGTATTAATAGTACATATACGCGTGTTAAATCGCTTTGAGCAGTTTGAACCAATTTAAAAACGACAGGCGAGTTAACGCGCTTGGAGCACAGTGGGCCCATTTATTTTTCATGCATATACACGCTTTGAGCAGTGAAAGGGTTAAATGCACAATAAAATTACAACACGATGCAAACTAAGCTGACTTGTTCAAAGCAACGCATCACAATATACCATGTAAACAAAGTTGTAACACAATACCAACTTAAGTGTTCCGTATAGGCATACGGATTTTTTTCTTTCTCGTCCTACTAGGGCTCAGGCTCTCAGTCGTCTTCTAAGATTGTAAGAATCACCCTGAGAGTGGAAACACCTCTCTGAGTTTAATTAAGTGTAAATTACAACAAAACGACAATAATTGTAGATCAAGCAAATGAAAATCACCTGAACACATTAAGAATAGGTCAGTGTGAAGTTGTAAACAAGATATACTTTGAGTCCTCATGGGCAATACAAGCAACTGCGAATACGAAATTTGACGAAGAATGCCGATATTAAAACTGGCAATCTGCCAGTTGAGCAAAATTTGACCTGACAAAAACATCACAAAATGCTCAAAAATCAGATCTGCTAACTTCCTGGTTTTCTCAAAGTTTATTTATACCTCTGAGACATGGACAGTTAGGGAGGCAGACAGAGGGTGTATTGATGCTTTTGAGATGCGGGTCTGGAGATATTTGTTTCAAAGGACAATGTTAAAAATAGCTGAATACGTCTTCGTGGTATCAAAGGCTGGGGAAGATTTTGTTTTACACCTGAAACATAGAAGCAACCCCTAAATTACTTTGAATAATAGTTTATACCAAATGTGAAAATTATATTTATTTTATGATAACTATTAGGTATCGATTCAATAGAGATAACACAAGAGTAAAAACTTATTCAGAAGGTGGAATGCCATACACAGTACCTAATATTAAAAAAATAGGTACCAAGATGATTAAAAAAAAACTCGGAATGTAAAAAGGATCGCCTCCTCGTGGTACACTCTGCAAAACACAATAAGTGGCCAAATGGCCGAGTGGCCTTCCTTTGCAAGTATCCATTTGCATATTTACTTTTCCTAACAAATGAAGTTCTATAGCTTACCCAGAAGTACCTTTACATGGAATAATATAACAGAGAATGAACTAATATCATTTTCAACCCCTTACAGTGATTAGCCATCTTTAGAATAGAATAGAATAGAATAGAAAAGAACTTTATTTTCCCATTTGGATCTAGTATAAGATATTGGATGTGTCAAAGTATCATACAACTAATAACTATAAACTATAAGCTACAACAGAAATAGAGAACAGACTTACATACATAAATAAAATAAAATCTTAAATACTAGTGTAATTAAAACATTACAATAAAATACAAATAAAAGAATTAAAAGTAAAGCGTGAGCATGGTAGTATTTGGTATAAAAACAGTTCAATATATCACCCTATATACATATATATCCTTATTAGTACATAATATAAAAGAAGAATAGAATAAAACACATACTTATGCATGAATAAAATACAATGACTAGGTAATTACATGTTAAGAATTCCTCTATGCTGTAAAAACAGTGATTAAAAAGGTATGCTTTTAACTGATTTTTGAATTGCATAATGGAGCTGCATTGTTTTATATGCCTAGGCAGTTTGTTATAAAGTAAAGCACCCTGATAGTATGGGCTCTTCCTGTATAGCTCGAGTCTATGAATGTCATACTGTAAATCATTATTACCTCTTGTTGCATAACCGTGGTTAGTGTTATGTTGTGTGTAATTTATAAAATTCGATTTTACAAATGTTAATATGCTGTAAATGTACTGACAAGGTAGGGTAAGTATCCTTAATGTTTTAAATTTTTCTCTACAACTGTCTCTTAGATTCATGCCTAGCATGTATCTAATAGCCCGTTTTTGTAACTTAAAAATCCTTTCGGCCTGTGATGATATCCCCCATAAAATTACACCGTAAGTCATAATCGATTCAAAATTTGCATGGTAATAAGTTTTAACTGTGGTAAGACTACACGTTTCTTTGAGTTGTTTTAATGCATAACATATTTCCTACTCAATATACTGATATGCCCGTCCCATTTTAAGAGTTCGTCAAATACTACTAGGAGCTTAAAATTTGTTGTTTCTTTTATCGTTTTATCGTTGACTCTTGTGAGTGCACTCTGCTGTTACATTGGATGAGCAAAAACTCATGTTAACAGTTTTATCCTGATTCATAATTAACTTATTTTTACAAAGATATGAAAACACATTGTTTAGTTTTTGATTTGCCTCCTGCACTAAAGCTGTATAATTGCTTGAGTTTGAGAGTAGAGAGATATCATCAGCGTACTCTACCATAGTACCCGAGATAATTTGGTCGAGATCGTTAATGAAAATAATGAATAGTACTGGGCCCAGGATTGAGCCTTGTGGAACACCATGGTTATTAGTCATAGTTTTTGATTCCTGACCGTTGCATATGACATACTGTTTTCTTTCCAGTAGATAAGATTTAAACCACTGATTGACGTTTCCTCTTATACCGAGGTTTTCTAACTTGAGTAGTAGCATACTATGGTTGACACAATCGAAAGCATTACATAAGTCAATGTAGGTTGCTAAGATGTTCTTGCCTTTGTCAAGATTTTTGTATATCTCCATTGTAAACTCTACTAGGGCAGACAATGTTGATTTTCCTTTCGTGAAGCCGTATTGTTTGGGAGACATTAGCTTGTATTTGTTTAGAAATGAGATTAATCGAGTTAACATGGCTTTCTCGATTATTTTGGAGAAAATTGATATTAAGGATATTGGCCTATAGTTATCTAGTAGGGTTTTTTCACCTTTTTTGTAAATAGGTATAATTTTGCTTATTTTCAGTAGTTCGGGAAAAGTTCCAAATTGGAAACTGTTGTTTATGATATACGCAAGTACCGTTGCTATAAACTCTTTGCATTCTTTAACTAGTAGAGTTGTTACTTTGTCTGGGCCACTTGAGTTTGGGTTTTTTAAGGAATTTATAATTTGAATTATTTCGGAGGTTGTAACTGGTTTTAAGAACATCGTTTCATTATATGTCAGAGGAGCAGGAGTAGAATTATTGGGGTCATCTGGGAGATTTTTTGTATGGTTTCTGGTATGTCAATAAAGTATTTTATAAAAGAATCTGCAATGCTCGTAGGATCTGAGATAATGTTATTGTTGACGGTTAAAAAAGGAGTTTGGTTGTTTGTGTTATCTTTTTGATTTGTGTTACATTTTAATACGTTCCACATCGCCTTTGTTTTGTTTTTAGCATTAAGGAGGTAATTGCCATTGTTCATTCTTTTAGCCGCTTTTATCACATTATTGTAAATTTTCTTATATGCTTTGTAACGTGTTATATCAATTAAGCCTTTTTTACTTAAATATGACATATTTTTTAAGTTAACTGATGACTTTCTAATACCTGCAGTCACCCATGACTTTGATTTTTTATTGACGCTAGTAGAGGTACAGTTTACTAAAGGAAAGGACAAATTTATATAATGGTGTAAAATACTATTAAAGTTTTCAATTTGTTTGTCAACACAAGGTATATCTACACTATAAACATTCTCCCATTTTTCTTTAAGTAAGTATGATTTAAAGCACTCAAAATTTTGTTTGGTGTAGAATCTCCTTTTAAATTGTGTTTTAGGTGGTTCTGTTTTAATGGGGATATATAAGAGTTGTCCATTGTGATCAGACAGACCATTTACAGTACTAGCGCTGAGATGACCCTCTATGTTAGTACACATATAGTCTATAGCTGTTTCCGAAGTAGATGTTATTCTTGTAGGTTCATGACAAGTTATAGTTAGAGAGAGAGAGAGAGAGTTTAATATATCGAGCAGTTCATTACGGTCTTTTGAGTTACTTAAACAGTCTATATTAAAATCACCGCACACTATAAGTGGTTTAAATTTGTATTTGTTATGCACAAGATTAAGACTTTCATTTAATCAAGCCAAAAAGTCCCGAACATCAGAGTGTGGAGATCGATCTTTAATATCTACCTATTAAATGCAGACATAAGAACCAATAGAAACTTTTCATTTTATTCTAATTTGCTGTGTAAATATTCTGTACTAGATGCTGTTCTAACATCTCTAAATAATGGCAGTTTTTCTTTATAGAGATACTATTAAATAATCGGTATAAGTGTTGATATAATATTTTGTTATGATTCTATATATTTCATAAAATGAAAAACTTTTTTTTGTTTCCAATATTACATTATCTAAAGTGTCTGTTGTCCTTAAACTGGAGTAGATTTTGATTCATTTTAGTCACCTTGTTTCCTATTTTTTGCATTTGAAGCGGTGAATACGATTCTACCACATGAATGAGGTAGTTTGGTTGTTTTCGAGGTTGCTAAATAACTCGCTATTTGTTCTTTATTAAAAAAACATGTTGACTAAAACCATACAGATCTATTGTAATATTACGTGCTGTAAATATTTTTCATATTAGATAGATATTTATTGGTATTAAGACATTTACAAGAAATGTATCCACAAGTCAAAATAAAATATAAAAACTAGATATAAGTAAATTATGTAAAAATCACATATATGAATAAAGGTAATGTATAAATATAAAATAAAAGCATAAAATATTCAATACAATACGATTCCACAATAAAAAAAAATAAAAACGTTTAGAAAACAAACAATATTTTGAAACAAAAAGATTCATATAGATAGAGGTAATTTTTCATAATGATGATACCCCGTCAAGACAAAGTGGATGTCTGTCCCTTTTACTACTAGAAAATAATTTGGTGCATTACAAAGTGCCATGGCATTTTTTTAGTATTCGAGACTGTGAATAGAATTGCAGCCCCGAATAGGGTAGTTTGGTGATTTCCTAAAGAGCTTTTTTGTAATAATACTTGCTGCGAATATTATTTCATACCCTTATAGGGGTTTCGAAAATGGGGATGATCAGTTGAAGGTCTGGCTCAACTAGTGTTAAAAATTCATTTTGTACATTTTTAATCGCCTTGGTACATATTTTTTTAATATTAGGTGTATGGCGTTCCACCCCCTGAATAGGGTGTCAATAGTCTTCACCTTTTTGTTATCTCTATTGATTCGATATCTAATAGTTATTATAAAATATAATATTCACATTCATTATAAGCTATTATTCAAAGCAATTTTATGTATTTGCGGGTGAAATAGAATTTTCTCCGGTCTTTTGATACCATGAAGACGTATTTTTATTGATTTTGAGCCTTTTGCAACCAATTTCTCTGGGTCTTATGCATTCCGCGATGGGGGCCAAAAATCAGCTATTTTTAACTTTGCCCTTTCCTGGGCACACCGAGTCTCCAAGATGGCTTATATATGTAAATGAATTTCTTCCATAGGGATGTAATTTAGGTAAGTAAATATAAATAAATATAGTACAAAAGTGTAACAACCTTTTTCAAAGAGATAACCCAGAATTTTTTCAAATAAATCCTAAAAAACGACTATCATTAAATATTGTACAAAGAACAAATAAAGTCAATAAATCATCACAAGTGTCGTTTATCAATAAATTTCAACAAACCTTGACATAATAAGGAAGATTATTGATACATACTAAACAATTATTACTTTTGAGATAACACGTACAAAACCAACATTTCAATAATCCAAATAAAATATTATTAAAAATTACTATGGTTGTGAAATAAAATCGATTCCAAATATGAAACACATTAGAAAACTAATATAACAATGTGGCTATTACTATTTCTATTAATTTTTTTTTTAAAGAATTAGTACCACTCAAAATAAGTAGCTCACTCAAACCACAATTTTTAGTTGTCATTAGAAAGGATATCGTTTGTCAAAAATGCTATGTACACCTAAATAAATTTGAAGTCGATCGCTTGATTATTAGGCCAGTGGAATTAGCAAACATGCATATTGTAATTCGTTTCAGGATGCCACGTGGATTAAACGATAGTTTTATTGATTACGAACATGATCCTGAATTTGGTCCACTTTTTGACCGCCGGAACATTGTTTATTTAACGATTTATTGTTGAAAAATTCCAAAAAATCGACTTTTCTAAAGATAACTCAAAAACCTTTGACGATAGGTTTTTCAATTTGTAGATACTGTTAGAGCTTTGAAAAACGGTTAATTTGAGAGGGTGTTTCGTTTAAAACGCTTGAAAATTTGTTTAAATAATTGAAAAAAACCGCGAAAATTTTAGCAATTTGCAAATATTTTTCATTCTTTAACAAAAACACTTTAGTGCTTGAAACTTTGAAGAAATATGTCTTTTATTACCCCAAAGTTATCCCTAAAATTTCATCAAAAAATTTTAATCAGTTTAAGAGATATTCAATTTGTTTATTAATAATAATAATAATAATAATAATAATATATATTGGTGTATACAACAGAAATTGTTTTACACAAGTCAAAATTACAAAGTTATGTATACAGTCAAAAGAAAGTAAAAAAAAATATATATATATAAAAGGTGTTATATATAAATATAAATTTACACATTGTAAAATAGCCAAAAAATACGTTGTAAAAAGCAAATATAATACAGTCATAGCAAACTTAAAACAAAATTATAAAGAGAAAAGACAAGAGAAGAGATAACAAATACCAATTATGTAAAGAAGTCATCAAATACATAACAGTTTTTTTCTAGTAATAATTTTTTCAATTTTTTCTTGAAAACATAGATGTTTTTTGATGATTTAATGTCATCAGATAAAACATTAAAACATTTGCATCCAATATAAAAAAAGTTTTTTTGATAAAATGTTGTCCTGCAAGAGTTTGGCTGAAGTAGTCCCTTGTATCTTGTATTGTGTTCATGGTTGACTTGGTTAGCAAGATACTTATGCTTATTCTTGTAAACATATAGGCATACTTCCAAAATATACAAACTGGTTACTGTTAAAATCCTTAAATCTTTAAATATATTACGACAACTTTCCTGAAAACCTAGACCTGCTATAATTCTTACGGCATTCTTCTGCAGAATGAATATGCGATTTATGTATGCACTGTTTCCCCAGTTTAAAATTCCATACCTCAAATGACAGTGAAAATTTGCATAGTAGAGACTCAAGAGAATCTCACTGCTACAATGCATAGACATAAATCGTAACCCGTAGCAGCTACTACGCAATTTACTACACAGACTGTCCAGATGATTTCCCCATTGCATATGCTTATCAAAAGTTATTCCCAGAATTTTTACTGTGTCGCATATTTCTATATCGCTGTCAGAGAGATTGATATCTATGTCTCTTTGCAAAGTGAATAGTAATGTTTTTGTTTTATTTTTATTTAAATTGAGCTTGTTTTCTTCTGACCATTTAATTATATTTGAATACACTAGGTTAGCAGTATTCTCAATTTCATTTAATTCACTATCTATGATAAGAACGTTTGTGTCGTCAGCATAACATATAGTATAGACATTTGGTATTCCACTTAGGTATGTTATTAAATCATTTGCGTATATATTAAATAATAGAGGACCCAGATTAAAAACATGAATAATGTAAAATGCAAATTCACCCAGTTCCCGTTGTCTTAGAGAGTTAATCTGGACATCATTTTTTTTGTTGGGACTTAAACTTTATGTTTTCATTAATGGTAAATCAAATTATTTTCAACTTCAAAATGGCGTTTGAAAAAGTGTCACATTTTGAGGTTAGGTTTTTTGCTAATAACTTTTAAACAAATGAAGATTTTGCAATATCGTTCTAATATCTTTATTGCTGAGGTTTTTTCACACATTTTCAAAAAAGAAAATGACTCTGTAGCCTTACTAGAAGTCAAGATAATTTTTTTTTTAATAAATTCGTAATTTGTTTATTAATAAACATTAACAGCTGAAACATGGCGAACAACTAGTTTAATAGTCTATTTTTGTAATAGAGCTGAGTTTGGGGGAAAAAATTCAATTTGCAACGATAACAATAATTAATTTTAAATCAGCGTCAGAACAGGAGTCAGAAGCATGAGTCATATCTGTAACATGTTCATAAAATGATCGAGACGAGTTCAAATCCGTCAACCAAAGATTTACGGTTTCTCCGATTTCGACTTTTTTTTTAATTTAGGGTAGCGTGATAATATCTGTCATGTCGATTTTTTCCTAATTAAACAATAATTTGTTATAAACAATTATTTTTTGTTAAAAAATTTTTTACGAATTTATTTAAAAAAAAATCATCTCGGCTTCTAATAAGGCTACAGTCATTTTTTTTTTGAAAATGTGTGAAAAGACCGCAGCAACAAAGATATGTGAACGATATTTCAAAATCTTCATTTGTTTAAAAGTTATTAGCAAAAAACATAACCTCAAAATGTGACACTTTTTCAAACGCCATTTTGAAGTTGAAAATAATGCAAATTTGATTTGCCATTAATGAAAACAAAAAGTTTAAGTCTCAACAAAAAAAAGGATGTCCAGATCAACCCTCTACAACAACGGGAACTGGGTGAATTTGCATTTTACATTATTTATGTTTTTAATAAACAAATTGAATATCTCTTAAACTAATTAAAATTTTTTGATGAAATTTTAGGGATAATTTTGGGGTAATAAAAGACATATTCCTTCAAAGTTTCAAGCACTAAAGTGTTTTTGTTAAAGAATGAAAAATATTTGCAAATTGCTAAAATTTTCACGGTTTTTTGCAATTATTTAAACAAATTTTCAAGCGTTTCAAACGAAACATCTCTCAAATTAACCATTTTTCAAAGTTCTAACAGTATCTACAAATTGAAAAACCTATCGTTAAAGGTCTTTGAGTTATCTTTAAAAAAGTCGATTTTTTGGAATTTTTCAACAATAAATCGTTAAATAAACAATGTTCCGGCGGTCAAAAAGTGGACCAAATTCAGGGTCATGTTCGTAATCAATAAAACAATCGTTTAATCCACGTGGCATCCTGAAACGAATTACAATAAATTTCAGTCTTTTTTTTACTAATTCTACTGGACTATATGTAGTAGCTCGTATATCCAAGAAAATACGCCCGTGGAAAATTTTATGAATAAATTTTGAGTGATATATAAAACCTTCCAAAAAATATTTAGAATCTGGGAATCGATGATGGGCAGTTGACAATTTGGATGGGGAGGTGGTAACATCAAAATGGCGAAGATATGTTATTAATAAAATGTTTAAAATTGAAAATGTTTAGCAGAGCACTTTAAAGTTTTTTTTTTACAATATTTTGTGTCTTAGCTCTAACATAGGCATGAGAGATTATTGATTCTTGAGCATTATATTTTAATTGTCAATTTTTTTTAGATGAAAAAGTAGGTATAAACAATAATTTAAAAAAGTAACTAACCCCCTACTAAAATTGCCAACTGTCCACCATCGATTTTCGGATTCTACATATATTTCTGATAGTTTTGATGTGACTCACTGTCACCAGGTTACATATGAGCACTGACTAATGTTTGTAATAACAATTCTCGTTATAATCAAAAATAATTTAATTACCTTTGCAATGTGGATTAACGCATCTATGGGCTGAATTCATATAGTTTATAAGCGTGAGTGGTATCTCTCCTGGGTTCAGTATTATATTATGTAATTTTATGGTCCTTGCTGACAATTCTAATAAACTTGCTGGATTATAACTCATTTCACTAACGAATCTTACAACTAAGGGATTATCTCGTAGACTTAACTAAAAAAAAAAAAAAGAATTTATTACAATAAATCTCACTTTAAAACACAAAAAAATTCCTTTCTCTAAGTTTGTATAAATATTACTACAACTCCAATTAGACCACTATTTGTAACCGGCTTCAAAAAATTTTAAAAAGGAGGAAGTTTTCAATCCGACACATGTATGCATGTTTTTCTTATACGATATACAGTGTGTACCGTATCTAGGGTGAAAAAAAATCAATAGTTTATGAAAAAAAAGTTCACTTACAACTTTTCTTTCTTAAGAATAACTTTCATCAGAATACAAGGTATGTGGTTTAAAGGAGATAATATTAAAGAGTGAGTATTTTCAGAAAAAATATTTAAAATACTTGAGTCGTAAAAAATGCACGGCTTCTGTTTATATTATTTAAAGAACAAAAATAGAAATATTTAAAAAGTGAGAAAAGATTGCATTATTATTACACTTTGAAAAATATAATCCTAGAACTCAAACACAAAAGTAATATGCAAGTTTTTAATATTTTCCTTTTCCTTCTTCATGAGGTAGTGATTTGAAAAAGCCTTGAAAATCGTGATTGCGCAGAACAGGCATGTCTCTTCTGAAAAGTGATATCAAGTCCTCATACTGTTTAGTTGCTATTTTATTTGATTCTTTATTCAAAGGTGAAAGCTTTAAATGTACCAAATAGCATCTTACTTCTTAATATCTACACGTACTGTGTAAGTTACTTACTGTGCTAGGTGCGAAATATGTTTAGTATTTTTTCAGATAGGTCGACTTTTGATCTGGACTGTACTCATAAACCTGTTGCGCTTAGACTTATGACACTTTTTGTTATCAAAAACATATTCACCAATGGTGGCGTAACTGAAAAATTGGCTTTTTGCAAGATACGAATATGGTGAGGGACTATATGTAGTAAACAAAAAAAATGCCATTGGTGCATACAAACTTCATAATGTAGGCATGTCTTATTTAGTGTAATAATAAAACAAATATATATGATAAAATTTAACAAACTAAGTTGAAATTCAATGACTAGCACGATATAAAATTTTTTCTTTACGAATGATATTTACAGTTTTAGAAATGTGCTGATTCAAATGCAATTATGGTTCATTTTCGTATTTACGAAGAGTATAAGTAAACATAATATTTAATCATAAACTCGTAAACATTTAGCGTGAAAAAAATAACCTAGATTATCTTGAATTTGATAAATGCATCAACAAACAAGTCTAAGAAGTCTTTTATCGTCCTTAGAATTTATTTTTAGAGGTTTCTATTGAATTTAGTATCTTGAAAGAACAATGGAATATCTGTTTTAGCTGGCTTACTGGGGGGGTAATAATATTTATTGCTTGAAGTCAAAAGAGGTTCATAAAAAGTTTTATAAATTCCTTCAAGACTAGAATAAAAATCTATTTGTTTGCAAACATATTTGCTCTTAATAATACTTTATTATTGGTAACCAGTACTACCTTTAAGGCTAATTTATCTTAGGATATCCTTAAATGCAATGTTGTTTTAAAATTTAATGAGATCTTAAGAGTTTTATTATTTCTTTCATGCTTAGTTGAAAACACCTTTCTAGATTTCTTTTAAATCAACTAATTTCAATACTATTTGCTCTGGTAGGTAGTATTTCATAACACTAGATCATACAAACTGAGGCTTATTATTAAGAACATAAAAGCTATAATGTATAAATGTTTTTATTTTCTTGACCGTTGAATATCAAATTAACTTAACGTGTACCTTGGGTTTTTTTGGACAATTTAAATAAAAATTTAATATTATTATTAATATTTTCTTACGTTTCGGTTTAGTCATCATCGTCAGAGAAAAATATTATTATATTTTTCTACACTATTTATATTTTAAGCCTATTTCAGTTGAGTGTTTTGATGCAACTCAACTGATTTAAACTGACCGAAAAATCACAGGTTACATACAAAGTTAATAAAACATAATTTAGAAAGCTGGATTAAAACATTTTGATCCTTTATAATATGTTGCCATTTTTTAGAGCACTACAAAAAGTAGAACTTTTCATTGAAAAGTGACATATTTCCCACCAAATGCATTAAAAAGCAGTAAAGAATTGATAATATTAATCCTTTATTAGAAGAAAGGGGAAATAAGAACGAGTGATCAAAACACATAGTGACAAGCAGGTGTACTCTGTTAACTGAGAGAGTCCCGGTGTGACGTCACGAATGTCTGAACTCTGAATGCACAGTGGCGTTGCTTTGTTTTATATTTTATTTGATGTATTTAATTAGATTTATTTAAAGGAAATTGAATTATAAACATATATAATACATCTATTGTAAATTTATAGTAATTTAAGTTAAATAAATATAGTTAAATATTTGCAGCTAAATCTTTTTATTCATTAATAGAATTTTGTCAAACAAGTATGTGTAATCCTAAAATAAAAATATATACTTAATACTAATTATGCCGAACCCTATATAAAACAAATATGGCAGTAAAATACAAATACCTAGTATAGGATAAATAAATAAATTTAGTTTTCTTCGTCAATGTCTAATTCTTCCGAGTCCTCATCGTCGCTTTCACTATTAACATTTATAATGAGTGGCATAACTTCTTCAGTATGAACCTCTCGATCAATGTCTCAAAAATCAATTTTTTTGTATGATTTACATACTTGGACCAAATTGAGCTCGACATTTGAGATAAAGCTTCATTCCACATAGCAAGAATGGCTTCGTCGCTAAAACCATCTTTCCCAATGTGTTTGTCGTAATACTCCTTACAAATTCCCCAAACATGTTCTATTGTTTTGAACTGAGAGTGATATGGTGTAAGCCTCAGTACTTCATGTCCATGCTCTCTAATTAAATTATCAACAACATAGTGTTGCTCTGTTCTGTTAGCTCCAGCTTTTGGAACAATTTGTATTTTTTATTTCGTCCAAGATCGTTTTTCTTCAACCTGAGAATGGTACTTAGCATTATCTAAAACAATAACGCTTGGATTTTGTAACCCGGGCAAAAGTCTCTCTGGCAGCCACGTTTCAAAATTTTCAGATAACATTTTTTTATTACATATTTTACAGCATCATGTAACTCTTTTTTGGACTTTTTATGATTTCGTTTAACCGAAGCTTGAGTTCCCACATTTCCTTTTTCGTTTTTAGCTGCTGTGATTGCGAATTTAAAAATTCACCAGGAGGCATGTTTACTATTTTAACAATAGAACAAGACTAAAATTGCCCTCTTAGGCACTAATTGAAATCAGTGCATTATATCTGCTATACCCGACTTTCGAGAAAATCGACCCACCTCTGGAATCGCCAGCCGCATTCGACAATGACACGCGTGACGCAAATTGGTTTACTGTCTAACAATAGAAATGCTGCACGTCGGCCGTAACTTGACCACAAAGATTAAAACTTACGTTACAGATTACGTTACAAACAATATTTCAATAAAGACAAGGATAGAGCTCTGGACGATATTCCTTACACTATACGACCGGGATTCTATCAGCGAACAGGCTTTACCTGGAATCTAAATAAATAGACAGGCTTATTTGACCACGTTCATATTTTACAATATGTTTTGTAGCAAGTCAACAGAGTACATGGAACTGACTGATTTATCAGTCGGCGATAAAAAGAACAAAGTAAAATAGTTAACATTAAATATATCGCAAAAATACGTATATGACAGATGTATTGTATATAAACAATAATAGTAACAAACATATGAGTAGAGAATAAAAACAATAAATAAAAAGATGATAGAATGAAATAGCAGATGTTCTGCAAGTAAGTGGCATACAACATTCAATTCTATAAGATCATTGTATGTAACGAGTTCGTAAATATTCTTCTACAGAATAAAAACAGTGTTTTATGATACATTTTTGATTTTAGATTTAAAGACAACTAGATTTAACTGCTTGATATGTATATGCAAATGATTGTACAGATTTAAATTGAGGGAGTTTCTTTTACTTACTGCTAATCTGTATCGTAGGTTCATAAGAAGGCCTGTAGGATAAATATTGTGTTCGTGGTAATCAGAGTGGGTATTCAATCAAGCTGTAATATAATATATTTTATGTAAAGTGAAGGGAGAGGCATAATGTCTTCTTTAATAAATATAGGTGTTCTCTAAAGTTGACATTTACTATAATTCTTACAATTTTCGTTTGTTGCCGAAAAGCTTTTATTGTATGGTGGGAAAACAACTGCATAATACAGTTTTGAGTGAAAGAGAGAAAATTAAGTATTTTTTTTAGTTGTTCTATGTGATTTGACCAGCTAAGGTTATCGTCCAGACAAATACCTAAGAGTTTCACATGGGCACCCGTAGTTATATGTCTGTTTGAAGATATAGTGAGCTTTTGGGTTTTCCCTTGGTTGAGCTTTAATTCACTGGATTAAACCAAACAGATTCAGAGTATTATAAGGCTTCCGTACATCACCTAATAGGTTTTATAACTGTTCCATAACTGGTGTCCGAACCTTCATAAGGTTTTCCATTTTTGGCAAAAGATTTGACCCTAGTTTTTAAGTTGTGAAGGAAAACTACTTTTAAGCAAAGCACTTAAATAGAGGCTAATAGTTACCTGGTAGGTAGACAAGAATACAACTAAAATTATTAGCAGGGTTAGTGTATTTAAAATAGTAGTTATAAAATGATATAATGATGAATAATAATCTACATTTCTTTGGGCATTAACACTGGCGAATTACCACGGGACACTCTAGATGGTGGGCGACCCCCAGGGCATCAAAATTGTGGAGCCGTACTTCTTGGCAGAGCAACACGAAGAGATTGGAGATTTGCGACAGAATCGAATCAAATCAAGTCAAATTAGAAATTTAGTATAATCATCTCATGATGTACCCAGCCTAACCTTGCTCTGGTGTCATATTTTTATGGTATGATACATTAAACTACAAAAATCCAGTTAGCAAACTGATGCAATCTAAACTGACTTGCCATCATCAAGTTGCTTGGAAAAAAACATTAAATTATTTCAAAACTCTCCTTGCAGATAAATATTTCAATAGATTTGTAGCAGATACTGCGAAGAACTTGTTACAGAAATAAACTTAACCGATAACTTTGAATGTCCTGAAGAGTACAAATGCGGGGTGTTCGATGACAATTCTACTACGTAGAAAGAAATGAGCCGACTCATTGCCGTAGGCAAAATATGAAATTCATTTTTTTCCATACTATTGAGATGTTCAATTGTAATGTATGCATCAATTAATAATAACAATATAGTGAACAATAAAATACAGTGAAAAACCTCAAGCACACACTAAGTATTTAGGAGTAGAGAGAACAGATAGACAACTAATTAAACTTCAATAGAACAAAGAACATAAAAAAGAATAAAAATAATAACTAGAGCAAGATACTTTTTAACATATAAAAGAGAAGGAATTGCCTTAAGTACACTTACAAATATATACAAAATGATATGCAAACCTATGCTTATCTATAGCAATTTTGATATTGAACTGTAGACCACCAGCATTAAAAAAATTAGAAATAGCAGAGAGACAAAGTCTTTGAATTATTACGAAACTCAGACACCTCAATAAGTAACTATTCAACCAATATCTCTACAGCCAATAATAGGCTTGTTGCACAAAATATAATTTTAGCATTTTTAGAATCTTTAGTCAATACAAAACACAGCATGTAAAGGACGTTTTCTTATTTTTTCTTTTACAGACAGTATTCGACATTAAATTTTGAATAAATCCGTTAGGCGCGCAAACAACGTGTGACGTCATGTAACAGACCACAGCAACAGCACTAGCGTTCATTTTAAATTAGTTCCATTCATGGACGTTGCCCTTGTAATAGCTTAACAGTGGAGCGAAATAGACCATAAAAATCTCTCCATACTCGAGAAGAAAAACAATCAGCATAGAACCAGATCAGACCTTATAGTTTTTATAAAGTGAACAATAGAAATTGATTGATTATAAAAATCGTGTTTTTTAACATTTACAGTACCATATTTTCAAATCTCAAATTGAGCTATCGATCTGAATTTTTTTTTAAATTCAAGTACACAAACAAGCGCTTCCAATGGTCTTTTTGTTTCTATCGATAATTGTTTATTATTTTCTTTAAACAACAATGAACTTATTACGCGACTATTACTTCGCAAAAAATGTACTCATATTTTGACTAAGAGACAATTATTTTTAAAAATTTTCATATACATGCAGCGAGGCGATTGAAGCCAAGATACAGGAGAAATAAAAAAAAAATCAAATCGATAGCTGAATTAGATTTCAGTTAATTATGAAAACATTTGATAATGGGCTCATTTAGTGATATTTAATTTACAATTTATTTTTGCATTTTCTGTAAGTATTTAACCCTGTAAGTATATAGTGAAAAAATTAGGCTGCTAGCGTTAATATTAACTGTAATACTTGATTTTCAATTCCTAACATATTTGAAACGCCCGATAACGCGCGGATGATGTCACGCTCGACTGGCTGCATCAGTGCTGCTTTCATTGTATCGCTAAATTTTTTTTTTATGACGTCCTATTTACTTATTTTGCAACTTTGACGACAAATTTTAAAATAATTTATCATGATCCCTGAAAAGAAATCCGGCAGGATCAAAAGAACACCATGTTTTTGTTCGCAAGTTAGTTCCGGATTTTTCATCACTTTCGAAAATTCTGTTTCTCTGTATCTCGCATGAATAAGATGTTATCTTTGCATTTAAAAAATGGCAATAGGGACCAACCTGGGTTATCCGCAAGGAAGTTAAGTATTTACAGTCTATAGGAATTGTAAAAATGTTTTGTGGTCCTTCAGAAGTTATAGTGCACTGAGGGACATTTAAAAATTCAATACTTATTGCATACACTAATAGAAATTTAACATGTGATTACAGGACACTGAAAGTATTTTGCTTAGAATATGCACTATGCTCTTTTTGTAGTAACAGTTCAAGTAAATATTGCGAACATATTTTTTATACACAAAACAAATAAAAACTATCTGAGTGGCGAAGAATTTTCATTAAAATTCCTATATATCGTACTTTTTTCACAAGATCGTTACTTTTTTTGTTTCGATACCAGTACGTTAATTTTTTATCCACTGGCAACGCTGTTTATGAATTATTCAGTCTGTTATGCTTGCCATGTGAAACTATGTGGATACAGGCTAGCGGTCGACTCACAGTCGACCGGTGGCTGGAGTGCGGGTGGCTTGACGTCACACTGCGTTTTCGCGCGCTCTATTTTCATTATTTATTTTGAGGGAGAACGAGTTGAAGAAAAAAATCTAATATTTTGCACATTTACTAACTACAAGGTGTACTTCCGAAATATGAATTTTAAAAAAAAATGCTAAATGGGCCCATTACTAATGTTTAGTAACGCTATATTAATATATATGTATGAAATAATTTAAAATGTACGGCCATTGTTGAATGTCACTGTCCATGAAATTTACAAGACCATTTAATATGGAAATACTACATAAGTATTCGCAACCAGGCGAGATGAAAACATCAGAAGAGTTGAAACTCACCCAATACAAGATTTACTTCAAATTCTAATTTTTAAATTATCAGTACCTATAATTATATCAAATAAAGTTTTTTTTTTGTTTTACATATAAATATGTATGTTAAATTGTTATTACATAAGTTATATTGTACTATTGTAGACAAAAATGTTTTGTAAATGGGCCGAAAGGTTCAGGTCAACAGCCTCTTGGAAAACCAATAAACATTGTTATTAATGCTAATAATAATAGCACTTTAATTTGAAAAAGTTCGTCGATAAAATGACAAAGCATAATAAAATAAATAACAAAACTATACTACTGGACTTGTCATAAATATAATCATAAAATACACATACAATAAAAAACTAAAAAACAATTAACAATATCTATCATCGCTGCTCTAGAAATTCTGTAGGAGAGTAGAATATTTTCTCCGTGAACAATGGGGAATTTCAGTTCAGTCTAAATATTTAAAAACAAGCATTAATATGAAAATATAATATATTCAGAACTTACCAGTAATATTTTAAACAATTATTTTCAGTTTGTTGTATTTTTTAAAGCCCCATAAGTTTTGGTCTCAAAAAGTAACTAAACGTTTTGTGACGTAGACAAACGTAGCAGAAAATTTCTTTGATTTACAGGTGATGGTTGCAAATACTGCTTAATTGTATCTACTTTCATGTTATTTTCTGCCATAGACTGACACTTGTCATTGTCAAAAAGCAATAGGCCAGTCCAACACGCTGTCACTTTGCTTTGTTTGTACTACAGCAGCCATCTTTTGTTGGTAAGTTAGGGTTTTCGACAGGCCTAAAGGGGACCATACACGTTCAGCAATCTCATTACCTGAATTTTCGCGTTTTTTCAATCATACTTAATTCAATAATTATAGCTAGATATGCTTTTTTCTTAAATAATGGACATGTAAGGTGTCAAAAATAATGACGGGGAATGACGGGGAAATTTTTAGTAATGATGTTTCTGTAATGATCTGCTGGAATGACATTATTGCTGAACGTGTATGGTGTCCTTTAGGCCTGACAAAAACCCTAACTTACCAACAAAAGATGGCTGCTGTAGTACAAACAAAGCAAAGTGACAGCGTGTTGGACTGGCCTATTAAAATTCAGATGACAATTAAGAATTTTAGGTTATCTTCTTCTTCTCAACTCCTTGGCCAGGGTAGGTATCCTTTTTATAGTAAGCCTAAAATTTTCTAACTACGTTTACATACATCATAAATTTTTAGGTTTAGTTACTTTAACATTTTTTTCACGTTTATATTGCTTCTTTTCATCTAAAGAACTTATTTTTGAATTAAAAAAAAAATACCGAAATTACCCATTGTTTCACTCAACTGGAGAACACATTAAAATTTTTGTTTTTTATTTTAGTACGGCAGCCCGGTACCAAGATTTTCGAGTTACTTTAGCGAACATAATTCCAGCATTTCTCATCAGTTCTGGGAGAGCTGAGAAGAGAAGCTCAGGGTGACGGAATGTTCTACCTGTCCTGAAGGGTTCAAATCAAGCTTTGAACATGTAAAGAAAAACTGGTCATCTCGGTCTTCGCAGCGAGACATTTTGTCTTCTTGTCGAGGGAAGTAAATATGATGAGGAAAATTTGAAAACTGCCCTTTTGACTGATACAACGAGTTACAAAGACCGAAATAATGACAAATAGCCACCGGTCAAAATTCTGGTCACTGCGGCGAGGCAGTGCTGCTCATTATCGTGTAGTTTCGATGTCTCTTGACCACAAGAAAATTCGAACGGAACTTTTGGCTAGTTCAGTTACGAGTGATTACATTCGCATGTTGCTTAATTTTGAGGGCTGATCAAGTCATTGTGGCGAGGCAGTTCTCCACTTCAGGCTATTCCAAATATCATTAAGAAGGTGAAAAAAATATGAACAGTTCACATTTGAGAAAAATGATTTCCGCCGTGACAAAAAAAATGCAAACTAAGGCTATTTGTAAGCATAAGCTCTCAGAGAATTTGTTTAAATGGAATTGAATTTCAAGGTTTCGGACATACTGTAATGATAGAAGAAGGATTAAAATTGTCAGGTTTATTATTATAGTTTCAAACATTTAATTCATCGTCATCTGATGAGCTTTCACTCATATATGTCTCATTGTCTGATTCATAGATTAAAGAATATTATATGTCTGATATGTCTCCGCAATCCACGTCTTCTTGTTCCTCTTCTTCTTGTTCTCCTTCTTCATTCCGGAGCATATACATATCAGGAGATTCTGATACGAGCTGCCCGGACCGAGGATGCTGCGTTGGCATTATACGGAGTATACCATCTCTGTATAACGACAGCGCAGCATCCTTGGTCCCAGCAGCTGCCATCTTTTATTTACGTACACATGCGTTCTATACCTACTGCTGGAGATGCTACATGGCTTCGGATACACTCCATGTATCAGTCATCCAGCATCTCTATGTCCTTCGCGCGCCGCCGCACCAGCACGCCGAACGTATATGCGACTCCATTCGATTTAGCGCAGCTAGGGCCAACAGAAAACGGCAGTTCGCGTTTTTTTATCGTTTTATACACCCCACTCTATAAATAGAAAAAAGTTTTAGCCTCGCTACTTTGATAACTTTAGCTTCCAATTTGATATAACTTTGATTGATATTATTGGAACTTAGGCCAATGGGAAATGGCAGTTCTCGATTAATTCAAGTCTTGTTCATAATTTTTAACGAGAATTAATCTGGAACTGCCTCGCCGTGGTATAAAAATTAAGACATTTTTTTTGACAGACAGAAAGCCATTTGCCAGCCACCTGTATCGTTTGTCGAACTTTTGTCTTATGAAAAAGTGTCTAGAATTTCATAATGTATACAGTTTCCCTGCGATAAAGCTCGCTGTTTTGATAGGGGTTTTTGGTAAGGGGCTGCCGTACTATTTAGAGAGGAACTTTGTTGCACCATTTTGCATACCAATTGTGTATTTCTGTCGAGTTGTATTTTCAGTCTGTGATGCGCAATTTATAGTTGTTTCTTATTTTTTTGTATTATAGTGGATGCATTCGAGAGCTTCGTGGAAAAAGGGCGTATTGACCATTTTTATCAAATTTTATATTTTTAGGCATATGTGTTCGTATTTACGGTATTCGTTGTGTAGTGAAAGGGCCTTCTCAGATTCTTGTTCTTCTCCGGTATTTACTGATAACAATAGCCATAAAAACCATTATTTGCTTTCAGATGTCATGGAAGAAGGACGGAAATGCTATATATACATCCTACAAAATGGTATATGGTCAGTACGCCCTTCTTCCATGAAGCCCTCGATATATTTTAGG
The DNA here is from genome assembly GCA_936432065.2 of Rutpela maculata. Classification (NCBI taxonomy): domain Eukaryota; kingdom Metazoa; phylum Arthropoda; class Insecta; order Coleoptera; family Cerambycidae; genus Rutpela; species Rutpela maculata. The sequence goes on from OW386288.2 coordinate 170,331,476, forward strand.
CAATTGAGTATTTCCCTGGAATAGGACTTATGCCATATTCTTTGAAGCTCTCTTTGAGCTCTCTCTGTTGGTTATGCCAAATAGTGTTCTAATTTTTTTCTTTTGTAGAACATGTATTTTGTGACTGTCAGGTGCTGTTCTCCATAAGAGTATTCAGCGCTATTTGTTGCGCTTGGCTATTTGTCTTTATCTGCGAATCACATGAATAAACATATAAAAAAATGAAGCTTTGTTTAGAATTGCATTTTTCGCATTAAATTTGTAAGAAATTGTTTTATTCATATGAAATAATTTTTCATAGATAAAGTAGGTATTGTCTTATGCTAATTTGGCTATTTTTTGAGTTTGATTTTTCGGGGACTCATCTGATTCCGAATTGTCAGTTCTATAAGTAGTAGTAGTATTTTACCAGACTTATCCAGTTTGACCTTTTAAATTCAATCACATTCACGTCTGTTAATATTGATGACAGACATAAAGTTACTAGAACATATGCTCTGAGAAATCTATATTGTTAGCTATATCAACTGGAAATTCACTTCTAAATACCAGAGTTGTATCATCTGCAGACAGCTTGAAATGTATTATTATTATCAATATTTGTGAAGCGATCATTGACACAGGACAGGACCTAAAAATAGATCCTTGTGGACCAATTTTAATATAATTGTTTCAATACTTTATTGCTCCATGTTATTATCTGAGGTAGTCTATCCCTCCTCCGTTTTCACCCACATTACTCCATTGATTGAAAATAAAATAAAATATATATAGAGATATAACAGAAATATTTATCCATGAAATGCATAAAAAACGGTAAATTTGATTAATTCTATGTATGACTTTTGCTTATTCATATCACATGAAGAGGATGTGTCCTTTTATAAAGATAGCACAGGTTCTGGAGTTAAAAAAATATCATCGATCATTATCTTGAAATATATTATGGAACATCAAAATCTTTTACCTTGACAAACTTTTATATACAGTCATTATTGTAATATATTGTAACTGCTCTATAATCTACTTACACACTTGATAGCTTAATAGCGCAATTTTCCTATTCGCTTCAATAAAAGATTATTATCTGTTATTGCTAAGCACATTTAGTAAATGCAAAAAATGTAATGTTTATGTACCACTGAATATTTCTCTGCTTTTCCTTTTTTTTTTTCTGATACGTTTATTATTTTAAATACATTTTTTTAATTCTCAATTAGCGTGGGTAATTAACGGCAAAAAATGGCCATTTTTCCACAAATTTTTGTATTGATTCAGTTAGTTAAGTATTTAGATTTTACTTTAGATTACTATGCAATCACCCATATCTGTCCATCAGATTCCTATATAAATCTGAAAACTACTCACCTCTGTTAAATTTTTTAAAGCGATAATTTCCGGAGGTAAGGTTCGTATTCTGTTCTTATGTAAGGATAAAGATTTTAATTTGTGAAGATTTGCTATATTTGCTGGTAGACCTTCTAACTGATTATCACATAATACTAGAGCTTGTAAATGTTGCAATAGACCCAAGGTAGCTGGTACTTCGCTAAGTTCGTTCCCACCAAATGAAACCATTTGTAAGCTGAAAGTACATTTAACATGATTTTCACAAAATTTTACTGACCTATAATAAACTATAGTCGCACAGTAAAAAATTACAATTAAATTGAAATAAAATATTGGTAAAGATAAAGCATCGAATATAGCTAATATATACCTTCAACAAAGTACTCTTGAAAATGCTTTTGTTGTTTTTTTAAATGTCGGTCTGTTAATATCAAGAATTTACAAGCTGAGCAACAATACTTACTAGAAATAGGTGTACTTACTTTTTTAGTTTCCATATATTCTTTGAAATTTGTTGCAAGCCATTACCACCCAAGTAAAGAAACTTTAAATTAAAGAAATCCAAAATTTGTTCGGGAAATTGAATTAATTGGTTGCCACTCAGATTTAACTCTTTCAAAGTTGTACAATTGGAAAAACTCTTTGGTAATGAACTATTCTTTAGCAAATTATTTTTTGCAACCAGGGTAGATAATGGGCAATATTCGAAAATATCCGGTAAGGTAGTTAGACCGTTATTACTTATATCTAATATTTTTGTATTTGAAAATTTTGTTAAATTTATTGGTAAACTTGATAACTGATTGTGATGTAAAATAATTTTTTCCACATTTAAAAATGACTTTTTGTCGTCGATTAAGGCTTCCAAATTTTGGTCCACAGTGTCGGGTTCCAATAAGAGATAAGCAAAATCAATCACCTTGTTACTATTTGCATCACTGTCACTACTATCCGACGTATAATTATCCATTTTTGGGAGGATACGTTAGGAACTCCTACGAAGCTCTCACTGCAGACTACAACACTACAAAGAAAGCGTTAATACAAACCAGAATGATTTAACGTTTTTACATGATAACATTTGGCCTCTAATACTGCGTGTGTTTGCTTTAATTGTGATAATTAACTTTTAATTTGTGTAAAATAAAAATAGTAATCTAGGTCTACCCTACTGGGATGGATATTATATTACACTCTCCTTGTATGTAAACATTAAAGTGTTAAACAAACACAGCTGATATCAAATAATCTCTAATTTCATATTATTATATTATATAGGTACTTCACTTTTTTATATTTATTTATATTTAAGTGACAAATTCGGAACTACAAATACAAAGTACAAGGGCTTTTCGATTTATTTACCGTAGGCATTTTCGATTGCGTTCGGTAAAATATTGGTCAAAGATCCAGTGGTTGCGTTGTGTAAAAGCTAGCGTTGGATAATTCTTGGTGATTCTTGGACTTATTTAAAGATATATTAGATTTTATTTGATCAAAGTCGGTTGAGTATGTGAATAATCATAAGAAGGTGTTAATAATCCAATGCAGTCATATTTCATACAAATATTATATCCAACTACATTATTCTCCTTCCATTATAGGATAAAAACATAAACATTGCCAGTTCAACATAATTCACACTATTCACAGTTTATAGAACAGCAACAACAGATATTTTTGACCAATTTTTAGGTAATACCTACCTCACTGTGCGCCGCCCCTGCGACGCTTCACTTTCCAGGGAATGATGTTTTCACAATGAGCAATTAAGCAATCCAAACCACGTGACTTTTAACATGGCGTTGTGGGCAAACATCCGGTAAACGTTTGTTTTCATTCGAATTTGACAGGTTGTTAGACTGCCTAATGGCTCTCTCTCTCTCTTTCTCTCTCTCTCTCTCTTTCTCTCTCTCTCTCTCTCTCTCTCTCTCTCTCTTTCTAACCGTGTTGGCGTATCCTAGTGAGACTTCCTTTAATGTACTATAGTTCAATGGGCACGGTCAGGCCCGACGAGAGGGAGGTGGTGCGGGCATGATTCCCCCGGACCCAGGCTTGTTTGGGGGGCCGGAAAATTTTTTCGGCTACATCTTTTTTTTCGGATTTCTCCCCCCGCTCGTCAAAAAAATTTTTGAGGGGCCCAGGCTTGTTTGATAGAGCCGTGGGGGTGAATTTATTTGCCCTAGTTGCAGTGGAGCACTGCTTTGAGGGATACAATTAATGAATGAATATTGTTTTTTATTGCTGTTCTATTATTGGTTGAGCTCAAATCTATTAGTCAAATTTAGTAGAAGTAGTAATAAATTAAATTATATTTTAAAACGGAGTAAATGCTGTTTTATACATTTTTCAAATATTCGCAAATTCCATAACGATAAGTTATGTAACGCCCATGGTAGACCAATTGCTTTTCAAGGTCGAATATGTTCTGGCCATGTGCCACGCCTACTTTTCCAGTCCGTCCTTTCTAGGACCTTTCCTTTGCACAAGAAGTGTGACACTAATTTTGAGTGACAGAGAGATGGTATCAATATGGATAATATAAGTTAAAGAGAGACAAACTTGCACTAATGCAGCTAGGTGTCACACTTTTAGCAAAGATTAGTTAAGCAACTACGTTATCTTGTGCGAAAACTCCCTATTAGGCAATCCAAACCACGTGACATCCAACATGGCGTGTGTGGGCGTCGAGGGCAAACATTCATTTTCATTCGTTAAACGTTTGTGTTTTTCTGTTGGCTTGGCTACGTTTCCTGAATTTAGTAAAAATAAACCCGTGTTTGCCAATTGTTTGCCCACAACGCCATATTTTGACAGGTCGTTGGATTCCCTAATGGACCCGTTTAGTGTGACGTCAGATTCTAGGCAACCAACAATACAAGTGTGTGTTGCTAAAGATTTTGAGCCTTATGTACGATACATTTAAGGGTTAAAAATATGGCTGTTGATCAGGGCCTCTAATTTTATTTGGTTAAAACACATATTAATTTAATTGAGTAAATTATATGTAGAACGAATCTAACGTATTTTAAGAATATGGCCTATGAATTGAATTGTCTTAGATATGCCATATAATTGAGTAATAACACAAAATTGTTAACAGCAATTTTTGTCATCCTTAATAGCAAGGTGCATAAGAGCGAAAATATTAACTGTAAATTTCGTTATCCCACTTGTATTGTTGGTTGCATAATATTTGACGTCACTACTAAACGGGTCCATTATGTCGCTGGTTTATTGTCGTTTATAAATAATTATGTATCACATTCGCGGATGCTCGGTACTCAATGGTTCAAATTGCAAATTGTAGTTTTGTTTGTGTAGTTGCACTCCAAGTCTTTAATAAAGCGAACTAAAGAAAAATCGAGAAATTAATCGATCTTGAAAATAAAATCGATGGTCTTAATTTTTTAAAGGGATCGATCTAAGATCGATTTTTTGAATCGATCATAACTTTTATTTGACAGTTATGTCTTTTGACTTTTATGGAAATTAATCACTTGTCACTTGTCATTTTGCTCGTTGAAAACGAAAACAGTTTTCATTTTCATTAAAAATATAATTATTAACTATTTATCATTTTGTTTCTAAGTGACCTGTAACACATGAAAGTCGAAATGGATGATATGGATGATAGCACAATATGTGATTCTGTTGTAAGTATTTTTTATTTGGACCATTTTTTAATATTACATAACCCCACTTTATTATTTTGTTTAATAGTTTATGAAAATATATTTACTATTTTAGTCCTCTTTAATAGAAGGATGTAGACTACCTGTTCATATGACTGGTACCAATGACTGGCGTAAGTCTACGACAAAAACAAGAAAGTATGTTGTAACTACTAAACATTAAATTTTTTTAGCGTTGGCAGAAATCATCAGTATAAAAGATGTACAGGGAGCTAAATGTTACTATGTACATTACGTAGACTGTAAGTTACATTTTAATAAATATATCTTGTAAAAAATTTCAAAATAAATATTTTATCTCTTCCACAGTTAATAAAAGATTGGACGAATGGGTAACAGAAGAATCATTAGATACGAGAAAAGTGCACTTTCCTAGAAAAGATGGTGGTAGCAATACAGGCGTATCAACTCCTAAAAAAGTCCAAATTGGTAGTGGAGGCGTAGTTTCGAGACCGACAAGCCCTGTAAATACCTCAGAATTACTTAATGGTAATGCAGTATTAGCAGCCGCTCTACAAAAACGAATTAACAGAAAACGAAAAGGCCCATCGTTAGAGAATGAGGACTCACAAGATGCGCCAGTTGCTCCCTTGGCAGGTCCTAGACAATCGGGAAGTATGGTTTCACATCATGATGACATTGTCACCCGTATGAAGAATATTGAATTAATAGAATTAGGAAAACATAGGTTAAAACCATGGTATTTCGCTCCATACCCACAGGTAAGCATTTCAAAATACAAAAAAGTTTCGGCCTATAGAATCAGTACCTCTGGCATGTCAAGGTTTCGAGATTGTGCATTGTTTGCAAGTTTGTACATTATCTTAAATCCTTAAAAAATAAAAAGCCTTTTTCTTTACAACCTATTCCAGGCTTGTTTCAAAGAGCAGAGAATTATACAAGAGAAGATAGCCTGTGAAATCCTTTTGATCTTTTAGTAATGGTCCTTATGACTCCTCAGTTTAATTTGGAGTTATCACGCTGTTGTCGAGTGTAACTCAATTCTATATGTCATCAGATCAGAATTTATAGACATAATCAGACATTATGCGCTCCAGGGACCGAAATTGTTTGAGGACTGCTGGAATGTTGGGATAGGCTTTTATTTTGGCGTATGTCGACGCCTATAACCATCAAATGAACTAATACGGCTTTTTCAAAGTATCGCGCTCCTTTGTAGAGACTGCGCGTCAGCGAAGACACAAGTTAATAATCACACTTTTTTATGGTTTTTTAAAAGTAGGTAAGGTAAAACTATACTCTTGTGCAATATTTTAGTTTCTGCGGGCACTTCGTTAAGCACACACGTCGAACCCGTTCGTTGTTTTCGTTTTTTTTTAATTTTAGGCCACTTATTTACAGTAAAGATCTGTTTTATTGACTTACCGTTCAAGTCGTTAAGTTTTTGATTACGTACAGACACTACTTGTTCGTTCTTTTTGTGTTTGTTTTGGATTTTGGACCAAGTTTTTATTTTTATTTTCTTTATTGACAACATTAGTTAATAGTTTAGTGTGGTATTTTAATGTGCATAGAAACCATAAAAAATGATCCTAATTTACCAAATGTTAAACGGAGTGCGTATGTCCTTAGTTCGACGAAAAGTGTATTGATGCAGACGGAAGCCATTTTGAACAATTTATGTAAATCAACTTTATTGGTAAGATCGAGATTTATTGAATAATTTTAGTTTTCGACACCTGGTCGACAATTCGTTAAATAAATCAGATTTTTTCCTAACTTATTCTGTTATGGTATCTCAGACGTCTAACTCTTTATTTCCCAATGCCATACAATAATTTCTTGTTTTTTAAGCTTTTAACCCAGAACACTCATTTAGGTTACAAATGTTAATAAATCATGTTTAAATCTGATAAATTATAAACAACAATGAAAGCTCCAATATTTTGTTCTAAATTAAAAAAACACACATGTAAAGAAATGCTGTGTTTAAACCCCTTCTACGCCTATGAATTGCTTGCAGTTCTGCAAAAAGAGATAACGAATTATTTACATTTTTATAATTGGTTCGGTTGAGGCGCGCATCAAAGGTACCGCCATTTGTTTGAACCGCCGGCCGGCGACGAGTCGGTCGGTAATCTTTGCACTTTTTTATGATAATTTAAAAGTCGTAGAATTATACCTAGTACACATCCCTTGACCCACAAAGGCAGTGGTTCTCAAATATTTCCTACCCTAAATATTTAAATTGTTGACCTAGGTCAGTTTTTTTCAAAGTGCCCCTGGGGGAAAGTCATAAAGGTTTTTTGTTTGTCTAGTCGGTCCCCATTACCAGTTCTTTTTAATGACATGAAACTGATTACACCCTGTATAGTTACCAACAATGAAAGATTCAGTTTCTAGATACGTTTTGTTGGCTCTGCAGTAGGTAGCACGCATGTCTTTTTGATGGAGTTATTATTATTAAATATTAATGCAAGGGTTTAAAATGAATACTGCAAACACGATCATTTTGGTATATCATTTTTTCTACATAAAAATCAGGTTTTAATAAATCTGAACATACACGTGTTTGATAAGCCATTGTTGACACCTACAATAGAATGTGACATTTTTTTATATAGGCTTACAAACAAAAGTCAGGAATAGGTATTGGTTATTTTGAACTGTACAGAGCATTAAGTATTATTTCTTTCGTTTTTAAACTAAATACAAATTTAATAAATTATTCACCAGCTGGTCTTTAAAAAAATGTAATAATTTTGTCTTTCATCACCTTTAATTTATATTTTACATTATACACATTGTCTTATTAAATGGTTAGAGGAAGAAATGTTTATTTCACTGTGTATAAAAAAATATATTTTTATTTTAAACAGTAAATAAATGTTAAATCCTATGTAATAGGATAGATTCAGAGGCAAATAAGTTTTATGTACCTTTACGTAATTTCCATTATTTTATAAAACTAACCTTACTATGGCTCTAAAAAGCAATATGCCGTATCACTATTAAAATTAAACATAGACTTACCTTCGTAGCTTTTGTAATTACCCAGAACTCCCTCCCCCCCTTCACCTGGTGGTAATTGGGGAGAGGGCTTCTTGCTGCAAGGAAAACCCAGTGACAAATACGCACAATCGAATTAGGAACCTAGTGGGAGTGACAACATCTCTGATGAGAGCAGACCACATGATCCCTAAATACACCTTTAATACAAACTTCGAAATAAAAATAGGATACGAAGTGAATGGTCAGTAATCGACAACAGCACCAGACTCGGTCCTTGTCAGACAGATCAAGGACCGTGGAAGGTACTGGCGCCGGCATATATAGTGATATGAGGCACTCACAGTTCAGCACATTGCTAGGAAAATACACCTCCGTCTTTCAGACAGAAATATACACAATACTAGATTGCGCAGCAGAAAACGGTAGAAAACAATAGGCAGATCAATATTCTAACAGACAGCCAGGGGGCTCTATGGGCACTGTCAAACCCTAAGGTGACGTCCAAGCTGGTGTGGGAATGCCAAAAAGAACTAAGAGCCCTAGCGGACCACAATAAGGTAACCCTTCAGTATGTGCTGGGACACGCAGGAATCGAAGGCAAAGAGAAAGCTGATGAGCTAGCAAGAAAGGGATCGCCAGCTAGATATATTGGCCAAAAACCGGCCCTGGGAGTGCCTAAAACCACAGTACGGGGCCAAATAAGGGACTGGGTCAAGAATCAACACAAAGAATACTGGGATAAAACAACCGGGCAACAACATGGAAAAACCTTCATCAAAGAACCATCCTGCTGTCACTAAGCGCCTCCGCATAATCACTGGCTTCCTGACAGGGCACTGTGCCCTAAAAGGAACCTTCACAAAATGGGATTGTCCAACAGGGACGTAAGATGCAAACAATGTAATAGGACAATGGAGACATCCTATCACATCCTGTGACTGTGAGACTCTAGATCACAGAAGATAGGCAATACATGGACAACCAAGACTGAGTCCGGAAGAGTATGAAACCAAACCAGCGATGGGGCTGTACAAGCTAGTGCAAGGGACCAGAGTACTGGATTGGTTATCATAAAGCAAATGGGAGAATATCACAATAAACCTTTTATTTTGTACATATAACACATCTCAAAAATATTATAATATATTATGGAATTCTCTTGATGACACTACTTCGCATGTATTCAAAATTTGCAAAACAAAATCAGCTGATTGTAACACAGCTGTATTCTTTTAAATTTGAGTTTTTCAAGTAATGTGTTATTCTCTTTCTGACTATCCTCTTGTATAATTCACCACTCTTTGCCCATATAATAATAGCAGTTGCATGAAATATGATTTTGAGATATTTTGTGCCCCGCAGTATCTCTGAACTGAAAATTCAATTCTCTTATGCCGAAGTAATGCTCTATAGGCAAAATCATGTGAATGTTGTCAAATATACATTAGCTAGCTAACTTTTTTTATTGCAGGAAATGGTTAATTTAGAATGTATTTATATATGTGAATTCTGTTTAAAATACAGGAAGAGTCGGAAGTGTTTGGAGCGTCACCTAGTAAAATGTAATTTGAGACATCCCCCTGGGAATGAAATCTATAGGAAAGACAATATATCCTTTTTTGAAATAGACGGAAGAAAAAATAAAGTTTATGCACAAAACTTATGCCTGTTGGCAAAATTATTTTTGGACCACAAGACTTTGTACTACGACACAGATCCCTTTTTGTTTTATGTGATGACAGTTTTCGATAATAGAGGATTTCACATAGTCGGATATTTTTCCAAAGAAAAGGAGTCCACGGAAGATTATAATGTAGCTTGTATCTTAACTATGCCTCCCTATCAAAGGAAAGGATATGGAAAGTTACTTATAGAATTTAGTAAGTACGTGTTTTTAAAGTAGGCATTTTAAAGGCCTACAATAGTCGTCTACGTTCTAGCAACTAATTGTGCTAGTTGGGATATTTATGAATATAAGTACAAACAAGTGCACATATGTACAAATACATATGAGGAGCCTAGAAGACAAGGGGTATAAGTGACAAATTGAAATAAAATTGGTTATGATCACTAAAGGTTTACAAAACATGCATTCTGTTTGGTGGCTTAAGGATACAAATGGTTTCAAACCCAGTGCTGACATCTGTTGACAGATTACTTAGACACTTTACCATATCTGACTTTTGATTGGAGCACAAGGAATACAACCAAGGGCAGAATACAACCAAGGGCAGAATACAACCAAGGGCAGCAAAAAAATTCCCATAAAATTTAATGTCTGGTTATTTTACAAAAACATTCATTTAGAAAATGACATTAAACTGTATGAATCAATGTTTAACCGTGGAAAATGTAATACTCGTTTACTTTCAATTACTGTTAATCTTCAAGTTTCAACTCTATTATCTCCAATGTAAAGTTCTGATACTTATACCCCTTGTCTTCTAGGCTCCTCATATGCAGTGTCACTAATATCACTTGGAAGTTCTGAGTATGTTTTTGCTCGTTTTTATTGAATATCATCTGCACGTCACACAAAATGGCACGTTTTTATACATTTGTTGACTGGTTACTAAGAAAATGAACTACAAATTCCTCTAGATTTCGATAACGATATACAGGGTGTTTCAGTTAAAAGTCCCCGGGTCATTATTTTGCCAAGTCTGCCTATTGGATAATGGGGCCCTGATTATATTGCAGTATTTTTGCCACTTTTTACTGTAAATATTTGACAAATTGAACTCTGTATACTGATAGATAATGTGTCATTAAATTTCTTCTTTTTAAAGAATAAATTTTTTTTTGTCCTGTCAAACTCCCACTGTAGTGATATACCACTAGACTAATGTTTGTGATTATTGTCAGGTTATGAATTATCCAAATTCGAGGGTAAAACTGGTTCCCCTGAGAAGCCCCTTTCCGATTTAGGATTGTTATCATATCGGAGTTACTGGGCTCAAACGATCTTAGAAATATTACTTTCTATGAAGCCTGTTGGTGACAATGAGAAGCCTCAGATAACAATCAAGTAAGTGATCAGACAGAAAAAAAATACTATCTGGTTCCTGCATTATTTCTGTTTTTAGCGAAATATGTGAATTAACGAGTATCAAAAAGGAAGACGTTATATCCACGTTGCAAAATTTAAATTTAATCAATTATTATAAAGGACAATATATAATTACGTTGAGTAAAGAAATCATTCAAGGCCATCACAAAGCTATGGAAACTAGGAAAATTAGGATAGACCCAAAATGTTTGCATTGGACACCAAAGGATTGGGGTAAAAGAGCAAAGTGGTAAATATCTTTGATAATTAAATAAAATTTATAAAGTATTGTGCGTTTTTCGTGAGCCTTGACCCTGTCCTGATAAAATAGCCAATTTTCCCGTCAAGTTTCCTATGCAGGACTAGAAACTAATGTGTTTACTAATTTAACTGACCCTGCCACGGTATAAGGAAAAAACTTTGTCCTTGGTATCCAGTACATATAACGTAAGCAAGAAAATGTGACTAATAGTCTGGGTGGTGTAGTTTTACTTGTTATTTATTTATTTTTTTTTTTAACTAACAATGAGTTTAACTCTGTTTTAGAGCAAAGTGATCTGTTTTAAACTACTAATGTTTCGTTAAAAATGGCCATTAATGAACAACTTATATGCATAATTTGCTGGGTGTATTTTCAATGTACTCTTATGTTCATTGCTTTCTAAAAGCATATTTTTTGTAGAACAAATTTTGGAGTTAAACAACTTAGTTCCTCAATAGAAAAATTTACTTAAAATAAAAAAGGACTGCCGTAAGTAGAATTCAAAAGCAAACTAGGGTAATGGTCGAATTTCTTCAGCGATAACAGGGCCGAACTCATGGAGTGTTGAGTAAAGCAGTGGCGGCTCGTCAGGGGAGGCTGAGCCTCCTCTAGCAACATATCCAGGGGTGGTGAGGAAATGTACAAAGTCTAATCATATTGCAAGTTAATTGTCTTTTAAATATCAAGCCTCCTCTGCACAAAATATCACGAGCCGCCACTGGAGTATAGTACAACTAAGTGTAATATTAAAAAATAGTCTAGTCCTATTCGATAATTTTATCAATTTATTAGTCAGTGAAAAGTAGCATATTTCCTTGGTAGTAATGAATAAATGTTGAAAAAAGGGACTGGGAATAACAGAAATAATAAAAAGTACTTTTAAAAAATATGCTTTTATCAAAAATGCACTAAAAAATGAAACACAATTTTTTTCAGTCTTCTCAGACTTAAGTGACTAAAAATAAAAATGTGGTAAGCTCCTAATAATAATAATATTATTATTTTTATTATTTACAACAAAGTAAAAATTTTACAATAGGTACTAATAACAAAAAAATTTAGATAAATAATACTCAATAAGTGACTAAACGCTTGTTTTAAGATACATATTAATGATGAGAAACTAAATTATTACATATTCAGTGTATCGTTAATGTTTCAGCCAACGACACTATTTTCTTTACATGGTTGAAACACTCCTAACAAGCCTTGTCCCGCGCATACCCTGGCAGACAACCATTTTCACTATTTATGACACAGTAGTAGTAGAATATTGTTAAAAAGAATGTTAATAAAATTGGCCAAAAATTTCTATCGCTCCCTCCCGAACTCTAAAGGATAAAAATTACAGTAAAAACAAAACAGTTCAAAAATGTTGCATTTCGTCCCACACGATACACAACACCTACCACCCCGGGAAACAATTTATTTTTATTTAAAGTGAAAGACTCAGCAGCAGCAGATTTTTAAAATGGGAATATTGGTATTCAAAAATACACTCACCGGCAAAAAAAAACGGCCACCTAAATTGTACAAAACATTTGTTGTTCAATAATTTTTATAATATTTCACCGATTTTAATTATCTTTTCATCCTGTTTTAAAGAAATTCATCAAAAATATCTCATGCTCTTTCAATTTTGAAAAAATTATTTTTTACAACTTATTACACCCGGAGAACCAAAATTATGTTTTGGTGATCTAATTTGTAAACACCCTGTGGAACAATTGGGAAACTTGGTCAGGTTCTCCTGTGCTCTGTTCCAAAGCCCAATACATTCTCAAAAATTTATTTTTTGATTAAACCCAATATCTGAATTTTTGTAGAAAATACACAGTTTCAAGTAAAATTTTGCAATTTTTATTTAACTTAACAAATATTTATCTTTTCTTTATGAACTTTATTATTCCAAATACGCGATTTATCGGTATGTCGACCTCGCTTATTGAAAAATATCTAAGTGGGCATGGCTGATTTCTGTCGAAAGTCGAATAACTTTTGACAATAACTGCCAAATAATTTTCAATCTGTCAACATGATACTTAGAACTGAGGACGTGTGTAAAGTTGTCGCCTTAATTGAAGACGGTCGAAGTCAGTGTTACGTGTCTAATGTGTTGGGAATACCCCGAACAACCATCCAAGATGCTTGGAATCGTTATGTTGAAACGGGTAATTGTACCAGGTGACCAGGATCAGGTAGAAGGAGAGCAACAACAGCAGTTGATGACCGTTTTATTCGCCTTAATACGTAAGAAATCGAAGATCTACGGCTCCTTATCTTTAACATCGCTTAGAAATGGTGTGTAGAGTTATTATAAGTGAAAGAACTGTCAGAAGAAAGCTTGAGGAATTTGGAATTTATTCACGTAGACCTGCAACAGGACCGCAGCTATTGCCAGGACATCGACAAGCCCGGCTTAGATTTGCACGAGAACATGTGAACTGAAATCTACAACAGTGGGGTAAAGTTCTATTCACTGATAAGTTCAGGGTTTGCCTGCGGTCACCTGATAGTCGTGAAAGAGTGTACAGACGATGAAATGAAAGGTTTGCCAAATGCGCAATTTTTGAGCGAGTCTCATATCAAGGAGGTTCTGTTATGGTGTGGGCCGGTATTTCAACTGAAGCACTTACTGAACTTTTATTTGTAGAAAACAGAGCTCTAAACGTTCACCGTTACGTGCAAGATATTCTTCAGTTCTATAATTCCATATGCTCCTTTTATTGCAGATGAATTCATTTTAGTGCACGGCAGTGCAAGACCGCATGTTGCAAACATTGTGAACTAGTATTTGAATGATGTTGGTATCCAACGATTAGAATGGCCTGTATGTAGCCCTGACCTCAACCCCATCGAACATTTTTGGGATGAACTTAAAAGATGTATTTGTCGCCGTCTAGTATTACCGGAAACACTGGCAGAGCTGCGTTTTGCTTTGCAGGATGAATATGCCGCAATCCCTCAGGATCGAATTTTGAAACTTATCCATTCGATGCCAAGTAGATTGTTATTTCAGCAAGAGGTGGACATACACTTTACTGAATTAATGATTTATTAAGATTAGTATTGGGTGACCACGAGGAATAGGGCGTTTTTGGTTGGGACTGTACTAGGCAATGAGAGGTTACTTCGGCTTCGGCGTACCTTCCCCACTCGTCTCATTTCCCGGTTTGGAGATGTGCCTTGGCCTTCGCGTTCTCCATACCTCAGCATGTGTGATTTCTTCCTCTGGGGTTACAAACCCCGTACATTACAGGAACTTAAAGATGCGATTCGTTGTAAGATCCAACTGATTCATCAGCAAACATTGGAAAGATTGTGGGAGAACTGCAAAGGAGTGGACAAGTGCATTGATGAAGGCGGTCAACATCTCTCAGACATTATTTTACAAACATAACTTAAATGGCATACATTTCACTACATTTTTATGTCAATAAATAATTTTTCACTTCAAAATTAACCGAATATTTTTTTTTTAAAAAGCCCTGTTTCTCGTGGTCGCCCGATATATGTGCACTATTGTCAAATTAATATTCATTATTAATATCACTTATTAAAATTTAATTTTCTACCCATCGTTTTATTATTTCATATAAATTGCAAAATTTTACTTGAAATTTTTCTACAAAAATTCAGATGTTGGGATTAATCAAAAAATAAATTTTTGAAAATGGATTGAGCTTTGGAACAGACCTGACCAAGTTTCTTAATTACTCCACAGGGTGTTTAGAAATTAGATCACTAAAACATAATTTTCTTTGGTAATCTTGTATCATCGGTTTTTGTATACACATTCCTTATGTGTACACAAAAACCGATGATACAAGATTACCAAAGAAAATATTTTACATTGGCAGATCTTGATTTTCAAAGTAGGAACTATTCAAAAATGAAAAGCTTCTGAACATATTTTGATTTAAAAAAAAAGAAACAAGCCTATAACTAAAAATGTTCAATAAAATATTCAACTTCGGCGGCCTTTCACCGTTTATTTGATGCCTGCTATGAGTGTTATGCAATGCACCTACTGATGCACTTACTTACCTGGATACCATTTTCATATCTTTTAATCTGACAGGCAAAAGAACATCCATCCCAGGTACTTCCGTTTTCCCAATATATTTTCTGTTTTCAACTAATTTTTATAATTGATAAAAATTCCTCTAGTTAATAAAATACTTTCATTGTACAGAAATACAATAGGCAATTTATTACAAAAGTAGCAACATTAGTAAGAGAGAAATCTACAGTGGCATACGAATTCACAAAAAAAGTTATCTTTATTAAAAAATTGAATAAGTTAAGTTAGACTCTGTTAACGCTGAAGAAAATCCGACCTATGAAAATGATGTATGATTGTATCTGAATTCTTACAGATATTCATGTAACGAGGTTCTACATCAAGTTTTTTATTTCGAAACACAGTCCAGTAGAAGTAGGTATACCCTGATATATTAAAGATCTGATAAATTAAAATTTTACATTCAAGTGTGTTGTATTTCCCTGAGTATCTCCCTTTGTCAATTTACCATTTACATTGTAAGATTGCGAACTAGTCTGAACTATTATGACATTTTGATACATTGAACCTATCGAATATTTTCTTTTTGGTTCAATATATTAATCAGTAATTATATAATCAAGATAAGGGTATATTGTATTACCTATTAGCAGTAGTTTTTCCTATATATCCTATTTATCGACTTTTTAGGGATGTTCGATATTAACATTCAAAACGGCAAATGGCAGGCATTGCGACAAATGTAGATCCCACAGAAAATTATATAGATAGATCCATTGGTGTTAATGTACACGGTACTTACACAGGTCAAAATATTGATCAATGAAATGATATATATCTTTTTATATCACTGGTCACGTAAAAATAAATATAATAGATAAATATGAACAACATAACTTAAAAATACATAGAATGGGCAAATACATTAATATAATACATCAAATTATTGGCACACTATTGCTAAAGGTGCAATTTAAATATAAATCATAGAAGTAAAATGCCTTACTTAGTAAAAATTTTTTTTCTTCAAGCGTATTAAAATGTTTAAATTATGTCACCAAAAACAGAAGTAGAAGTAGGACATTGTTTTACTAGTAACAGAATGTTAGTACCGAACGCCACCGTAGTGGACATTGTTTTACTAGTAACATAATGTTAGTTCCGAAAGCGCCACCGCAGTGGGTATTGTTTTTCTAGTAACATAATGTTAATACCGAAAGCCACCGGTGGCGCGCTATCCACTAGCCACTTGTCATATTGTGTCAACATGTAAGACTGTAGTTTGAATATTTGTACATTGTACATTTATGATAAATAAATGAATTTTTGCATTTTAATACGCTTCCAGAAAAAATAGTATATATTACACGGAGTAGAACGCCTTTTTTTGTGTTTCGCCCAGTTTGCGGCTTCGGCTTCGCCTCAGCCGCAAATCCTGGGCTCAACACAAAAAAAGAGTGCGTTCTACTCCTAGTAATATAATATACTATTAACTTTATTCTTGAATTGACTAGACATTTGACATTTTATATTTATAAATGGCAAGAAATTATGTATTTATAATATTTTGAGCAATAAAGTTCAATTTTTTGGACTGTACAGTATTTTTCGGTGTATTATAGGTATATGTATACCACCATCTGCAGTAAATTTGTCCATATCATTCTTAACATACATTACACATTCAAAGATAAACATGCAGGGAAAGTTAGTAAATAATTATTGATGAATATATATAATCATCCCTGTATCCAATTCCATCTACAATTCTTATAGCTTTACTCTATAGATCCGATATACCATAGGGATGAATATCCCCATGCCAAGATGGCATATGACATTGCGGAGTGATACAGAGCATAATAAACCGTTTTTAGTGTAGTTAGAGACACAGTCGCCTAATAGTCTTTGTAGATATTACTATACGTTAGATGCGAGGGGTAACTCACCCAAAAACTGCGGGTTAAAATATCGCCCCTCGGATCGCCTCAGATCACCTGTATATTACCTGATTGTTCCAGATCGGCCGTGGATTACCTCAGATCACCCCTTATTACTTTATTATAATTCGCCTCGGTCAAGGATGAAAAATTGCCCCGTGACTTACCTCTCGCTTAGGAAAGGAGGATAGTGATGAACTGTCAATAGTGTCAAGAGGCACATGTCATTGTGCGAGGTTGATTTGATAAGCCTTTGTAAAATTTATCTTGAATTTCACCCCCCCAAATTTAAATATCAGCGGGACCTGTTGCACTCACTGATCACGGGCATTTATTACTATCCCGTTTCCCGACTAAAGTATAGACCATTTACTTGCCACTGAATCAATGTGATAATTCCAACTAAAACTCGTTGCTCAGCTTTCGACTGGGCAATAAATATTACCTAGAAGTTATTCCGAGAAGGGTGTTGCACACAAAAGGATTAAAAGTGACAGCATATGGAGAAAGGCAAAGCTTAGCAGCCTTAAGGCTGCATCAGGCACTTAAATTCAGACTAGGCGACCTGGTTGGTCACTTAAGGATTCTGGAGTTAATCCAATTCGAATCCGTGACCAAACCCACTGACTCAATGCCAATCAAGCATGACTTTGACTGCCCGTTTGATGTGCTGATTGAAAGCCGTCAGGCGGGCAGGGTTGGAGCATTGCGGTTGGAGAAAGAGTCACACATCTGGTACACAGATGGATCCAAGATGGATGAAGGGGTTGGTGTGGGCGTAGCAGGGCCTAAATGCAGGCTATCTAAAGCCCTTGGTAACACCCCAACCATCTTCCAAGCAGAAATTTATGCTATAGATCTATGTGCCCAGGAATGCCTAAATAGAGGCACTCGAAGGGCAAAGATCTATATACTTTCAGATAGTCAGGCAGCATTAAAGGCTCTCAGGTCATATACCTTCGAGTCAAAAAATTGCCTGGGAATGCAGACAATCCCTGAAGCAACTGGCAAAAAACAACAAGGTTACCTTGATGTGGGTGCCAGGGCATGAGGGGATAGAAGGCAACGAATTGGCTGATAGCCTCGCAAGAAAAGGGCTGAAGCCCCGTTTTTGGACCCGAACCGTTCTGTGGCCTATCCAAGGGACACATAACGGAGGAGGTCCTAAAATGGGAAAAGGAACAAAAAGAGTCCTACTGGAGGAACACTCCAGGCCAAAGACAAGCAAAAAGGTTTATAACCTATTCAACAAAGAATGCCACAAGGCTTCTCGAACTGGAAAAGTCCGATCTAAGGCTGATCACAGGCCTTCTAACTGGCCATTGCCCCTTGAGATATCATCTCAAGAACATGGGCATGGCAGAAGATGACAAATGCAGATACTGTGAAGCTGCAACTGAAACTGTGGAACATATACTTTGTGAATGCAGGGTGCTAATCCGCATTAGGCTAAAGTACCTAGAACAGGCGGAATTAACGCCTGAAGACATAGGGAAATTAGCTCCCAGGAAAATCGCAAGCTTTGCAAAAAGTCTTGGAATCCTGGGCAACAACTAGATGCAGGGTAATTCACAAAAGACCTTTGAGGTCGAGGTGAAGAAAGGCCAACTCCAGGGCCAAGCCTTAAACAATCTACAATCTACAAGGCAAAGCTTGTCATTATAATACTCTTCACAAATACGAAAACGAAGATGTACCTGAAGTTTCGAATGTTCACTTGAATGAATTCCATATGAAAAGGAAAAATTAATAAAAACTAGAAATCGATATTTGTTGACAACGATACTACCGTTACCAACAAATATTACCAGAAAAATTGTACGCCTAAGTCGATTAATTGGAGATTATCACATGAAATTCATTCAAATGAACATTCCAAACTTGAGGTACATAAACGAAGACTATATTGCATTTGGTGTTAAAATGTCCGTCTGTGTAGCAAAGCATATCGAATACTTATATAGATTCTGCTTTGTAACATTAAAGGGCCCATTTTCACCTGGAGCATATTTTAATTCTCTTATTTATTTTAGGATCTTAGAAAACAAGAAGAAACTGAAAAATCAATGCATACAAGATGCTCTCGGAGCAATTCCAGAAGTAGAGGTTTACGTAAATTCTAATTACTTTTACAAAACAGATTATTTTGGTCACTTTTTATTTCTTACAGGTTGGAGATTAGGCAGTTCTCAATAATAACAGGAGTGAATCAAATACATCTAGGCCCATCTGTTCCTGTTCCCTTGTGTTTTCATGCTATTCGAAAAATTTAACAGAAAAAAAATATAAACAATTCATTTATTAAATATACAATTATTACGTACATATCAGCCTTGATTAACTACTTTTTAACTTATCGTCTTGTTTTTGCTTATTTTCAACATCACCGTCATAAGTCTTTTGTTTCTTTAGAGGTTTTAAATCGAATTCTTTCAGATCTTCTTTCATAATATTTCGCAGGGTGCTCATTGATAATCCCAACTGATTGGCCCTTTCTCTTAGAGTTATGTTTGGTTTCTCTTTAAAGGAAGCTTTGACATATGGTACGTGCATTAGCCTCTCTGCCGGTCTCTGCGTTCTACCTTTAGCGAATGAAAATAACCCCTCTGTAAACAATCTACGCTCCCAACTCAAGACGGTTTTATATTTTGGAGGAGGCATTTTAAATCTTATTCGAAAATTATTTTTTATGTCTTCGAAACTCTGGCCATTAAATTTCTTTTCGTGCATCCACACTGCCGACACGATTTTTTGCTCTTGTGTATATTTATTTTGGGGTGCGGTGCTCGGGAATTCTTCATCTTCATCGCTGCTACTTGTATTTGCATTTGACATTTCGTAAGTATAATATTTCTAGAGGATGTAATAAGTCCAATGGAGTAATAAAAATGATAAAATATTTTAAAAGGGAACAAATAATTAGCCACAGTATTTGAATACTTTCACCTTTCCACTCCACTACCTGTCATCTGTCAACGTCAACCATAGATTAAAGACATATATATAGATCGGAAACTCCCAGTATTTTTTGAACAGCAAATATTACGTCGCGGGTGGCGCTGTATTCCCGCCTTTTTGGTGCAGGGAGGAATTTTAAACGATTTTTAAACAAATTGCTTAGGCCATCATTAGACTATAAAAATTCTTTGACAAAGATCTTTTATTAAAGATATTTTATGAGATAAAATATCTATCAAATTACTCATAAAAGATCTTTGTCAAAGAACTTTTATAGTCTAATGGTGGGCTTAAAATTAAATGTCATTTCGAAACTAGAAATTGATCATTTATTAACTTAACGGAAAATCATTACAATAAATGCAATAACATTTAAAATGTAACTAGCGTAAGTAAAATGATTACAAAAGCATAAAAAGCTCAATTTATAAACTAGCCGCAGCAGTTACAGTTGAAGTTGCCGCACCTGTAGTGTTCATGAAGAATACGAAAGCAATGTTTCCATTTATAAAGTCCGCTGCCGCTGCAGTTGCAGTTCATATTCCGCAGGTAGATAGGGCAGATTTCTAAATTCACCGGTACATCGCACCGGTAAGCAATAACATTATTTGATTGGCTATTTTGAAAAAGATAGCCAATCAGCGTCCACCGGTGAATTTAGAAAAGTGCGGATAACCAAATTTTATCTTGAACGGCAACCGCTGCGGAGTTACCAGCGCATAGCCAATGAAATTGTAGTTCATGGAGAACGTAAACAAATTGTCATGAGATTTACACGTGAAGCACTTGCGTGAAAAACATTCTACGACCAACAGCAAGAGTTTATAAATGACAAGTTTTCGTGAATTGCAACTGATACTGCTGCGGCAACTCCAACTGCAACCGCAATTGCAGCGGAAAAGTTTATAAATCGGACTTTAAGATGTTGAAGCTGCGTTGAAATAAGTGTAAAGTGTGTGTGTGTGTCAGGCGCGCAGCCAGGGGGGGGGGGGGCATCGGGCCCGGCCCCCCCCCCAAGCCGTCTTCTATGAACCAAAAAATAAAGAAGCATAATCACTATTAGTACAAATAGTCCCTTCAAATTAGGAAATATTTAAGAAAATTTTCTCACAATTATGAGGCCTATAAAAAGTGAAGTATTTGGGTTGTCTAAACATGATTTTCACCCTCCGCAGTTCTAGAAAAGGGTGGTTTTTGAGAAATATATACATATATATATCAATTTTAGCGTTTTTTCGTCTTTTTCTCTATATTGAGGAAAACCTATGCATTTTGGTGAAAAGTATCAAGAGAGCAAGGTAGTAGTGCATAAAATTTCCTATAAATTTTGTCTCTACATTTTTTTTCGAATTCCGCTTAGTTTCGCCGCTAGAGGGCGCGAAAGAAATAAATACACATATAGACTTTTGCGCCTTTTTTTATATTTTGAACCAAAATTATGCATTTTTATGAAAAATTACAAATTATTTACTTTAATTAATTACAATTTACAAAATTACATGGTGTTTTCTAGTTTCTTTTTCCATAAAAATATATATATTTTATGTTCTACAACTTTGATCTCACGTAATTTTTCATAAAAATGCATAATTTTGGCTCAAAATCTAAAAAAAGGCGCAAAAGTCCATATGTATATTTTTTCGTGCCCTCTAGCAGCGAAACTAAGCGGAATTCGAAAAAAAAAAATGGTAGAGACAACGTTTATAGGAAATTTTATGCTCTACAACTTTGCTCTCTAGATATTTTTCACCAAAATGCATGGTTTTTCCTCAAAATGGAGAAGAGGACGAAAAAACGCTAAAATTCATATATATGTATATATTTCTCAAAAACCACCCTTTTTTAGAAATGCTCGGGGTGAAAATCATGATTAGACAACCCAAATACTTAACTTCTTACAGGTCTCATACTGTGGGAAGATTTTCCATAAAACAGCGAAAAGTTTTTCTCAACCTCTGGGGAGGCCGGTTCTATTGGCCCCCCCCAGATGAATTTTCTGGCTGCGCCACTGGTGTGTGTGTAACTAATGTATCAAAATAACTGTAATACAATTAAATGATATACATTTTCAAGCCCTTTAGAAGTAGAAACACAACACGTAGAACCCATCAGTCTTTAAAATTCAATAATATCACAGTCAATTTCTTGGGAGCCACGTTCTTTACAAATCAATATGCATTTTCACGTCCTCGTGTTAGAACAACACAACATCACAGTTTTTAATATTCAACAGAACAGCGTCGTCTCTTGTCAATTTTATTGGAAACTCATATTATTTACAAATAAGCAAACGGATTAGCACACATATGTAAACAATAATGGCGTGACAACTGAAGGCTAAAAGCACAGACTAAAACAAATCAGATGTTCACTCAATAGTATTCCCTATGTTACCAGTTTCATTTTTTGTGATGTGACGTATACCTGCCAGGATTCTGCGCAGAAGACATAAACAGAGAAATCTTGCGGTTGACATGGAAGTTAAGACCAGCGAGTATAATCTCACAGAAGGGAGTATTTATGACTAAAATCTCAGAAACGGAAGTCGTCAACAGTTCCACCGGTGATATTAATTATTTTGGAATGTGGTGTATTGTATTGAAGGTTAGAGTTGTTATTGTTATACGTTTAAGTGGTTTTTTGAGTATTTATTAGGTCACTTTTAATTATTGTTATGCATCATAAGGTCCCTCCTGTGACTATCTCGCTGGTTAAGACTGATTGGACAATGCGCAGATCACGGCACAAATTGGTACCTGCCTGGAGTTGATTTATTATCTAAACCATGATACGTCATAAGTTAAATATCTGATTTGTTTTAGTCCGTGCTAAAAGTAGTGACCTTCGAGAATATAGAGGTGATAGATATAGATAGAGATTGCTAAATGGCTGTTTGTTTGTTCGGCCCACAACTGTAAACAAAAAAAACCGCTGCCCAAGGAATCACTACTTCCACATCCATATTCTTTATCCAAGTCACTCACAACGAAAAAATTTTGTATGTGAAAATAATTGTTTATGGAATTTTAATAATATAATATTTGAAATCCTCTACCCCAAAAACCCATAAAACGATACCCTACATCGGTAGTTGGGTGGGGGGTGGTGATAGGGGGTCGATAGTGGGGGGTGGATGAAGTAAATAAATATTTTGAGGTTTCTGGTCCCTGTACATACACTAAATCACAATTTTTTTTCGTCTCCTTTAATAAGGGGGTGGGGTGGTAATGGGGGTGGCTAATGCCAAAAATTTTTTTGAGACCTTAGCTTCTCTTGCATATACTAAATACCGATTTTATGGACTCTTACCTGCTTGATTGACCTATTTACCCCAAATTTACCCCCCAACCCTTCGACGGAACAAGATGAAAATATAATCTAGTTCTAGATCTCATTAAAGTACATATGTGTACCAAATTTCAAGTCAATATCTTAAACGTTTCCAGAGTAAACGTGCGCACAAAAAAAAGTTACAGACAGACCGACACAGACAGAAAATTTTTTTTCGCTCAAACTTAAAATCTCGACGTTTCATGACATTTTAAGCCTATTTGGACAATAAAAATTTTTTAAATTTTTTTTGTCGTTACTATACTTCCACTGGACGTGGAAGTAATTATTAATCCCTGATTCTCTTGACTGGTACTAAATAATGTGTTCGGTAGGGGATGCTCTCTAATATGGCGTTTAGTATAATTTGCGTATTGTTTACTTTCGTGTTCTATTGTGTTTTGTGGGTGTTTACTACGCCTCACGCGTCCCTTGTTCATATGTGTTGAGAACAAATATACGCATTGTTGTAAAATTGATCTATTTTTCCCTATATGCTCGAAGGTAGTGATAGTCGGGCGAGATACAGATTTGCGCAGCCGTCGTATATGATTCAAGCACGGTACGGTTATCTCAATCAGCAGCTTTTGACAAGAGAGACGCGGGGGGCGGGAAATCGAATAAAAGAGACAGACATATCTGATTTCCGTGCAATAGACAGAGACAAAGATTCCGGTAGGGTCTACAGCTACGTCACCTGTGGACCCTACAGGCAAAGAGTAAATAATAGCTATTTTCTTTCGTGCTGAATAAAGTGAACACAATCAGTAAGCAACCAATAGAGATCAAGGATTTCAAAAATACCTCGATTTGATTGGCTGTTTAGTGATTGCAATCAGTTCGTTCAGCACGAAAGAAAACAGCTAGTATAATATTATTATTTAGTCTTTGCTACAGGCATCTTTGTCTCTGTCTTTTGCACGGAAATCAGATATGTCTGTCTCTTTCATTCGATTTCCCGCCCCCCGCGCCTCTCTCATCCTAAAGCTGCTGATTGAGGTAACCGTACGATTTATGGACCAAAATCACAGAAGAAGAAACAATCAGAATATACTCTCTCATTGGCGGGAAAAGTTCGCGCATCTACATCGCGCACTGTCAGTCTCGGACGGAATTGTAAAAAATCGTGCCAGGCCCGGATCACGGATTTCTTCTGTAACCGGATCGTCAGCGACAAATGGCGTGATCTCGCCCGTAGCCTACGTAAATGATTTTATCAGGCCTCCGCATTGCACTCGAGTCCGCGTGTGACGTCACGAAAGGAGTCCTACGACTTTACAAAGTTACTGCGGCTACGGGTGGATTTAGCGCTCTTTTGCAAGATTAATATTTTATTTCTTCGTATAATTTGTTTAGTATTAAGTTGAGTATGGATTAGTGCCAACTAATTGGATTTCAATTTGTACTGGAGTCGAATGAAAAGGGAATTACTTAAATATTTAATGTGCCTAACACAGTAATAATTCACAAAATAGATCGTGAGAAATACTAGAAATAAATGATTCAGCCTCCTAATACTGAAATTAGATATTGATTTATTACTGTATCTTTATACTGTGAACATTATGAAAACGCCCTTAATTAACGAATGTCAATTAAAAGAATGTCCCGTCGATGGCGTCGATGTTCTGTGCCAGTGCAAATCAAATTACAATAAACAACGATATACTACTGTTTCGTTTTCCGTCGGACAAGAACCTGGCAAAAAATGGTCTCACAGCATTCACCGAAAACATTTTATCTCGAACAAAAATTCAGTAATCTGCGTTAATCACAAGTCTTGTAACGACAAAAAAAATTTAAAAAAAAATTTATTGTTCATTTAGATTTAGAATGTCATGAAACGTCGAGATTTTAAGTTTGAGCAAAAAAATTCTGTGTGTCTGTCACTTTCTTTGTGCGCACAATTACTCTGCAATCGTTTAAGATATTGACTGAAAATTTGGTACACGTATGTATTTTAACGAGATCTGGAACTAGATTATATTTTCATCTTATTCCGTTGAAGGGTAAATTTGAGTAAATGGGGGTAAAGAGGTAAATCAAGCAGGTAAGAGTCCAAAAAAATTGATATTTAGTATATATAAGAGAAGCTAATGTCTCAAAAAAAATTTGCCATTAGCCACACCCCCTCCTTACTACCCCCACCCCATTATAAAAGGAGGTGAAAAGAAATTGTTATTTAATGTGTGTACAAGAACCAAAGACCTCAAAATATTTTTTTACTTCATCCATCCCCAATACCACCCCCCTTCACTACCCCCACCCCACTACCGATGTGGGATATCGTTTTATGGGTTTTTGGAGGTAGATGATTTCAAATATTAATTAAAGTTCCATAAACAATTATTTCCACGTACAAAATTTTTTTGTTGTGAGAGACTTGATATACTTTTCTAATATATTGTTGAACAATTATTCTAAAGTGAAAAATAATCAGTGTATCAGTATCAGTGAGGAAAAAAATGAGGTGTAATAAGAAAAAAAATGACTAGCAATGAAGAGTTTAAAATAAAGTCTGATAAAGAAGCCGCTGCCCAAGGAATCATTACTTCCACATTTAAATTTTTTGTCCAAGTCACTCACAACGAAAAAACATTGTATGTGGAAATAATTGTTTATGGAACTTTAATAATATAATATTTGAAATCCTCTACCCCAAAAACCCATAAAACGATAACCCACATCGGTAGAGGGGTGGGGATGGTGATAGGGGGTGGTAGTGGGGGTGGATGAAGTAAAAAAATATTTTGAGGTTTCTGGTCCTTGTACACACACTAAATCACAATTTTTTTTCATCCCCTTTAATAATGAGGTGAGGGTGGTAATGGGGTGGCCATTGCCAAAAATTTTTTTTAAACCTTAGCTTCTCTTGTATATCCTAAATACCAATTTTATGGACTCTTACCTGCTTGATTTACCTATTTATCCCAAATTTACCCCAATTTACCCCTTAACCCTTCGACGGAACAAGATGAAAATATAATCTAGTACCAGATTTCGTTAAAGTACATATTATGTGTACCAAATTTCAAGTCAATATCTTAAATGGTTCCAGAGTAAACTTGCGCAAAAAAAAAAAGTTACAGACCGACAGACAGAACTTTTTTTTCGCTCAAACTTAGAATCTCGACGTTTCATGATATTCTAAGCCTATTTGAACAATAAAAGTTTTTTTAAATTTTTTTGTCGTTACTATACTTCCACTGGATGTGGAAGTAAAAGAAAAGTTGAAAAGTTGCAATCTCTGTGATAGGAATTAAATTTAAAATAAATATGTTGGTCATTCTCGTGGATCTTTTAATATTTATTACAATAACTGTTGTAACTTATTATTAGAGAGGCTTTTAAATTTTTGTTATCCACAATTTATTGTTGTTAGAGATTAAAGAAATAATTATTTTTTGTTTTGTTTTCAACTATTATTAGAAGTGTTTATTTTATTCTGAATAAATAAGGTATCAAGTGTGTATTTTAGTTTTATAGATATATTTTATTTAATAGTACAATAATACTGATTCTTAATCATTTACATATTATTTATTTATTTTTAGAAAACTATTTATGTGTTTATAATATATTTTATTATTAATTATATAAAGTAAATCATTTTTAAGCATTCTTTGTTGTATTAGTTCATATAATTTTATTAGAAATATTCAAGAAAGCGTTAAGGGTTTCAGTATGCACCGGAATGCTAGGACTCCGACGGCCGCCATTGAAATCCAATGCGTAGGCCTGATAAATCATTTACGTAGGCCACGTCTCGCCTCGTGATACAGTTTGTATCATGATGCCGCCTAATTAGTTAAGAAACATTGAAAATCTAAAACAAATATTATTTGTCTTCATCTAATGTTTCACAGGTTTTCTGATTCTCTACCGGGCCGTTCCTAAAAGGGGAAAAAAATATTGAGTACTCTCCTGAACTCGCCCAACAATAGTATGGCAGAGATTTACAACACGAGATCAAAGGATTTTTTGCCGACATTCCCTTCTGATTGTTTCTTCTTCTGTGCCAAAATAGTGTGACGTTTCACTCCCACTCTAACTATTCCATCCTATTTCTCACATCGACCTTATCGCCACTGTACATAAGACCATGGTTAAAATTGAATTTGAAATTTCAGAAAATCTGTGAATATTTAACTATTGAATTATCATCATAATGTTTTAACTTTAAAAGCTGCGCCTTTTTGTAATGATACTGTAATTTTTAAGTCCTCTTGAAATTTTTTCAGAAATTAATTGTTTATTGCGCACGCGTAATACGTATGTCGGGCATAACTCCATCTTATTTTTATTTGTTTTCCTGGTTGAAGTTTAAGGTTATGTATAGTGAATTATTTCTTTTATAACTTTCAAGGATTTTACAGTATTTAAAGTGTTTGTATATCAAAAATGGTCCAAAAATTACATTTTTCTGCGATTGCTCAATTTTTTTAAGGATAAAGAAACACTCATGGTCAAGGCAGAAAGTTCTGTTGAAGTGCGAAGCGAGCCGCATGAATTAAGATCCTGAAGTACTGATTGTTAAAGAAGTTCATGCTCGCATGAGAGATATAATCTATAAAGTAGAGGTGTGTGCTTTTTTTAAAAAATAAATATATTTTACTTTAAATGTAATTGTTTTCAGATATTTTTGAATAACGATAAAAATATAACCGATGCAGAATGTTCTTGTCCAAGGGGATTATGGTTATGCCATCATATGGCTGCTCTGGCTCTCTACACACTATAATATTTTAGTAAGAGTACGAACATGCCAAAGATGCTATGCAGCTATAGAAGTTCAGGCCGCAGTTTCAGTCAATGCATTGAAGCCATCAATTTGTACTAGGAACAGTTCAACCTGCTAGCATCGACGGTATGTACTGTTATATTTAAATGTATAGATTTGTTTTACATATTGATGGCTTCGATGCATCTACTGGATTTGCGGTCTGAACTTCTAGCTGCGTAGCAACTTCGGCATGTTCGTACCGTAACAAATGAAGCGTGCTCATGGAATATGTCGTATTTACTAGACAGTTCAATTTTAAACTATTTTAATCATATATATATATATATATATATATATATATATATATATATATATATATATATATATATATATATATATATATATATATATATATATATATATATTTAATAGAAATAAGTTCTGAATAAATGATACAATATGTAATTTCTTTATTTATTTGCGTTTCTAAGTGAAAATACTTACAAGGCCCCCACAAGGGAGGGTCAGTAGGTATTGTGGTACCTGGGCCCGGTTAGGCTAGTAAATGCAATTCTCGCTCGTTTAGAGACCTGGACAAATTTTTTTTTTTCAAATTTCTCCTAGGCGTGGGGGCCTGCCAGTGAATTTGGTACAGGGGCACAGAAAAAGAAACAATCAGAATAGAATCTCTCATTGGCGCGAAAAGTTCGCGCACTGTCAATCCAACACCACCTAGAGATTAAAGCCAGACAACCAACTGACATGACGTCACGCTTCAAGGGCTGTCAAGTAGTCAAATGACCCGTTCACGAAGATTCGTTCATATGACCCGGTGGGTACATGGTCATGGATTAGAGAGACACAGCTCGCGATGAGATCCGTTTCGAAACAACTTAATCGTTCATTCCCGTGTATCGGCGGCTCCTTTGATGTCTTTTCTTTTGTATTAAGCACTTTCCGCCGAAAATAATTTAGTGTGAGTAGCGCGGAACTTTTATATTTTTTTGAATAAATCAATAAGAGGTACCGACACTATTTAAAGACAACATTATGAATTTCCAAGTTTATAAATTATGACTGCATTTCATCTCCCTGAATTATGAAACACTTTGAAAATAATATATTTTCTACAAATTCAAAACCCAAACACGGGATCGAATGTTTAATAATAATCAATAATTAATTATGTTTAAACAAGTTGATTTGAATTGAGTTCATTCTGTTAGTTCTCGTTCATCGCACACCGATCGTGAATATCTTAGTAGAAAATTAAGAAAATATTATCCGAAGTTCCGTGTTCGGTCAGGTCATATGAACGATAGGGTCACGGAGAGTGATCGAATCGTTCACGGGTCTTTTGGAAGATCCGTTCATTGTGAACGGGTCGTTCATGAACGACACATTACTACTGTCAAGTGTAGTGTCAAATAAAACAAATCGTTGTATTTGAATTTTAGTAGTATTGTATCTTATTGTTTATTCTGTGTTTTAAACGTGTAAATGTGATCTAAAACCCACTTTAATAAAACAGACAACAAATAATACATTCCAGTGATAGTTATAAAATGTTTAATTTCCGTGCAAAATGGTAAACAAATGCTGCTTCCTCGCTGTACTGGTAATTATGCCACCGGGGAAAAGGTACACGTTTTTAAATTTCCCAAAGATGAGAAACTCAGAAACAAATGGATTAAAGCTATTCATCGAGAAAACTTTAAAATTTCTATGCACTCTGTGGTGAGTTATTATTTTTAAGTCCCGTAATCTAAATCAAACGAAACTAAAATTGAGGCTAGGTTTTCACTTATTTGAGTGACCAAATACGCTTTTCGTTAGTTAGTTTTGCCTCAGAATTTAATTAGGTACCTTTTTACTTTATAAGAATTAGTAGAAGCAAATTAGAAGTGATTTTTATTGTTCTAATTACGTCCAAATGTATTATGTATCTCAATATCTAAAACCTTCCTTCCGTGACGTCACCAGCTGGTTGTGTGGCTTTAATCTCTAGGTGGTGTTGGTCAATCTCGGACGGAATTGTAAAATATTGTGCCAGGCCCGGATCACGGATTTCTTCTGTAACCGGATCGTCTGCGACAAATGGCGAGTGGCGTGATCTCGCCTCGTGATACAGTTTATATATCATGATGCCGCCTAACTAGTTAAGAAATATTGAAAATCTGAAACAAATATTATTTGTCTTCATCTAATGTTTCACAGGTTCTCTGAATCTCTACCGGTCCGTTCCTAAAAGGGGTAAAAAATATTGAGTACTGTCCTGAACTCGCCCAACAAAAGAATGGCGGAAATTTACAACACGAGATCAAAGGATTTTTTGCCGATATTCCCTTCTGATTGTTTCTTCTTCTGTGACAGGGGCCTGGTTAGAGAACGAAAATCTATGATAACAGTATACAATAATGGAAAGCAATTCAAATAAAAATAAATAACAGGCTTTGAGGTTAGAGCACAAAGAAATAATCAAAGAACTACGTTCTCAATAATTTTCCAGACACTTGTAGAACGCATGCGTATAAACAACCATTTAGAAAACATTTTTTTATTTATTCTCGGTAGAGAAAATTGATTACCACATGTAAAAAACTTATAATCCAGCTCTATTTTTATACTAGTAGTTAGGTTTCAATAGTTAAATATGAAAAATAACGTACCAATCCTTAGATACATTTTTAAGTAATTTATTTTGACCCTTAAAGCACATGTACATAAGGCATGCTTCAAAGAGTGGATGGAAAGGAATTAAAATTAACCTCCTCGTGAATGACGTCACGACTATTGTGGTCCATTGACCGTGTGATTCAATTACAAGTAGCGACACAGCGAGGTAATGGAAGACTAAACCACAGAAGAAGAAACAATCAGAATATACTCTCTCATTGGCGGGAAAAGTTCGCACATCTACATCGCGCACTGTCAGTCTCGGACGGAATTGAAAAAATCGTGCCAGGCCCAGATCACGGATTTCTTCTGTAACCGGATCGTCAGCGACAAATGGCGTGATCTTGCCTCGTGATACAGTTTGTATCATGATGCCGCCTAATTAGTTAAGAAACATTGAAAATCTAAAACAAATATTATTTGTCTTCATCTAATGTTTCACAGGTTTTCTGATTCTCTACCGGGGCGTTCCTAAAAGGGGTAAAAAATAATGAGTACTCTCCTGAACTCGCCCAACAATAGTATGGCGGAGATTTACAACACGAGATCAAAGGATTTTTTGCCGACATTCTCTTCTGATTGATTCTTCTGTGACTAAACGCAGTTTTGAAAATTAGTGGAAGTGCGCATAGCCTGTGTTGCGTGACTATGCATCGTTGGAATAGTGATGGGTAAAAGTAGTTATTTCTTAATAACTGTTTCAACTGCTACTGCTATTTTGAAATAAGTTTAAAAATAACAGATCGCTGAGATGTGTTAGCATGCGCATACCGCAGCGCGCAGTTTGCAAATGTTATTTCAGAGACGTTATTTTATACATCATGCTGCTGTCGCTGCTGCTTATCTGTTATTTTCGAACGGAAATAACAGTCTGTTATTGCTATTTACAAATAACAGTTATAAAATAACAGGTTGTTAAATAGCAACTCATCTCTACGTTGGATACAGAATGGTGTTGGACTCTTCCCCAACGAGGTTTAAAGTATAGAGGGGCAATCCCAATTCAGTATACGTATGGTTTGTTTGGACATACAATAAACGCCCGAGGGACGCAGTGGGGGTGCATTTGTTGGCCCTAGTTGCCAAGATTTGCAGTGGAGTACTGCTTTGAGGGGATACAATTAATGAATGAATATTGTTTTTTATTGCTGTTCTATTATTAGTTGAGCTCAAATCTATTAGTAAAATTGCTGTAGAAGTAGTAATAAATTATATTATATTTATAAACGGAGTAAATGCTGCTCTATACATTTTTAAAATATTCGCAAATTCCATAACGTTAAGTTCCCTTCTCAAATATATATATGGCTAATTTAAAAAGTGCAATCTAGTTTGCAGGATTTGTTTCAAGAAGAAATATTACATAAAGTTCTGCACTTGTACTAGCTTTCTATCTAATGTATAAACTACACTATACAGTTTGGCATTAGCAGATCGACATATTCTGCACTCAGCCTTTGCTCTTACACTAGAGTAGAGTAGTTTTTAAGCTTAGACGAACACAGCTATCGATTGAAACGATTTATGCATGCGTATACAAGACTTCCGTTTCCTCTTGACGTCATATAAATCAAGTTGAATCGGCTTCACTTCGCCTTTCTTTCGTCAGCAACGTTTGAAGAAGGTTCTGAACGTAAGTAGTATTGAATTTACTATTTTATTTTAATTAAATTTGTTTTATTGCTTCGTAATTTTTATGCATACCTATCCGACGTATTCAGTTTTTGATTTTCGATGTAATTTAATTTGTCTCGGTTTTTTAAACTGTTCTAATTAAAATTATAACGTGGTTCGTGTAATACGCAGCCATGTTTGATTTCCCCTCTTAGAATAATTAGTACTTTAGTAGTTTAATTTATATTTTTATTTTATCATCCACCAGGTTAAATAAAGCCACTTTAATTAATCTTTTTATTTTATGGTTTACTTACGTGATGGTACTCATGTATAAATGCTTTCAATATGATGAGTAACTTTTTCTTTCGCGGTTTCCACCAGAGAGATTACATCTCGATGTTGGCCAAGAATATCTGATTGTAATCTTAAAAAAAAACAGTTTATTTTCGTTTGAGGCCTATTTCTAACATGTTTAATTTCCAGAATGGCGGACGCAGCTCCAGCCGGTGGACGTGGTGGTTTCCGTGGAGGTTTTGGTGGTGGACGTGGAGGCCGTGGCGGCCCACGTGGTAGAGGACGCGGCCGTGGAAGAGGCCGTGGCCGTGGCAAGGAGGACCAGAAAGAATGGATTCCCGTAACTAAACTAGGGCGTCTTGTTCGCGATGGGAAAATTCGTTCCCTGGAAGAGATATATCTCTTCTCTCTCCCGATCAAAGAGTTTGAAATAATTGATTTCTTCATCGGCAGTGATCTGAATGATGAGGTAGGTTTGTTGCACAAAGTAAGGTAATTCTGTATTTTAGCGGGCATTGGAATTTTCGCGAATTTTTGGGGTTGTAGAACGTGAATCTGAAATTAGTTTTCAATGCAAATCATAGTTTTTCCAAAAACATTTTTTGAAATGTTGCACACCATCTCACTCTATCATTGTAAACGGTAAAAAACGTCTTGAATTTTGGCCGATTGAGATTTCATGTTCACAATGTAAGTGCTATTTAGAACAATGCACCTTTTGCGTACTGCAAACAAAATTTTTTTCTTAAAGAAACACTAAAACTAGAAATTCGGAAGTAAAAAAAAAAGTTAACCATAGAAAACCCATCTAAAATCATGATGAAAGTTTAAAAAATTCCAATGTCCCGCTAAAATGCAAAATTACCAAAATAAATTTAATGGTAAAGGCAAATATTTGCCGTAATTTTCATGATGAATTACTATTAACCTTTCGCGGTTTCCACCAGAAGAACTTTGTTCTTATGATGGCCATGGATGTCTGATAACTATATTGTACTATATTTGTCATTGCTTGCTGAAGCTCGTTTTTTAAGTAATTTCCTCTCCTTAGGTTTTAAAAATCATGCCCGTACAAAAACAAACCCGTGCTGGTCAACGTACCCGTTTCAAGGCGTTCGTTGCCATTGGTGACAGCAAGGGACACATTGGTTTGGGTGTCAAGTGCAGCAAAGAAGTAGCAACTGCCATTCGTGGCGCCATCATTTTGGCCAAACTGTCCGTGGTTCCAGTACGCAGAGGTTATTGGGGTAACAAGATTGGTCAGCCTCACACCGTACCATGCAAGGTAATTTTTATTTGTTGGTATTACTTAATGTCTACCTGTTAAAAATTTGAAAGTTAAGATTTATATAGTCATTTTTTGATGTCCGCTACATATTCCTTCACACACTTCAGTGTTATCTGAGGTGTTTTGGGGTAGCACAGAAAGGGAGTAATTTTCTTTATTATTAAATGGCATTGCATATTTCTGTTTTTAGAACACCACAGACTTTAAAATGCTGCGATTCAAATTTATGGAAGTATATTCTCGAATTAAGATTAGATTAAGATTTTTGCTAATTAAGATTAGCAAAAATTGCATGCTTGTTTGAGAAAATGTTTACCCAAATTTGCATGACCCTAAAAATATTCATTTCGAATTAGACTTTCATTCCCGGGAAATAACATATAATGAACATAATCTCATTCTAACACAGTGTATACTTTCTTGAAAACAGGGAAAACCTGTAAGTCAGGGAATTTTATTTTTGTCAGGGAAATCTGGGAATAGGAATTAATCTATAAAAAAAAAGTTAGAGAAAATTTATTACAACCACTTATATTCAGTCATTCCCATCTTGCTTCCCCTTGTCAAAAAATTTCGAGCAGAAAAATTTTTTGGAATGTTTATTGAGAAATGCTGGAAAACCTAGAAAAGTCAGGGGATTTAAAAATCGTGAATTGGAATAACAATTTTCATAAGGAACGGCGAATCCATTTTTCCAAAGGAGAGTCCACATTTTCGTGTTTGACATTAAAATATTAAAGTTTTACTGTAAACTAGCTGTATTTTTCACTTTTAATTTAAAACGGTTAAAATATACGATAGTCGTGGACAAAGTGTAGTATTCAGCTCGCGTATAATGGCATTACATGCTCGGATGATTTATGGCACTCGCTTTCGGTTCATGACGTAAACGTCACCCACGCGAGTAATAGCCATCATTATAGGCTCGCTGAATAATTTACTATTTCAAAGAATTGTTTTTTATTACTTATTAAGACATATACTACTCGGAAAATATAATGACATATGTACATGGCCGATGAACGAAAAAGGCCCCTTATCTACCCTAGTCCTTTTTGTGCAAAGTAAGCCAGCAATTGAAAATTCCCTCTTGGAATCTGTACCGATATGTTGGCATGTTAAAAGAAATTGATACATTTTATTATGGAGGCATAGATAAACTTATCTCTAGGTATTGGCATTATTTTTCTTGAAATGTTGAGTTCCTAACACGGTGTATTAAATAGGTGGTCTGACGTACGGCACTTTCGTATTATAAAAATGGCTTCATAAGTGCATGGTTTCTATTTACTTTAGTAGATGGCGCGAGCAATAAGGTCCTACAATTACCTGGACATGTGCATCGTATAAGTAATATAACCTCAAATTTTAAGGTTTTTTCGTTTATTCTCATTTTTAATGTTTGTATAGGCATTTTCAGCTTGGAGCCATACTGGCTCCAAGCAAATATTTAAAAATTCATGCAAATAATTTTTCAATATTGTTGGTTGATAAAAATAGACTGCTAATTGTAGGTTAGATTCCTAACCTGCAAAGTGTCTTATTTTATTGTGACAAACTATTTAAAATTTCATACACATTACGTTGAACTTGATTTTGGTTGAAAGTACAGGAACCAGGCAGAAATTTTAATAATAGCTACGTAATACTTGTAAATCTTAAGAAATATATTTTTGAGGTTAGCTGTGGTGACACATGCAATGCTGCATGTAGTGTTGCATATATTCTTTCAATGTTTTAATGTAGCTACTTAATGTCAGATGTCACTGGACTCTTGTTTCACTAAACAAAAACAAAAGGTTGGGAATGTATGCAACACTGTATGCACGTATGCACAGAACCTGTAAAATTATCCATCTATGCGTAAGTAATGAGAGAACTTATTGGTCCTGCCATCTATTACATCATGTACAAAGTAAGCACTTATGAAGCCACTGTGAGGGTTGTCGTCGCATCACCTATTTAATACACCCTGGTTCCTAATAACCAAAATAATACAGGGGATAATCTTGTCCAACAAGTGTTGAAAATTAGACTTCAGAACTAAAAATTATTGACAAAATTAAAAAATAAACTGGAAGTATTTGAGGACATATTAATATGTCCTCTAGTATGTGTTTTTGTATAATGATGAGTAACTTAATTCTTTCGCGGTTTTCACCGTAGAGATTCATCTCTGTGACGGCCTAGAATATCTGATTTTTTTTTTTAATGTTTTCTTACCTCTTACCTGTTTGTGTTTCTTACTATAACCTACCTTTCTCTTCAGGTAACTGGCAAATGTGGGTCCGTCACTGTACGTCTCATCCCAGCACCCCGTGGTACCGGCATTGTATCTGCCCCTGTGCCGAAGAAATTACTTCAGATGGCTGGTATCGAAGATTGTTACACCTCTGCAAGAGGTTCAACGGGTACTCTGGGTAATTTTGCCAAAGCAACGTATGCCGCTATTGCCAAAACTTATGCTTACTTGACGCCAGACTTGTGGAAGGAGATGCCCCTTGCTAAGACTCCTTATCAAGAATTCGCCGACTACTTGGCTAAAAATCATCGCCAGGCCACGGGTCCAGCTCGCACGGAAGCTGTCTAGATCTACATGTTTGTGATTTTTTTTTTGTTAAAAACGGCAACAACAGCAACACAGCAACAACAACAACATAATAAAAGAACATAAGATTATATTAGTTTCTTTATTTCCTTCCCTCTCCTTCATTAATAAACAATACTTTTTCATCTTTTTCCCCACGTTTGTTCATTGGATCGGGACAAAATGTTTATAAATAAAGAATAAAGCTGAATAGGTCCTAATCTGATCTGCCATTTTGTTTGTAGAAAATGTATGTAATGAGACTTTGTGAAATTATAGGTCTTATAAACTATTGTGGAAAATTACAAATTAAAATATTTGCTCTTTAAGATGAGGTTTCAAAAAAAAAATTAGAGCCTCTTAAAAAACTTTTGTGAGAAAATGTATACAGCTAAAAAGTTGCCTTTTAAAAGTACTCTAAAAAATTGAAAGTTTAGCACACTAATGGGAATGAGGAAAATGTTCTGTGAAATGTGATGGCACAAGATGTACTACAGATGGCGCTAATAGCAAAGAGCAGCGGCGCAGTTCTCCCCTGTATATTTTGTCTCATATATTCACAAATTGCATTTTCTCACCCACAGATCAATCTTGACCTGTGTTATAGAAGAACTCGCTACCAAGCGTGTAGGTGACGTGATACCAGTTTATATTTGGAAGGGCGCCAGCAGCGTTCTCCCCCGTTCTTCTACTCCCAAGCGGTAATCCACTGCATTTAGGATTTTTCTTCTGACCAATTCATACAGAAGCAAATGGTTTTCCAGGTAGGTTCGGGTGTCAATAAGGTCTCAAAAGTCCTCGAAGTGGAAGAGTAAAGATAAAATTTGGCAACACGGTAAAGGGTTAAAATCGTGCTGGGAAACGAATTTTTCGAGATATCTCGGTTTTCATTGCCTCTACGACAAAAATACATTAGGCCAAAAAGAAAGCTATGGAAATTCTCTATAAAAAAGAAAAGGGTCTTTTTTTCGTATATGCAATAGTTTTCTTGAAAATCTTGCATTGAATTTGAACTTATGGGATATTATGGATAATTTAAGTACTCTATTCCACACCACCCTTGAGGTTGAGTACCAGGCGCGTTTTTATATGTGGTTTCCCCGGTAGGCCTAATCCACGACTGTCATACTTATTATGTTGTCAAATTAATCATTTCCTTGTCCGTTTTCTCCTTCTATAAATTCATCGATTCGTTCGAGGAAATCTGAGTCAATCTGAGAACTTTCAGTCTCTGCTTCAGTGACGGCTTCTATTTCTGACGAGTTTTCAATCGGTTCAGCATTCAAGCAAGATTTTCCATGGCAGTTTCCGCAAACTGGTGAGCAATTAAGTCCCAACCTCCGACAGCCACACAATGGTCCACAATCTTTCGTACAGTTGCAAAAAATTATCTTAGAAGACAATCAGGCGCAGGAAGTTGGGATGTTGTTTTTGGCCACAATATGCAGTATCTTTCAACATCCATCCCCACTCTTTAGGATTCAATACATTACCCAACCATTTCTGTACTTGAAAACAAACACGAAATAGATGCTGTTGAGCTGCGTCATGAGTGGGTGGTAATGAATTTAATTTCACTGATTTGCTTTTGCTCACAGCTTTAATAAAGCAAGAATACTGATAGTTATCGATGGAAACTTCTTTAACTGGAGCGTTATAGATTGCGAGGAAAAATTTTTTCCCATTCAAAGTAACTATGTCAGGAGAAGTACCAGTCTTGCTGAAAACTTCAGATACAAGTTTCAAGTCCTGCCGTTTTTTCATCACTTTCAAAGCTGCAGTCTTGCCTTTATTAAACAGAGCAGAAGATGTAGTGTCACACCCCGAGAATGCGTGCAGAAACAATAAGTGATCTCGAATATCTTTATGGTGATCAAAGCTTCGTGAAGAATAAATTTTTCGTTGGACCTTCCCTCTGGCTGGTTTGAGGAGAAAAATTTCTTTCGTTCAGTCTCTTCTATTAATTTTAGTCCGAGAGACGACCGCACGAAGCCCTACGTCATCGAACATCCGATTATAAATTATAAATTCGAAGGAATATACTGGGTGTCCCAGAATTACATTAACATGCGATATTTCCGTTATTTGAAAAGGTAAAAATATAAATAAGAAAACCTGCAAAAGGCATGAAAGACTTCACCTGATAATTTGTATTGTTCTTCCAAATGCCCGAATATCCTCTTATGCATAGACGTATCCACGTAAAACTTACGTCCATATCAAGGATAGAGCCAACTGCCACAAATAAGTTTTTTGATTTAGGTATGACTTACTGGAATTTTTCAAGAAAACTATTGCGTATACGAAAAAAAGACCTATCTTTTTTATAGAGAATTTCCATAGCTTTCTTTTGGCCTGATGTATTTTTGTCGTAGAGGCAATGAAAACCGAGATATTTCGAAAAATTCGTTTCCGAGCACGATTTTAGCCCTTTACAGCGTTGCCAAATTATATCCTTACACTCTCACTTCGGGGACTTTTGAGACCTTATTAACGACACCAGAACCTACCTGGAAAACATTTGCTTTTATATGAATTGGTCTGAAGATGCGGCTCATTTTTCACTAAATGCATTGGATTACGGGTTCGAGATAAGATAATACTTCGATAGACGAGTAATGGGTCAAAGCTGCACCACCTCAGATCATTAACGACGCTCTCTCAGGACATGATTTCAATTATTCACTGACAATAAGGGCTCTTACGTCTTTGAATCATTGCGATTTTGGCATAAAAAAATCCCTATCGAAGATTTCTCTCTGAGGGGATTGGAATTTGACGTAATTTTGATCTGTTTATACAGTAATAAGTGGTCTGACGTCTTTTGGTTTCTGCTATTTTTGCATATCAAAGATTTCTCTCCGACGGATTTGGAATTTGACGTGATTTGTATGTATTTACATTTACCTACTAATAATGGTCTCTGCACTTAAAGATTTCTGGAGAAATGCATAAAAAAATCCCTGTCAAGCCTCCGTAAGGCGACAGAACACTTGAGTATCAAACTAAGTTAAATTCACACTCTGCATTTTTCAGGCATGCAGTTTTAACGCATTTAACTTTAGGGAATCATGAGATCCCGATTAACTCAGTTGTTTAGGTCTTCCAAACGAAAACTCCAGGGATTAAGACTAGCAACAAGTCCTTACATCAATAAAATGCAATTAGTTCAAAGATCGTGATTTTACCATTCACGGGACGGAGTTTGATTAATACATGAGTTTAATAACTTTCGGCCAGTCTTATGGCGTACTTGTCCCCATGCAGGTTCAATATAGGAAAAATGGCAACGACTCGCCTTCGGACGATCGTCGGGCAAAATGGACTTTTGAGCCCTTTGTGCACAAGGCGGTTTTCTCTATAACTATAATATTGCAAACATCT
This sequence comes from Rutpela maculata, assembly GCA_936432065.2. NCBI lineage: Eukaryota > Metazoa > Arthropoda > Insecta > Coleoptera > Cerambycidae > Rutpela > Rutpela maculata. Next base: position 170,371,626 of record OW386288.2, read on the forward strand.
GGTGTAGCTCCACTCTTGGACCCCTTTTTTTCATAGTTTTTATTAATGATATTGCAGCTAAAATTGATGTAAATTACCTTTTATATGTCGATGATTTAAAAATATTCAGTCAAATTAACACTAGCAGACTGCGAACATCTGCAAAGAAACCTACACCATATAAATAACTGGTGCATTGAGAATAATCTATTTTTGAATATCAGTAAATGCCATGTTGTATCCTACTCGAGAAAGCATAATACTTGTCTATTTGACTACAAAATTTCTAATACGCCTTTAGAGAGACCTAATTGTATTAAAGACCTTGGTGTCCTTTTTGACCCACAGTTGACCTTCGTTGACCATATTGACTTAACTGTTACATCTTCCTTTAAAACACTAGGATATGTCTTAAGAAATATCAAGGACTTCAATAATATTGACTCATGCAAACTATTATTCAACTGTTTCGTACGATCAAAGTGGAGTACGCATCAATTATATGGAATCCAATTTATAACTGTCACATTTCAGCACTCGAAAACATTCAACAGCGCTTCCTAAAAAATTTATATTTCAAAACACTTGGGCACTATCCTTCTCAAGGATTTTTCCCAGATATTCTTTTATCCACTTTTAACTTTGACAGTCTCTTAAAGAGAAGGACTACTCGGTCAATAATTTTTTTGTACAAAATTATTCACAATCACATTAAGTGTGAAAATCTCCACAATAGCATTTTTTATGTTGTACCGCGTATTGCCTCAAGGCACAGTGATACATTTTTGCTTCCTACCCCCAGAACAAATGTACTAGTGCAATCACCACTCTTCCAGATGTTCTCAAACTATAATAGTGTAAATACTCAAATAGATATCTTACTAACATCCAAGGAATTAAGCAACTATGATTTCTGAATTTATATAATTGCATATTTTATACGTATATGTGTATGTTTTTACCGTCTACATGTTATTACAATAAGTTGTTTGTATTTTATTCATGTTTCATATATCATTATTTTTGTGTTTTATCTATATTCGAATTTTACTAAGTTGTTAGTCTTCTATTTACTTGTTTTAAATATTGTTCTTGTAGTTATACATTTATGCATGTATCTACCCTTATCCTGTAATTAGATATTGGTCTGTTGGATATTGTAACAAAATAAATAAATATTTGGAAAGCCCTGCAGTTGGCTTTCCTACCATTGCTTTGTATTGACTACCCAACGCTCTCGACCAAATTACGAGTCGCTGGGTGAATCCAAACTTGTTTTATGCGAGAAACCGGCCTTGTCCATTTTCATTGATTTTTCGCCAATTTTTGCTTATAGGTACTACGTCGCTTTTGCTAAATTCGTCGGCTTGCCTTGTTAAAATTTTATTGTCAGTCTTTAGATGTCATCTATGCTTACCGCAGAGTCTACCGAGTTATATTGCATTTCTGCCCCATCAAACGACTTCGATAGACTTATTTTGAATATGGACAATATCGGGATATAGAAGAAGAAGAAGAACTTTATTGAATTAGGAAGAGACCTAATATACATATGGTAAAAAAACCTATGCTACAAAAAATACGTTGTAAAAGTAAACATATATTCTGACAATCAAGTCTTCTAGAGACGACACCACTGTGCACAGTGGGGATGGCGATCTTCCCCTCAAATTCAGGGTACTCACCATCACCTACTACTACTGTTAGTAGAAGATTTGAGAATTGCCCTGCTTGCATGTCGCCTCTGAGATGAACTCTCACATTTTGTCTCAATTTAAGCTTGCTTACTGATGGCCACAAGTAAGACCTTTTCACACACGCCTTTATCTCATCTGTTCACGTTCCTCTGGGCACTACTCGAAGAATTCGGCGGAAATCGCCTGCTAACATCACTGTAACTCCACCCATTACCTGGTTGTTACCCCTGGGTCTTGTTCATTTATTTTGGCATAATAGAATACATGTATACATATGTACAACTAAAAATGTATGTATATTTTAATAAATCCTTGTAACGACGCACCTGAAATTAAACCCAAAATTCTGATCACTGCACATAACGGAGGAGGTTCAAAAATTGGAAAAGGAACACAAGAGGAGGAATACTCCAAGCTAAAGACAGGCGAAAAGTTAGTCGAATAGGTTATCCATTCGACAAGAAATGCCACAAGAATTCTCGAACTCGAAAAGTCTGACCTAAGGCTGATCACACGCCTTCTAAATGGCTATTGCCCCTTAAGATATCATCTCAAGAACATGGGCATGACAGATGACAAAGCAGATACTGTGAATCCAACTCAGACTGCGAAACATGTACTTTGTAAATTTCTGGTACTAATCCGCATTAGGCTAAAGTACCTAGAGCAGGCGGAATTAACACCTGCAGATCAGGGACCAAAACCGAAATTTATTTCAGCTCGGTTTCGGTTATGGTTACCTAATGTACACCATTTTCGGTTACGTTCTCACTCGGTTTTCGGTTACGGTTTTGGTTATAAAAAATTTGTGATTACGGTGCGGTTTTTGGTTAGTTTCGGTCCCTGGTTTTTTACTTGCTTTTTACCTTCTGTAATCTTTATAATGGATGAATCGATTTAGATATGGTTTTCACCAACAATTTGGTATTTCTACATCACGGTTTAAAGATTTGAATATTTGATTGCCGCCGTATTTTTTGTACTTTATTCACAATTCAAATGTGGATAAATTCATATATGCAACTTACCGTACTTTAAGTTTTGGTTTCCTGAGAATTTAATTTCGGTTTACCAGAAACTCTCATTCCGGTTTTTGGTTTTGGTTTACCAGAAACTTTTATTCCGGTTTTCGGTTCGGTTATGGTCCCTGCTGAAGACATAGGGAAATTATAGCTCCCAGGAAAACTACAAGCTTTGCAAAAAATCTTGGAATCCTGGGCAAGAACTAGTTGTAGGGTAATTCACAAAAGACCTTTTAGGTCAAGATAAAGAAAGGCCTTCTCAGAGTCAAACAATCTACAATCTACAGATACGCTACATCTATTTCCATATGTCTATCGTTTTTACATATTTTCCTTGTGACGTAATAAGTGGTCACTTAAAATTTAAAGTTCATCTCTCATAAAATTGCGTTCGGAAAGTATCCAACGTTCTAATAAATCTGTTGAAATTGTGAATGAATCAACTTCTCTTCGTTTTTTGCCCAATGAGTATTTTTCACAATCGAAGTTTTGAAGTCTTCTCTCCACTCTTGTCGATGGATATGGGTAATGAAACAGACAATTTGCTGTAATAATATATTTGAAAGAAAAGTTTGGGTCCTTTTGTTACACATCACCTCAAAAGTATAACTGATCTTAAACTTTATGTATAAATATGTACAAGGTACTGATGTATTTATTATTTATTTATTTATGATCTAGTCAAGGTCACTTTAAGTTACTTTGGAGTTACTATGAGAGTTACCGTCATATAATCCATAACAGACCTTAGTTTGGTTACACAGTTCAAGGAGATACTTGAAAAACAAAACAACAAAATAAATATAAAATAAATTAATATATTTCAAACAAAAAAAAAGAAAAACAATCATATATTCAGTCGATATGTTTGGATTTTATAAAAACAAACCGAAATGCAAGGAATAATTTAAAAAATCGAGAAGGTTTACATCCAACTAAGAAGGAAACAATTAATAAAGATTATAAAAAAGTAATTTGCAATTCAACAACTCAACTAAAAAAGAAACATTTAAAATATCAACTGAATGCAGGCCAGCTTGAGAGATTACAAAATATAATATCAAAATTACAATTTCAACTTTTATCACGCTTATCGTATACACACTCTTAGATTTTTCCATTGGTCCCGTCCAGCCTACCTTCTTCTGACCGTTTGATCAATATAAAACAAGATAAATAAAAATAACTTAGCAGCACCACATTAACTAATGTGCAAAATTAAAAATAAGTTTGTAACCAAACTTCGCTCTGCACATATTGTAACAACCTCTCGCTACGATTACGGCATAAGCATTCATCTTTTTTGAGTAGGTCTCGATTTTTAATTTTGGCTCATGTGCAAATCAAAAATAGCTGTAAAAATGTCATAAGTTATTTTAAAACGAATAAATATAATCCTAATTCACAGATAAATTTGTCAGTTGTGGCAATAAAATTTGCACTTTTAAAATATAATTTTTCTGAGGGTTGGACTGTTCATGTGCGACATTGACACAGAGGTGGTTTTCTTTGATATCAAAATGCTGAATTTGATGTTTATTTCTACAGAACAATCTTAATCGCCTCCTGACGATGTCAACTTTGTTGGCAAAATGTACAAAACTCAGAGATGGGTCGAGGGAACTTTCCACATTTGATAAGTCTGTAAAAGTCATGTAAATAATATAATTGTATCCACTTATTTGGTATCACAATGAAGCTTGCATCGTCACGAATCAGATTTCACCATAAAATAGGCTATCAATGGAAAGAAAAACTTCCTGGAAACTTTCTGTTTTGAAAACTTCCAAAGTTTCCAGGAAGTTTTCCTTCTAACTTTCCATTGGGTATATTGATAGCCTATTTTATGGTGAAATCTGATTCGTGATGATGCAAGCTTCATTGTGATACCAAATAAGTGGATACAATTATATTATTTACATGACTTTTACAGACTTTTATCAAATATGGAAAGTTTCCTCGGCACATCTCTGACAAAACTAGTGATAATAGGTAAAATTTGATTTAGCCAATTTCTTCATTTAGCCTTGACAGTCATGCCTTAGGCCACCATTAGGCCGGCATTGAACTATAAAAGTTCTTTTACAAAGATCTTTTATAATAGAAATTATTTTATGAGAAATGTTTAATATTTTATAAAATATGGTCGATATTTTATAAAATTTGGTCTATTACACAATCACATTTCTCATAAAATATCTTTTATAAAACATCTTTGTCGAAGAACTTTTATAGTCTAATGCGAGCCTTAGAAATAAATATTGCTTGAAATTTAATATATGGCGGTTATTCACCAACTGTCACCACTGCCCACTTCCATACATACAATTTGTTGTTAAGAATACAATTATAATAGTCAAGTTATATCAAGGTCCGATTAATTTCTAAAAAAATTGTGCCACCAAATCTATTTGAAGTTTATATGAAATCTGGTAATAAATGTAGATACAGAAGGTTGTTGGTTTGTGGGTAGGCACCATCCACATTAATATAAATTTGTAAGAACTACAAATCTGTGTCAGTTAAAAGGCATAATGTAAATATTTGTCAATCTAGTAAAAAAACAATCACAAAATATAAAAATAATTTTGATTTGGTCAATTTAGATGAAAATCAATTGTCTATTTTTTTAACTGCTAACTTCTTTAACGATTTGATACCAGAAAATATGTTCTTAGCTAAAGTTATATAAATAAGGTACTCCGTTTGCGAGATATTATACCATTTTAAATGAAACACGTGGAGCGCTAAGTACTTTAGTAATTTTTTTAAGTTTTGTTATGCTAAGAAATTTCACTACCCAGTTTCAGCTCCTCACTATGTAGTAATCCATTTCCCAGGAGCCCTAGCACCCTTAGTAAAGATTTGTGAACTGACGTTTATAGGGACTTTTTAAAACATGTCTGCAAACAGAATTAGCCTCCAAAGTTTGTCCCCATATTTTGTGTACACCCTACATATGATGAAATTACTTCGATCGTACAAAAACAGACATATTTTAGAATAAATATGTCAAGTAAGAAAAACTTCAAGTAATCAGCATGTTACAGCATTAAAAATATTAAAATTATACCGTCACTGATTATCGTATCGCTATGCTTAATAACCAGAGGTCAGAGTCTCACAGATATTACAGGTCAGGATTTCGAACTGTGCTGTATTTTAATATGTAAAGAAATACATAATAACATAATAATGCATAAAATATGTAAAATAAATACCTAATAAAAGCTACTAATACTCTCAAATTGCACAATCATTGGATTTTTACTACTTAAATGCAAGTAAACCGGCATATTCTAAGGGTGGTGGTGGTGGTGCCGCGCTTAAGAAAATGATTTCGTAATTCGACAATTTCTCCTATATCCCTGAACCGATTGAAAAAATTCTTTGATAGGCTTTTAGAGAAAACTTGATAGAATGATGCCAGACTATTGAAAACAACAAAAAATTGTTGTTTTGATTTTCGCACGAGAAAAATATTTTTTTCCTTCTTTATTTTTCAATAGCCCAGTACCACTCTATAAAGTTGTCTCTAAAAGGCCATCAAAGAATTTTTTGAATTAGTTCAGGGATGAAGAAGAAATTGTCAAATTACGTTCACGACACACCGCCCACCTTAATAACATTTGAAATTGTAGCATATCTACCCTTTGTCTTTGGCCATCTACTTTCACTTGTTTTTTGACTTCTCAATTTATATATTTTTACCTCCGAGACAACCAATGATATGGATTGGGTGGATGCATTTGGCAGTGATTCGATTTAGATAGGACTTTCACCATATAACTTAGAATCTCTGCAAGAAGATCCCGAGAAAAAGCGTAATGACTCAAAATTTTTAGGAATAAAATGAAAATCATAAGTATAAACAATAACCTTCCTCCGAAGAAAATAGTAATAAAGTTTATTGTAGTATAATTGTATTCAGATCAGTATAAGTTATAATCATTTAGGCAGAGATGTGCAGAGGAAACTTTTCATATTTGATAAAAGTCTGTAAAAGTCATGTAAATAATATAATTGTATGCACTTATTTGCTGTCACAACGAAGCTTGCATCATCACGAATCAGATTTCATCATAAAACAGCCTATCAATATACCCAATGGAAGGTTAGAAGCAAAACTTCCTGGTAACTTTCCGTTTTGGAAACTTCTAAAGTTTCCAGGAAGTTTTCCTTCTAACTTTCCATTGGGTATATCGATAGCCTATTTTAGGATGAAATCTGATTCATGATAATGCAAGCTTCGTTGTGATACCAAATAAGTGCATACAATGATATCATTTAAGAACTTATCAAATATGGAAAGTTTCCTCGGCACATCTCTGGTACTTGACTGAAAAGTTTAAGAACTATGATTCAATTTTGAATTAACGAGGTTTTCTATGGGAAAAAATTCAAAGGTCCACAAAAAAAAAACAAGCCCTGACAATAAGGGTTTCTTGTTGACGCAATGTCATGTCCTCTGAGCACTTTTTTTTCGGGAGAACACTGTATATTTAAATTAATAAATATCTATTAAAAATACTCCCGCTGTTACCTGTATACAGAAAGATTTAATAATCAATTAAAGGTCATAGTCAATTAAAATAGGTGAATTTGCCCCTGCACGGATGGTGCTCATTTTTTTTGTTTGGATTTTTATCAGTGTCACTTATAATTTTGCCAAATTTCAGCCTTTAATATTAAACCGTTTGAGCAAAAAAAATTGAAAATTTTGGAACATAATTTTTATCTATTGAACGGCATAACCAATTCAAATTAAATTTTAACCAATTATAGATACTACCGAACACAAACGTGGAATAAATTGGAATAGAATCTGACAACAGGAACATTCTATTTTTTTTAAGGATCTTTACTGATTTCAAAAAATTAGGGATTATAGAATACTATTCCAAGATGGTATAAAAAAAATATGATAATTTTAGCATCAGCGCATTATAATTTAATAAAATAAAAAAGACATTTTATTTTTTTCAAGTACCAAGTACCCATTTGGTTGCTTTAGAAAAATTATGTGTGGTAAAAAACCATCCCAAGATTCCGCAAAAAAAATTTGGTAGTTGTGCCGAAACTTTATAGGGATTAAAAAAAATATAGAAAAATTCATGAATTCTGTTTTGAATGTTCCCGTTGTCAGATTCTGTTCCATTCCATTCCACGTTTATGTTTTGGTAGTAGTTAAAATTTTATTTGAATCGGTCATGCCATTCAACAGATAAAAATCATTTTCGATTTCTTTTTTTTTTTACTCGCGAACGGTTTAGTATTCAGAGCTGAAATTTAGCAAAATTGTAAGTGATACTGATAACAATCCAAGCAAAAAAAATGAGCACCATCCAAACAGGGACAAATTCACTCATCTTAACCGACTAAGATTTGGATAAATAAAATATCCAACCCTGAAATGCTCGTGCAAAATCCGATTTTTGGTGATAATGATTAAGCCTGATTCAAATACACCTGATTTTCTTCCTCGATATCAACTTTATAACACGATATACATACGAAAAAAAAAGTTAAAGAAAAGCGATACGTTTGGCGGTTTGTTTTTAAAGCAAATACATTGTAAAAATATAATAATTAGTTATTCATAATCATACTAGCCCGACCTTGAAATGTCTGTAGAAAATCCAACCTCTGGTGATATCGATTAAAACTAAAACATCATAACGTCCGATATAAATACGAAAAAAGGAAAAGTTAAATAAAGTCTGATGATTCATCTATAAAGCAAATACATAATTGGTTATTCTTAATTATAGTAGTCCGACCTTGAAATCTCTGTATAAAACTCAACCTCTGCTGACAACAATTAAAACTAAATAAAGTACATAATTTTCTACCTTGATATAAAGTTTATAACGTCCGATATATACATAAAAAAAGTTAAATAAAGTCTGACAATTTGTCTTAGAACAAATATGTTGTAAAAATACACAATTCCAGAGATGGGTCGAGGAAATTTTCCACATTTGATAAAAGTCTGCAAAATTCATGTAAATAATATAATTGCGCTTATTTGGTATCATAATGAAGCTTGCATCATTAAGAATCAGATTTCACCATAAAGTAGCCTATCAATATACCTAATGGAAAGTTAGAAGGAAAACTTCCTGGAAACTTTCCGTTTTGAAAACTTCGAAAGTTTCCAGGAAGTTTTCCTTCTAACTTTCCATTGGGTACATTGAAAGGCTATTTTATGGTGAAATTTGATTCGTGACGATGCAAGCTTCGTTGTGATACCAAATACGTGCATACAATTATATTATTGACATCACTTTTACAGACTTTTATCAAATACGGAAAGTTTCCTCAACCCATCTCTGCATAATTCACAATTATAATATTGGAGATGATGGAGGTAGCACCTGGAAACAATTTTTGATACAACAGGAACAACTGTCTAGAATCATTGACCACTAAAAGTACAATGTCGTCCAACCCTCACTTTAACGATATGTTTAAATATCGTTCATCAGCTTCGAATATAAATAATTTAGTAAAATGTCATTATTAAAAAGTTCTGTAAATAACACAGAGCAGTGTAAAATTTTAAACCTTAAAAAATCAATCGACACCTCAATTTGACTTAGCACTAACTACAATTTTGACGCACGAAACTAGACTTTTGATTAAATTTGATTGTCGGCTGGACACCGCTGATGCACAATCGTAGCGAAAGTTTGCCGTAAGGAGTGCTTAATTAAATACATTAAATACAATCCTCTCTGGGAGAAAACTCAACATTAAATTTAAGATTTTTTTTGCCATTAACGTTATCATTAACAATATAAGTAAAAAATATTATAGGTTTACTCTGAATTTGTGTCCAAATGGCCTTACGAAAAAAAAAACACCTAGAGTAAAATAAAAATAAAATAATTTAAAATTAATAAAATATACATGATATACATACATATGCACACTTACTTCTAGAATACGCACAACGCATACCCCACTCGGGACATTTGAACTACATGCGTAAATAAGAAGAAAAGAGAAAAAACTTGCAGTTTTATCGAGCTATTTTGCAGAGCAAAAAAATAATAGGGTGTTACAAAAAATTGCTAATTAAAAAATGTAACAGTTGAATCTACAATTAGGATAAGAAAATAGGCCATGTGTGCTTCGTTTTCAAAATATAGGGAGTGATTCAAAGAGGTTTAATTAATATTTAAAAATAATATATATATGAAATTTCATTGACATTACTGCGACCAGTAATTGTTACTTCTTATGGAGTTACTTCCATAAATACCTACTAAAACAATACACTCGAATACTATACTCAACGCGCGTTTCGTCAGTTATGTAGGCATCATCAGAAGATGATCAGTTTTAATCATCTGCACATGATGCCAACATGGTTGGTGAAAAGCACGTCTGCTTTGGTGTTTGCGGAAACTGCTTTATAAGCAATGTCACAAAAACCTCTCCTTACTTAAACATTAAACACCCTGCTTCTCAGAAACTAAGCAGTTCCGAACATCATCTACAGGACCTTTTTTTTAAATCTTTAGTTGTACATGTCGCCATTACATATTTTTAACAAATTTCATTACACCCAGTATGTATATCATTTTTGAAAACTACACATTAAATGTTTATTTTTGTATCGTCAGTATAAATGAAATCCCTATAAGGTTGACAGTCATCCGACGTCAGCGAGCTTTTGGTGAGGTGAGTTGGCGGAGCATTGCGTAACCGGCCGCCATCTTGAAAAATATATCGGCTTCTGTTGAGGCTACATTAAAAAAATACAGAGTTTTAAACGGCGTAAAATTTCCTGTTTTATGCCTATTAAATTTCTTCGCAGGATTGATAGTTTTTTGTCTATTGCGAGAGAAAGTTTGAAATGAGCACGAGCATGCGGTTTTTCGCAGTTTTCTTGATATGGGTAATTCCTACAAAGAAATTTTTTAGTTGCACTACAGCACAAAGTTGGCATGTTAACGTGCGACTGTTCAGAAAGCAGGAATGCTTTACATTAACGGTCACTATACAATACAATTGGTATTGAATGTGGCATGGTCAGGTAAAAAGGTAGATCGATCTTCTTATGTTACTAACGGGACTGGCCCATGACAAATCGAACGTGTTTTTCAAAAAACCCGCAGAAAGAAAAATTGCTGAGAAACTGTACATCAAGCGATCGATATGACGATGTCATAAGCAGAGATGTGCCAAGGAAACTTTCCATATTTGATAAAAGTCTGTAAAAGTCATGTAAACAATACAATTATATGCATTTATTTGGTATCAAAATGAAGCTTGCATCGTCACGAATCAGATTTCACCATAAAATAACCTATCAATATGCCCAATGGAAAGTTAGAAGAAAAACTTCCTGGAAACTTTCGGAGTTTTCAAAATGGAAAGTTTCCAGAAAGTTTTCCTTCTAACTTTCCATTGGGTATATTGATAGGCTATTTTATGGTGAAATCTGATTCGTGATGATGCAAGTTGATACCAAATAAGTGCTTACAATTATATTTACATGACTTTTACAGACTTTTATCAAATATGGAAAATTTCCTTGGCACATCTCTGGTCATAAGTGATAGCATCCTGTTTCTACACACCTTCAGCGGGTGCGACACAACTTTTTCTGTTTTTGGATTTGGCACATCGAAATTCATCACCACTTTGAAGAACAACGATCATTTGGAAGCATCTTTGAAAATATTTAAAGAAAAAAGTTTTCCCCGAACTTCTCACTACCGCAGGAGGAACATTCTTTCACGCTTTGTACAAAGAAAACGAAACACAAGAAAAGTTAAATTCGCTATGTCACAAATGTTTTATAAAAGCAACAACAAAATAAAAACGAACCTTGCATCACTTCCACCGCCATCGGATGCAACCTGGCACACACTTTCTGGACATACCTCAAGTGCAAAATATCGCTTAGAAAGTTTCACGATCTGGAGAAATGGGGATGGACCAGGAAAAATTGTGGGCTAGAACTGACAGGAAAAGCTGCACCAGATAAATTTCTAAAATCAATACCCTGGTGATGTGCAAAGGAAACTGCGGAACAACTTGTAGTTGCCGCAAAGCTAAAATGAAATGCTTCGCTATGTCAAAACTGCAGCGATATAACTTGAGGCAACATTACAGAATTCCCAAAAATCTATGTGCAGGACGGCATCAACAACGTATCCGACGAAGAGAACAAATAAACATCTATTGATCGACAATGACAATGTTAGTCTTATCGAGGAAACACGTTAAAAAAACGCGCCTAGAACTTTACCTCTGGGGCGGTGTGGAAAAGAGTTCCACAACATGCTAACTTGTTCGAAAATAAAAATTAAAAAAAAAAAAAACGAAATAGTAGGTTTACCCTACAATTTTCTCGTAGGAATCATCCACATCTCACAATAAACAAGAAACTATCAGTCCTATGAAAAAAATTAAAACAGGAAATTTTATGCCCTTAAAAACGCCATATTTTTTTTATGTAACCTTAACAGTAGCAGAGATATTTAAAAAAGACGTTCTTAACCTTATTTTCAAGACGGCGGCAAACCCCGGTTGTGCACCTCGTCAACTCACTAAATACACTCAACAATGACCCTCCTACCAAGCGCCAAAAGCTCACTGACGTTGGGTGACTGTCAGCCTCTTTGGACATACTGACTGGAGTATTTGTGCTTATTTACGTGTAAATAACAAATCTCCGGAGTTGGGTAGACGTAGCTGCGTACGTAAAAAATAACAATGACTACTATTTCATTAGTTAACATCCACAACCAAGTGAGATGTAATGGTTTGATTCACTAGGCCTATAATAATCCTAGCGTCGTACAAATATAGCATTTAGTAAATATATAACTTTAGCATACAGTATTTACAAAAAAATATACACTATGTACGTGGAATTTCACTATTTAATGTAAAAATATTACTTATAGTACTGCACCCTATAAATCGGTTGGTTTTCCGACCATTGGCCCATTCGCCCTAAGTAAGAGATTAAATAAGTCATTTCGCTAAACTAGGTATGGGTAAATGTAAACTTGTCTATTCCTCCCGAGCTACAGCTGATCCATTGACGATGAATTGACTTGGTGCATTCTTTGGCATACATTTTACTCTATGTACAGGGTAGACGGAAGTTCTTCCTAACTTTCTCTCTTCACCCGTTTTATCCCTTCCCTTATGTATCTCACCAAGTCTATAAGAGAACTGTGCATCGTCAGGGGCCTGCACTGCCTATCCAGTTCAATGAAAAAATCTGAAACAAACAGTTGGGATTTACTTGCTGGCTCGTTGCTGGTTGAAAATTGTAATTTTGTGAGGTCGACGCACATCGAATTTTACATCGATAATATGAATATTAGGTAACAAAAATTAATCTATTCGTTTATCTCTTTTGCTTCAAGATATGACAGAGGGCTACTACTTTCTATTGAAGTGTGCACTGTGAAATAATGGAATATAGTGGTGATTAAAAGGAAATGCCTTGTAAATTCATTTGCCTCTATTCTCAATAAAATTCATCATTCCATGTTAAACGCTTGTAGTCAGATTATGAACACACACCTACATGCTTTGAGTGACACCAGAAAAATGTATATTTATCTTTAATTTGGAAACATTTGACGATCTCTAAAAAAATTTATTAAAAAAATGTACAGTGTATCCCAAAATGATTGAGGTTGCACATGGCTTTACCGTCTTCGTTATTATAACAGACAGAAATCGGTTAGATGGAAAAAGTTTTTGCAATTTTTTTGGGCATTTCAAGTGCTTTTTGATTTGATCTACCTTTTTTAGTTTTTAAAATAATAGGAAGAAACCATAATTATGCATTTTTGAAAACCTCTCGTATCTTCTTAACTTAAATTGTTACGTCATTTTAACTTACAAGTTGTATAGACATTTTTTAAGATCTGTACGGCAAGAGAAAGAAAATATTGTCTCTTTTGTTTTTGAGTTATTAACTACAACTTTTGTTTTCTGTATTCAATAGTACTTTTAATTCTCTTTTTAACGATGTATTACAATATGGAAAATTTTGCTTCTTAATGGGGGTCATTTCATGTGTGTAAAAAACTTTAAAATACTTACTAATTTGAACAGTAAAATATACGAGGATAACGTAACAGCAATTAAAATCACTCTGATATTTGTGAATTATTCACAAATCCACAAAAACTATACTACTCATTTTAAATTTTATTAATGCGTGACGTCAATGGCTAGAGGTAATTTTATTGTTGTTAGATTACTGCCCTGTCAATACCAAATGTAATACTAATGTTAACTTCTAGTTTTCCAGTTTGCAAATAAATATTTTATGAATTTTAGAAAGTGCGAAGAGGCGCATATTTTCGGTCACAACATTTTTTACGTAAATCTTAAAAAAATCATTTTTCCCAGAAACATTTGCTTCGAAGGGCCGAGATTAATGGAGCGTCTAGGTAATACATAATATTAAGAGTACACTGTAATTGAGGTCAATTTCAGTTAATTACCGATTAATTACGGTGACAAAATGGCGAAATTTTACCGAGAAAAAAAAATTTTCTGCCCCTTTTATTTCCCTCATTTTTGACGCAAGACAAAAAATAGAAAAACGGATTTTAAGCTAATTTCTTTAAATTTGTTACAGTAGTTTTTTGACCTAGGAGCCAAGGTTAAGGAGTTACCAACTTTTTAAACAAGAAATGTATGATTTTTGCCGGACATCGCCGCATATTTCAGTAAATATCTCCGAAACGAAAAAAAAATCAAGATTCTAATGAAACCAAAAGATTCGTAATGAAACAAACTTGTTTTACGGTATTTTTCTTGTTTTGAGCTAGCTTTTACCGTTTCAGAGATACCGGCGAAAAATAGTAAAAAAAAAGCATGCATTTCGGAAGCGAAAATAGCGCAAAAACATGAAATCTTAAAACGTTCATATTTCTCGAAAAACACCTGCGGGAGGGCCGTACGACGTCGCGACGCAAAGAGGAAGAGTTCTAGTTGATCCCCATCGTAAACTGCACAAGGCAGATTAAAAATTCGGCTCGGAACGAACGAATCAAAAGTGGTTTTTGACATTTAGCGAAAACAGCAAATCAAAATGTCAGTCACACATGTCAATATGGTAATGGTGAAGTTTGTATTTCATGGCTGCCATACAAATTTACTGCTCGAACTATACTGCGCATGTGTAACCATTGACGTCACGGCTCTTAGCGGGAACTACCATTTTCAAATTATAAATTGAATTTAAAATTATTTAACGTCCATAAAAAAAATTGCCGTTACATATACTTAGTTATTACTAGTCCTAGAATACTAATTCAATGTAAATACAAATTTTGAAATAACCCCATTATAGTTAAAAGCAAACAAAACATTTTTTTTTATTAGTAGTCTATGGTTTAAGTGTTTATATCATATTTTTCAAATGTCATTATTGTGAACCCCCCTGTGTAATGGTCGGTTTACACTCGGGCGCCAGTTTTAAAATTATAAGCATTGGAACACGCTTAATGAGACAGCTAACAAGAAAGTTAAATCCAGGCGGACAGAGCATGAATAAAATTCGCTGAAGAGGAATTATGTAGTTATTTTTTTAGGGGAAACATTTTTAAGCTTCTGACGAAATAATATGATGATAATGTATAAATGAATTTGGTAATCCTAGTCGTTTTCGAGGAAAGAAGAAACTATCGTTAAATATTTGGGCTCACATTCAATTTAGAAAAAAAATCATGAGACTATTTTGAAAAAAGTTAGGAATAAAGACAGTTTATATTAAAATATTTCCCTAAGAATTATTACATTCTGTGACTTAAGCAAGGCATTTGACTGTGTGTCACACACTTTATTAATTGAAAAACTGTCAAAATATATATTAAATATTACCTTGAAAATCGTAAACACTCAGTAAGACTAAATGGAAAAATATCGGATCAGTTGGATATTGGATCAGGAGTACCACAGGGTTCAATCCTGGGCCCGGTGTTATTCTTCATTTATATAAACGATTTACCAAATGCCCTGGAAAATGCCACTTGTATTTTTTATGCCGATGATTCTACTTTCTTAATGACTGATGAGAGTTTAGAATCTCTATTTTTAAAGTGTGATGACACAGTGTCAAAAGCTAATGAATGGTACACACCTAATGCTCTTGCACTAAACGAGACAAAAACTGTAAAAATGGTCACAAGTACACGTGTTATAAATAATATACCAGACAATCCTGCCAGCTATAAATTTCTGGGAGTTTCTATTGATCCTTCTCTAAAGTGGGACAGTCATATAAACTATCTGGCAGATCAGATTACCAAAAATATTTACTGTCTTAGACAATTGTCCAACTCAGTTTCACCAGATATTTTAAAAACCGCTTATTTTGCTCTAATCCATTCCCGTATATCATATGCTATCCTCGTCTGGGGGCATTCAGCTGGTACGAATAGAATATTTCGTTTACAGAGGAGAGCAATCAGAATAGTTGGTGGCGTAGAATATCGAGACGAGACAAAAAATATTTTTATAACACTTAAAATACCTACGGTATCTAGCATATATGCACTGTAATGTATAACATATATTCATGATAATCTGAAGAAACTTCATTCTCACACTAATGTGCATGAACATGAAACTAGATATAGAGAAAATATCTGCACAGAATTTACACGACTCATCAGAGGACAAACTGGCACGAGATTTTATGGTATAAAGCTATACAATTTACCTCAAAGTGTTAAGGCGCTGCCGCCGGTCAGATTCAGATCTACAATTAAAAACTTTCTTGTAGAAAATGGATTTTTTTCAACTCAGGAAATTGATAATATAAAAAATATTGTTTGCTGATACAGCTTCATCTTCTTTCAATTAATCTTAACAACAAAACTATGTATTTTGTTAACTTCTATTTTTTTTAACCTGTGTAAAAATTTTGTAATTTGTGACACCAATAAATACTTACTTACTTACTTACTTACATGAGATGTGATGTAAGATACTTTGATGTAATTATACATATTTTTTCGTCATAATATCAACTTTTCTCAAAATAGTTTTTTAATCTTTTTTTCCAAGTTGGGAGTGAGTTCAAATGTTTAAATGGTGTTTCTATACCCATATTTAGTATACAAATTTCATGTAAATATCGAGACTTTATCTATAACTATATCCTATCAAGACTTTTAAAGTACTGATGAGCTATAAAGTTCTTGGGAGCTATGGTGATTGCAAGCTTTTTCGAGTGCTCTCGAGTATTTTGCGGTATTATTAAGCAATAAGCACTTTCATGAAGTGCCCGAAGCACTAAGCACCGATTTCCAAAAGTGCTCTTAAGTATAATCTCCCAAGCACAAAAGTGCTTAGTGCCTCGAAGAGCACCAAGCACAGTGCTTAGGAACAGTTCTGGTAGAAAGTAGTTTCTTTTTGCACTTTCTTACTCTAATTTTGATCTCAATAACTCAGGTTGTGGCAGCCACTTATTTTTTTCATTATAAAATAGAGAAATATTATATTGTTTTCGAGTTATAAAGCAAAACCTGTTACTAAATAATGTCCCATTATTATTTTTTCTTAACTATGAAAAAAATACATTCAGTCGCGCGAGAAGGTAATTGCGGTGTGGCCGTATCGTTTATTTAAACAAGGTACCTCCAACGAGTACATTTCCAAAATGTATAATTGTGTGTCTAACATAGCTATGCAATAGGTGTAGCAGAGTAGATGCACCGTACTCACCTGTATGTTTACCTTTAACGACAAGCGAGTCGGCCAAATCCCAAAGGTCCTGGTAGGAAAGTAGATATGTAAATTGTTGGTTCTGCTTGGCCATGGCGTTGTAAACATTGAGCGGAACCCACGCGCCGGCACTCTGTCCGTGCGTCGAGGGGACGGGCGGATTGTTTCCCCGTGCGGCTAGTTCTCCGCTGCTGTAGCCGGAAGACTGGCTGCCCACAGAGCCCACGGATCCGGCAGGGGAAGGTGTGGGCGACAAGGGCGAGGGAGTACCTTGGCCTTGCTGGTGGTTCTGTTGGTCTTGAGGTATGGCATTCTGAAAATTAATTAATCTAGTTTAGTACAGAGTTGAATGGCAACGGTAACTTGAGAAACATATTGTGCAAGAAAAACAAGAACAAAGTTATTCAAACAAATTTGTACAAGCAAGAAATTTGCCATTTTTAATTGTTAACATGATCTCTAAGAAATTAATTTATGGTGTAAATTTAATAAAGTACCTTTAAATATATCAAAATATACTATGACTTTTATGGATAGAAATAATCCGATACATTTTTCACATAAAATAGATAAAGGTTAATAGATGCAGCCAATTTAAAGATCACGAAACTTATTTTTGATTCAAATTTAACATTTGTTGCCCTTATAATTAACATTACCGCGAATGCCTAAACTGGAATATGCTAGTATTGTTTGGAATTCACAATATGATATTTATATTTATAATTTAGAACAAATTCAGTTTCAAAGGTGTGTTAAATATCTGTCCTTTAAAGCTAATGGTATTTATCCACCTAGGGATACTCCACCAGTCTGATCAAAAAACTTATGCCTAGATACATAACAGCTATATCTTCAGTACATACCTTGTTTGCTCCTAAGATAGTCACATTATATGTCCATTAAAATGGATAGATAAACATAACATCCCATAAGCAACAGTGGCGGGTATGTGGAGAAGGGTAAATATTTTCATCAAAATGGATTATTGTAATTCCTGCATTATCTGCTCTTTATACAATAATGTGATAGATTAGATATTCTGAGGAGCGGGCGATTGGCCCTCCCCCACTGCGACCTATAAGGTCTATTGTAGTACTCCTTTTTGTGTGCCTCAGGGCTCTCCATCCAAACATGGTCTTCCTAGACTTCGAGTCTGTTGAGAAGGGCCCCCAGGCACAGTTATCAGCCTCTGTCTTTCTCTCGCCGAGCCGCCTCAGTCCAGTCAGGCTTTTACAGCTCAGCATATGGACTGAGATCTCCAGCGAGAACTTGGGGTCACCATTCCAAGCGCTGGACGTGACCAACGTTGCTTAACATCGCTGATCGAGTGCCGGCGCCTAGATCGGAGGCCGAACAGAGAGCCGTACACAATAATGTGATGTAGGCATGTAATATTACAGTAAGACAATGCTTGATATAAGTATTTCAAATTTAATTAGTCTAAAAGTTGGAATATATCTATTGTTACAAATCTGCGCATCCACTGCACTCGAGGAGACCTACTGCGCATCCATTGTACTTGAGGAAACCCACTGCGCATCCATTGTACTCAAGGAAACCCACTGCGCATCCATAGTACTCAGGGAAACACACGGTGCACCGCAATTTGATAACAGTTCATTATTCTATTTTTGTGTTAGAGCGAGTTAAACAAAAAAATAATTATTTTAAACGACAATAGAGCACATGGGCGGGTATGTCAAATTTCATGCTTAAAAACACCCCTCTCCATGTTCACCCGTTCGGGGGTCTCTTTTTGAAAACCATCACCTAACTGTTTCCTGTTTTCACCCCTTCAAAAAGTGAAAATCGAAATTTCGTCTTACTCGTATCTAACAGACTCCAGAGAGTATTTCTGCCAAATTTCATGCTTCTAGGTCTAACCGTGTCCAAAAACCTTTTCACCCGTTCGGGATGTATCTTTTTGAAAACCATCGAATACGTTTATTCCCTCAGAAGAGTCCATCGCTCGAATAACCACGTTTCTGACTTACACGATTTCAAAAGTACAGGTGCGCTTTAAACCATCTTCCACCCACCTTTTCACCCTTTCAAAAAGTTATAATCAAAAAATATTTCTGCCAAATTTCATGCATCTAGATCTAACCGTTTCCGAAAAAGCATAAAATTCCAACCTTAATTTTCACCCTCGAATTTCGAAAAATCCGTTCTTAGTGGTTCCCTATGTCATTCGAGGAACCTCTATGCAAAATTTGAAGTTTCTAGACTCAGCGGTTTGAGCTGTGCGTTGATAGATCAGTCAGTCAGGGTGTTATATACAACGTGATTTACCATGATATGCGGAAAATAAAATGGTGTACTAGTCTTCAATGTGGGAAAGCCCCTGCAAAATTTTAGAATGTTCTGAGGTAATTTAGTATATTAAATTATTAGCAAATTTGCGAAGATACACTACTGTTATTGACTAGGTCAGTTATAGGGCGACGAACTTATTTGTGTAAGAACGTATTGGAGATGTTTAGGTTTCCTTAATCGCAGGCCCGGCGACAGGAATTTTGTGGCCCCTCACACTGATCGGTTTGTGGGAGCTAGTACCTTGACCTAGTACGGGGTGCGGCTGGTGCTAGGTAACAGTCGCTTGAACATAGCCAGATAGGCTATTGCTGGAATTAATGAAGTGATAGGGGATTTTTACCGAGGCAAACTCTTCTATACCAGCATTGAAATCAATTTCTAGTGCTATTTGATGCTATATAGATAACAATGCCAAACCATGTGTCCCCTCTTGGAGCATTGTTCCTCGCAAGAAATTTATTATTACGGCAAGTTTGCTGAATGCTTGTTCACCTTCTGAGACTGTGATTGGCAGACTGCAGAAAGTACTTAATCCAATACAAACTTCTCCAAAAATGCTTTCCAGCTTCAACTTGTAAATTGCATTCAATAATATAAGAGGACCTGAAGCCAAGTCTGCAATTTCTGTAAAAGTCGCTTTATAAATAGTTTTTAGATGAATAATTTCACTTTCCAAGTTTGAAGTAAGGTCCTTCGCCTACTTTTCAATCAAAATTTTAGTATTCTTCTATCTCATTTTCATTCACATCGTAGAAATTGAGAAGCGGTGAAAATTCACTGCAGATATGATTGACATGCTCAAATCGATGCTCGAGTTCTGTTATTAAAGAATATTAAAGTATTAGGTTGGTGGCGTCGCGCCGTCGTTGTGGCGACATCATTTATCTCATTATATTATCTGCCTCACCGTTCACGCCCGGCTCAGGGCCCCTTAAAGTCTGGGGCCCGGTACAACTGTACCCGCAATACCCCCTGTCGCCGGGCCTGCTTAATTGGCACAAAAAGTAAAGCCGGCGAGTGCGGTCAAAGTGCCGCATTTTTTGCTTTTGATCGATCAGGACAAGTTTAAGTAAATATCTGTTATATCTACTTGTTTTTGCAGTTCACTGGCATAGGGTCAATGTCTTTTCGATTTATTTCGCTATTTTTGTAGTGTGATTTGATTAAAACCAAAAAGTCACTTTTACCCACTCCAGCTTTGCTGTCAATAGTGCTATTCCCAAGTCTGATAAAGTGATATGACTGTACCGCGTTACGTCAGATTGGTTAGTCATTGGCAGCGTATTTCTACAAAAAAAATGAGGTAAATTTTTTTGGTCATTTTTTTTAATTTTTCATTTTTTTAAGTCCTTCCGGTGGGAACAACCTACTGTTAAATTTTTCGCATATCATGGTAGATTACGTTGTATACAGATTTCAAAATCACCCTGTACATTTCAAGAAAAAAAGGACACATTCCAAAAATCACCAATAAACTTTGCTGGGGAAAATCAGAATATTTTAATAAATGGTAAGACAGCAGAACTTACCTTAAGGCAGAAATCGCCAATGATTTTTTGTACCTCCTTCGATTCTTGCTTCCTCATTTTAAACAATTTGTAGAACAGTAAAGCTTGGCACCGATAACTGGAGAAAAGAACAAAGAAATTCGTTAGCCCGTATCATTACAAAAACAGTCGTACTCACCTCAGCACAGCAAGTTTATTATGGACAGGAGAAACGCTTTGCTGATTCCTGAACTTGGAGGAAATGAATCTGTAAGGAAACATAAAACTGCGATGAACATGAAAATAGAAAAAAAAATTAGACGTTTTAACAAAGTCTTAAAAAGAAAATTACTTACTTAATTAATGAGAGAGTGTCTTTGTACATGGTGAAGGCGGCTTTCTCTGTTACGCTTTCGTGTTCCATGGCGTTGCCTGTCAGCAAGAAGAATAGTACGGCTTCCAGGTACAACATGCACTGTTTTATCGTATCAGTCTCTTTATCTGCCATGTGCTTCAATCTCTTTGCATCGCTCAGGTACTGGTTTTGATCCCTGAGAAAGAATACCTCTAAATATTAACATTGCCAAATTGATTATATCAGTAATAAATTTCAAAAAAGGCACTGTTAACTGACTATAGGATACACTGCAAGATTAGTGAGCACCACAAAATTGAAAATGATAATATACGAATATCTGATCACACTGCCCAAATTTTGTCCTTTCACATGGGCCAAAACCCTGAAGAAATTAAGAAATTTCGTTTATTTTCTGAGAATGCAATAAAGTATTTTGTGCAGATATTAGTGAGGAACGTTTTTATAATATTTATAGTTATTAATGTAGATATAAAAATTTCTTAAATATATTTTTATTATATTTCAATAAGTATTTCCCACCTAAATATGTGAACGAACCGCACCCAAATGTTTATTCAATAGTCCAGAAAAAATACACTTTAGAGAAGAGATGCTGTGCTATCAGTCTCAATCGCTTTTTCCTCAATTTAAATATATCAAACGTTACAGTGATTTAGTGAAAAATACTAAGGACAAATATTACAAAAATCATTCAAAAAATGAATATAAAACTTCCTGGCAGATAATCTCTGAGCCAGCGGGAAAAAAAATGACTTCAAATGGTCATTGGCCAGCCTTTAAGGATCCTCTACACTTATTTAAATTATTTTTAACAAAATGGCTCCTGATTTAGTGTCTTCGAAATTACCCGACCATGCAATATTCTTCTTAATCCCATTTCAATTTCTCTCAAACCAGTAACTTGCGAGGAACTTATAAGTATCTTAAACAAAATGGAAAGTAAGTTCTGGTTATGATGAAATTTCAGCATATCTTTTAAAAATTTGCTTCGATTTTATTGTAAATCCTCTCTATGTCATACATATTATCTTTAGTTACTGTAGTGTACCCTAGCCACTTAATATATGCCATTAAATAATAATAATAATTTTATTCACCAGAAAAGTACAATTGGTACAGCCAGAGCCATACAACTGTTTTGGAGTCAGAATATGAACATAGGATAAAACATAACATCACAAAAATGTAAATGTTGACAAGTACAATTTGACAATTTATAAAACATGAATTTAAAACATTAATTTGAAATACAAACAAGAAAATATTGCTTTATTTCCATTCAAGAAATTCCATGATCTCATAAAAGCTATGGAATTATCTATGGATTAACAAACTTCTTTCCAAAAAAGGTAATCAATCCTGATCTATTTGAGAATTATTGCCCGATTAGCAAAAGTTATTTGAAATGGCGGTCTACCTATATATATAGTGGAATTTTTGAAGAATCATGATCTTTTCAGAAATTAGTCTATGTAATGAAGCATAATTTGAGTTTTTTGTAAATATTTCGTGTAAAAACAAGATTACCTTTCCCTCCGTTCTCGAGGGTACTGAACACGATAGAAGTGGTGGGAGAAGTTTTTGACCGCCGCAACCCCCTGAAACGGCCAAAAACCACCTCTTTTATGGGGATCCCTTTATGTTTTCGTATATAAATGGGTCTGGGGAGTGATTTATCGACGGGTTATACTTGAAATAACATGGAAGGAGGTTATAGAGTAAGTGGAATCCAGAGAGCAGGCCGAGGGGGTGGAAAATCCTTTTTTTTCAAATGATTCGGTTTAAACGCTTATGTTGATCATTGATCACGGAAAAAATATTCATTTTTAGCTCCTCATCTCTCAAACGGGCAGAAACCAGCCCTCACTCATCAGAAAGCATATCCAGGATTTACAGGTTTTTCGGAAAATTATCGTTATTCCTGTGCATATCCCTTCATTTTTCATGGAAGAGAAGGTGGTAGCGACCTCGGGGGTCGGTTCAACCATTCCAAGAGGTGTAAAATTCATTAATTACACTTTGTATCAATCTTCACCGTTTTCGCAGGCGCTGATCACGATAAAAATATAGTTAATTAATTTTACACCTCTTGGAAGGGTTGAAACAACCCCCAAGGTAGCCCAGCCCACCTTCTTTTCCGTGAAAAATGAAGGGATATGCCCAAGAATAACAATCATGTGCCGAAAAACCTGTAAATCCTGGATAGCATGCTTTCTGGTGAGTGAGGGGTGGTTTCTGCCCGTTTGAGGGATGAGGAGTTGGAGCTAAAAATGAATGTTTTTCCTATGATCAGCGACACCGAAAATGGGGGAAAAGCGGTTGAACCGAATCATTTGAAAAAAAAAAGATTTTTCACCCCTCGGGGGGGTTTAAACAACCCCCTAGGCCTGCTGTCTGGATTTCACTTACTTTATAACCTGTCGATAAATCACTCTCCAGACCTGTTTATATATGAAAACATAAAGGGATCCCCATAAAGGGGGTGGTTTTTAGCCGTTTCAGGGGGTTACGGCAGTCAAAAACTTTTCCCACCACTCATGTTCATTACCCTCGAAAACGGGGAGGAAAGGTAATCTCATCTTTGCACGAAATATTTACATTATTTTTGTCTTCATTACATAGACTAAATTGTCAGTATGGTTTTTTGGAAGGCAAAAATATTGAAACAGCATTCTTTGAATTAACTACTGATATCTGTTTTGCTTTGGAAAGTGAAAATGTGGAATGTGGAATTTTCCTTGACCTATCCAGGGTATTCGACTGAATTGGCTTTTCTGTTCTCTTAACTAAACTGCGTCATTATGGTATTGAGGCAAAGCTTTAAAACGGATTGAATCGTATTTAAATGGCAGAAAACATGCTGTAAAAATTTCAGATCAAACGAGCAACTGCATGCTCTAGATGTTTCTATGGGTGTCCTGCGAGGCACCATCCTCGGTCCATTATTATTTATCTTATTCACCAACGATTTTTTGCTTCTTAAATATCTAAATATGACCATAATTATACCGATGACAGTAATCTATCTAGGGTCAAGCATATCCTGAAATAACAGACACTGCCAAATCATTGCCAAATAACAGTCATCAGTTATTTTTTGGAGTTTTTCTGTGGAAGCTGGTTTTTCTGTGAGTTTTCAAAATACAAAAAAGCTGTTAAGAAAAATTTAAAATACTTAAGTTCCTGTAGAGGACACTTTAAAGACTTAAAACTGTTAACAATTCCTGCATTATTTATCTACGAGTGTGTTAAATTAATTTTTAAATATAAAACCCTGAATCATTTTGATTCAAAAGATAATAAACTAAAAACAGGGCAATAAATACTTTTCTTTTGGCAAATATATGAACTAAATTCGAGATAACCAGTGACGTACTATTAGGTTAATAGTACACTGCGTTAAAACCGAATTTCTTTCAGCACATCAACAGAAATTTATGTGATAAATCTTTCCAAGAAATAATATCTCCGTTCATTGAGAAAAACAAACTATCATCATGGGGCCTAACCAAACAGCCATCATACTGCCAACGATGATAATATGGAGTTAAAAATGCCAACAACAAAAGCCAACAGAAGAAGTTTGAGAAGAGCTGACATCAGCTGGCTCAGCAGCATATCTTGGAAGTAGCAGCAATGCCTACCGCATGCTTGTAAATCAATCAATCAAGGGACGGGGCAAACTATATCTTTCCTAAACATCTTGGTGCAACGCTCAAAAGAGGTACTCTCTATAATATGTATTAGATTTTACAATCATCTTACCTAAGCCTATTCAAAATTAACAAGATTTCAACAAAATTAAGATAAAGTGATTAACTTGCTATGGGACCTGGAATCGTATGATATTCATTTATTTGTTGTTATAAATTGTTGTGACTGGCTCATACTTTTGTTACATTTTTGTGTATAGTCCTGTATGTAATGCAATAAAATATTATTATTATTATTTAGTTAAAAACTGACCTCTCTTCATATTCGGAAGGTTCATCTGGAGCCTCAAAGTACGAATGGTACTCCCTGCTGGACTGGGGGCGGCTGGTTGAGGGAATTGCGTCATTAAATGGAACAGTTTGGTTTTTGACAGCTTCCCGCTCGTGGTTGGTTGGGGGAGCGTTGGTAAGGTTGAGATTTTCTGTTTGAGATCTTGAGGTGTCGGCATCGTCTTTCCGCCTCTTGGACTTGGGGTTTTCCTTTTCTTT
Organism: Rutpela maculata; assembly: GCA_936432065.2. Lineage (NCBI taxonomy): Eukaryota > Metazoa > Arthropoda > Insecta > Coleoptera > Cerambycidae > Rutpela > Rutpela maculata. The sequence goes on from OW386288.2 coordinate 170,397,435, forward strand.
TTTACTGTGGTGTTCTTTCTTTTTACTGTTGTGCGACAAGTTACTGACCGTCGACAGAGAAGAAATAGAACTGGAGCTGTTTCTCCGCTTACGTTTCTTCGACTTGTGTTTTCGATCAGCGTGTTCGGGTTCAGTTTTCGGTAGGGGTTTCTTCGTTTCACTTTCAACTCGATTTTCACTTTCTACCACTATCACAGGTTTCGCCTTCACCTCTGTGTCACAATCACTTTGTTTCTCCACAATCTCGTTTTTAACTTTGTCATTTTCCTGCTTTGTTTCCGAAGGCCGTGGTTTTGTGGTCTCTATATACTTTCTCAAGGCAGGAATTAAACTTAAATCTATCCGATTTAGATCTATCTTTACTAATGTTAAATTTTCAGTATTGTGATTATTATCGTTAATAGGAATATCAGTCTTTTCGCATTTGATTGACTCGGTATATGCAGGTGATGACGGATGAATTGGAGGTTCGGGACTCTTTCTCTTCACGTCGTTGTTAGATATCGGCGATAAGAGAGTAGGATTAGTCGATATGCTTGGCATTGCCTCGTCTTCCACGGGTGAACTGCTACGTTCGTAGTCGCCATCCACTATGATCACATTTACACCACCTTTACCTGAAAAGTTACATCAAAAATTAGACAAATAAACTAAACATATTTAATTTGGTATTATTTGCTGAACAGATGCCTTAAACTCTTAAGGTATGTTAATATCAATGTTTCAATTAATATATGTACGAAGTACATATGGCGTCAATGTCAGATTTATCTTTTAGATCTTTTCATCTACAACAAAAGAACTGTTACATAGAGTTAGTTGTACAGACATTGAAGGTTTGAAGGAAACATTTGCTAGTAATTCTGTGGGCTCTCAAGATATGGATCTACTAAATCATCAGATTTAGGGATTACTTCAAATACTGATTGATAATAAAACTTGATTATTTGATACAATAGGGAGAGTGCAAAAATTTTGAATTTGTTAAATGTTGATAAAATTTGTGTTTTCAGTAGTAATTTATTCGTAAATTTGATCTACCTTTTGATTTAAGATGTATAAATCTGTAATCAAATATTCTAAATATTACTTTGTGTTGAAATCACAGAGTACAGTGACACTGTTGACGTTTATCGTTTTAAGTTTGGATTTGAGAGTTTTATTTCCCTTCATTTTGGGAAGTTGAAAACATTAGCCGAGAATTAAAATTTTCATAAATAAAACCTAGTGCCCAAGACAACTGAAAATAGGCGCCGATTATAAACAATTCAAATGGTAATATTTTTCAATCCAACTCGAAATACACTGTTTTCTCAGTGTATCCTTAGAAATAAAAAAAAATAGAAATAAATGAACAACACATCTCTCAGTGTAGATGCAATTGGTACACAAGGTCACAGAAATTGATCCATCAAAACTCAAAGATGCCGCCAAAGCTTTCGCCTCTGTGTAGTTACTGTACTCTGTGTCGAAATGTGAATCAACAGCTCATTTTATTAATTCTTTTAGGCATGCTGGTACACTGTTTGGACCATGCAAACTGACCCGTTTAAAGCATAGTGGTACAAACCTCCTACGTCTATATATTGTATATGCATAGTGCACTATATACACTGTACATACTGTGGACACTGTAATGTATACTATGCATATGGTACCACGCCAAAGTATACTTAAATCAAAAAATAAATCTCAGTGACTGAAGTATATTTTTAACCGATTTCAAAAAATTTAATATTGCTTAGCAATTCACAATAACAAAAAAAAAAAAAAAGAATTAGAACAAAATATCCCATGCAGAAAGGCTGTTTTGTGCCCGATTTTCTCTGCTTGAAAGAGTTACGCTTCTGTCAAGAACAAATAAGAGTCTTATGTCACTATATGTCGACTGTGGTTATCGTGATATCACACTCGTTTTACTGCGTGTATAAAATTGTACTGTTTCAAATTTAATTTAATATCACATGCGACATATTTTATTGAAATTAATAATCAAAACTATTGTAATAAAAAGAGAGTTTAATTTTATTGATATTACAATTTGTAGGCGTTTTCAATTATTTTTTATTATAATTTTTTAGTCTGTTTATTTTCTTTGGTATTTTAAAATTATTTTAAAATTTAAAAGTGGCAATCGACAGAATTACAAGAGTTATACTTCAGGATTTTGTTAAAAACGATTTATTTAAGCAAGAATTTTTAATATTCCATGTATTTTGCGAAAATATGGCAACAGCACATTTTTTCGAAAAATCTTCCAAGATAACATAATCTTCATTCTATGAATAGAACATTAAATCATGTCATTTTTAAATCATTTTCCAAACCCAGGCTCAATCTTAAAAAGTATAAAGGGCTCAATTATAGATAATAGAGATATTCTATTATTAGTTGAACTCAATTGTATTAGTCAAATTAATGTAGATATATTGTAAGAGTACTTAAAAATTAAATTAGATTTAAAAGTGGAATAAGTGCTGTTCTATATTTTCTAAACTATCAACGAATTTTATCACATTTAGTTAAGATAGTTTCTTACTTATATGCGAAACGTTAGGTTAGGATTGCCCCTGTACTCTTTTTTCCAAAATAAACGGGATCTCTCCATCTTCACAAAGTTGCGTTAAACAAATGAAATTAAAGAAAGAGTGTAATATTCACGCAAAAACACAGACAACAGTTACAAACGCATTAACTTGTTAAATTGTTACAACCAAAAACCATTCCCACATTTCTAGTCTATTTTTATAATGTCTGTGGAGTAGTGCATGTATTTCTCTTCTTTTTATCACATCTACTTCAGTCAGATTAATTCATAGATATAAGTCGAACCAGCAGAAGGTACTGGTGTGTGAACAAGACGAGCAGAGAGGAAGATGCCGGATTTAGAAACACCTTTCTTTGTAATGTGCCTCATGATGGTCTGCGCCTTGACAAGTAAGGGAAAAACGGTGCCCAAAATCCGGCATCTACTCTTTCAAGCATGTACTATAAACTCACAACATTAAGGGCGAGTTGTACCCACTAGGTTCAAACTGGGTTCAGCTTGATCCGAGATCAAAATCCATCGTTACAATTGTTGTAACAATCGTAACCTTGGCTTTTGATCTTGGATCAAGCTGAACATGGCTTAAACTCGCCCTACAAGGGTTAGGGAATGCTCGGTCTAGCGTGGTATTTCTATAATTTAAATAAATGTTGTTGTGAAATGTAAAAAATAGATGTGACGCCACATGTACACTAATTAATAATTAATTAGCTATCTTTGCTTTTCTCTGAACGAAACATGGTAAATATGGCTTCGTTATTGTTGCTGTATAATCCTAAAATCTCATAATAGTCCACCCATCGGGTCATATAAAAAGGCCTTACCAGGAATTAAGTCGGGAAGTTTTGAAATTTGGCAGGGTTGTAGATTTAGGTATTTACAACTAAAATCCACATTTTGCACAACGCAATATCTGCCGCCGGCGTAGCCATATTACCAAGATGGCCGCCAAAAACAGTTTTTTAGAAATATCTCCTTTACCTTGGGTTTCAGAGTTAAAAGATTTATTACAAACATTAAAGAGGGGCAAATTTCCCACATATTACGTTATATATATGCAAGATTTGTAGACTATGAGGTTCCTTAATATACAGCTTTTAGGCAAAGTAGCGGCGCAGTTATCTCACTCTAGAAGAACCGTCCGTACTGGCCCGAAATATGGCCTGACTTTACTATGATCTGTAGTGTCACATTCTACAACTTATCCTCATTACCAGCATGCAGAACAGTGACTCAAAATGCGAGGATAATTACCACCGACCTCAAAAGCGGGTCATTGCGAGCCCGTTCCAGTTATGAGTTCTTTGCTTAATTAACATTACACAAATTCTTAAAATATTTTAAATAAGGCTCTGCATCTGGTGTGATCTCACACCAGCTGTTCATTGGCTAATGCCATTTTTTGGTGGGGATTGTGAGTTATTAGGCCACCTTAAAGTCTACCAACCTTGATATATATGTTCTTTGTAAAATCAATAGTTTAGATAGAACAGTCGATTAAAGGTAAACATATTTATTTTACTTTCCCTAACGATATGCTTAAATTTATGAGTTTTAAATGAACTTAGGACTATTGAATTCAATTTGGATTATTATTTGCAAACCCTTTCAACTGAAATTCTACCTACTTCTTACCTGCACCGAGTCTACCTGTAATTAAAGCAAACCTCCGCCGGCCGGGAGCCGGCATTTTTATAACATGCATAGTCTCTGCCTTTATCGTTTTTCAATATTGCTTTGACCATAGTGCAAGTATAACAACGTTTCGTATCTGTTATTTTTGTTATCATTGCTCTGGGACATATTATTTTGCAGACTGGAATTTACAGAAGAACAACGCCTGCCCATGGAAAACATTCTGTGTAATTTGAACAGATCTACGATCTTCTCAACGGATCACTAAGGTTTGTTTAAAATGATTACTAAAAAATTAGAAGAAGGGACCAGCAAAACTGGGAAGTAATGGACCTACCACTGAACTGTGGGTGCAATATTTTCGCATGGTAACTTTGGTGAAGCAGTTTATAGAAGCAGAAAGAATGGGTAATTGGCAGCTTCACCTAAAAACTGCCCAGAAAACGCTGCCTTATTTCCATGCAAGTGGCCCTCATAATTACGTAAAATCGTGTCATTTGTATTTGCAAGATGATATCCTTAAAAGACAAAATGACTCCTGATGAGAACAATAAATTTACAACAGATGGGTTTTTCACAATCAGACGCACCAATAAGTTTTGGTCTGTTGGTCAGATATGACCATTGAACAAACGCTAATGAGGGCGATGAAAGCTATTAGAGGAGGCCAACTTGCCAATATGACGGCTTGGTCGGCAGTGCTTGCTTTGTGCAAAATGTTAGTACTAGAATTATACCAAATATCAAAACTTCCCGAGTTAATCCCACCTAAAAACTACCTGACGGATGGACTATAAGTCTCTCTCTCATAATTGCAATAATGAGAGACTCAGAGTTTCAACTCAATATACTGTGTGTGTAACAGTACACGCCCTTTTTTTTAATCTTTAAAGGTAAAGGAAAAGGGGGGGGGGGGGGGGGATACCATGATCCTGTAACACGGTATACTTTTTTTCAGAGGATTTTTAATTCTTTGGTGACAGTCAAAGTTTGGTTAAAAATTACCTCAAACATTACTAAATGGTACTGTTAATGAACTGTTTCTATATTAAAAATACGCAAAATCTGTTCTTTCGTAAAATAATGACTATTAATTGTGTACAAATAGAATGCCTTTTCACTAACAACTTTGTGTTTGTTTTGTATTCAGTGACTATCTAATATGGAAAGTCCAGTATTCCAAGTGGCTAATAATTTTCCTTTAGGTACACACGATCAAAACTCTTACACCAAATATTTTTGGAAAAAATTATGAAAAGTATATTCAAAATAATATTACATTTATTTATTCGACATTTATTTCGTCAAAATAATAATAATAATAACATACCTTTGCCACCCTTGCCTCCTTTTCCTCCTCCCTTTCCACCGCCTTTGCCACCCTCAGAGTCCCGCTTAGGTGTGAACAATTTTCGAAGGGTGTCGCTCTTCTTTTTGTCAGCAATACTCTTATTTTCTTCCACCTTAATAGCAGGATCTATTTTGGCGAGCGTCTTCTTTGAAGGTGCATTAATATCACTATCAGAATCACTTATCCTTTTGTCCGAATCTTCAGAGGAGGAGCGCACACTTACTTTAGGCTTACGTCTAGTGTCCGCGTCACTATCACTACTAGAATCTGTGGATGGTACGATCGCAGCACTTATCGGCTCCAATTGCTTTTTATGATGTATCGTAGATCGTCCTTTTCGTTTCACCGGAGTACTTGCTTCCTTCTTCTTTGGAGTTTCCGTCAGTTTCTTCTTGATCAAATCGTCTTTGAAGTGATTTTTGGGGCCCCATTCGTCGTCCGACTCCTTCCTCGCCTTTTTGCGCTCTTCCGATCTGGGTGATTTGTGTTTGTGAGCTTTCTTCGGAGTTTCTTGTTTTAAGGCTTCTCGTTCCAACTCCTCCCGGCGGATGCTGCTGCTGCTGTTAGACTTCTTCCGCCGTCGATGCGCCGAATTATCAGAGTCGGAACTACTCGTGGTTTCCATCTTCGATTTTGTCCGACGTCTAGATGGAGGTGGTGGTTTCTCAAATTTGACCGGCTCATCGTTTTCGGAGCTGCTGTATGATGGAGGATGTGGTTTCGGCGGTCGCCCACGCTTTCTTTGCTTGTCTGTACTTGAAGATTTTTTCGGACGACCTCTGGGTTTTCTTACCTCTGGTATTTTGTTCTTCCTTGGCCTACCCCGACCGGCTTTTACCTTTTCAGGGATAACAACCGGCAAGGGTGAAACAGGTTTGATGTTGGTATTGACACTGCTTTTATAAGGTTTAGATTCTGAGTCATAATCACTTAGTGAGTCCACTGATTTTGTTCTAGGACTAGCGCGGCTTACTGGCTTTATTTTACTAGTCCTCTCGTCGTCCTCACTATCACTGTCACTTATGGGGGGATTGGTAACTAGTTGAATGGTACGCTTAGGCCTTTTCGACCTGGATTCTTTGCTGCTGCCTTCGGAGTCGGAGAAACTCGACAAAAGAGGTAACGAAGTCAGGGCGGCCAGCGCTTTCGCCTCGGCCACCACCCTGTCGACTTCCCTAGCCGAGTCGCTAGTATCAGATTCCTCTGTCACCCTTTTCCTGCTATCAGGACTGGTTGTGACAGGAAACTGACTCGACGGTTTAACGGGAGAAACTAAGGGAGACGTAGTGAGCGGTTCGACGACGTTTTGGCTGTTGGGCCCCACGAAAGACGCCAAATTCCAACGCAACTTACTCTCTTCCGATTTGGGCGAGGTGGGTTCTGGTTCAGCTGGTGCTGGTTGCAGTCGTGCATCTGCAGACGTTACGTTTTCTTCGCCGGAATCATCGCTGCTGGAGTCACTGTCGGAGCCTGAGTCTGAGCCTGAATCGCTGGAGGAACTAGCGATCGGCGAGGTTGGCAGTGGAGCCAGTGGTTCGGCTACTTCCATTTTGGAATTGTGGATGGCGGGGGTTGCTGCGAGGAGCGACAACATTCTGAGAAAAAAAATGTACAATTAATGTTGGTTCTGGAAATTAAATAAAAATTGATTCTAAAATTTCTGATTGAAAGAATTTGAAAAAGAAGCACTTTAGTGTAGTCAAAACAAATTTTGGATGCAATAATTTTGCTGGATCAATTTTTGTGGTTTTAATTTGTTGTAAGTGTGACAAGTGCAATGGGAAGTTTTTGATTACATTGCTTCATATCAAATTTATACAATTTATATTGTAAAACTAAAATTTTCTGCTATTTTCCTTATTATCTCCAAATAAAAACATCATAAAAATAAAAATACAAAATCGTTCACAATAGAGTTCTGAACACTTAATATAGTACAGAGATTCTTAAGGAAAGAGGTGAAATCATGTCCTTAAAAACAAAAGATTTTGAAACTTCAATTGCTTATTGTTTAAGTGGATCAATTCGTAGGACAATTTCTTTTTTCAAAATGTAGGTTTTTATATGTATTTTGCGATGATATTAAGAAAAAAAGTTTCATTCATTTAAGACGGTATATTGTTTGCAATTTTCTGTAGTTACTTGTAAACAAATTCAAATAACTGGGAATTTTTTATGAAACCAAAAACGGTAAACGAATTATGAAAGTAAACGAAAGAACCAACATTAAAAAAAATGTTCTACTTGCATTTGGAGCCGAGGTACATTAGTTTTTGAATTTCAGTAGCTTATAAATAATCAAATCAATATGTCTTCTTGAAATTTTGACTGGTTGTTCTTCAATGCATATATTGTTGTCTCTGCTGGTTGAAAGTAATCCAGAATTACAATTTTTAAAATTGTATCAAATAAAGCATTCTATAGAACATAATATACGGTTGACATGAAAAATTTCTCCCCTCCACTCCTTGACTTTTGCAACTAGGCATCTAAGAACTAATGCAATTTGCATTGTATCAGGAATTTTTTTTTTAAATCAATCGTCTTTTTTCTTATATTGTCATTATTTTATTAATTTTTTTTATAAACAATGTATATAGTTTTCCACATCCATTTAGTTGGATGAAAAAATTGCAAATAAAACCAACAGTGCACCTCTCGTTCTGAGTTTTCAAAAAAAATAATACATAGGACGGTGAAAACTAAAGCCAGCCCTGTCCCTCCTTCTTAATAGCTCTCCAACTAGGCAGAACGCGGCACCTTCCAAGGTTTTTTTGTCGGATTTCTTGAGGCTACTATATCGATGTGGAGAACTATACATGTAAAAACCTACATTTAAATGAGTTGAGGCACTTAAATTATAGGTGATTGAAATTTCAAAATATTTGATTTGATTTTTGGCCTTTTAAAAAAATATTTCGTACTAAAATTTGGCATGGAGATATAGTTCGATAAAAAAAATAGTTTCACTAACTTGCGTTAAGATTTATGAAAATTATTACAGTATTTCTTAAATTATTCAAAAGGGTTAATTTTTAGATGTTTTAAGTTAACAAATCTTCAGAAAGTCTAGTTTTTCCGAAGTTTTATTGCAAACAATTTGGTATTTTTGCGATGCGATTACTAGGACCAGAGGTAATAAGGAAAAATAGCAATTTTAATTTTGCGCCAAAAATTGTTTAAATTTTATGTGAAGCAATGCACAGATAGATCTAATATCTAATCCAAAACTTTTCACTGCACTTATTATCACACCTCAGACTTAAAACAAACTAAAACAATGAATCAATGCAGCAGGATAATTTCTTGTTCTTCTTTTTGATGCTTATTTTGACACCACTACTTTTGACACTGATGTTGTCACGACAGCAATAAAGATCTCCAAATGAATGTACACCTTAACTTGAAAATATACAAAAGTATTGAAACTGTGTCCTCCTCAGATGTATCAATGGCTCAATTATCTCATCTATTATGCTCTTAGTTGCCAATGTGACTGATAATATTTATAATAATTCACACTGAGGTTCGTACAAGACTCCATTGTAATTATTCCTTACATCCTCACATCATATTTATTTTATGTTAACAGATCATATTTCCTAAATTGATGATTCAAGAAATATCATTCGCCTGTAACTACAATCTTGTCAATATCCAGGTTAATATTTTACATTTTACGTTATACAGGGTGAATTGCTTTAAAGAATGGGACATGACATACAGTAACTGGAGATTTTTGGCTCAAAATTTGTTACCATGTAAATGTAAAATGGCAGTGGGAAAAAATTCGGTGAATCAAAACAACTTGCCTTTCAACGGTTATATTAGAAGAATGTAAAGTTTCCTTCTTTTGTTCGTCATCGCTTTCCTCTGATAGGTTGAGATCATCTCTTAGATCCCTGTAAAAAATAATATAAATGATACATGATTACATGAACAGTAAAGTACAATAAAATAAAATCAATGTTACGCTTGCAACAGATGAACGTACTTTTTTCTTGCTCTTTCTTGGTGTATTTTGAGACAAGTAAAAATATACCTTTAACGTTGAAAATAATTTAGCTATTTTGTCAAAACAATTTCCGAATTCTGACAACGAAGAATCAATTCTCTCGAAATCTCCACTGTAATTTGACGTAATTTTAGTTTAAGATTTTTGTGTGGACATTCTGCAAGAGGCAATTTAATTAATCAAACGTCGATTTCAGTAAAGATTCGCATAAAAAAACTGAAAAAGGTTAATATTTTAGAAATAGTTGTAAGAGTGGATATTTTGTCCACTGAATAAATGCAATTGATTTAAAATAGTAAAACATCACTGCAACACTCAACTCATAGTACGCCCCCTTCCTTAGCTTATAAAGGAACACTACACTACTTTTATGTTAGGTTAAATGACATCCCTGTTTTTTAACTATATGAGACATTTATACTTTTTACACATAAATCTAATGTTTTACAATTGTGAAAAAAAATATGGTACCTTACAATGAAGTAACTACTAGTCTGTAATACACTCAAAGAAATAGTATAACAATATCGTTAATTTTGTTAAAATAAATTATATTGATGGTATTTTTAAACAAGAGGTGATTGTTATTTTAATTAATAAAAAGTTGTCGTACAACAAACCAAACATTAACTTAAAAAATAGATGAATAAGACTATTATTTTTTTCGTCTGACTATTATTTTGTTGAATTCTGTCAAATTAAACTATATAATAGTATATTTTATTTTTAACTATTATCGAATTGTAATTCTAACCCAGTATTCGTTCGCTGTATTATTGTACTTGGTAGACAAACCAATATTATTGTCGTCTTGTAGAAGTTCTAAAAGAATTACCATAAAATTTGCTTGCTTACCACATAGTCTATTACAGAAATTATTCCCAGATGACGCCACATACAAATCACTGACAATAATCAATCATCTTATACTTTTATGAATTTATAGAAAATTAATAACATGATTGCAATGTTCAAATTCTCTCAGGGATCATACAAACGATCTCTAATCTTTGGTTTGGGTGGTCTGATGTCTCAATACTGAGATTTTGGCTAACCAAAAAAAACTTCATCATACAATAAAGTGTAGATCAACCTAAAAATTAGTTGGTGAACAAAAAACAAAGTCGTTGTACTATTTAATTGTAGACCAAATTGAAAATGGTTAGTGAACATAAAAAAATGTCATTGGTACTGTTTAATTTGTTACATGAAGATATGATTATTAAACTACTATTTGTTTACGAAAACAAATAAAGTTGTATGACTATTCTTTTCCGATTGATTTAACTATGAAACTAGATAGGCGCGATTTCATATGCTCTTTTTGGTTGAAGTTACCTATCATTTTCTTTGAGTGTATTCAATAATATATTAAAGAATTGAAAATGCCGACTGGTAAGAGATTTTTCAAGTTTTTAATAAGTTTTCATTATATTTTTAACGATATATTAAAAAGATTAATATCATTTCGAATTATAATCCGCTTATATCACCTAATCTACGTAAAGTTTGTTCAAACTTGAGGGACACACTGTATTGCGTTTTTTTTGTACATCTCTACAATTTGTGTGCCTAATAAAAAATCTAAACAACATATTGCTCTAAAATTAGAATAAAACATAATTTATAAAAAACATGACAATTTACACACTTCTGGCGAACACCCTTTCTGTCGGATATGGCCCAAATTCAACAGAGAATATTCTACAATGCTATTTTACATTTTTAAATTGGGGATAAAAGTTTTGAATTTATCAGAAGTTGTACCTTTAAGATATTTGCAGTCGGAAACACCCGAGCCTGAGAGACATACTATATATTACAGTATCGATGCCTTGCACATCTAATATCTTTGTGTGCTTAATCAAAAACCTTACTAACAATTTACTCTACAATAATAATAACACATAGTATATATAAAACACGACAGTTTGCACGCCTCTGACCATCACCCTGTGTAACGGATACGGCCCAATTTCAACTGGGCCTATTCTAACGTGCCATTTTACATGTTTCAAAGAACAATGTTAAAAAAGGCCTTTTTTGGCCCATCCGTGATAGTATGGAAACCATCTTTTTTTTACTAATTTTGGGGTGCTGAATACGAATCTGTCATCCGAATTGGCTCAAAACATAGGGAAGACAGTAAAAATTAACCCTTATTTGGGGGGTGGCATTGAAACTGATATTAGAACTTGTAACAAAAAGTTATTCTCTAGTGCAGGAAATTCTTTCAAAATTCTCAGTTTCGTTAGGTAAGTAGAAAAAGAAGCAAGAATTCTAAATTATCCCATCCCCATCGATTCCCTCACTATTCACCAGCCATAAGAATGGTGTAAGTTACAATATCTAACATACGGTTATTTATTTATTTAAAAAAAAGAACAACTCCTTGTTAAATTGCTATTATAGGTTATAATGTGATTACTTCTGAATATTCTTACACCCATCCCCACCAATTAAGGTGGTGGATTTTATCTTTTTAGAGTTTTTATTGGTTTTAATTGTAAAAGAAATTGTTAATCACTCAGTTTTGATGTTTTTTTATCATACTAAGGTGATTTAGTCAATTCGGATGAATATTTCTCACACTTTTGGGGTTGGGTATGCACGGCGTGCATATCACTATCCAGAAAATATGACTTGTTTTTTATAATAAAAAAATCTTTAATTATTTAAATGACTTTTGGTTGGAAAAATGATAATCTTCTCTTTATGGCACCCGAAACACTCCTATCCGATCCATAAAGGGGGTTAAAATCACCATTTAGGGACTACCGATCAGTTTTTTTTTTGCAAAAAATCTACCTGATCACCTATCATAATAAGATTATTAAATATCTTTCAACTCTCTTTGGGTGGAATTGGATTGAGGATGTAAATATCTCGGTACTATTACATTTATTTATAGTTCAATAATTATAAAAATTTCCATCACAAAAAATGTTATCTGAGATTTTCCTTCAGTAACTGTTAGTGGAGGGGTTATGCATCACAAAACCACAAAAATCCGTTCTGGGGGTGCCACACAACCCTTTCGGTGAAAAAAGCCTTATTTTACTGATAACTCTTTAACCGTTGAAGATATAAAAAAATTGCTCATCATAAGAAAGAAAGCTTGACTAATTTCCTAAAAAAAGTCCTATTGTAATTTTGTTGTATATGCCATGGTTTTCGAGAAAATCGATATTGAAAAAAAATTCCAAAATTTGTATTTTTAATGCGCGCGAATTTTCGTTTATTTGGGGGGGGGGGGGGGGGGGGTAGTGAATGAAGTAGTAAATATAAGAACGAGATTTCGTCATATCATGATACAATTTCACCACTACTAAGGTCACCATCTCGGGACTCGTGATCAGTTTTCATTGCGAAAAAATTCCTCAGTTATTCAATTGAATTTTCCTTCTCATAATGAAGTATTCTATATACTGTTAACTTCCTCTCACCTGTTTTCAATCTTAAAGGCAAAAAACGTGCCTTCATTTTTCAATTATATTCATTATAAAGATTATTTTTAAATTAAGACATTTTTTTTACTTCTTTTTCTACTTAGTTATTGAAACTATTGATTGAGTATTTTAAAAGAATTTCCTGCAAAAGAATAACCAACCCTCTTGTAGTTCTAATTATACTGGCAAATTCTAATATCAATTCCAATGTCACCCCCCAAATAAGGGTTGTTTTTTAATGTGTTACCGAGATGTTTCGCCAAAATGGGTGACGGATTCGTTTTCAGCACCCCAAAATTAGTAAAAAAAAAGATGGCTTCCACACTTTACCACGATGGACCAAAAAAGCCCTTTTTTAACACTGTTCTTTGAAAGAAAAAATTAATAGAAGTTATCGTGTTTACAAGCAACGCTCTACAAACACACAGAGACATTTTTTATTCGATATTCGGATTCGGCGTTTTATGAAAGGGATTACTTTATATTTATTTTATAAAGCGATTATGATTATTAAAAAATACCCGGCTATAATTTATTTGATTAAATTAAATAGGAATAAAAAGGTGGGTAATTAGTTACGAATAAACAAATGAAAACCCGATAAAAGAAAAACTTTATCTTCGTATGTCAGCCGCGGTTTCTCAAGCAACGAACGCTTAAAAGAGAAAATTAAGGATCTGGATTATGTTTTAATTTTGTGCTTCAACGGGCAGACAGTTACTGCAATATTTAATCAGTTTGGAGCAAGTAAAATAGTCAGAACGTCGAATAAAACAGATCCCGTCGTACAGTAAAAGGAAAAGAATTAAAATGGCAGGTTGCCAGCAATGCAAAAATTTAACTAGGGCGACTATTTACATTATCGTTTCCTCTAGACGACTTAATAAAATTTATTTATAGAAAAAGAACACTAACGCAACTGGCGTAATACACACAGAATACGAATTTACTTATTTTTTGATACCATTTGTTTTTGTTTTCGTAGCTGTATTTTCACATTTCCTTCGCTGCATATATTTTTATCAGATGTGTTCACTCAAAGGAACTAAATAAATCTCTGATAGGCATAACATAAGGAGTATTTATTTGGAATTCAGAAATCATATCAGTGGCGTATCCAGTTTTTGGAGGGGAGGGAACAGTCCGTTTCAAAGGCGGTGTGGTGCAAATAAAACCACTTTTGGAAGTTTTTCCAGGGCTCTATAAAATTGATGAGCGGGGGGGGTGCGAAATGGAAAATTATTATGAGCGTTGATAAAATCCCCCCCAGGTACGGCACTGTCCTGTACAATTTAAGTGAAGCAATGTTGTTTCTTTGAGAAAGTAAACTTTATCTCTTCCATAAGAGTTTTTGATCTAGTCCATTTCTGTGAGGTGGTCCACATACCTTTATCGTTTTTAAATCAGTATTTAGGATTATTGCAGAGTGGTAGAACAGACGCTGCAATATAACCCTGTTGCAGAATCTGAACTTCGCCCTTTTATGCCATTTTTTTTTTATTTAACGTCGGCCTACTTCCGCTACCAGGGCCTATTTCCGCTACCAGGGCCTATCACCGATGCCAGGAGACGAGCTAAACCTGAAAATTTGGCCGAAGAAGAGTAGGATCTAACAAGTATTATTTTATTTTATTTTTGTTATTAATATTATAGTCACTGGTGTAAAACAACTGTAAAATTGTGGAGGTAAATAGTTTTTTTTTTGTTTCCCGCTGCCAGACAGGGCTGCCATGGCCTCCGACACCACACGGTAGCCGCGCCGGCTCATTCATTACAGCCAGCCACTCGCCACGACCTGTGGAGTTAGTGACTGTAAACATCCGAATCATGTGCCCTAAGCAAACGAAGGGACCCCATGATAACCGCCTTCTGCATCTGGCCTGCCAACCATTCTGCCGAATTCCGACAGGCCGGTATCATCTTCAATTCTGAGAGCAGCGAAGGCTTCATTCCTCCGAGTAACGCCGATTATTAGGACGACTATCTTGACCGAGTAGCCTGGGTACAGCACTTGGAGCTCGTACCATGATATTTGGTCCGGATTTTCCACTTCTTCAAAGCGATCTTTGTCTCAGCAGGTGCTAAGAATTCGATTACAAACATCACTTTGTTCTGATGATCGAGGAGGACTATGTCAGGCTTGTTGGCTTGAATTAGCCTGACAGTCGGGAACGAGTAGTTCCAATAAATTCGGCACCTCTCATTCTCAACAATGGACTCAATATCTCCGGGGGTGTAATGCAGCACTGGTGTTTGATCTACTCCGTACGAGTGTCGTAGACGGTAGTGTAGCACTAGTAAAGCCGCGTTATGGCGGTGGATGTAGCCGCAATTAATGCCTTTATTTATATTAACGTCCTGGCGAAGTTTAGCTAATGCTACTCCAGGCCTGTAGCTAGAAAATATTTTAAGGATGGGCAAACAATTTTTCAGAGGGGGCAAAAATTCGTTTTTTCCATTTAAAAATAGCTACCTCATTATTTTCTGCGGTCGCCGTAGGTCGGGCGAAAATTGTTCCAGGACGGGCTACGCCCGTCCTGGCCCACCCCTAGCTACAGGCCTGTGCTACTCTACCACTTAACCAGGACGGCGAGATGAGATACGGTCACCAGTCCAAGTGATGGACTCGGCCCGGCGTGCTTAACTTCGCCGATCGAGGTCCACTCACTGAAACGGTACCGTACCTCACCTCACTTCTGTTTCATAAAATAGAGTTATGGTCTTGTCTTGTTAAGTTCTAAACTTACCTCAATGGCAAAGAACGTAGTTTAAATCTTAGTATATTACATACAGGAACAATATTGCAATCCATTTTAAGTTGTAACAACAGAAATATACAAATACGTACAGCTTATAGTTATGTTTGACAGTGAACGTTTGAACTAAATAACTATGATATTTCTTTGACGCATACTTATGTTATTCTAAAGGTGAATTCTCATGAATCCAATATCCGATGATACGATGATTCGAACGGAATTAAGGTACGTACGTAAGGAATTTGTTCATTTGGGAAATAATCTTGAGCTCTAAATCTTATCTGTCGTAAAACTAGACTTAAAGCTAACAATTTATTAAAAAATAGATCGAAGAACTTTTAAAAACTTAAGACTATGAACTTTTCCGGTTTTTATTTCGGTGCACTGCACTTCACTATTTAAGTTCTGGATGCTGATACGAGGAAAACTCAATGAAAAAAACCCGTTCGAGCTAATGAGATCCTTCGTCCTGGTGGTCGTACCGCCTCCAAGAAGGTAAGGTGAGAGGATGTAGTTTAAAAAGTTTGGATTTGACAAGAAGAAGTTATTGGCCGTGGGGGATATTGAAAAGGAGACAAATATGGACAAGAGAACAAAAATTAGCAAAATTAACAAAAAGGGTGACGAATAGAGGGAATGGAGAGGGGTTTGAAGGTAAAAGGTGGTGAAAAGGAAAATTTTGGTATATAGTATATAAATACAGTAAAAGTCGACCTTCTCTATAGGGGGTGCTCACAAATAATTCCCGGCAAGTTGATTTTTTCAGGGTCGATGGAGGGGTGTCTCCCGAGTATCCGACGAAAAAGTCACAGTCCACACCCCTTGTAGGGTGTTGCAATAGGGGTGGTTTCTTATTTTTTGTTTTTTTTTTCTAGCTTGTACATAGTAATATTCTCTACAACTTTGCCTAATAAAATTTTTTTATAACACTAATTTTTGACGGTCCAGCGCCCATTATATGGGAAAACATTCACCATATTTATTTACTATGGTTCAGGAAACATACAAACAAAAGGCTGAATAGCTGGTTTTTGCAGGGTTGATTAAGAACTGTCTCCTGAGTCTCCAACAAAAAAAAAAAAAATTGGTTAACCACTCTTTCATCCAGATTATCTGCTTTCTTTTTTTAACACCAAGATCTGACGCAATGGCAATTATTATAGTTAAGCGGGCTGCGTCGTCAGACGGTCTTTCCGTAGTACACGACAAAAGCAACTGGAGTTTGCATAAAATTGCGTATAGTGTATGGGTGACCTTCTTTGCACAAGAACTTGTGCATCGTCAGTTTGCGCAATTTGTTCGCAGATGTATGGGGGGCTTAAGACTAAGTTTTCGCATTGTCCTGGCCGGGATACTGCACCACACCGGCGCCGCGTATGTGATAGCCGACCTGATCACCATTGTATACAGTAATTTTTTTATTCGTCCTGTTTAGTTCGCTACCCCTGGCCAGGAGCGGATACAGACTCCTGGACATGGAGTAGACCTTTCGTACAGTTTCGTTTACGTGTGTGTTGAACGTCAGTCTTCTGTCTAAGTTCACCCCCAGATACTTCACCTTTTCAATGGAATTTGTCGACCCCTAGGGATATAACGTGATTTTTTTTCAAGTGAACAAATTCCTTACGTACTTTTATACTTAGGTTTTTATTTATAAATATATATAGTTTTTTTTATATAAATTAAGTAACAATCATTATTATTTTATTATATTACAACCAAATATAAACAATTATTATGTGCATTTAAAAGCTAGACGTTAATATAATAGGAGAAATGCATAGGTTTAGTAAAATATTTCGCCGCCAGACGGTTACCGATCGGCTTTGAGTACTCTATTCATTGTGTTCTGTGCTTTGTAGTTTTGATGTGTTGAAATAAGTTTGTTTATTTAAAACCTACGGAAAATTGATAGTTTAGTTGAACTAAAAGAAAAGCTTGGCATTTTTAAAGAAGTAGTAAACAAAGATGCACAGAAAATGAGGTTATGTTGCAGTACCCAAACGCGACTCTGACGCTGCCTACATGCATTCGGTCTGTGAAATGATTTGAACACACTAGATGGGCTTTTTTGCAATTTGAGAGCAACTATCCACTTTCTTCTAAAACTGCTGCATACTGGAAACTGGTGAAACTTTAAATTTTTATGTTTTCTATAATAGGAAGTGCATTGAGGCACACAACAATTGCTTGGCATTTTTAAAAATGTAGTAAACAAAGAGGCACAGAAAATGAGGTTATGTTGCAGTACCCAAACGCGACTCTGACGCCGCCTACATGCATTCGGTCTATTGCTGTTAATTTTAGCTAAAGCTAGTTTGCGTTTATTCAGTGTAAAACTGTTGTCATTGGTTGAAATCTAAAAATTCACGAAATGTCATTGGTTTATAATTTATGATAAAATATCCGACGTCGGATAAAAGTTGGATCATCGTATCATCGGATGATATCAGATGCGTCAGAATTCACCTTTAGTGATACGTGAGTAATTTGAAACTGATATTCAATTCGTTAACGAAATACTGCTCGTACAAAGTAAAAAAAGTAGAAAAATTAATATCAGTTCCAGAGGCCTACATCATTTATTTTTACGATGAAGTGGCGCAGGTTACTCCCATGAATATTCTATTCAACGTTAGTTTGTAGAATCTTTACATCTCCTGCGTTTTACTTTTACACATTGAGAAAAATGACTAGTTTTTTGAACAGTTTTGATCAAAATCCGTGAGATTTTACATATTTTAACAGATTCGACATTCAAATGTTTTAATCAATGCTTTTATAGAAATCGTGAGAGAAAAACAGTAGGTATATCGGAGTGGTACTTAATCAGACCACAATCAACTATCACTGAAAAACCGCAAATTTGAGATTATTTCATTAATAGCTCTGATGTACACGTGACCGCAAGAATCTACATGACGGGCGACTTGATGTGATAACGGACCTCGCAGCATTTATTCCACAGCCACCCTCGATTAGAATCTTATTCGAGTTTGTCTATATTCCGATTTGAATGAGGTTTTCACTAATGTGAGGGATAAGCCAGTAGGTTATAGGCTTTAACGTCGCAACCACAAAATAGAGGGGTCATAACATAACTCATAAGCGAATCTATAAGACCTCTCAGGGGAGATATTCAACTAAATATAATAGGTAACACCATGATTTTACGATTTTACTTTCACTTGACTTTAACCGGTAAAAGGCGATGAATTAAACTGACAATAGTGTCAAGCGGCACGTCACTAAGCGTCGTTGATTTGATAAGCCTTTGTAAAAATTATTTTGAATTACATCCCCTCCAAATTTAAACGCCAATAGGATCTGTTGCACGCACCGATAATTTCTCAGCCAAGATATAATAAAAACCAGAATTTCCACAGTCTGCTCTAACTTAAAAAATTAAAAACGTAATTAATCAGGTAAGGTATTAATTGTGGAGGGCCATTACAAAATAAGTCTTATCCATTTTTAGTCATATTCTAGTTAGCGACGTGAATTAATTCTTTATACTGCTTTAGTCATATTTGCATATGTTTTGCTCTGCCAAATCGATTCTCATCCTATATAAGGCATGTCTAAAAATTAAGTGTTTTTAAATAGTGCGCATTATCCATCAACTATGCTATTTCAAAGTGAATCTGATCCAATTGGACAAATCATAACAGCGCATTTTGATATGTTCAGCATAAGCAGGGAGTGCAAATTAATTAGTTTCAAATCTAAAAACTTCGTTCGACTGTGTGATCTTTTTTGTAAATTCGTGGACAACTTTAAAGCTACGAATGATTCAAATTAATGTAATTCTCTGGCACAAGAAAAGGAAGATTTTTATGAGTCTGTTTTAAATAATCCAAAGATCTTAGAATTTAAAGCCTTTTATTTTTATTATATGTATTGCTCTTCATATCATTTTTACGATGTAGTGAGAAACATATTTTATTTTGACAAACTTTGTTTCTACATTTATCCAAATAATATTTTTAAGACGCACCTTATCCAGTCTGTTGCTCCAAAACGCTTCTTGTCCAAATTTGATTTTAAATTTTTGAGAATACAGAGCATATATAATTTAAAAACGTTTTACTGATCTATTAATAATACTCTTTTATGGCAAAATCTAGCTATAGTGAGGTGGCTTATTGAAATTACCGTTACCTGGCGGATAAAAGCACCAAATCTGGTATGAAGGTACCTCAGGGTATACTAATAAATATTAGCCTAGGAGCCCTTTGGAATTTCGAAAAATTTTCATGTGCAGCACTACAATCCAAAATGACCGACAAATACGACAAAATATCACACGCGAGTCTTTCTTTTCGAGGCACCACTACTGCAAAAATCATAAAACTTGGGATTCTCTTGCACTCGTCAAAAGACCAAAGCATAAAGCAACATCTCAGCAGGGGAAGAAGCTGAAATTGTTTCAGAACAATGTGGAACTATTTAGTCAACTATATATATATTTATGTAGAACCGGGAATCTGATTTGGATGAGTTTTTTGCGCATGAGATACAGTCATTCCGTCCCTCTATTTCAGTCTTTGGTAAGCTTTATTTGCCAACCAACAAGGCTGGAATACTGCAATGTCTTGAGCAGCCAGGTCAACCTACCAAATTTCTGGACGGTGCCATCATCGTCCACTACCTGTCCACTACTAGTGTCGACACCTTCAATCAGTATGCTGATAAGATATTTCTACCTTACCTTCATAAGCAGCTGGAGAATGCCCAAAAGTTAGATGTTGTTTGGGACACCTACATTCCAGACAGTTTAAAGAAGAGGTGAGGGGATATCTGGCAACACCAAACTGCCAGGAAATTAGATGGACTTTCTCCGTGACTCAATGAACAAGGAATTGTTCAATTTTTTGACTTCCAAGGTTGTAGAGTTCAACTGGCCACCAGGCAAAAATATATTTGTCACAGGGAAAGCAGTTGCACAAATCGATTCGAACACACCCATGGAAAACTGCAATCATGAAGAGGCAGACACGAGGCCTGTGGTTCATATACTCATTCACTACAGCAAGGGGCAAAGAGTATCCTTGTGCGTACTATAGACACTAGGGTGGCCCATCTCTATAGGGGGTGAATTTTTTTTGCGTATTTTTTAAGTCTCACCCCACGAAAATATACTATTATACTAGGAATAATTTATGTCAAAGTTTCAGATAATTCGGGGAACGGTAACCCGTGCCGCATTCAGGTAGAAATTTGTAGATAAGATTTTATTACGGTAATACACTTAAATTTTACTTAAAATACAAATATCTACCTCTTTTCTCATAATCTTTTATTGGTGTAATTATTTCCTAGAAATTATTTGTTTTGGAAGTTTGGAAATATAATGCACCTACGGTAGGTTTTTATGTCAGTTTGCAATTGTGTTTTACAGTGGTGACATTATAAGTTCTAGCATACGTTCCTTTTTGAAAAAACATTTAACGATGGCTGATGTTAGATCCTTACGAAAGGATACTTTCATTTACTTGGACACTATTCGTCACAAATTATTGGCAATAGATTGCCGTCTAATAGACAAGTATTACAAGTGCTCTTTTATAACATTCGTGAAGTGAAGCTAAGTGTACATGAAAGTGCTAAATTAACAATAAAAGATGTGTCAGTTTTTTGGGATAAAGCTCGCATTCCGACACGTCAGGATTTTCATTGTGTTAAACAACTAGATAAACTTTATGCAGAGTGGAGGAACTTACAAAAATCGGCTAAAAGGGCCAGTGCGGGAGGTAAAGAAAAAAATTTCGTTGAAAAATTGGACGATCTCTTTGACATTTCTCATGCAAATGCATTGGAGTTGATGAAAATTGATGAAGATAACCAGTTTTTAATTAACCAAAGAAAAAAGGGACGTCCTGGATTTATGCATGGTATTAATTACCGACTTGCTTCTCAAGAAAAATAAATCAGCTGAGGAGAAATTACAGAAATTATCCGAACGAATGCAACGAAGTCAACAAGAAAAAGCTAGATTAGAGGAAACAGTCACCTGTCCATCATCAAGTAGTAATTCAGCCGACTCCAACGAAAATGAAGATGAAATAATCGAAGCCCAAGAAGAGTTGTTACAAGACCAGCCTGGCCCGTCACAGCCAAAAAAGAGGAGATTGTATGGAACATGTAACATCATCACACCAAAAATAGCCGCTGCATTTGATGCTTGCAAAATAAGCGACAGGTATGGAGTCCATATTTTGACGGCAGTAGCAGAAGCACTAGGACATGACACCACATCTTTGTCCATCAGCAGAACCACACTTCAGCGCTCTAGACAACGCATCCGCGAAGAAAGAGCTGAAATGTTAAAAACTGCCTTCGGTAATTCTGAATTGCCGGCCCCAGTCATCCATTGGGATGGAAAACTTTTACCTTCTCTCACTGGAATGGGAAATATCGATAGACTTGCTATCTTAGTTACTAGTGGAGATATTGAACAACTACTTGGAGTACCAGCTTTGCCCAATTCAACTGGAAGAGAACAGACTGAAGCAGTTTATGATGTGCTTTGTGAATGGAATTTGGACGAAAAGGTAATAGCTTTGTGTTGTGATACAACAGCATCAAATATGGGTTATATAAATGGGGCAGCCACATTATTGCAACAAAAATTAGAAAGAGATATTCTATATTTTCCTTGTAGACATCATATTTTTGAAGTGGTTTTGAGAAGGGTGTTTGACACAAAAATGCCTTCCTCATCTGGTCGAAATGTGCCACTATTTAAACGTTTTAGGGAATTTCGGCCTAAAATAGATCAAAATAAACTAAAAACTGGATTTCAGGTATCAAAAATTAAACACATTTTACAACCAGTTAAAGCCGAAATTGTAAAGTTTCTAAATGCAGCTTTAACTTTGCAACAGCCTCGTGATGATTATAAAGAATTTTTAATGCTGTCTAAACTTTTTGTTGAAGAAGAGCCCACTCACACGACATTCTATCAACCAGGGGCATTTCATCATGCACGTTGGATGGCCAAAGCCATTTACTGTCTAAAAATATTTTTTTTCCAAGATCAGTTCCAACTAACTAAAAAAGAAAAAATAGGTATTGAAGATATATGTCTCTTTATTGTAAAGGTTTATGTAAAGGCCTGGTTTACAGCGTCATTTGCTAGTAAAGCACCGCTTCATGACTTAGACTTTTGTAAAGAACTCATTAATTATCAAAATATTGACAAAGAAATATCTCAAGCCGCAAGTAGGAAAATAGTGAACCATTTGTGGTACCTTAATTCAGTAAATGTTGACTTATCTTTCTTTGATGACGATATTTCAGTTACCGCTAAAAGAGAAATGGTTAAAGCTTTGAATAGGAAAGCACCAAATCAAGAGGGTATTAAACGACTTATGATTAGTAACATTACTGACGTTGAAAACAAGGAAATTCAGGACTTCATATGCGAGAACACTAAATAGTTTTTTCAAAAATTAGGTTTGTCTATGGAATTTTTGGAAAATGATCCAACAACATGGAGGGAAAATGAAAGTTATACCCGATGTTTCAATATTGTAAACAAAATTAAAGTTGTAAATGATGCCGCTGAAAGAGGAATCAAACTTATTACTGACTATAATGACATTTTAACAAAAAATGAAGACCAAAACAGTTTTCACTCCAAGTTGTAAATGATTATAAATCTCAGTTTCCAAATGTAAAAAAAGAAACCCTGTCGCATGCTTTGGCCTAGTGCAAAAAATATTGTTTTTATTATTATATGTCTTGTAGATTTAGGATAATATTTGGTACTATGTATGAAAAAAACGTTTCATAATAAAATACACAAAGATAAAACGAGAGTTTTATTTCAAAAACTTCTAGTCTAGTTTTCTTAGACTACGAATTTACAGTAGTATGACACATGTCATAGTCACAACAGATAATGTCTTTGATATTTGTATGACTTGATTAGTCATTCTAAAGATAAATGTTGCTGATTAAAAAAAAAAAACAATGCATCAACCAAAGAATGTAAATAATTCCATTTACTTTTATTATTGCATAATAATGCATTCTGCGGCACCCCTTGCCTTCAATTTGCCTCAATAATATTTTGAGGGGACTGTTTTTTCTTCAAATGGAACCATTTGCAGGGGTGAGAAATAAAAAATTTCGATTTCGAAAAAGATGGGCCACCCTAATAGACACAGATGTGATTGTCACCCTTGCTCGCACATTCTGTGATATAATAGTGACTCAACCTTTAGCCGATATCTGGGTGGTCTTTGGCGAGGGCAAGCATTACATGTTTTACCACTTCAACGCCATCTGTGCAAGCCTCTAGGAGTAAAATCACAAGTACTACCTGTGTTTCACCCATTCTCTGGTTGCGTCCCAACCTCCGCCTTTAAATGTAAGAATGAGAAGTTCATTTGGGAAGCATGGCAAGCATTTCAAGACATCACTGATACATTTGTGTATTTGGCCACTCATCCATTCCAACTGCTGAAAGCCGAATCTGACCACTTCAAGAAGTTGGAACGACTAACTGTTGTTCCATATAAAACCACTCCTTTCAGCAGTAACAATCAGATAAGAAAGGAGCTTTTCTGTCAGAAGAATGCAAAAACTATAAATGTGGAAAAGCCAGTCTGGACGGCTCACTACTTTGCAAGTGCAAGTGTGATTTGCAAGTGTAATTTATTTATAACTGTTGCATACTGAATTCCATTGAATTAATAACTATACATATTTTTTTGTTATTGAGAACTCTTATTAGCGTTATATTTGGACTTATATATCACTGTAATTAATGATATGGATATATTTTATTGTATTTTATTTAATATGTAGACTACAAGTTAGGTGTGTAGTGTACTTAGTTGGCTTAAAGTTGTAATTCAAAATTAACAGTATACTAGTATAACAGTATAAAATTTTTAGAAATTCCAGAGGACTCCTAGGATAACATTTATTAGTATATCCTATGGTACCTTCATACCCAAATTTGGTGCTTTTATCCGCCAGGTAACGGTAATCTTGAAATACAGCTGTAAGTCACCTCACTACTAGGAACAAAAATATATGTTAATAACGGAACACGTTTTTTTTATTTCCTGTAATTTTCATCTAGTGGACAAGGGGCATTTTAAAATGTCCCTCCTCAATTGTCAAGTGGATTTTTTACAGTTTTCAGGTATAAACGGCAACCTAATTACGTTTTTAGTTTATAGTGTAACTACAATAGGTAATATTTTGAGCGATCTGCAAACTGTGTACCTCGATTTCAAAATATTCGTCATAAAATATCGCCACGACGCCTACATGACGCCTCCATTTTCCGAAACAATTATTTCATTGCAGCTGTAAAATAAATCGTTTTAAATTAAACACATTACTGCAACAGCCGTAAATTTTTCCACGTTTAATAAATCATAATCATAAATGTACAATTATAAACGTTGTATACATATAACATACCTATTGTTTCACGCGTTTGATTGGAAATGTCTTGATGTTTGAACACCGACAACTTTGTTCTGTAGGGTACTGTTATCATTATACTATTAGTAAATGCAAAAACGACGAAGAATAGGTATATTGCATTTGATCGGCACTTTTAACAAATTAAAACATATATTCAGTGGCGGATCCAGGGGGTGGCACAGGGGCACCCCCCCCTCCCATTTGTCGTCTATTTTGGCAAAAAGAAATGGTTTAGAACAATTCATTTGTAGATAGCGCTGCCATTTGGCCCACAGTAACAAACAATATTTTCTGTACTTTCAATATTTTTGTGTTTCAATGTTATTCTGCAATTGTTCTATATGAAAGTGAAATACCCTGTATACAAAGTAAAGGGCACAATAACCATAGGTTTAAGGAATATTTAACTTAGATGCTCATTACGTTACAACAATTAAGTTGTAAAAGTTTGTTACAGCAGTTGGTGATAAATCGAACAATAAATGAGCAAACTATTTGTTCTTTATTGTTATTTCTATTTATTAGTACTTTGAATGTTTAAATATTTGTTGAAATTGCATAAAAAAAAAAGAATTTTTCGAATAAACTTTTTGCAAGTCAAATTTCTTGACATTTCAGTTTAGATCGTTTAACCTTGTATGTCATACTATTTTAATATTGTGTTTTTATTGCTTAGTTACCAACTACGTAATAGTGTACTTTATACCCTTACGGGCATAAAGTGCATTTTACGGCCCGCGCGGGTATAAAGACAAAAAAACATTTTTTGATTAACTTATTAATAAACTTTATTAATTACAAAATATGAAATTAAAGTATTATGTAAATAATCTACTTAACTTTATTTAGTCGAATTCACATTAAACTGGTAATTCTGAAAGGATCCGGTGATAGTTACATTGCCTGCAGCAAATGTTGAATCATGTTTCATTGTCTGGGTATCAAGTTTCTGTAAGGAAAAGCCAAATCCAGAAGGTATGCCTGCCAGCAATTTGAAGATACCGTGTGTGTATTCGCGGGCTAGGCATGGGGAGTAAGAATTACAACATCGCGTGTGCCAGCTGGCTGAAATGAAATAACAGAGCTGGGATGCTCCACCGACGGACTAATTTACGGCTGCCGGTGTTGTCATATCTCTCGCGCTACGTGAATGTACATGCCTAATGGGAAATTACACGCACGGTATACTGTCCTCTAAATATCCTTCAGCAACCGACGTACTCTTCCATCCACCATGGCGCTTCAACGTGGTCATACTGGCTCCAGCCTCTGCCGGAAGAGTTGCCGGCGATGTTCGACGCAGACAGTGTCCTGTATACTTATCAGGATCGTTCAAGCCCAGATATTTCGCAATGACGAACGTGATTTTTCCAAATGTGTTTCTTCTGGCTGTACAGTACAGCGACCTTGTCTATAGGTCAGAAAAAGTCTTTTTTCTGAACAACCACGTGGTCGTAAAGACATGTAGTCTCTTATCAGCTTCAAACTGTTCATTTCGTCTTCGCCAACAATGGTAAAAACGCGCTTTTTATCGGTTTTTGTCTCTGATACATTTACCACGAAAACTGATTTTCTATCTTCCACGTGAGTAACTAGCATATTCACAAGTTCTTGTCGTCGACATCCACCAAATATTAATGCAATTTTGTTCATTAAAAACATATCAGTGCCTCATGAATAAATTTTAAAACATCTTCTCTAGGCAGAACTTTAGACTTTTTTGGCTGGTATCCTTTTGACTGTTGCTTCAAATATTCGCTTAACTTATGGTAATTAGCGATGTTAATATTCTTATTTACCATTAAAGTCTTCTTTATAATTGAATATTTGGACCATAAGGAAGTCGAAGAAAATGTTTCAGCGAGATCGATATGCAAGCAGCACAGTTTCATCAATATGTTCTACACAGTTTTCTGGCATCCAATTTAGTAATTTGTCATATGCGCTGTAGGCGTCTCTCGATTTATTCGGCAGCAAGTTTTGTGTTGCTGTTTCTGCTTTTTTTGAATTTCGTCAGGAATTTCAAAACGTTCCTGCATCTTGACTTTTTAAGTTTGACAGCTAGCAAAATTTGTTCACTCAACAAATAAATAAAGCATTTCCATAGCAACGATATGATAAACTGAAAATGTTGTTATAATCAAATTGAATTTTCGGATTTTTAAAAAATAATATTATGGATGCAATAACGAACTAGTAATGACATAAAAGTTTGTATGAACCGCGGGAATTAATAGATGTTTATGCTATCGGGCGACTTACAAACCCTCGGGCCAGAGGCCCTCAGGTTTGTAAGATCGTCGATCGATCGATCAGGGCATAAACATCTACTTAATTCCCTTGATACGTAAATAACTATTTCGCTTGCGGCGCATTTTTGATGGTTGTGCCCCTCCCGTTAATTTATTTTGGATCCGCCGCTGCATATATTAAATTTCAGCTGTTTGAATTGTCCTAAGTTTTGTAGCGGTAAACTTATATGCAGAACAGGAGAAAATTAATGAAATGCCCTTTTATGGTACACATTCTACACAAAAATACATAAATATACTGCTGTCGTTAACTTTCTTCATGAAACTTGGTGTCAGGATACACTCTCGTAAAATAGCTCATTTGAAGGATTCGCGGTCCAATGGTGGAAACCCTGATTACTTAGGCGTAGAAAAAATACATTTATCCACAAGTACTTTCTTTCGAAAGAGCGCCGTAAAAGGGTAGGCCAAATTATATTAACTTGGGTTGAAATGTTGAAAATGGCAATAAAAATAAATTCCAAGGGCTCATATAAATTCGGAATGGGACCAGGGGCTCGAGGCTCTATTTAATCGAGGCCAAGTAGCGCTGCAAACTCAATATCGTACAATCACATTAATATTGTATTAAAAAAAACATATAATCGTCGCAAGATTTTTTAGCAACTATGTAAGCTAAAGATACGTCTCATAAATGGTAATAGTGTAGAAAAGACAGGTTTTGATACTGAAAAAATTAGTACAAGCATGAGATTTGATAGAAATATTGCATTTGCCTTCTTATTGAATATACTAAAGGTTGGTTAAACCCGAAGCTATCATAGCTGACATATTGAAAAATAAAAAAAGTTGACCCGTATTTTTTATTTTATTTTTTAAATAATGCCTTATAGTAAAACAAATCATGAAGTTTAAACTGTGTTTAAACGGTTATATATTTTCGGGCTATTCTATTGGCTATGACGTAATAGCGTATTCACCATATTCTAATTTGTGCTTAAAAAGAGAAACGAGTCCTACGTTGCCATATTTCGATAAATAATGTAAGATATTTTGTACTGCTATACGGAATCCCCTGTAATATTAAAATTCTCTATTAGCAAGTTATCAATCAGCCTTAAAAATATATAAAATATTTACTCGCTGGGTATTTGAAATAGAGTTAAAAAAGAATTCTGTCTGTCGATCTCTCTAACTTTTTTTTGTGCGCACGTTTTCTCTGGAACCGTTTAAGATATTGACTTGAAATTTGGTACACGTATGTATTCTGGAACTAGATTATATTTTCATCTTGTTCCGTCGAAGGGTAAAATGGGGTAAATGGGGGTAAATAGGTAAATGAAGCAGGTAAGAGTCAATAAAATTGGTATTTAGTATATACAAGAGAAGCTAAGGTCTCAAAAATTTTTTTGGCATTAGCCACCCCATTATTAAAAGGGATGAGAAAATATTGTGATTTAGTGTGTGTACTGTGTACAAGAACCAAAAACCTCAAAATATTTTTTTACTTCATCCACCCCCCACTACCCCCCATCACCACCCACTTCCGATGTGGGGTATCGTTTTATGGGTTTTTGGTGTAGAGGATTTCAAATATTATATTATTAGTGTTCCATAAACAATTATTTCCACATACAAAATTTTTTCGTTGTGAGAGACTTGGATGGAAAATCTGGATGTGGAAGCAGTGATTCCTTGAGCAGCGGTTTTTTAGAAATGTGGCAACGTAGCTAGTTAGTATCAAATGTAAAATGCCCCTGTGTTAGAGATTATTACGCTATTACGTCACGATATATCCGGAAAACTACCTTATTTTAATATACTCTAATTTTAAGCATATTAGACCAAGCAACGAATGATTATAGAGGGAAATTTTAGGGACAGAAAATTTGACTTCGGAACTTTGTTTGGACTAGTCTAGAGATGAACATATCAAAAGTCCCCACTCCTAGATGGTGAGGGGGGGGCACTTTAAAGGTCCCATTTTTTGGTTTTTCGCTTATATTTCGGAAACTATACGTCGTATGGAAAAAGGTAATCTATGCAAAATTAAACATAATTACATTTCCTACAGAAATGTCTATATCCTTTCTTCCTGTGTGTTATAGTTTACGAGATATTCGCCAGCCAAAATAGATAATTAAAAAAAAAGTATTAGGTACCTTGAATATTTCTATCAAAGCGGTTTACCGTGGTCTGCTAATAAATCACAGTCACAAAACAATCTTTATTTTACAACACTCGACGTATTTACTAACGTAATATCTTGTCGAAATCCATGCATTTCCTCAAATATACAGTGCGACTCACTTAAAATGAAGACGCCCTTATAACTTTTTTATTTTGTTTCCGATTTGAATCAAATTTTACTCAAGTATAGAACAAATTAGTATCTACTTATGACCAGAAAAACATTCGCCTGCTACAAAGGCAAAGCCACCTGTGGTACCAAAATATGCTGAAAAATATTAAAAATCATATTAATGGGTCTTTACGAATTTCACGTGTCCACCACAAATTGAGGAAACTGAGGACCCATTTTGCCAGATGAGCATATGTATGAAAAATCCCCCATCCATAACCAAATCAAATTTTGGTGTACTTACGGTTGTGGCGCCGATTCGATGCATTTTTTAGAATTTTTAACATTCAAAATGTTTTTATTTTTTGAGCATATTTCGGTACCACAGAAGGCTATGCCTTTATAGCAGGCGAATGTTTTTCTGGTTATAAGTAGATCCTAATTTGTTCTATACTTGAGTAAAATTTGATTCAAATCGGAAACAAAATAAAAAAGTGGGTGTCTTCATTTTAAGTGAGTCACACTGTATATTTAAGGAAATGCATAGATTTCGACAAAATATTACGTTAGTAAATACGTCGAGTGTTGTAAAATAAAGATTGTTTTGTGACTGTGATTTATTAGCAGACCACGGTAAACCGCTTTGATAGAAATATTCAAGGTACCTATAACTTTTTTTTTTAATTATCTATTTTGGCTGGTGAATATCTCGTAAACTATAACACATAGGAAGAAAATGCATATAGACATTCTTGTAGGAAATTTAATTATGTTTAATTTTGCATAGATTACCTTTTTCCATACGACGCATAGTTTCCGAGATATAAGCGAAGAAACAAAAAATGGGACCTTTAAAGTGCCCCCCTCCCCCCCCGCTCACCACCTAGGAGTGGGGACTTTTGATATGTTCATCTCCAGACTAGTCCAAACAAAGTTCCGAAGTCAATTTTCTGTCCCTAAAATTTCCCTCCACACCCTTTTTTGAGCATTCGTTGCCTGGCCTATATTCATTTTACAATAAAACCAATAATAGTCGGTAACATCACCTTGAAATTATATTTATAACATACTATAATACTATATTATTAATATTATCGCTTTCGTTATTGTCTACTAGCCCATTATGCAGAATTAAAATGTACAAAACTTGCTAAAACGATTTCTGTCTGTGTAGGTTTGGAGAACAATGTTAGTAAGAAAAATTATTTTATTATGAATTATATTTTTTATTCGAAATTTTTTTCTACCTGCAATGGTTAAGGATTATAAACAAAAATTGTGTAGCCATTTTTCAATATGGCGCGGCGGCCGGGGCCGCGGCACAGCTTCGACTTTACAGGTCTTTCAGTATATTCAATAAGAAGGCAATTCCTTTTCCAAAATTCGTGTAATATTTGACTTATTTTTCCTGCACTATAATGGTAATGTAAATGCTTTTATGGGCAGGTAGCCTTTTATTAATTGTTCGCTGATAAATATCGCGTGCAACTGGTCGTGGGTGGTCACTGGGAATGAGGTAACGAATGCGAATAGGAAGGGAGATAAAAACCATAAAAACACCTAAGATAACATCATTTTTACAGTTTTCATCGAGGCAGAAACACTTAATTCTTCGGAAATAGCTCAACGATGATAAGCCACGTTATTTAAACGAACAAGTTAATTTTCATATCTCCCATCAATGTTGCAGTTTTGAAGGAAAATTGAGCATTTTCTCAGGCGTAAAATAACGAATTCAGTGTCGGTGCCTAAAAGCTTTTCGCAATTTCTATGAAATTTTCTTTGTCGATTAAAGCAAAATGCTCATTTTTTTATTTAATCCTGAAGGTGAGTTATGTGACTCACCGGATCTGAATAGAAAAATTGAAAAGGTGAGAATTGGGGAGAATTGATTTCGTTTTTATGCTTTTTAGGTACACTGGGTGGGGCATTTAAGTTGGCAAATGCACTTGCACTTGAATATAAAACATTTTCGAGAAAAATGTTTCAGCATTTCAAGGGCGGGATCTATAGTCCACTCAAATTAGGAAAAAGTGGGGAAAAATTTTGAACAGCAGTTTCTCTGCATAGAAAGTAAGCATTCAACTTTTAGAACAATGGTTTGGTTATGTTCAGAAAAACAGAAAAAAAAGTCATGTCTTTTGAGATATACATAAATAAACTTGTTCAGAATCATTTCTACAAAAAAAGCTATACATTTTTCCGATTACTATTGGTTTGTCTGGGAAAGCGGCTTGAACAATATATGAACATATATGTTTCTTCGTTTTTTTTTTTTTATTTTGAATGCAAATATGTGAAAAACTACGCGTTTTTAAGACTAAACGAACATAGGTAAACTTGTTCAGAATGCGATTTCCTACAAAAAAAAGGTTCTATACATTTTATTATTATTATACTCTTCGCAAAAGAAGAGTATATTACATTTGATCGGCACATTTCTAAAAGCGTAAATATCCTCGTAGGGTAGAGAAAACATTTTCATATCATTGTGTTAGTGAACGAATTCTCAACAACTTTCAAAATGTCCGTCTGTCCGTCCGTCACGTTTCTTGTAAGCACGATAACTTAAAAAAGAAAAGCCCGATTGTATTGAAATTTGGAAAGTAAGTTAGTGTTAGCTAGAGGAAGGACCCTATTATTTTTTAAGAAAATTAATCAGCAAATAAGAAAGTTATTAATGATTTAATTAAAAAAAAAAACATCTTTTTTAAATTTTTGTCGCTTGTACTTAAATAGAAATCTTGCGAAATGTTATCTCTACAATATATTTTTTTTGTTTATACATTTTACTAATATATATTTCATAATAATATATCTAATGCGTTGCAGTATGATTCTTGAAAGATATACACAGGGTGTGCCAATAAAAACTCCCAGATTAAATATTTCGGAAACTACTAGAGATATTTGAATTTTGTAAAAGCCCATTGCTAGAACACACATAGCTGTAGTTTTAAATAGAAATAGTTTTTCAATATGTTGAGGGATAGATGGCGCTGCGGTACGAATTATTTTTTGGATGGCAGGAACTTAGAAATGTTATCTATGTTAAAGACAATTTAATTTCAAGTAAATTTCGTGATACGAAAAAAATTCGAAAATCCAACCGTTTTCGATAAATTTGAGTTTAAAATATTTAATTTTTGAAAAACTAAAATCGCCGTAACTTTCTTACATTAAATTTTATACCATAGTTCGTTCCAAACTTTCTGCACAGAAAGGTAATGTGAATAATTTGGCAATAAAACTTTTTTTTACAACTTCCGGTTATACCGGAAATTACATTTATTACAATTTTAAAGCGCCCGCCCCTGTATTTTATTAAACAATATGGAATAAAAATGTGTTCCATTCATTTTTTCTAGTGCAACCATAGTAGCAATAACGGAAATACTAACGTGGGCGAAAAAATACATTTTATATTGAGTACATTCACCTTGATGAAATAAAACGAACTTTTTACGCAAAATACAATCATAGGTGCCTTTGGAATTCTTCATAAATAATACTGTCAATATTAACATTGCTTTACATGGATTGGTACAAATGAGGTACTCAAGAGGCCAGCTAGATCTCCTGATATTACCCCATTAGATTTCTATTTGTGGGGTTATCTGAAAAGTGAGGTTTATAAAGAACCAATCATAGACATGGCTGACCTAATAAAATTTATGCAAGTGCTGGAGCCATCAATAGAAATACACTACTTAAAGTTTGTGGGGTTAAGCTATTGAAAAGATTCTCCATGTTTACAAACGAAAATGGCAATAATTCCGAACACTTTCTTCCATAACTTATTATTTGTTAGTTATTGTTTTGTTTTTATTAAATAAAATAAAAAGGTTTTTATTTCATTGTTGTTTCCTTTATTGCTAAGTTACTACTATGGTTGCACTGGAAAAAACGCTTGGAACATATTTTTATTCAATATTGTTTAATAAAATACAGGGGCGGGCGCTTTAAAATTGTAATAAATGTAATTTCCGGTTTAATCGGAAGTTGTAAAAAAAAATTTTATTGCCAAATTATTCACATTATCTTTCTATGAAGAAAGTTTGAAACGAATTATCGTATAAAATTTAATGTAAGAAAGTTACGGCGATTTTAGTTTTTTAAAAATTAAATGTTTTAAACTCAAATTTCTCGAAAACGGTTGTATTTTCGAATTTTTTTCGCATTATGAAATCTACTTGAAATTAAATTCTCTTTAACATGGATAACATTTCTAAGTTCCTGTCATCCAAAAAATAATTTGTACCGCAGCGCCATCTATCCCTTAACATATTAAAAAACTTCTATTTAAAACTACAACCATTTATGTGTTCTAGCAATGGGCTTTTATAGAATTCAAATATCTCTAGTAGTTTCCGAAATATTTCACCTGGGAGTTTTTATTGGCACACCCTGTATATTAGACATTCAATTTTTGTAGTAATGTGTGATGGTCCAGTGGCTAAAGCTTTACCTTGCAATCCAAAGATCGTGTGTTCGAATCCCAGATGTTTTTTTTTCAATTTTTTTTCAAATTTTTTTTTCACAACAAAGTTAGTATCACAACATTTAGGATGTCCAAAAACTAACATTATTTACAAGAAAACTGCGAAGAGTATCCTATAGAATGTGTAACAATTACATACAAAGATCAGTAAATTGGCGAAGAGTACGTTTTTAACTTGTTTTTTTATGTATAGCCTTTTTGTAGAAAATGGCATTCCGAAAAAGTTTACCTATGTTAGTTTAGCCTTAGCATTTACTAACTTAAATGCCCCACCCTGTAGATAATAGAAATAAGCACGCCTTTCAGTCTGATCCTAGGTCTACAAAGGGACTGTATGTGTTCTACAAAATGTTCTTAGCTATCAAGATAAACCAAGAGAAAATATTCTAACTTGACTTGACTATGACTTGTTTGTATGAAAAATAATGTTCCTGTGGCAGTTTCACAAAAATGCATATTATTCTCCTTTTTATTATAATTCAACGTTCGTCGAGGGAGTCAGAAAAGTAGTTGTTCCTCAAAAAAAGGAAAATATCGGCATTTATCTAAGTTTTTGTTAAAATACTCACTAATTTTATGGTAAATATGGATATTAATACTACAAAGTCGTTGAGCTAACAATGGTTCTGAATAATCTAGTTAGTTAGTCTAGAATAATTTGTGGCATGTTGTTTTCATTAGTTTTCAACCAGGCGTTGGCTACATATTTATTATTGTTACGATTGTTAAGATATACGGGCACTTGAATAATTATGTTAGATAGTGTTTACGTCTATTTGTTGTTTGACCTCTGTTAATACTTGTACGCGCTCTTTTAAAGACGGTCAAATCAACCTTTGTGGTAAACTTGAATGAAAAAAATGTTTATAACAGCTTTTCAGGTCACATTAATGACTCTATTATGCCTAAGAGATCTAACTTTGTCTTAAAATCATTTAGGCTTACCAAGATAATACCTACTACGGGTCCGGATTAACGATTGGCGTGCCCCTATATAGGCTAATCGTGTATTTGCGCCCTCTTATTCATAGGCAAGGTTACGAAGTTTCAAAATTGATGAGCGGGGAAGGAATTTTTTTTTGTTGTACCCTCATAGTCCTGTCAATGAATGGTTTCTAGAGGGAAATGCCAAGATCCCAATTTTTGGACTATTTAAGAGGTAAAATCCCCGAACTTGGGAGGTGCGGGGAGGTGCAGCAGGGGGGCACGAAGAAGGTCTCGTTTTTTGGATTTTTGCTCATATCTCGAAAACGGTTAGCGATAATCAAAAAGTGGCTATATGCAAAATTAAAGCTGACTAAATTTTCTACAGTAACGTTTCTATTATTTTTTTTCGTATCTGTTATGGTTCAGTAATGGATTGTATATCTTTTAACTGTATTCTAACTTTATCATAAATTTATTATAAATTGAAAAAAAATTAATAATCATCGTAGAAAACAAATTTTTGTACAGGTATCAATTTCACAATAGACTGAACTCAAATATCGAATAAAAAATATATTTGTGTCTGTAAGTGTGTGTGTGCGTGTACATGTATGTGTGTGTGTATACACGGTAACTTCTGTTAAGACTTAAAATATTTAATTACAATTTGGAACATATGTAAAACAGCATAGTACAGTAATTCCAACTGAAATTGGGTCATATCTGTAATACATGGTGTTAACCAGAGGCCTATAAACTCTCACTCTTACGTAAAATAGGTTTAATTTTAATTTCAGAGCAAAATGTTATGTTAAATGATTAAGCATACAAAAATAAAGATATAAGATTTATAAACCGCAATATAACGTGTGTATGTTAGGTTCAAACTAGGGCTTTCAGACCCGGGACTCCCGGGATTTTGCTATAAATTTTTTGGTCCCGGGACCGCCGATGTCCCGAAATTTTCAAAGTTTCGCATGTCGCATACATGATGGCGTGGCAATCACACAGCGACACGGTACAGCAGTCACAGCTGAGCTCGCAAAGCGCACAAAAATTAGTAATTGCCTAGTTGCCCTAAAATATTTCTTTAAATCATATTTTTTTTTTTTATTAATATATAAATAAGTATTATTATTAATTATTCGTTATATGGCCGAATTGGCCATTGTTCGTTATGTTAATATTATAATTATGTTGGTTTAGTATAAATAAAATTTAAGTTCTTTACTCACTTCAATGTTTTTTCATTTACCACTTATGCAAAATGTCTTCAAATTGAAAATAAGGCGAAAATCCACCATTTTAAGTATTTTCGGGACTTCGGGACTAGTCCCGGGACTTTGCCCTCCTGGTCCAGAGGTCCCGAACGACTCTTTGGTCCCGGGACTTGGAAGCCCTAGTTCAAACCAACTTTATTTAAATTAGATGATATATCAATGTTATCCTAAAATTTGGAACATAGTATTTTTAATAAGATTATTGAGTGAGAGTTTGTAGGCCTCTGGTTATCACCATGCATTACAGATATAGCCTAATTTCAATAGGGATTATTGTACCATGCTGTTTTACATATGTTTCAAATTGTAATTAAATATTTTAAGTCTAACAGAAGTTATCGTGTTTACAAGAAACGATATACGCACACACACACTTACAGACACAAATACATTTTTTATTCGATATTTGAGTTCAGTCTGCTATGAAGCGCATATCTATACAAAAAATGTTTTTCTACGATGATTATTATTTTTTTTTTCAATTTATAATAAAGTTAGAATACAGTTAAAAGATATACAATCCATTACTGAACCGTAACAGATACGAAAAAAATTAATAGAAACATTATCGACAATTTAGTCAGCTTTAATTTTGCATATAGCCACTTTTTGATTATAGCTAACCATTTTCGAGCTATGAGCGAAAAACAAAAAAAACGGGACCTTCCTCGTGCCCCCTGCACCCTCCGCAGGGGGGACTTTTGGTATATTTACCTCCTAAATAGTCCAAACACAACCCCTCAAGTCGAAAATTGAGATCTCGGCATTTCCCTCTAAACCCTCTCATTGAACGTTCATTGACAGGGCTATCATATTTTCTCATCATGAAAATTTTAATACCTACAAGCTACTAGTATCATGTTGAAACAACCGGGTTTCCTGAAAAACCCGACACTAATAGCAACAATTAAATAAAATAATGAACAAATTTCAATAAACTACCGTCACATTTTTTCATACAAAAAATAGTATGCCATTTCGTACATAATATTGAGCCAAGTGGAAAAATGTAGAGTTGGTAGTCGTCATCCTGTCCCGCACCCCAGGCAACCCTTAGTAAAGAGGTTTTTTTTAATCTACCTATATATCCTGAACATTCACATATTCTGCAACCACAGGTGGTGTGCAGCGGTTACAGTTTTGACTCGCGGTCCAAAGGTCACGGGTTTGAAACTCGTATGAGGTTCTTTCTATTTTTTTTCATTATTATTTATTTTATTTTGTACTGACAGATGTTACACCAAGTTGGTTAAAAATGTCCAAAGTACCTATTCCATTATGTGCATAAAAGTACTTCTGACTTTAAACTCTTAATTTTCGTGGTTTAAAATTAAACGATTTAAAACTAAGGTTATTTATTATTCGAATTTGGTACAACGGAAAAATAGGTTAAACTAGGTTTTACGTTTAAACTGTCGTTATACAACTGGGCTTTATTGTATTATTAAAAGCAAATAGTTTTTTAGACGCTTTAGAAAGAACCATTTAGCTGCTAAAATGTTACTCAGAACGTGCCTCGTTACAAATCACTTCAATATTACTCAAGACATTATGTGTTGAGTATTGGACTTATTGACATATCTCCATCGATAACGCTCTCTGTTGCAAGCGCAACTACACTCAGTACACAAAACAATGAGTTGTCGATTAACGACAACGTAAATCGGGTGGCTTTCATAGCACTGATTGATGATATGGCAACAGTGTTGCCAGATGCGCAACGAAGTTCCTCGTTTTAGGACTTCGTCTTCGGGTGGCGTAATTTTCCTACTTCCGTTTTTAACAGATTACAATATTTAATAAGCAGGGGCAGATGGCAAGGCTATTGGATTTCATTTAAAAGATATATGAATACGAAGGAACAGTGGCGCAGCCAGAAAATTCATCTGGGGGGGGGGGCGGGGCAATAGAACCGGCCTCCCCAAAGGATGAGGAAAATTTTTCGGAAAATGGTTGAAAACGGATGTGTATGTAGATTCCTCTTTTAGATAATATTGGCATTAATTACAAAATATTTATTTCAAGGGATAATTTAGATACTGCTTTGTACTGCTTCTTTATTTTTTGGCTCATGGAAGACGGTTTGGGGGGGGGGGGGCATGGCTCCCCCCCTGGCTGCGCCCATGCGAAGGAATATTTATAATGAGGTAAAAGTATATTTCTCAAAAAAGTGATTGGGAAGGAGATTTTTTTGTTGGAAAGTGAAGTGCACATGTACAGAAGTATGAACTAAGTTTAAACAATTGAAATTGCAAAACATCGTGTTGTCTCGGCTTTTTGCAAATATCACCGGTCGTATTAGTCGTATTGAAAAAATACACGATGGAGATTTCGCAATAAAATTTTGAATAGATTTAAATATAGGACTACACTTACGCTCAAAAAGAAAAAATGAAAAACCAATATACAGGGTGGGAAAATATGATATATACAGGGAAAATATGAGGATATAACCAAACATGCTTTAGTAAATTGTTGCTGTGGAAAAAGATACAGGGTGTCAAAATTATAATTTTTTTTCTTTTTTTTGCAATATCTCTTGACTGATCTTCTCCCAATTTGGTAAGGAAACATTTTTTAAGCTAAGAAACAATAATTTATGTATTACATCACGCTAGCCCGTGGAGGGCGCCTCATGAGCTATACCTGATGACAGAGGCGCACTGAAGGGGGGGCTTTGGGGGCTTAAGCCCCCCCCCCTGGAGGCCAGGATTGCATGTTTTAAAGTAAAAATGAAATATAAATAAACAAAAAACAATATATAAAAGCAAAATACATTGTACGAAATATACAATTATTATTATTATTATTTGTAGTAGCCCCCCCCCTCAGCAATTTTCTGGGTGCGTCCCTGCCTGATGATGGATATTTTTTTTACGAAACGTAGTGGCACTTTTGACTAGAAAATCTCATGCAGGAGTCATTTATACGGAAAAAAGGTAGACTTGATGGAACTTGATAATTCCAACCGTTTTCGAGACAACTGCCGCATAGATCTCAAAAATTCTTTGAAAACAAACCCAATTTGAAAAGTGTGCTTTGGTGACGTCTTAGTTCTGTTATTTACGTACAATTTCATTAGTTTGACATTTTGACCGAACTAAGACGTCACCAAAGCACACCTTTAAATAAATACAATTTTTCCTTTTCAAATTGGGTTTGTTTTCAAAGAATTTTTGAGATCTATGCGGCAGTCCGGCAGTTTTCTTGAAAACGGTTGGAATTATCAAGTCCTATTAAGTGTACCTTTTTTACATAGAAATGACTCCTGCATGAGATTTTCTAGTCAAAAGTGCCACTACGTTTCGTAAAAAAAAAGAGAAAAAATATTCATCATCAGGTATAGCTCATGAGACGCCCTCCACGGGTTAGCGTGATGTAATATATAAATTTTTGTTTTTTAGGTTAAAAAATGTTTCCTTACCAAATTGGGAGAAGATGGGTCAAAGGGTAGTTATGATATTGCAAAAAAAAAAATACAATTTTGACACAGCAACAATTTACTAAAGCATGTTTGGTTATATCCTCATATTTTGGTTCAAAGAATCTACCCTTCAACTATGGCCTATTATTAATGATCCACCCTGTATAGCTTTTTTTAAACAACTTAATAGCTCAACAATTTTTTATTATTACATATTCTGAAAGAGCTTGGTGAGTATAGTAAGTATGCCAAAAATTAGAATTTACTGACGCCGCCTGCATGTATAAAAAAATTATTAAAGTCGGCGCGCTTAAAAACGCTCGGGATAACCATGTAGTCGAGTTGTGACGTCAGATGGCTGAACCGCCCAGTGAACACGGCTGTGAATGCAAGTTAGTAGAGTAAAATCTGGAAGTAAAGTTGCTTAGTTTTCGAGAAAAAAAAAACCGGCGTAGAACCAAACCAGTCTTAGTTCTTTAGTAAGATAATCGTGTACACGAAATCATTTTTTACGACATTTTTTGGTGGTCGAGAACTTTTTTATTTCGGAAAAACTCAAAAAAAAATAGATTTTTAATGAAATATGTTTTTTAACGTCTCCACCGCTATATCTCTGAAAATATTTGTACTATCAAGCTATTTTTTTTAGATTAAAGTAGACACAATAGCGCTTCGAACAACGTCCCACGTGAACCCGCTTTATTTTTTTTTAAGTTGGAAAAATAATAGGAAACTCAAACTTGTTATTTTCAGTAGCGTAATTTTAGACAATCGAGAAAAAAATGTATTTATGAAAATTTGTATATACATGCTACGTACAAATTGAAGCCAATAGTTGAAAAAAGTTTTTAGGATAAAAATTTTTCATGTTCCGTTCATAGTATTGAGTCAGCGATTTTTTTTAACGGGCCAAAGTCATATTCTTGCGCGCTCGGCTGTAGCAAGCCTGCCGACTGCAACGATCTGACGGTCCCGGTCGGGGTGTATGTAGTAGTTTAACTTATATCAATAGATACAAAACCAGTAGTGACCAAAAGCATCTAGGGGATCAATATTATTTTTCAATATTTCATATATTGTACAGTAGTACTGATCATATGTTGTTAATATTAAGAAATTGTACAATAAATATAAAATAGTCTCCTTTTAATAATAAAAAGACAGGTAGGTAGATATAAATACCTGATCTATAAATATCAATCACCTAATTAATAAGTTTATTAGACATTTTTAAATGAATGAAAGTAAAAACGTACGCATAAAATGAGTTTTATTGTTGAAATAAATTTTCTATTTGGATAGATAAATATGTAGTATGTAGTTTATATAGGCCCTACATTAATAGTATTCTAATTCGTTCATATCTGCCTCGAAATCTTTAATAATGTCGTTACAGGAACATTTGCACTCGTTGCAACATTTTAGCCCTTCCTTAAAACAAGCGACTAATCTGACCAACCCTGCTTGCGAGGTGTATTAATTGCATCCCAATGTCGCATTTAGCGCTGATAAAAAAAATCGCTGTTGCCACACGGTACATTTTAGGAAAAAATATAATGTTTCAAAAACTTTTGTGATTATTAGGCTTTATTTTCTTCACTGCATGTATGTAAATATTTTCAAAAATAAAAAAGTTTATCGATTGATGAAGATTTCAATACATAAAATATATATTTTTAGTTTATCTGATTTTTAGAGAAATGAAAGTGCGAATTGTGCCCAAACCGTTTATATTGGTAAAAGCGCTACCTTGTGTGCTTTAATTTGACACAAAACAAATTTCGGTACCTTTAATAGCTTTAAATATATGGCGGTGGAAACAAAAAAAAACAATTTTATTTAAAAATACATTTTTTTTCCACTTTTTATTGATTTAAAAAGTTGGAGACCACAAAAAAATGTCGTAAAATATGATTTCATATGCCCGGTGACATACTCAAAGGAACCTAACATGTTTGACCTAGTTCTACTCCAAAAAAAAAAAACGACACGGTAGACTTACGCTCTAATATAGGTATCGGCGCACGCCAAGTGACGTCACTCTACGGACTGTTGGCCGGCCGAGCGTGTTTCTATTCAAATGCGAATATCTCTGTGGCTATTGATTCAATTGAGCTGACATTTTTTCCTGAGGCTATTGGTTTGTTATACTTTAAAATGAGGAAGAAAAAGTAGGAAACTGCCATATCACTAAATGACCCTATTATAGCTTTAACAGCATTTATTTAGATAAAATGTTGGAAAAATATGTTCTTTATGGATGTTATTAACCACAGAAAATTTCAAACAAAAATATTTGTTCAAAACGGTGAAAAAAATCTAATTGTTTAAAATTTTGCGGCCTCAAATTTATGCCATCAAGTGGTAGCGAAACATTTTTTTCTTAAAAACTTTAGGTTTTTAAAGGTACAGTCCAGCGCGGTTATT
Source organism: Rutpela maculata (assembly GCA_936432065.2). NCBI lineage: Eukaryota > Metazoa > Arthropoda > Insecta > Coleoptera > Cerambycidae > Rutpela > Rutpela maculata. Next base: position 170,439,755 of record OW386288.2, read on the forward strand.
ACGAACCTGGTAATAGCGATATTTCGATTAAAACGAACCAATCTCTAGGTACGAACTAAAGTCCCATAAGAAAGAAGTGTGCTATTTTTTCCGCAAATGACAAACCCGTTTATAATGAATTTTAGGATAAAAAGCACCTCATTTTGTATACAGTGTGTCCCATTTTACACGGTTACATCTTTGTAGCTCAGTTATTAATCACCCAATTTTAATCAAGTTTGGATGGGTATTATACGTTTTTTAAGTAAAACAAAACTTATTTCAGTCATTGGCGTGCATTTTTATTAAGAAAAAAAGGGTCGATTTTTCGAGAAATCATATTAGGCATTTTTTTATTGAAAGACTAATGCAATATTATTGATTGCTATTCATTTTACTCAAAAAATATATAATAAAGGTCTTTGATACCGGTCTAAACTTGATTGAAATTGGATGACTAATAACTGAGCTACGAAGGTGTTACCGTGAAATGTGGGACACATTGTATATTATTTCAAAAGTTTCCGGTTATAACGAACACATTACCTGGAAAACAATAACCCGGTAAAACTGTCCGCCTTTCCAGGATGGTCCCAACTGGTCGACCGGCATCAGGCATGGACGTATCTTATCCTTTTTTTTTATACCATGATGTCTTAAAATGAAGCAATCAATTCCCGCAGAGTGTTCTCAATGGACTAGCCAAGGCGATTGTTTTTAACCAATCACATATAATGAACTCCGTTTATAACAAACCTTTTTTGCCGGTCCACTGAGGTTCGTTATAAGCGGACCGGCAAAAAAGGTTCGTTATAAGCAGACATTGCCGTACTTTTGACTAGGGATGGGACGGATATCCGGTCCGGCTACTGCATCCGGCCAATCCGGCTTCCAAACCGGATATCCGGCTCCGGCCGGATATAAAAAAATATCCGGTCAACATCCGGCCAAATAAAAACTGTAAAAAATGCAAGAAACTTAAATGATATTTATTAATTGTCAGTTATGTATCAAAATGTTTATAAAATTAACAATGAACTAGAAACTACAATCAAAATAAATAACAAATATAAAAAAAAGGTCTTAAATTCTTTGCGAATACAATAGTGGTGGTAGTGGTATGTATAGCTATTTTTCTCCATTGTATTGCTAATGACAAAAACAGCAACTACTAACGATCGCGAGAAATTACTTTTTAATTTGATGTGTAATTACACAAAATGCATATGTAATTTTAAAACACATGCCGGTTGCTGGTTCTTCTGAGAATGAAGTTCCTTAGAAAATCGTAATATTAATAAATACAAAAACATCATAACTGGGGATAGAACCAAGTACACACATATATAGGGTGTCTCAGAATTGAGTTCCCGGACGGGAACCTGTGATTCCTGAATTCATATTGGGCCCATATAACCCAACTTACCTTAGTCCAAAAATGCATCCCTGAAGAAGTACATCCTCTTAAAGTGAGACAGAAAAAATTTATTTTTCCAATAACGTTATATAAAACATAACATTTTCAAATTTTGATGGGAGCTGTATCTCTATAAGTACTCTATGTAAACTTGATAACAATCAAATATCTTTTGTTCCTCAATTTTTTTTCATAATAATTAATACTTGACTGGCTGTAATTTTTTAATCATCCTGTAAAATTACGGAATACTTGAACATTTTTACACAGCATTGAGAGGGCTGCAAAAAAGGTACTCTTAAAAATTTTTGTAATATCAATCAAAATACAAAAAATTATCGTTTTTTCCTCTATTTGTGTATTTAACATTTATACTCAGTTCTAGAACAAAATTTTCTAATAGCAGAAAAGTACAGTTTATTTTAAAAACCGCTGCCCAAGGAATCACTACTTCCACTTCCAAATTTTCTATCCAAGTCACTCACAACGAAAAAAATTTGTATGTGGAAATAATTGCTCATGGAACATTAATAATATAATATTTGAAATGCTCTACCCCAAAAACCTATAAAACGATACCCCACATTGGTAGTGGGGTGGGGGTGGTGATAGGAGGTAGTAGTGGGGGTGGATGAAGTGAAAAAATATTTTGAGGTTTCTGGTTCTTGTACACACACTAAATCACAATTTTTTTTTCATCCCCTTTAATAATGGGGTGGGGGGTGGTAATGGGGGTAGCTAATTCCAAAAATTTTTTTGAGACCTTAGCTTCTCTTTAATATACTAAATACCAATTTTCTGGACTCTTACCTGCTTAATTTACCTATTTACCCCAAATTTACCCCAATTTACCCCCAACCCTTCGATGGAACAAGATGAAAATATAATCTAGTTCCAGATCACGTTAAAATACATACGTGTATCAAATTTCAAGTCAATATCTTAAACGGTTTCAGAGTAAACGTGCGCACAAAAAAAAGTTACAGACCGACAGACAGAAATTTTTTTCTCTCTCAAAATTAAAATCTCGACGTTTCATGACATTCTAAGCCTATTTGAACAATAAAAATTTTTAAAAATTTTTTTGTCGTTACTATACTTCCACTGGATGTGGAAGTAAAACTACATTCATAACAAATACTCCACATGACGTCCACCTGTTTTAGTACACAATCAATACCTTTAAATTTTTTTGTAATATCAACAAAAAATCAAGAATTATCGTTTTTTCTCTGTAGGTCATAAGTGCTCATGAAACATGAAACAGAAACCTGACAAAACTTAATTAGTAACGTCAAAAAATAGCAAGTATAAGACTAATTTAACTGAAGAGAATTGATTTGTATACCTACTGAAACAGGTGCACGTCATGTGGAGCATTTTTTATTAATGAATGTAATTTTTTTTAAGTAAACTGTACTTTTCCATTATTACAAAATTTTGTTCTAGAATTGTAAATAAATGTTAAATACAAATAGAGGAAAAAACGATAATTTCTTGTGTTTTGATTGATATTACAAAAAATTTTAAGACTACCTTTTTTTTTGCAGCACTTTTAATGCTATGTAAAAATGCTCAAGTATTCCGTAATTTTACAGGGTGATTAAAGAATTACAGTCAGGCAAATATTAATTATTATGAAAAAAAATTGAGACAAAAGATATTTGGTTGTTATCAAGTTTACATAGAGTACTTAACTACTTATAGAGATACGACTCCCACCAAAATTTGAAAATTTTATCTTCCATATAACGGAAGTTATTGGAAAAAATGTTTTTTTTTTGTCTCACTGTAAGAGTATGTACTTCCTCAGGGATGCATTTTTGGAGGTAAGTTAGGTTATATGGGCCCAATATGAACTCAGGAATCACAGGTTTCCGTCCGGGAAGTCAATTCTGGGACACCCTGTATAAATATTTAATAATTACACAGTTCTACAAAAAAAAAATCTGCTCCAAGGACTATCATGCCTTAAGTATTTTTGTGTGCTGAATCCGAATTATCAATTAAAAAAATTTTCTACCGCGTAGATTTCGAGTAAATGTCAAAAATTGTCAAAAAACCGTATTTTGACGATAAAAACCGGGATTTACGCGTTAAATAAGTTTTTAAATTGAAAATTCGGATTCAGCACACAAAAATACTTAAAGCGTAGTAGGTTTAGTCCTTGGAACAGAATTTTTTTTTTGTAGACCTGTGCACAGATGCGCACCTTGTGCACTGGACTACAAAAAAAATTTTCTGGACTAAACTTATCATGCCTTAAATATTTTTGTGTGCTGAATCCAAATTTTCAATTAAAAAAATTTTCTTCCGTCTAGATTTCGAGTAAATCCCGGTTTTTATTGTCAAAATACGTTTTTTTGACCATAGAAACCAGGATTTGCTCGAAATCTACGCGGTAGAAAATGTTTTTAATTGAAAATATGGATTCAGCACACAAAAATACTTAAGGCATGATAGGTTTAGTCCATGGAGCAGATTTTTTTTTTTTTTTTTTTTGTAGACATATTATTATTAGTTCTGTTCTGGTGTACCATAAGCGTTTCGTGTAATTACAATTACTTGCAGCAATGTGCAAGATTGGCAAGACAGGACAATGCGGGTGTGACTGCAATTTAATTATAAATATCGCGGCCTGCTCATAGATAAAGCGACTACTTGAAAAGGCAGGATATCCGGCCGGATTATCCGGCCGGACCGGATTTTGATCTGGCCGGATATACTGTATCCGGTTATCCGGCCAAAAGCACATCCGTCTCATCCCTACTTTTGACTGGTTTTAACGAAATATTTGTTTGTACATTTTAATCTTTTTTTTGCATTTTAAAATGTTCTTATGAAAGCAAAAAAGTACGAATATTTTATATGCAAAAAAAGAGTTAAAATGAAGGAAAAAAATTTCGTTAGACCAATCAAAAGTACCTATTGAGTTGAAAAAAAATGTTTCTCTACGACTTGATGACATACCTTTATGAGACCGCAAAGTTTCAAACAACTTGTTTTTTTTGCCGTTTAAACGAAATTTTCTATGGTTGAACATCTATAAAGAACACATTGTTCCAAAACTTTATAGATATTATTATTACTAATAAAGCTATTTTAAATTATTTAAAAAAGCTATATACTGGTCACTTCTTTTGAGGTTAAGTACATATTTAATAATATATCATTTTTCTAAACATTGTATATTATACTGACGTGTCTGATTGTGTAATTACACTGAAAAGGCAAATAAAGAATTTGAATATCTAAATCTATCAAAAATTCTATTGCGAAAATTTATATTTGTTATTTTTGTAATCGACCGGTGATATTTGCCAAAAATCGAGAGAAAACCATGTTTTGCGATTTCAACTGATAAAACGAATATGTTTTCGACTTTGTCCGAAGTCCAAAACTTACTTTTCATGCGTACTGCAAATTCCAGCAAAAAAATCCCCTCTACAAATACTTTCTTATTTCGATTTTTAGCTTTATTTTACCTCCACTATTACTACCTAGTATTGTACAGGAACGTTACGTTAAACAAACAATTTTATATCAGGTACCTAGAACCCTATTAAAACTGGTTGCAAACATACGTGGAAACTGATTATGCGTTAATAAGGGCGAATATCGTCTGAAATTGACATAACGATGTAGGTTCCATGACCCCATTCAATTTTAATCAGGCCCTAATAATTCAGTAAAAAAAACGCCATATATCCGACACGATTTGTAAAGTTTTGAAACTTGGCATAAATATTAGGAAAGGCGCCAGAATCACAATAAAGAAAAGTTCCCATCCCTACCGTGGCAGCATCATCCATTGCTAGAACCACTCCTATATTCGTTTTAGCTCATTTACCTGCTAAACCGTTCATTTTTTGGCTCTTCACAAAAATGATCCGCATACAAATTTGAATAAAAAAATGTTCTATTTATTTTTTCCGTTGTATGAACAGTATTGTCGCAAATACGGGGCGAAGATAAGGGTAAGTCGGAGCGCTTTCGAGTACATAAAGTTGACTACAGTAAACCGCAGATTTAACAGGTAGTCAACGTTTCACCTCTAATTTGAGTGCTAATGAATGGATTTTAATGAAACCCTGTACAATGTGTTTGTAATGACTTTAATAAAAAAGTTGAAAAAAAGATTAAAGTAGGAAATGATCGGAAGAGGTAGAAAACACCTTTTATCACGGGATTCGTAACTTGTAGAATTAGGTCAAAAATGAAAAAAAAAAAAACTATAGGATTTACCTTTTTTGACCGAATATAAGATGTTTTTACACTTGTGGTTTTTTTCGAAAAATGCATATTTTTCGAGATATGGGGGAGGGAAAATGTAAAAGTTGAAAAAAAAAATCTGAAAAAATTCAGGTGAATGTATCATCGAAATGCAAGACTTTTTTTTATTTGCAACTTTTCTGTAAAGTGCGTTTTCACCGAGTTTTTCCGGAATATCATGAAAAACTACCCCTTTCTTTGAAATTGTAGCGCTTTAAAAATATGTAATTTAAAAATCTGAAAACATTCAGACATACGCATTGAGGTCTTCTAAACATTTTCCGTCTCCTGGAATTTTTTTGTAACTTGCTAATTTTCCGAGTTACAGGCAGTTTTTCAAGATAAATAATGTACTATATTTTTATAAATTTTTCCGGAAAACTTTGTTACATTTTCAATTTAAAAGTTATATTGAACCTTTAAAAATGGTATAACTATATAGGTTTCATATTTTTTTTATAATAATATATATGTCACACTCATTTTTCGAATTTTCATGTATTTTTTAATGTGCAAAAAATGTACATTATTTATCTTGAAAAACTGCCTGTAACTCGGAAAATTAGCAAGTTAAAAAAATTCCAAGAGGCAAAAAATGTTTAGAAGGCCTCAATGCATACGTCTGATTTTTTTTCCAATTTTTAAATTGCATATTTTTAAAGCTCTACGATTTCAAAGAAAAGGGTAGTTTTTCATGTTTTTCCGGAAAAATTCGGTGAAAACGCACTTTACAGAAAAGTTGCAAATAAAAAAAGTCTTGTATTTCGATGATACATTCATCTGAATTTTTCCGTTTTTTTTTCCAACTTTTACATTTCCCCTCCCAGACTTTTAGGAATTTTCGAGTGGCCATATCTCGAAAACTATGCATTTCTAGAAAAAATTCACAAGGATAAAAACATCTTAGTTTGGGCCAAAAAAGGTAAATATACTGTTTTTCTTTCATGTTTGACCTAATTCTACAATTTACGGAACCCGTGATAAAAGAGGTGTTTTCTACCTCTTCCAATCATTTCCTACCCTAATCTTTTTTCAACTTTTTTATTAACGTCATTACAAACACATTGCACAAGGTTTCATCAAAGTCCATTCATTAGCACTCAAATTAGAGATTTTGGTCATTTTAGCGCTCCGTTGACTGGACTAAGGCATTCAAAAAATGTCGGCATCTTTGGCGGTGCGGTGCGGCGTGTTTGATAGTCAAAGACGCCGACATTTTTTGAGTTTAGTAGACCTGTATACCTATAGCAAGTTTTGACTGCCAATTACTCGGAAACTACTGATTTTAGTTTTGTTTGATTTACAGGGCCGTGGAGAGAAAATACGAGCCCGGGGGGAGAATTATTTTTTGAAAATTGATGAGCGGCGGGGGAGAAATCCGAAAGTAAAATTTTTACCGAAAAACATTTCCGGGCCCCCCAAACAAACCCGGGCCCCTCAAAAAAATTTTTGATGAGCGGGGGGGAGAAAATCAAAAATAAAATTTTCAGGCCTCCGAAACAAGCCCGGGCCCCTCAAAAATTGATGAGCGGGGAGGAGAAATCCGAAAAATAAATGTTTACCGAAAAAAATTTTCCGCCCCCCCCCCCCTCCAAACAAGCCCGGGCCCGGGGGGAATCACCCCCGCACCACAATCAGGCAGGTCTGGCCATGGAGATGATCGCACATTGTTGAACACCACTGGTTCCGCATTATAATTTGCTGCTGCATGAAATTGTTAGAATAGATTCCGGAGCTGGTGCTTTCGTTATACTTAGTAGCTTTCGTTGTAGTAATCGGTGGTGCTAAGACGTTACCGACTTTCTTCCATCCCCATACTGTAGTATCTAATGAATTATTCTTCCATGTCTGAATTTGGTGACGAACATGATATGAGTGCCGACGTGCAGAAGCAGAGATCGGCAGCTGTTTTGACAAGAACACAGTATTGTCTGCTTTATCATCAAGTTTGTTGAAGGCCAGGAATCTCTAGTTATCGAGACTTTTTCTACGGAAGAGATTGATATAAAGAGAGAATGAATCGCTCTCATGCGGTTGCAATGTCTACGTGACTCTCTTCTTGATTTCTAAAGATTAGCACGATACCTCGCAAATTCTCCCCTTTGTTAAGCAAATTGATTGTTTGGGCCTTCCTTTTGGAAAAAAATGCCGACATAGGGTCGCAACCGGTAATGGTGAATTTGAAATTTTCGCGAATTGCAGTCGGCAACATTTTTAACCCCCGACCCCAAAAGAGAGGTATTATAAGTTTGACGCGTATGTTTGTATGTTTGTTTGTCTGTCTGTCTGTCTGTGGCTTCATATCTCTTCAACGAGTGATCCGATTTTGATGTAGTTTTTTTTTATTTGAATGAGTATTTTGTCGAGAAGGTTATAGGCCATATTAGATTTTGATGTTTGGTCGCCATCTTGAATTCGCCATGTTGAACTTCTCTAGAAATTGTCCGATTGAAGTAAAATTGACAATTATGGTAGCCGAACATGATTTAGGCCTCATTTTGATTCGGTCATATGAAACTGGTACGATTAGATACATTGATCGGGGGTTTTTAAAAATTTTCAATTTTACTTGTTGATAAACTGCAGAGAAGCAATGCTAATTGCAGTTTTCCAAAAGTGTTGACGACCGTAAATCGCGAGAACTGGAAATTCTCTTGTTGGTGTTCCCCTGTTTAAAAAAATATATCTTTGTCACACGGAGAAATAGCAATGTGTAAGGTATTATACCACGATGATAGCTGTTTCGTGCTGATAACATTTCTCCACAGCAATTTGTACAATTAACACGTTGACTGTCATCTCGGTCTATATGACCGAGGTTTTTATTGTCTATGAGGCCAACTCGGTCCATGAGACCAAGTACTTATATTTGCCATGTGGGCCGACTCAGTTTATAAGACCGAGTCATGTTTTTGGGATCTCTGGATCTTTTCGGGATCTCGGAATCTCCCAGCGACTCGGTCCAGCACACTTCTATCGTTATAAATAGACCGAGATGGCGTAGTAAGGGATCGAGACCTTTTTTGACGTTTTCTTCGGCAGTTTTTTTTTTTCAAAATATTGTGTGTCAATTCATAGTGTATTAGCCGATGATATTCATGGCCTGGGGGGATATTTTATTTGGTTAAACCGTTGCTACCGGTTGGCGCCTTATGAGAAATTTGTCTTAACCCGTATGGCAGTCAACGTGTTAACAAACAAGTCGGCATCATCCGCAGCAACAGTGACTCAAAGATTCTTTCGCTCTTAACATTTAAGGAAGGAAACCGTAACCGGTGTATTCTATATCTCATGTTTCGTTCTACATATAAATAAGTCCTTTGAATTTTTTGTGTAAAATTAACAGAGTAATTTGTAGTAAAAAGCCGTGATAGGTACGTACTAAGCGGGGCGCTCCGATCTACCCCCATCTTCCCATTTTCTTCGCATTTGCGAAAGGACTATTTATTCCACAGAAAAACATATTTTATCGAGAATATAATTCACGTGTCACATGGTACATTTTTGATTAATTTCATTGGTTAAAATACAAAAACAAAAGAGCATAATAGACTATCAAATCGGTGATAATTTTATCACCGCATATTGACTGTCAGTTGTTTTTAATGAATAAAATAATTTACTGTCAAAGTGACAGAAAGTTTCAATAGACGCGTCGAAATCAGAAAATAGTGCTCTTAAGCAGAAAAATGTTTCAACGAGTAGATCACCGTCGATGGGGAGATGCTAGCGAGAAAGAGATTCGAAAGTTAATTGAGAAAAAAACACCAAAAAATACCAAATCAATAAAGAATCTCAGTGGAACCAGTTCAATAATTATTGTATTGATTGTAATATTTACTGTCAAACTGACAGATCGTTTAAAATTTTTGACTTTTTAAAAAAATTATTTTCTGTTAACCTTCATTATATTCTCTCACCAAATATAACACGTGTTATGATTAATAATCGGTGATACCATTCGTTAAAACCTATAGAAAATTGAACTCGTGCTTCGCACTCGGTCAATTTTCATCGGTTTTACCTCGGGCTATCACCGATGATAATCATAACACTAGTTATATTATCCCCGAGAATATAATTCACGTGTCACATGGTACATTTTTGATTAATTTCATTGGTTAAAATACAAAAACAAAAGAGCATAATAGACTATCAAATCGGTGATAATTTTATCACCGCATATTGACTGTCAGTTGTTTTTAATGAATAAAATAATTTACTGTCAAAGTGACAGAAAGTTTCAATAGACGCGTCGAAATCAGAAAATAGTGCTCTTAAGCAGAAAAATGTTTCAACGAGTAGATCACCGTCGATGGGGAGATGCTAGCGAGGAAGTGATTCGAAAGTTAATTGAGAAAAAAACACCAAAAAATACCAAAATTAATAAAGAATCTCAGTGGAACCAGTTCAATAATTATTGTATTGATTGTAATATTTACTGTCAAACTGACAGATCGTTTAAAATTTTTGACTTTTTAAAAAATTTATTTTCTGTTAACGTTCATTATATTCTCTCACCAAATATAACACGTGTTATGATTAATAATCGGTGATACCACTCGTTAAAACCTATAGAAAATTGAACTCGTGCTTCGCACTCGGTCAATTTTCATCGGTTTTACCTCGGGCTATCACCGATGATAATCAACACTAGTTATATTATCCCCGAAAATTGTTTGTTCAAATAGAAATCCTATTAAATTCGCCCATTTCTAAACACGTGTGCAGAAACAACCAATCAGAACAACATTACACCGATAATCTCTCTAGGACAATGATCAATGTCATCTAGTTTGGCAGTTCAATAATTTAAAATTTATTTTTTAACAATGTAACAATTACAATTTGGCATTGCAAATAACGACTTGATAAAAATAATAATAGAGGAAAAGACGCCAAATAATACAATTAAAAGTACATCTGGAATAAAATAATGTATTTTGCCAAAAAGTTAACGGTTTAGTAGATTAACGAGCAAAATTGAATATATGTGCTTCTCGTAATTTTAAGGGATGATGCAACCACGGTAGGGGTATGACTTGTCTTTAGAAACAATTTTTTTGAGATTTCAACGGTAATGTCCGGTTCTACACTTGGATAAAAGTCGCCTCCGTTGTGGAGCTCACATGTATATTTATTTGGGTATTTAGGCCACACACCTCGTGGTTAGTAGACGATTGTGAAGTATTTTCCATGCTTTCCGAGTCTTATTTAGAGGCATTACACTGTCTTTAAATCACTATAACACCTGTATAAAATCCTTTGTTGCTAACTTTGACATATGCACCATTTCTAAATGCATAAAAGAACAATAAAAGTATGTTTACAGTATTATAGTGCTGTAGCTGGTGGACATTTCCGCCCGTGTCTCTTTTCTTTATTGTTTCTTTTGCATTTCCTAATATTTCTCCCAAGTTTCAAAACGTCGTGGATTTTGTCGGATATAAAACTTAATTTTACTCGATTATAACTATGTAATTGCACGCTGATAGGTTTTCCCCAAGAAGAGGAACTTCTATGCGATGTGGCAACGCTGTAAAGACAAGTATACTTACGTTGACGGACGAGGAGCCGGCTGACGGTCGCGTTCTGAAACAAAACAGTATTGTTAGAGGTAGAACATTCTGGATATGTGTGTGCTCGAGGACTGGAATTATGGCGGCTACCGCCGTGCACACACTGGCGGGCCACCTGTAGACGCAACACCTGCAGCCAGGTGATTCAGTCAACGGAAAATGCACGTATATTGTTGTGACAAAACGGCCAAACATACCAACTTTACAAAAGACGAACATTGTCAGGACAAAGAGCATGCCTCTTAGTCTTCGTTTTTATTTGTTCTAAGTAGGTAATTGAAAATATTTCAAATAGTACGGTACAATCGGTAAAATCGCTTGCATTAAGTTCCCGGTAATAGGAAAAATTATACCGGTACACGAAAAACAAAAACTTTCAGTCGTAGACATGCAACCATTTGTTTCTCATGTATTTTTGGTCGCTGAAACAGAAATTAATGCCAGAATCGGCTGATTAGCTCTCTTTTTCTTCAAAAACAGCATATAGTAGAGTGCATTAATACGCTTTTTGTGACTTCCGTGGGGGTTTCGTTGTCACAAGCCGAATTTGATATAAAATTGATGATGATATACTGATGTTTCAAAATTTCAAAGCCGTCAAAAAATGTCCTACTCAAAAAGTCATTATAATCAAAGAACGAGTTATTTCTTAGTGAATTAGGTGTTTTGATATTTCTACTTTTGAGTAATAGCAAATCCTTTTAACTATGAATATAACTAGTCAAAATAAGTAGATTTTCGAACAGACCCACGTCGAGAAATCATGCCTGCTCCCCCTGCCCCCCTCAAAGGGGCTACCTGTATCTGCCTATATATATTTTTTTTTTCTCAAAAACGGTAGGTTCTAGAGGAATGATCTTGGCGCCATTCGATACAGTATAAAATTTTGCATAAGACCCTCCATTTGCTTATGGCTATTTTCTTTTTTTTAAGGCCCCACAGCAAAAAAAAGTGAGGAGCCTTCCAACAACGACACATGTTTGGCTATACCTCTAAATCGGCCCAATAAATCAAAATTCTACAAGATATAAAAAATAAAGACCATTATTTTTTCTATCGATTGGTATATTATTTGTTTATATAAAGCCATCAGTGACAAAGAGAAAGATGCACATGTGCATAATTAATTTATTATTGTTGTTACGAACTGCGAAAATACTGATTGTACCTGTTCAAAATTATTACATTATTATTGTTTTTAACAACAATAAATTATTTTAAATAAAATCATTATGCACATGTGCATCTTTCTCTTTGTACGCCACTGACGGCTTTATATAAACAAATAACATATACAAATAATATACCAATCGATAGAAAAGATAATGGTCTTTATTTTTTATATCTTGTAGAATTTATTTATTGGGCCGTTGCAGGGTTGGCATGTTTAAAACAAAATATTTTAAAAACATTTTTTAAAACATCGTATCATGTTTTAAACAAATGTTTAAAACATACTTAATACACAATGTGATGTTTTAAGCAACTGTTTAAAACACAGTTTAAAATATACAATTTAAAACACTGTTTTAAACAAAAAAAAAACTGTTGAAAACAAAAAAAAAACAATTTTTTTTCCAACCCTGGGCCGTTGTAGAGGTATAGCCAAACATGTGTCGTTGTTGGAAGGCTCCTCACCCTTTTTTTGCTGTCGGCCCTTAAAAAAAAGAAAATAGCAAAAAGCAAGTGGAGGGTCTTAGACTAGTATTACTATGAGAAGATGCCAGGGCGGAGCCAAAATGCGCGAATATTTTTAACAGTGGCATAGCTTTATCTGGGGTATAGGAATGTGTAATTGCAATAAAAGTTTCGCGGTCAAGGAACTGTGAAAATGGAGTAGATTAAAACTTGCCAACTGTTACGAGTAACCTTTGTTCATTCATGAGAAGTGTAAGAATAGTAAGTTCTACTAAACTTTGCCTAATAAAGTTGTTTTATTATTATTATTACCGTCGCCGCCGCTCTACTGCAGGGCACCGCCGCCACTGGTGTTGACACTGAATGTCACGTAATTCTTTCTCATTGGTTTAGAATGATGGAGCACACAAACTCGTTTCTGCGCATATTTTTTGCTGGCATCTTCTCATAGTAATACTACTTTACGCAAAATTTTATACTCTATCGAATGATGCCAAGATCACTCCCTAGATCCTACCGTTTTTGAGAAAAAAAAAAAATATATATATATATAGGCAGATACAGGCAGCCCCTTTTAGGGGGGGCAGGGGGAGCAGGGGGAGCAGGCATGATTTCTCGAGGTCTGTTCCAAAACTTTACTTATTTTGACTAGTTCTATTCATGGTTAAACGGATTTGCTATTACTCAAAAGTAGAAATATCAAAACACCTAATTCACTAAGAAATAACTCGTTTTTTGATTATAATGACCTTTTGAGTAGGACATTTTTTGACGGCTTTGAGATTTTGAAGAAAGGGTATATCATCATTAATTTTATATCAATTCAGCTTGTAACAACGAAACACTCACAGAATTTATTTTTATGCGTATATCTGGGCACCGAGCACTCTAATATTACCCCGGCACACAAAAAAAAATTTTGAAAAAAAATTAGCCGATAAATTCTGTTTCAGCGACCAAAAATACATGGGAAATAAGTGAATGACTATTTGGACTGACAAAAATTCGAAAATACTGGTAATATTACACCGGCACACAAAATAATTTTTAAGAAAAAAAGAGCCAATCAGCCGGATTTAGTCCAGTCAATGAAAGAGTTGTAGAGAACATTTTGGAGGGGAGAATTTTTCTCTTCGGGAATGTGTTGGGGGTAGTCAGGAGGTAAACATACTAAAAGTCCCCGCCCCTAGCCCCGCCGCTTCAGTAGGAGAGGGGGGTGGAAAGGTTCCTTTTTTCGATTCTTCGCTTATAACTCGGAAACGATGCGTCGCACGAAAAAAAGTAATCTATGCAAAATTAAACGTAATTAAATTTCCCACAAGAATGTTTATATTCATTTTCTTCCTATGTGTTATATTTTACGAGATATTCGCCAGCGAAAATTGATAATTAATAAAAAAAAATCAATTGTGTACCTTGAATATTTCTATCAAAGCAGTTTACCGTGGTCTGCTAATAACTCACAGTCACAAAACAATCTTTATTTTACAACACTCGACGTATTTACTAACGTAATATTATGTCGAAGTCTAGGTATTTCATTAAATTTACAGAGTTTGACTCATTTAAAATGAAGATACCTTTATAACTTTTTCATTTTGTTTCCGATTTGAATCAAATTTTACTCAAGTATAGAACAAATTAGGATCTACTTATGACCAGAAAATCATTCACCTGCTATAAAGGCAAAGCTACCTGCGGTACCAAAATATGAGGAAAAAGATTAAAAATCATATTGATTTTTAATCTTACGAACGATGAATTTTACGTAGCCACCACAAATTGCGGAAGCTGAGGACCCCCTTTGCCAGATGAGCTTATGTATGAAATATCCCCCATCAATAATCAAATCAAATTTTGGTGTATGTGTACGTTTGTGGCGCCGATTGGATGCATTTTTTAGAATTTCTAACATTCAAAATGTTTTATTTTTTTTCAGCATATTTTGGTACGCAGGTGGCTTTGCCTTTATAGCAGGTGAATGATTTTCTGGTCATAAGTAGATCCTAATTTATTCTATACTTAAGTAAAATTTGATTCAAATCGGAAGCAAAATGAAAAAGTTATAAGTGTATCTTCATTTTAAGTGAGTCACACTGTATATTTAAGGAAATGTCTAGACTTCGACAAAATATTACGTTAGTAAATACGTCGAGTGTTGTAAAATAAAGATTGTTTTGTGACTGATTTATTAGCAGACCACGGTAAACCGCTTTGATAGAAATATTCAAGCTACACAATTGATTTTTTTTTATTAATTATCGCTGGCGAATATCTCGTAAAATATAACACTTAGGAAGAAAATGAATATAAACATTCTTGTAGGAAATTTAATTACGTTTAATTTTGCACAGATTGCATTTTCCCATACGACGCATCGTTTCCGAGTTATAAGCGAAGAATCGAAAAGAAGAACCTTTCCACCCCCCTCCCCCCTGAAGCGGCGGGGCTAGGGGCGGGGACTTTTAGTATGTTTACCTCCTGACTACTCCCAACACATCCCTGAAGAGAAAAATTCTCCCCTCCAAAATGTTCTCTACAATCCCTTTTTGGGCATTCATTGATTGGACTAATTCTGACAACTTCGGTTTCAACGACCAAAAGTACATGGAATAGTAGGGTAGTGTTCGCATGTTTGTTTTTTGTATGTCGGTGTTATTTCGTGATGCCATTCGATTCAGCTCGTTGGCAGTAGTAATTGTGAGTACTTTAAAGACCTACTTTGTCTAAACAATTAGGAAAACATTGTCGAAATTTCGAGGATAATGTTTTTTTGACCTTTCACCACTTATATAGTGAGAACGGTAACAGGTACAACAAAAATGCACTGGAGCATAGAATTTTCTACAAAAAAGTCCGGGAGAGCATATTTCTATCTATTATGATTTACGAGCACAGACGTAAGCGTAAAAATGATCGTTTTTTGCGCTACTTTTCAAGCGGCCCGGGCGGCATATACGTAATCCGCAGATGCATAAGGAATAGCCAAAATGATTCGGTAGTGTTCGGAAACAATCGTCACCGGCTTTTATGTCTCGCTCCTTGTTGGTAAAGTGGCGACGTAGAATAGTCCTTTTCATCATAGCTGTGCGCATGCGTCGCCGCCACGTTTGTTTCCGGAAACTATGAAATGTTCGGACATTCTATTATGTCAAATTATGTCAATGCTTTTTGTAGGTTAGAAACATAACCTACAACTATAACAGTCTATTTTTACTAATCGACAATGTTGAAAAATTATTCGCATGAATTTTTAAATATTCGCTTGGAGCCAGTACGGCTCCAAGAATAAACTTAAAAAAACCTTACGTTAGTTAAATGAAGCACATTCCTTATAATGACATGCGAGAACTGTCCGAACAAACATGGCGGAACTCGACGCATGCGCACAAAAAATTATCTATGATGAAAAGGTTTATAAAGCATCTGTGGCACCTGATTTTATGAGCGTGGAGGTAAAACAAAACAAAAATCATAACCTTAAAACATTTAGTACGATATATTTACCTGGATTATTTATGTCTTTTAGGTGTGTTCTAAGAAAATTTGACTTTCATTATGTATAGTGATTATTATTACACCTTGGATGCCGTAAGTACCACTAAATACAGAGAAAAAATCGCAATAATTATTATAGACCTGTACTTAATACGTATTAAACAATGCAACAGTAATATAGAACATTTTCCTAAGACAATATATCCAGATATTGATTATTATGTACTGTATACTAAATTGAAGCAGTTCTTTAAGAATCGATATTATTATAAAGAACTATATAGTGAGGTTATGATGTATTATTTGTTTTTCCTCCAGGCAGGGACCTTGAGGTATGTGACGTCACGTGCAGATGCCCTATGTGCACAGAAAAGCCTGAAGCGTCCGCAATTAATTTATAGTTTTTCGCAGTTACACATTTTCCTGCGTAATGTTTTTTTGTTGTAAAACGATTTTAAAACTGTTATATACCTGACAATGGAAAACATAGTTCCAGCCAAACTATATTTGGACGCAGGTACCTAGTTATGCAGAAAGGAACCACTCGACAAAAGTAAATTTATATGGTTCTTTTGTGCATAACAAAACACAAAGTTTTTTTATATCATTTAAGGTACTTGTATACTGATAAGAGCGAATCTAGCGGTGGATTTTATAAATTAAAACGCGAGAGAGATAGAGTAAAAGGATTTGGCAACACTGTATTAAATACGATTGTCATAACTGTCATATACTAATCTGCTACATTTAATCTGGCTATATTTCGTTCGTACCGAGCCGAATTTTTCAATTTCGATATGCAATTTACGATGAGATTTAACTGGAAGTCTTCCTCTTTACGTCGCGACATCGTCCCGCTGGTGTTTTTCGAAAAATATTAACGTGTCAAGATCACATGTTTTTGTAATTTTTCGTCTCCTAAATGGCAGGCTGTTTTTTACTATTTTTCGCAGATATGTCCGAAATGGTAAGAGCTAGCTCGAAATAAAAAATTAGGTCAAACAAGTATCTTATAGATAGATAGATAGATAGATAGATATTTATTTCTGTGACTTATTTACATAAGTATAGATATTGTCATGGGGTTAATTCTAAAAACAAGATAACAAGATAATATGGACAAATATAATTTAAATTACCTAACTTTAATTAATTGAATTCATTAAAATTTCAAATAAAAACATTACAACACATTTCAAGTAAAACTATATAAAAAACAAGCACTACAGTAATTTAGAGTTCCAAAAACTCTTCCACGGAATAAAAGCAATTATCGACTAGAAACCCTCTTAGTTTTTGTTTGAACTTTTCTATTGGCATACAATTTTTTATATCTGAGGGCAATTTATTGAATAAATAACTACCTGCACATAATGGGGACTTCTTATATAAAGAAAGGTTATATCTACTTATATATATCTCGTCTTTGTTGCGAGTTTGATAACAGTGATTGTAAGTTTTTAATTTATGTTTATTTATATATATATGTAAATTAACAATTTATAAAGATATATAGATGCCACAGTCAATATTTTCTCTCTTTTAAAAGTATCTCTACATGATTCTATATAACCTAAATTAAATATTAATCTTATGACTCTTTTTTGCATTATAAATACTCTTTGCATATCTGTACTGTTTCCATATGAAATTATGTTATAGGAAATTTGAGAGTATACTAAGGCATAATAGACATTTAGGAGCGATTTTTTGTCCAAACTATTTTTTAAATTTGTGATAGCGGAACAGGATTGTCCCAATTTTTTACATAAATGTTTCACTTGACTTGTAAAGCTGAGATTCGCATCAATTATAGTTCCCAGGAACTTTATTTCTGGTTGAAGCGATACAGAATGACTATGTAAATTTATATTAAAATTATACTCCGTTCTTTTTTGTTTTGTAGTAAAATGAATGCAAACTGTTTTACTATAATTTATTATAAGCCTATTTCTAAAACACCAATCACTGAACAAATGTAAAAGATCGTTCACATTTTTCTCTAGTTGTTCAGGAGTTTTTGCGGTAATTATAAAAGATGTGTCGTCTGCATACATGTAAACATTTGCAGAGTTTATATAGTGTGGTAGATCATTTACATATAGCAGGAATATCAGAGGACCCAGCACACTACCCTGAGGTGTTCCGATATTTAGCTCATGTTCATATGAAAGAGAGTTTTCTATTTTAATTTTAATTTTCCTATCAGTGAGATATGATACAATCCACTTATTTAGATTGTCTCTAATACCTAGCATATTTAATGTATGTGAAACAAAAGACAAATCTAACGTGTCAAAAGCATTTGAGAGATCAAAGAAAACTCCCATTACATAACTTTTGGCATCTATTTCCTCATATACATTTTGAATTAGTTCATTTGTAGCGGTTTCAGTAGAAAATTTACTTCTAAACCCATGTTGAGACGATGTTAATAAATTGTTTTCATTTAGAAATAAAATAATTCTATTTGCGATTACTTTTTCAATAATCTTAGAAAAAACACTTAAAAGTGAGATGGGTCTATAATTGTTAATTTCGTCTTCATTTCCTTTTTTAAACACAGGTATAATTAATGCCGTTTTTAACCTATTTGGGAATTTACCCGTCAAAATTGACTTGTTAATGATGTAGGTAAAACACAGTGCAAATTCGTGTACACAGTCTTTTACTAATTTGACAGGAACCTCATCTATACCAGTTGATTTTTTATCAGATAATTGCAAAATAGCATCTCTTACTTCTTCTATTTTTACTGGACTGAAAAGCATTTCAGCATCGTTCAACTCTGGACTCGTGCACTCCTTCGACATTTCTGTAAACTGATTTGCTAGTTTATCTTTCACCATATTTGAAAAATGAGCACCAAATAGATCGGCTATCTCCTTACTGTTTTTTATTTTTTTATTATTTTGATTTAAGACTATTTTATTACAGGATGTTTAAATTTGAATTCACGATTTGCCATAACGCTTTTGTTTTATTCTTAGAATTTTCAATTTTTTTAATATTTTGTATTTGCCTCTCTTTGATAACGTTTCTCCTATACTGTTTCTTTTTTATGATATATTGTTTATTTATAATGTCATTATTCAGTGTTTTTCTTAAATTATTTAGTTCTCTAAGGTTTTCCGATTCCTTATGAAGCTCTGGAGAAAATTTAAATTGATTTTTGGTTCGCATTTGTTTTCTGGATGTCTTTCACTGCGAATCCTTTGCTACCATCAGAATTTTAATTTTTCTCTTCGTTACGGAGATATTTACTGAAATGTCGACGATTTAGGGCAAAAAATCGCAAATTTTGTGCTTCAAAAGTTGAAAACTTCTTAATCTTGACTCCTACGGGAAAAGACTATTCTAGCTAATTTAAATAGAATTAAATTTGCTAAAACTCCTTTTATTTTTTGGATCCCGACAAAAATTAGGGAATTAGAGGGGGCGGAAATTGGGACTTTTCTTTTTTCTGTAAAATTTCGCCATTTCGTCACCGTAATTAAATGGTAATTAATTAAAATCGATCTCATATACGATGTCCACTTAATATCATGTATTACCTAGATACTTTATTAATCTCGGCCCTTTAAAACAAAAGTTTCTGGCAAAATAATTTTTTTAAGATGTACATGCATTTCCTAAGAAAAAGTGAAATTTTCTCCATTTACTCGAATATCTCGATATCGATCAATTTTTCAGAAAAAAATGTAGGCAACAAATCTAAAGAGCATTTATACTAATTTTTAATCTTATTCTTTTTAAAAATTTAAATATTCACGCCATCTTCGTAATATGCAACGTTGTCAATCAATTTCAACAGCTGTTTCATTTACACAAATGTAGGTCTTAAAATTGATTAAAGTTCTAATAACTTTTATACTAGACGGACGATTTTTTTCAGGGTTTTAACAGAGTGTTAATAAGAAACTACTTAATGTTATGTTAGTTTTTGAAGCATATTTCTCAAAAATTGTGGTAATAAGAGCGAAAATTAACTTGAACCGATCTCTACTACGTCAAATAAGGCATCTTTTCCTAAAAAAGTCAAACTTTCCGAATCAATTACTCCGAAACTAAACGGACGATTTTATTTTTATTGAAAATTCAAATGTAAAATCACTTTATTTATTAGTATACCAAATTACATTTAAAACTGTAAGTACCTTAAACAGAAATTTCAGTTTTCCATATTTTGTTTCTGCATCATTACGTCCATGCCTATGCAGTATTTTTATCTTACTTATAATTGAATTATTTATGTTTTGTTTTTTTAGTTAAAGTATTTGTAATCCCACTTTTTTTTCCAGTGTTCTTGATAATTTTGATTTACCTACCTATTTTTTATCAATAAAGTTTAATTTTCAAAACCATTAAGTGAGTCTTTTGTACTGTGTGTTCATTTTATTTTACAATAGTTTTAAACAGCTGTAGATGTTTTACTTTCAAAGACAAAATTATGAATTAAAATGTATTTTTCATACAATGTTGCCTAGTTTTCTAAGACAACTAAGAAAATAGTATATTGTGTATTTAGGTGTGAAAGCAATATATTCCCGGATAACGATGCAAATTGTTGGCCGAGGCGCTAGCCGAGGCCAACAAGCATCGAAGTCTGGGCATGTTACTTTCCCGGCCTAGGCCGGGAAGGTAACATTCCCGTACGGTTTTGTTGATCGTTGCTTGGCAACGGATCTTTTCCGGTGTGTTTTCTGATAGTTTCTTAGCAACGGACTAAAACACTGGAATTGGGCATTTTTCGATCTGAAATCGCGCCGAAAATGTATACATTGCCGATCGATTTTACTTCATATTTTTATCTCTAAAAGTAAAAAATCTAGAGGTGTTTAAAACTGTTGCAAAATAAAATGAACACACACCGCTCATTCACCTGCAAATGTAGTAAACCGCAGACGTACTAGGATTAACTACGTCTGCACTTTACTTTCCTTGTCATTGATCCTATTACTCTTAAAAGTCCGAAGTGGTGAGGTATTCCTTATGCGTCTGCAGATTACGTATATGCGCCCGGACGCGCGCGCGCCGACTTAATTAATAATAGAAAGAAATGGCATCAAAAAATAATTTTTCCGAGTACCGAGAAATTCAGTCGGATCGGACAGTTATATGGAGCATGCTGCATGGTGCATAAGCATAAACAGTTTCGAATTACTTGGCTACAGAATATACTTGATTGCATACATTATAAAATTTTCAAATTTAATTTTCTTGATAAAGAATATACAAAATTCAAAAAACTTTACGTTCCTGAATATAGACTTAAACCCCCTTTCAAATGAAGTACACACGCACCCTCATGCCGTTTAAAATTTTTAAAGAGGTAGCTGTCACTCCAAGGGGGGCGGGGGAATTCTGCTCAAATAATGTTATTTTAGAACCAAAATTTGACATGTAAAAAATTAATTTATCCGTTATTTATGGTCTTCACTGTATATAGGAAACCGTCTAACTGCACTAGTCTATAACGAGATTACAATTGAAATTTATTATAAATGAATATGTCCTAACACGGATGTTAAGATATGGCTGAAGTACCTAAAATTGCGGTAAGCTTTATAAAATAAACTAAAAAGGCTTTAAATAATCGTTTTGTTGAATGATACTTTACAGGTGACAACAATTATTTTAGTAGGAGCAATGAATCTTGCGCTCACATCGTAACTTACATTCATTTATTTCTGTCATTGTTTTACTTATGCTGTAACGGTAAATGCCAACATAGACGAAGACGCAATATTTGGTTGTCCTTACAAAGACTTAATGTTCCAACACTGTGATAAATGATAAATGAGTTATCAAAAGTTGTTATTAAGTTTTTTGCAATTTGTACTGAAAAAATACAATTGTAAATGTCAATTTATTTATTGAAAATTTAATAAGCATGACAAACTCATTTTAAATTCGTAGACTTTTTAAATTTACCTATTGTATAATATTGAGTAAAATGCCACGAAAAAATTCCTCGTCAGATTAATTCGTTTATAAGTTTATTTATGAAATGACAAAGTGAAAAATGTTTACATTCAACTGCATAGCAAATTTTCAGTAATTACAAAGTAAAAAACGTTGTAAAATGTTCAGAAGTCAACGTAAAAAAATTGCACACTAAAGAATGAAATACAGACTTTTCCATGGCATTATTTTCATTTCATTGTTGAAGATTTAATATTCAATCAGAAAATATTTGGAAACGCGTGATTCAGAAAACAGTGTTTTTTTCATAAAATGTGACTTTAAATTTAACCTAAAAATTCATGATCCGATTGCAGGGGGACACGAAGAAGGTCCCGATTTTTGTTTCTTCGCTTATATCTCGAAAACGGTTAGTCCCGGCCAAGAAGCGGCTATAAGCAAAATTGAAGCTGACAAGAACGTTTCTATCAGTTTTTTTTCGTATCTGTTATAGTTTTTCGAGGTATACGTTTGTTCGCAAATTTTCGAAAAATATGAAGATCACATCATTTTGGCTCTCTTGTGGGTCTTGAGAGTCCTAGGGTCAGCTGAGGTGGTGGCTCGTACTCTCCACCTTCTTCATCTAAATCCTCTTCACCTCGTCTTCCATTTCTTCAAGCGATATGGGAAGGGGCTCCAACCCTCCCGCATCGTCATCCTCGTTTTCTAAGAGGGGGATTCCACTGAGACAATTCCCTTGGCACTTACGACAAATGGGGGAGCACTTCATCGATGCTTTCCTGCACCGACATTTGCTACTGCTGCAGTCTTTGGCGCATCGGCAGAAAATCATTTTCAAAATTACATCTGGTGCAGCGGGGTTTTATTTTTTTTTACTTGTATAAAATCTTGTATTTAGAACTATTTTCCCCTAGCTTCAAGTGTTGACGATTATTATTATATGTTATTACTGAATTTGTCATAACGCTGTTAGGTATTATAATTTTATTTGTCAAATTTCTTTGTGAAACTTTCTGGAAATTGTATAATAAAACTACATTACTTTGATCTTGTTCGATTTATTTTTTTTACTCTCTGATTGAAAGGATTAGTTAAGATCCTGGGACCTCTTAAAATATTTGAGGACTTTAGATTATAATAACTGAAACAAAGAAATAGAGATGGGTATCAGTCAGACAGAGACATGAGATATGCTTCTTATGCGCATGGGGGTGAAAACTATAACAAATACGAAAAAAAAAAGAATAGAGACATTCTTGTAGTAGCAGCTTCAATTTAGCACAACCACTTTTTGGTTGGGGCTAACTGTTTTCGAGATATAAGCGAAAAACCATAAACCGTGCCGCCCCTCACTGTAAAAAATTGATGCAAATGTACATTATGGATGTAAAAATACTTTGAAAGTAGATGTAAAAATACATTATGGATGCAAAAATACTTTCAAAGTTAAGGTAAAATTAGTTCAATTTTCTATGAAATTATACATAATTTATTTATTTCTACCGGGACTTTCAGGGTAAAGTTAAACATATTTTTGGTTTTGCTACAAATGGACCATCGATTTTCCATGTAATCGCGATTACATGGGTAATCGATGGTCCATTTGTTGGCAGCGATTATTCTGGTAATGGTACACAAATGTATGAAATGTTTCGTGCATTCTTGTTCCATATAATATTCCATAAAATTCCATATAATTGTGTACAAAAACACTTGCGCCGGCGCGTTACTGATGGTGAATTACACCGAATTAACTATGTATTTATATATTTTATTATGTAATTTATACATAATTATTTCGAAAATTACATTAATTGAAGTAAATATACATGAATGTGTGTAGTTTTAATTTACTTTGTAACAAACCATAAATATGTTTAACTTTGCCCTGAAAGTCCTGATAAAAATAAATTAATTATGTATAATTTCATAGAAAATTGAACTAACTTTCAATGTGTTTTTACATCCATAAATGTAACTTTACATACATTTTTTACAGTGCTGCACCTCCCTCACATCCTATGTTCGGAAACTTTTGGTATGTTCACCTCTTAACTAGTCCAAACACAGCCCCGAAGTCAAAAATTGGGATCTCGGCATTTCCCCTCTAGACCCCCCCCCCCACTTTCAGCGTTCATTGTCAGGCCTATTAACTTCTTCAATTATTATCAATCTTCACAAAAGTACAATACCTATATCTTTGAATATATCTACATAAACAAAATACTTTTTAATTTAATTAAAAAAAATCATAACGTGAGAAACACCACTGCCAAGCAAAATGACACATGAAAGTAGTTTGTTAATACAAAAACTGGAAACATTTTATTTTTTATTTATAATCCCTTTTTAGTCAGATGTGATGATGAAGAATGTGATTATTGATATGGAATATTGTATTATTTAAACTAATTACAATACAATAAAAAATATAAAATATTTACAATTTTAAGGTATTATTTTAAATAATCCATTAAAATATTTGACAATGATTTTAAAAGTTATATCCGAAAAATGCCGTTCAATCCATATTACCTCCTTATTATGACATAAATGATTATAAATTTCATTACACTTACTGCCCTCAATACTTAAATAACTATTTCTCATTTAATCGAGAAAATAAAGTTAATAATATTTATTGAAGTAGCACTGATTCACAAAACTGAATAAAAGCTCCCTTTCAAACTTATTTATTTATGAAAGATGTCACCCGCACTGGTAGTTGAATCTGCGAATAGGAAAAGAAAAACTCTGGGAAGCTCAAACAAGTAGTGACATCAATCTACCAAAGGGAAGCCCTCGAAGAACAACTTGCTCTTTGATACTTCACGTAAAACGTGTATAAGTTTTTATTCCAACGAGATCTATTTATATATCATACTCATCTTATTGTAACTGAGAAAACAAGTTATTTAAAGCTCTTCACAGAGAATATTAAAATAATAGCGAAACAACCAACAAACCTTAAAAAAAAAAACGCCTTCAAAAAGGTCGCTAAAAATAAAATTTCACCGCCCCGCGTCGCCCAGTTAATTGTAGTCTTATTACCTAATATTATAATAATTATTACCTAATACATTTAAATGTGACCGCACATAACGAGGATGCTCGCAAAGCAGAGATGAGTCGGGGAAACTTTCCAAATTTGATAAAAGCCTGTATCTGATTCGTGATGATGCAAGCTTCATTTTGATACCAAATAAGTGCCTATAATTATATTATTTACACGACTTTCACAGACTTTTATCAATTTTGGAAAGTTTCCTCTGTGTTCTCTGTAGCAGAGTGAACTGCTGCTAGCATCCTCGGTACCACTTTCCCAACTTATTAGGAAAAAAACTATTAACACTCGGTCGCGTGCATCTGCTGTCTTTACACAAGTTTGGTCAGACATTGACAATGTATTTTTTTGAAACAATAATGCCCAAAAACTATTGTTACTATAATGAGAGTTGGTGTAAGAGTAATAATTAATTACCTAATTTATTCATAAGAAAAATAGGAACTTTATAATAATTAATGAAACTTAAATAAATTGACAGTGTTTATGTTTTGTTCATCTGTTTATTTTGATCACATATGCAAGGCATACTCATAGAATGTTGACGAATCGCCGTTTTCAGACAAAATTCAACTTAATTATTCTCTTTATTTTGATATTTTCAAATTTTTGTAAATAAAAGATAAAATCATGTGTGTAATTCGAGCGCAAAGTGTCATGAGGCACTTTGCGCTCTTAATAGATAAATAGCTATTAAAATATTCTCACCGTGTGCTGCCTTGGCGTCAGTAAAGTCATACTTTTTCACGGCGACGTTGAATTTTTGAATTTTGTAATTTCTATTGCAGTATATGTGAAAGAGCAATGAATCTGTATTTTTATACATATATTGTATTTTTTTACGTCAATTGAATGTAGTCTTTATCTCTATTGAAGTGTTAGTTTCTTCGTATTATGTGCGACTTTATTGTAAGGATCCACTTCCACTTTATGTTTAGCTGCTAATAAAGATTATTATTATCATTGTTATTTATTTTTGTCAAAAACTAGTCACCCTTCTCTGTGGCTCCGACCCTCACAGAGGGGAGCTGGTAGTACCGGCAGCCACTTCCCACGCCCGTGGGGTAAGTGACTACTGGGTCCGGGAATCGTGTGCTCTGAGCAGAGGTAATGAACCGAGGATGACGGCCTTCTGCATTTTGCCGGCTAAGATCTCTGCCGAATTTCGGCATGCCGGTATCTTCAGTTCCGAAAGCAGTGTGTGTCTCGTTCCACCGAGGGCTCCTATAATCAGTACCACTATCCTAACAGTATGGTCTGGATAGAGTCTGCAGAGTTCGAAGAGCAAATCTCGATGTTGTATCCTCCTCCTTCAAGACAATGTTGTTCTATGCAGGAGCCGAGAACTCCACGACAAACATTGTCTTGAGTTGGTCGAGGAGGACTACGTCAGACTTGTTGGCTTGTATCTGCCTGACGGTAGTTCCAATAATTAGACATTCTCTCGTCTATCCCATAGGAGTGCCTCAAGTGATAATAAAGCACTCGTAATGCTCCATCGTGTCTCTGGATATAGGCCGAGACTGCATATGTCGGACAAGCCGACAACAAGTGCATCAAAGTCTCTGACGCCCTGCAGCTGACATCAGGGACCTCTATACCCATGACACGACTTCGATAAACGAGAGTGTTGAATACACCATCTTGGCAAGCCATTATGAATCCCTCGGTCTGAGAGTTCAGCCTGGCTGACCTTAAAAAGGCAAAGGTCAGCCTTTCGGATAAGCCAAGGTTTTCTATACTTTTATAGAAAACTCCATGCATTGGCTTATCCGTGTGAAGCTGCAAAAAGATGTTGTGTTCTGCAGCTTTAATTTGGGCTTTTCGCCGAGCAGGTTTCTGACAGAGTCGCGATTTACCCGCTCGACGTCGAAGGAGAGACCAAGTTCGTCGGCTGCTCTCTATGCTGCCTTAAACAAGTCTCCTATCCCTGCATGTTCATGGTCCCGGTCCATGAGGGGGAGATCCGAACTCCTGATGACCTTAACAGGCTTATTATTAATATTATTGTTTCGTAAAACTATCATATTTTGTGCTTGTATTAAGCGATTAGTATTCTATAAGATATTAGACCAAAATCACGCCTGAAATTGAATCTTTTCAATTTTTTGCTCACCTCACATTTACACTTGGGGACCCCTGATCCATATCTTACAGTTTAAGCAAAATTTATCAGAAACCGCTTAAGCTAATCCAGAGTTGAGTTGATCCTTTTTAAAAATTTTTGAAATTGGTTATAAAAAAACCTAACGAACAGATCACTTCTTCCTTTAATTAAAAAAGTAGTTCTACTGATATGGTTTTGGTCGAGATCCTTATCGCTTCAAATACATGAATTGATCCGTTGATACACGAGACATATACTTAGATTCGAAATTCCAAACGAAAATACTACTTTAAGTTATGCGAATCGTAGCTGGTATTAATAATAGTGCCAGAAAGCAAAAAAGATGTACAGAAGAATGAAAAACGAACATTTAATACGACAGCAACTGTACACTTATTAAAGTTGTATTACTAGAATACGTTTTCCGATTTCCGGCATGTTCGAGTACCGTATGATGTTATGATGAGGTAACTGCTTGAAATAATTGACAGTAATTTGTAGACATTACATTATGCCCTATTACTTAGATGCATTGCACAGAAATTCTTCTAGAAATAAGTAGCGAGCGATATTTTCATTCAAAACTTCAACTTTATCTATAAATAGAAAAGAAACCTCTATAGTTAGTAAACACGCAATAGGCATAAATGGTAAAGGTAATTTATAAAGAATTTATATTTTTGATTTTGAACTCGAACGCGATTAAAGATCCGTAAATCCCAAAAAACACTCTAAAACACCAAGATTAGTGTTTTAACTGTGCATTTACCTCCTTTTTTGAGTTAAAAAGTTCATAATAATAAGTTATGAGCTTATTAAATCCTACTTATTAAATCGTAAGCAATGTATACGAGTGCAAATAATATGAATTCAGATCTTTTCGATACTAAAAGTGGAGTGCCACAGGGATCAGTATTAGGACCCACTTTATTTCTAACTTATGTAAACGATTTTAAGCAAGTCGTAATGGAAGCTACCCTCGTATTATTTGCAGATGACACTGCGTTGTTAACACCTGATAGAACATTAAATTTATTTCCGCAGCACATGGAGGATACACGTTCAAACGCATAGATAGATTTCTTGAAATAAACTGTCCTTAAATCAAAATAAAACGATACATTTATTTTTATTCAGAGACCTTTAGAGAACTATGAAAATTCAGAAAAAATCAAATATCTTGGAGTTTATCTCGACTCAAAGTTAAATTCATGTGGATTTTCTTGTAAAGAAACTGAGCAAAAATGTTTTTATCCTGTGAAATTTAAACAATAGTGTACCAATGAATATTGTTATTATTGCCTATCATTATTTAATTGCGTTTCATACAGCATATGGGCTGTTAAACTAAGGGCATGCACCTCAAGCTTCCAGAATATTTTCTGTACAGAACAAACCAGATAGAATAATTTCAAAATGGTGATATAGAGATGATGCTAAATGAAAGTTAATTCATCGATCTAAATATATTAACATTTTTTTTTATTAATGACACTATCTTTGTGTATTTGTGTACCGATTTGTTACCTTATATTATAATTTATTACAAATTTTATTTATTAGCTTCTGTATATTTTGACTTGTGTAAAACATATACACCAATAAATCATTTGATTTGAATTAATTGAAACAAAATAAAAGAATTTTTTTTATGCTTTTTCATCAATATCTCAAACTAAGCGAGATAGGGCAAAACACTATACCTTCTTTTTGGTACAGTATAAAATTTTCTATAGTAGTGGTTACAACAAAAAATGGTGCAGCTGATAGTTAAGTTGGTACCACACGCCTAAGTCTCAAAAGTGGGGTTCCGAAGGGCTTGATTCTTGTTATTTATTTATTTATTTTATTTATTTATTTATTTGGTACACTATTCAACAGGTGAAACCCAATTACAGAATAGGAAAATATATTTTGATACTGACCTTACGACTTCTTTCGACCATTAAAAATAGAATTAAAAATCTAAACAAAATCACACGTCACCTGTGGACTCCAGAAAAAACGTTTTATGGCACTACAGAATTTCTAGATATTTTACTTCCACATCCAGTGGAAGTAGGTATAGTAATGACAAAAATTTTTTTGAAAATTTTTATTGTTCAAACAGGTTTAGAATGTTATGAAACGTCGAGATTTTAAATATGAGCGAAAAAAAAAATTCTGTCTGTCTGTCGGTCTGTAACTTTTTTTTTGTGCGCACGTTTACTCTGGAACCGTTTAAGATATTGACTTGAAATTTGGTACACGTATGTACTTTAACGAGATCTGGAACTAGATTATTTTCATCTTAGTCCGTCGAAGGGTTGGGGGGTAAAATGGGGTAAATAGAGGTAAATAGGTAAATCAAGCAGGTAAGAGTCCATAAAATTGGTATTTAGTGAATACAAGCTAAGATTTAAAAAAAAATTTTGGCATTAGCCACCGCCATTACCACCCCTACCCCTACCCCATTATTAAAGGGGATGAAAAAAAATGGGATTTAGTGTATGTACAAGAACCAAAAGCCTCAATATATTTTTTTACTTCATCCACCCCCGCTACCACCCCCTATCTCCACCCCCACTACCACCCCCTATCTCCACCCCCACCCCACTACCGTGTAGGATATCGTTTTATGGGTTTTTGGGGTAGACGATTTCAAATATTAAATTATTAAAGTTCTATAAACAATTATTTCCACATACAAAATTTTTTCGTTATGAGAGACTTGCGATAGAAAATCTGGATGTGGAAGTAGTGATTCCTTGGGCAGCGGTTTTCTATGTTGTTGCTATTTAAATAAAAAAAATGACTTCCTTATGTCTTCATACAGTCTGTTGCCGTATTCGGGTTTTGGATAATTTTCGTGACATGAATTTTGTTTGTGACGAAATTTTCGAAAGAATTATTTTTTTTCTACAACGAACGTTGATTATTTTATTTGGGCGCGAAATCATGATATATTGCGGACAAGACCATGGGTAATTCGAAAAACCAGGCAGAGGTCATTCTCTGGGCGAGTGAGAACACTTCAGACATTAATTCGTCTCACCACTGAGAGCTAGAAATCGAAAATATCATTTTATTTTAAATTACTCTTTCTATTTGCCTTATTTATATTCATTACATACGCCCATACTGTGCTATTTTGGATGCAGAAATGCAGATAATTATTCGCTCCTCTTAATGTATTATTCCTTTTTCTATAACTGTTTTCCACCTGGTCGCTAGTATATTAATAGGTACTTAGATAACTTTGAAACTGATTAAAATTCAAGACACAATGTTGCAACTGTAGCTTCGACGCTTTTACTCCTACTTGGTACTTAGCATAATTAAACCATTAATGTACTGGTGTCTAGACGAACATCGAGTCCGTTTTGAAAATAGTAGTATTTGCGTAAAATTTTCAGTTTTTTTAAATAAACTAACAACGCGTCCTCTGTGAAATAGTCAGATCTTACTGTGATGCTTGGTATGACGCCTAAATTAACATAACAAAACTTCTATCAGGTTGGAAAAATGGCGATGAAATAGTGTGTAAAGAGTGAAGTTCCAAACGTAGAAAAATAAACGGAAATTGAAAAAAAAAGTAGCAAAAACGCATCAATAATGTGTCGAATTGACGTTTATCAACACGTTACACGAATTCGAAGCTAATAATGATCATTTAAACTGTAGCAAATTGTAGACACAATACATTTTTTCAAACTTCGCGGAGTCCAATGGGATGGGTCGGAGTGATCGGATGTGCGTCTGAAACCCTCCCACTTAAACACGTTAAAAAAACCGGTAAAACTGTGTTAAATTTGACGAAGCTTAGGTGAATTATAGCTTAAGAAATCCGGATTAAATTGATGTGTTATAACAAAAGAACAAAGTTGAAATATAATTAATATTTTGAAATAACTATTACAGAGTTATTTAGTGGCAGTCAGTGTGGTGCATAAAGAAATGAGCTTAAAGAAACGAATATATAGACACGACCCAAACTCAGGCGTATAAGAGATAAGTACATCTTAGTTTATTTGTGTCTTAATGACTACAAGTGTCTGCCCATAAAACCGTTGAAGTGTTTAGGTCCAGACCCTTGAAGAATCGACATCTGTTAAAAAATTTATGAGAGCAGTAAAAATATGGCCAAATAAATTGTTTTCAATCATTGTAAAAGTGTTCAAATGATTTAATTTAAATTATATCCGAAATAATCAATAACGTATCGTAAAATGTGGTCATATATTTCTTTCTCTCAAATAATTCTTTTTTTCATAGTTATAAAAAATACTCAAACGAATTTAAAAGTAATGCGTTTGATTATAGCGGGTTTAATTTATATTAAAGTAGGGACAGAACAATTTCTTACGTAAATTTTCAAGTGAGGTTTTTATGATTATTAAAAGTACTCAAACGAATTTAATTTGGATTAAACCTGAAATAATCAGTGAGACATTGTTGATATACGGCGTCAAAATTGAATTCTCAGATTCTCACAGCACTTCAACGGAGGTATGCGTGGTGTAGGCTTCTTTCAGAAGGGTGGTGTTTTCCAAGAAAACATACACATACTCCGATGATCTCCTAATTACCGCAGGACCAGGTGCGTAAGCAGGGGGCAAGGGGGGCAACTACCCCCCAGGCCCGGCGTGGTTTAAGAAGTTTGGGATAGTGACAATTATTTCATATCTGTTTTTGCATACCAAATATTAGTTTAACTTTGTTTTTAAACATACGCCAAAGTGAGGTTTTTAAGTTCCACTGTGCTGTGTTATGTGTTTATTTGGTCCCCCCTCCTTACGCTTAAACGCTCCCTCACGACACAATGCGGTAATGCATGTCACAAATACCTACACCTCCCATCCCACATTCCCTACGCCATGTGGCACTCGCTGCTGGCAACAAGCATGACCTTAGTCCAACCCAGCGTGGACGTAGCAGGCTCAGCTGTATAATCCTTGGGAGTGGCAGAAATGCCTACCGCACGCTGGTAAATCAATCAATCAATCACAATACATTTTTTCAAACTTCGCGAACCTTTGTAAAAAATGAGACGTAATACGGATGAAATTTTTGAAATGTGTCGATGAAATGCAATATACTTTTTGCTCTCGTGTTTCCAAAGAGTATAATAACAGATATGAATAATATTTTTTGTAGAGAATTTTATAAGCTTCATTTTATTATATAAACATAATTTCGATATCGCTAATGGTTAGAGAGATATAAGGAAAAAACTTAATCAG
The DNA here is from genome assembly GCA_936432065.2 of Rutpela maculata. Lineage (NCBI taxonomy): Eukaryota > Metazoa > Arthropoda > Insecta > Coleoptera > Cerambycidae > Rutpela > Rutpela maculata. Next base: position 170,472,456 of record OW386288.2, read on the forward strand.
AGCATCATCTTTTCAAGATGGCGGCTCGAGCGTAATAGATTAAGTTCAGGACTTTTAGTATGTTTAATAGAGTAAACCTTAATGAACATTTTTGCAAAGTTTCAAAACATTATCAGTTTTTTCCGTCAAACGTCGAAATTTGTTCTAGTTTGTCTGGAATAGGCGTAACATTGTATTCCACAGGGTTGGGTCCAGGACCGATTCCTGTGGAACACCACAAGTCATCTACCTCCACTGGGTAGCGCACCCTCTACCTCCAGCCCTATCCACCTGTTCTTGAGTTAGCTCTTTACTATCCTAAGCAGGTATGGGGCTATTTTTAACTTTCGTAAATTCTTAACTATCTCGCCCCAATCCGCAGTGTTGAGAGCGTTCCGAACGTCCAGCGTTACTACCGCACAGATATTCTTGGCCCTCATAGCCTCCCCAGCTGTCTCGGTTAGGCATCTCCTACAGTGGATTTACCTTTCCTAAAACCGATAACCCCCTCCCCTCCCTCTCCCTTCTCTTCAATGTCTACCGCCAGCCTACCCAGAAGCAGAAACCCACTTCCAAATTTAAATATTCAATATTTGAAAAAGTATTACTAATTTATTTTTGAAACGTAGGATAGTTATTGTTTTGGGACCGCAGATTCCGAATCAGAAGTCAAAATTAAAAAATTCAAAATGGCGGTTCTAATATGGCGGATGGAATTTCTTTCTAAAACAAGTGTTTTAAAAGGTTAAAAAAATTGAGTATCTAGGTGATGCTATATATTAACGAAAATCCGCATTTTTTAAAACAAAAATTGAATTATTGAGCAATTACAATAACAAAATGGCGACATTTTGTTAAAAAAAAAAATGTGAAAACGCACACTGTATCGGCCATAACTTATTTATTTTTTGTGATGTAGAAACAAACAAAAAATCATTTTAAAGATTGATTAACTATCTTTTTCTGAAATCGATCGGCAATGTCTACATTTTCGGCGCGATTTCAGAACGAAAAATGCACAATTCCAGTATTTTAGTCTGTTACTAAGAAACAGACCGGAAAAGATCCATTGCCAAGTAACGATCAACAAAACCGTACGGGAATATTACTTTCCCAGCCTAGGCCGGGAAAGTAACATTCCCATACGGTTTTTTATATATTATTTTAGACAGTAAATAAATACACGAAGACAAAAAAACTCACATTAAAATTACATTTATTAGTAAGCAATTAGATTGTAATGAAGAAATGTTATGCATTAATTATGACAAATTCCTTAATTTGCAATAATATTGATTGTAATTTCAGAAAAAATAGTATGTGTACTTCGGTGTGAAAGCACATTCCCCGAACTTCGATGTTTGTTGCATCGTCGTCCGGGAATGTATTGCTTTCACACCTAAATACACAATATACTATTAATTTTGTCCCTTGGAATTTTTGATAGAAGTGTCACAGCTTCCAAGATATTCAACATTTAAACCAAATACTTCATCCTAAAAACAGTCGGATGCCATCTATAAAATTAAATATCTTCAAAAATATCAACCCTACACAAATATTTGTAAAAAAAAAACAAATTTATTCCCAGTTTACGAGCTTAATTTTTGATACCTACCATTTTTTCGCTGAAACCAATATTTTCTGATATTTGCAAAGAAACAAAGTGTTACGTTTTTCCTAAAATCCCTTTACAGTTTAAAGTGCATTTTTCTTTTTCTAAAGCAAACGCTATAAGTGGACGAAAAAATTTAAGTGTCTATACAGGGTGTCCCGAAACTCCCGCCTTTCCCTTTAGGTGCTAATTCTTCATGCAAAAATAGTAAAAAAAGTTCCTATAAACATGTGTCCGGAAATGCTTCCTAAGGGAGCTACGGCCCTATAAGGATGGCGCAAAAATAGGTGTTTTTAATAATTATCTCGGAAATGATTTGGGACAACTTTATGAAACTTGGTTAACTTTTTTCGATTAATAAAGGTTATTGTTTTACGCCTACTTTGAAAAATAAATAATGCGCATTTAGCAAACGAATACGCAATATTTCGTTTAGACCGCTTTTACTCGAAAACGGCTTGCCATAAGGCTAATTGTAAAGAGGCCCTTTTTTATGCAAAATTATCCAGGGAATCATAATCAGGGATTGAAATATTATAAATGTCAAATGGAAAAATTAATATCTAGAAACAAAGAACACCGACCCCTCGTTTCTCCGTCCCTGGATAAAATTTATTTTAGCTAATTCTGTAAAACAATAACCTTTAATAATCGAAAAAAGTTAACCAAGTTTCATAAAGTTGTCCCAAATCATTTCCGAGATAATTAGTAAAAACACCTATTTTTGCGCCATTCTTAGAGGACCGTAGCTCCCTTAGGATGCATTTTCAGACACATGTTTATAGGAACTTTTCTTACTATTTTTGCATGGAGAATTAGCACCTAAAGGGGAAGGCGGGAGTTTCGGGACACCCTGTATATTAACGAAAAACAGTATATGGGAATATATTTTTTTAATTATTGACTACTGACATTAACAAAATGGCAACATTTTTATTTAAAAAAATTGAAAAAAGTACTATATTGTGTCTGTCATAACTTTTTTGTTTTTATGTTATAGAAATAGATTAAATCATTTGAAATCCTAATGAAAAAAATGAAAGTCCATTAATTAGGCTTTCAGCCTAATTAATGGACTTTCATTTTTATTGTTAGCATTTTTAACGTAAAGTGCCATGGTTTCTAAGATATCTTACATTTAAACTAAATCGCCTTATAAACGTTCGGGCGTCATCTTTATACTTCCAGATCTCCGAAACCATTAATTCTACAAAAATTAGAAAAAAAAAAAAGAAAATTCATCCTCTATTTAGTAGCTTTCTTATTTGTCTTTAGCATGTTTTCGCTCAATGTAATACCTTTCGAATTAAATGTTTTTTTTTTAGTTTCCACCCCCTGAAAAAAGGTGGATGCCACCCCTTTTCAGCAAGCCCCCGCATAATATAGAAACTTTTTTTTTATGGATTTACTATTAAGTTGCCAAAAATGAACGAAATCTAATTCATATGGCATTATTCCGAAGTTAAAACCTCTAGTTATTGTACTATTAAGTAAATTAGACGAAATGGAAATATGAAAATTGTAAACCTATACGTAACATCAAACAAGAGTTGGCGACGTTTGATATTCACCACAATAAAACCCGCTGCTTGAGCATTGAGCAAGACATGTCCACGTCCAGTCCGTTTAACACGGTTTAACAAATTATGACGTCTCCGAGATGTAGGTTCAAGGCTGGCGACGTGAAACGTCAGAAGTTATCTTACACATAATTACCATTTCTCACAGCCTAGTGTCCGATAACGTTTTATAAAACAATAATTTGCAGTTTAAAATGATAAATAAGTAGCTTCGACACCGTAATTGTCCTATATCCTACCAAATCCAATGTTGTGTTATTTACAGGGCCGGATTATCCAATAGGCAAACTAGGCTGTAGCCTAGGGGTGCCAATTCACTAAGGGGCACTTCAGCAGTTCAAAACTAACTAATTTTATCTCCAGACGGCCTATGAGTGAAGTTTACCGTTTACCATTGATCTGTTGGAAAATAAAATACAAGGAAATTATTTATTTCTTATTTGATTATTTTATTTTTGCCAAAACAATTTTTTTTAATAAAAATATGGTCATTTTTTTACTGTGATTAGCCAGTAATTAAAAAAAATTATTCTTAAATACTGTTTTTCGTAAAAATATAGCATTACCTAGCTGCTCAAAATGCTTTGCCCGTTTAAACAGCACTTGCCGTAGAAAAAATTTCATCTGCCATTTTGAATTTTTGTATTTTGGCCCCAGATTCGTAATCAGCAGTTCGAAAAACATACATATAAGAACTACATTTCAAAAATATATCAGCAATTAGTATATTATTCAACGAGCGGTAATGTAGGTAATAACTCACGCACATGAAATTTAACAGCACGATCCGTAGGCGAGTGCTGTAATTCATCAAGAGAGTTATTCCCATTACCGCAAGTTGAATACTATACTTTATCTACGATTATAACAATAAATATTAAATTGAGAAAATTTTGTTTAAATTACTCAGTTTGTTTATTAATAAAATTAACCGCCAAATTTAATTTTTGCTCACCCTTTTATATTTGTTGTTCTCAAAGATTTAGCCACCTTTAAGCGGAGGTAGAATGTGATTTTTAATGGAAATAGTGCATAAACTGCTTGTAGACGAAAAATCAGCTTTGTAGATTAATATTACGCGGCGGAAAATACAAAACTTCTCCGCGAACTGAAATAGCCCGAAGCGCATATTCGGTCAAAAGACTTGTTTTTTGTTAGAGAAAAAATTAAAAAAGCGTCGGAAAGCTTAATCAATTCTCTTTATATAAGCTGTCTATACATTTTTCGAAAAAAAAAAAAAAAAAAAAATGATAATTATCGAGATATTCGAGGAAATGTAAGAAATTACACGTTTGAAAAAGTTACATTGCAATTTAGTATCTTACTTATTTGTCTCTAGCATGTGTTCGTTCAATGTAATACTTTTCGAATTATTTGACGAAATCAGCATCCACAAAATGACGTCATGCGAAGCTCCGCCTCGTTTTCGCGCGGTCCAACTTTGGTAATTTATTTAAGGGCTTAAACGACCGAATAAAAACCTAAAAATTTGGAAATTACCATAAGAAGTGTTCTACTTTCGATTTCTAAAATAAAAGAAAATGCTGAACGGACATCCGGGGAATAATCAGAATATTTATTTATAAACAACTGAAAATATCTCTCCAATATTATGAATATCCATCTGCGCAATATACAGCAACAGCAAAAATAACGAATAAAACTATTAGTAATGGGAACACATTAACGTTCCAATTTATCGAATGGTTTACCCGCCGCTCTAACCTCGATCCTATTGTATTGCCTTCCATAAGTTTAATTTATTTTCGAGGGGAACGACACAGTTAGATATTCATATTGTTCATTAAATAGGGGTTGCAAGTAAAAATAAGTAAAGCGCCGCGGGGGTGGATCGAAATCTAACGCTTAAAGAAGGATGGAGTAATCGACCATGATCGGACATTTCATACGCGTAAACGTTTAAGTACTGTGATATCGGTAAAATTTCGTTAAAAAAAAAGTCGGTGGAAGGAAGAAAACAAGGTGAATCTCAACGGAGAGGGTCAATTTCTACATCCCTATTTTTTAAATTTAGGTCATAGGGGGTCTTTTATTCCGCTCTTACGTTCAACTAACTAGGGAAATGTGTATGTCTAGACTCTGCGGCTTCGTTGATAAGTTTACTAAAATTGCTCCTATTAGATTATAAAATTGCGGAAGTATGACTTGTTCTATAAATATATTCATAATAGGAAGTAGTATTTTATCGTATATGCATGTTGAATGATTATTTACGTCCATACGACTATTAATATTACTTACTATTCACTTAACAGCCTGGTGACAAAATAAGAAAAATTATGTCTTAATATCGTAAAGTAAGAGTTATTATTTTTTATGATTTTATTTTTACTTTTCTTGGGCAAGTATTCACATTCATTAACAGTTCCGTGGTTGAATTGTTTTAAAGACAGACTATCAAAATGGATCCTTCTGTAGAGATTGAATAGTCCAAAAACAGTTATTTAATCTTACAACAGTCCCAACTGTTTTACCTAGTTAAAAATAGCTCATTATGTATAAAAGTGCAAATTATATCTGCAAAATGTTTATTTTTCTCATTACTATTGCATGGTAAAGTGTAATTGTAATTCTTGAGAATGAGAAAGTTGCATGATTTTTTTTTTTATAATGAAATCGATGAAGCATCAAAAAAAATTATAAAAATGTAAAATTTACAATTTTTTGAATGCTAATACAACAAGAAAAAAATATATATCGTTGGATAGCTAATTTGAGTTGTGATTGAATAATGAAATAATTTACAAGGTGTTCCATTTAAAAAAACACAAGTTATGTCTATATCTCGAAAACTGAGGCATGCATAATTTTCTTCTTATCAGCAACGGATTATCCTCAAAAAAGTGCCTTAAGAATGGGTTATTCGATTTTTAGTGCATGTAAAACGCGGAATGCCCCCCTCACCGGGACCACTTGTATTTCATGTTTTTTGGGTCGCTGATCACGAAAATACGGCTCTAAAAATAGTGCGTCATCCCTAAAAATGCCAAAAACCACCTCTTTTGGGGAGTTTTTCACGGTAATGTGAATAATACTGTAAAATAATGTAATGAATGTGCTAATTGTAATGATATTCTGCCAGTTCAGTATGTTCATCTAAAAGAAGGGCAAATTTTATGCCGAGGGTTAACCAGAGGGGGTAACCAGAGGGGGTAAAACTACCTCTAAATTGACGTACAATGGAAAAGTGATGGAATTTTGTTTTACTTTTTGATTTGAGTTTAGATGAATGGGTATTATACAATGAAGAATTTTTTTTCCAACCCTTCAGGGGTGAGAACATCTCCTATATCGCTTTTAATAGGAACTAACGCTTAGAAAATAAGTAGAGGTGTATACTTTTTAGTTTGCTTGTAATTTCTGATAAACATCCGTCGATTAGTATATTCTTACTTTATTAACCAATCACAACGTACATTTAAAAAAAAAATCGACCAATAAGATTTGTTTAAAGTGAGAAAAACGGCTATCGATAAGTGGAAAAAATCGAGAAAAATGTATGTTATTTTTTTCTTAGTAGCCATGTGTCAAACTAAAAAAGTCATTGAAATTATTAAAATCTGATATTTCACGTTTTCATCTTGATTTCTGTACACAAAATGATAAAAAGCGATTTGGTGATGTTTCACAAGAAAATACTAACGAAGCTATGAATGAAAATGTCCCAGTTAAAACGAGAAACACTAAAAATTCTATATGGAAACAATTTAAAGCTTTTTGCAAAGAGCATAATTCCCTCGAAAAAGATACGACTACTATGATGAACTTGCAAATATTTTGACTGACTGGCGTTATAACATGATAAAAAACATTAGAAAATGTTTTTATTTTTTATTATAAATCGTTATTTTTAAAGCATTAAATAAACAGTTTTGTTGTTTTAATAATTATTTTAGATAATATTTTTTAATAATATATTAATATTTTGTAATACACACGAGGTTGATTTTCTACTTGGGTAAATTTTTTTTGAGTGACTCAAACCTGTTTTTCATGAAAATTATGCTCGAATTAAGGGACATAGGAAAAATCGCGAATAATTTTCATGGGAAAACAGGTTTTTGTCCAAAAAAAATTTACCTGGTAAAAAATCGACCTCTTGTGTATTAATACCCGAAAAAAATACTGAAAGGGGTGAAAAAATTTTTTAGTATTTTTTCGACGGAAGTTTATCGGAAATTACAAACAAACTAAAAAGTATACATCCCTGCTTATTTTTTAAGCATTAGTTCAATTTAAAGGCGATATAGGGGTAGTTTTCACCCCTGAAGGGTTGGAAAAAAATTTCTTCATTGTACAATCCCCATTCATCTAAACTCAAAAAGTTGAAAAAAAAACTCAAAAAGTGAAAAAAAAAAATTCCATCATTTTTCCATTTTATGTCAATTTAGTTTTACCCCCTCAGCATAAAATTTGTCCTTATTTTAGATGAACATACTGAACTAGCAAAATATCATTACGATTAGTACATTCGTAACATTATTTTTCAGTATTATTCACATTACCGTGAAAAACTCCCCAAAAGGAGTGGTTTTTGGCATTTTTAGGGATAACGCAAATCCTATCTAATACGGTCCACCCTGTACATCAAGCACTTTTGTTCTAAAATTTCTTCTGAATTTTATAATTAGGTATGCGCAATGATAATAGCACTGAAAATATTCTCTTATTTCTGCTTTTTAAATTTTTTTGATTATTTTATTTCGAATGAAGTGCTATCCTGAAGATTTCAGATTAGAACGAGAAAACTTGTACAACTTTTTGATGGCTTCAGATTTTTCGACGGTAGAATGGAATATTTTATTTTCACTTTTTAATAATTCTTAAAAATGAAATGTAACAAATGTTTTATGTATGGTGTGTTGTGTCACACAATAAAGTATCCCCTAGGTAGGGCTAGAAAAACGACTAATTTTTTTGAGATTGACAGTAACTCTTCGTAGGGGCAGGTTTCTTGATGATCTTTTCCAGACAATGACATTATTACATTTCCAGAGTGATGTCACTGATTAGCATTATTAGTATGCTAAATACCTAAAATAACATTTTCAATAATTATGAAAGCAGACATAAGACACTTTATTAAAAAGAAGTTTTTACATCTGTTAAATCAATAAGCAAATTTTTGCCTTACGAATCGTTTCCATAGGATTTACCTCTACCAAATAAATTTAAAAATATGAAAAAAACTAGACCTAAATATCCATACATTTAATAATCCTGACTCAAATATAATATCAAATATTTATAACCACCAGAAAAAAATTCTTAGAAATTTACTTTAATTTGGTAGATAATTATGTTGAGCACTCATAGAAAAGGTTGTACCTAGTTGTATTTATTTACAGTCTGGCTGTCTATGAGGTCATAAACATAAAACCATAAATCTTAAGTTAACGACCCTAAGCATACACCCGACACACCATTCGGTCTCTTAAAAAAACACCTTTCCTAGGTAATATTATTTGTAAACGTAAACGAAAACAAGTACAAACAAAAAACGTTGCGGGAGATGTGGGAGAGTTGGAACAATTTTCACAAATTAATTTTTAAAATTTTTATTTTTGAAAATTTAAAAAAACTAAAAACACAGTACTATACCTTCATATATTGGACAACTTCTTGCAAATATTAGTTAAATTTACTTGGTAAATAGCGGTATGGAAAAATATTTTCTAGTGCCATGTTTTTGTCCCCTCTTAAGAGGGAGAGTTGGGACTAGCGATTGGGAGATTTGGGACAGATAATTAAATCTTCACAAAGATATGGAAAAATATTTTATTATTGCGAAAAATAATAATCAACGAGAAAAAATAAAATTAATTCAAAAATCTGACAAATGCTCAGAAGAAAAACAAAAATATATTGCAACGACAGGATTGCTTTTTTTTTCTTGTAACGTAAAGACGATTTAAATAATATAAGAAAATTTATTCATAGATGGAATGGGGGGAGACATAAGATGGGTCAACTCTTCCTTAAAATAACGTCCCAAATTTGAACAAAAAAAAGTTGCTTTTCAGTACATAAAACAAATAAAATTACCTAAGATTTGAAGTACACAACACACGGGCGAAATACGGCAGTTTATTTACTTCTCTCACAAATATACACAACCTGTATAACACAATATCAAGCTACCAACCAATCGGTATAAAAGGTCACTGTCTCAATTCTCCCGTGGTACCAACTCTCCCACATTTCCCCTATTATGACTTATGACTACACTCAAAGAAATAGTATGGGTAAATTCAACAAAAAAAAATGGTTAACTAACAATATCGTTAATTTTGTTAAACCAAACTATATTGATGGTATTTTTAAACAAGAGCTGATTGTTATTTTAATTAATAAAAAGTTGTCGTACAACAAAACAAACATTAACTTAAAAAATAGATGAATAAGACTATTATTTTGTTCGTCTGACTATTATTTTGTTGAATTCTGTCAAATTAAACTAGATAATAGTATATTTTATTTTTAACCATTATCAAATTGTAATTCTAACCCAGTATTAGTTCGCTGTACTAGTATTGTACTTGGTAGACAAACCAATATTATTGTCGTCTTCTAGAAGTTCTAAAAGAATTATCATAAAATTTGCTTGCTTACGTAGTCTACTACAGAAATTATTCCCAGATGACGCCACATACAAATCACTGACAATAATCAATCATGCATTATCTTATACTCTTATGAATTTATAGAAAATTAATAACATGATTGCAGTGTTCAAATTCTCTCAGGGATCATCGATATATTTGGATGGATCTTATAAACGATCTCTAATCTTTGGTTTGGGTGGTCTGATGTCTCAATACTGAGATTTTGGCTAACCAAAAAAAACTTCATCAAACAATAAAGTGTAGATCAACCTAAAAATTAGTTGGTGAACAAAAAACAAAGTCGTTGTACTATTTAATTGTAGACCAAATTGAAAATGGTTAGTGAACATAAAAAAATGTCATTGTACTATTTAATTTGTTACAAGAAGATATGATTATTAAACTACTATTTGTTTACGAAAACAAATAAAGTTGTATGACTATTCTTTACTGATTGATTTAACTATGAAACTAGATAGGCGCGATTTCATATGCTCTTTTTGGTTGAATTTACCTATCATTTTCTTTGAGTGTATAGCGTATACTTATACAAGTAGTGAAAG